>JAIUSX010000084.1:13547500-14797500 GCA_026573805.1 Hesperophylax magnus
CATAATACTATGTACGTATCAACAGTTTTATTCCGTTCGGTGGAATGGTTTCCGAGAAAACGGAATCCAAAGTTCGAACCCAAGTCTTACATTAATGCCCGTAAAAACTGTGATTTTTCCACAAATGCCTCTTTCTGGAGATTTAAGTATTGATTTCACTTCAGACAATAATACTTAGTACGTATCAAAAGTTTCATTCCTGTCGGTGGTATATTTTCCGAGAAGACGGCATCCAATGTTCGAACCCAAGTCATACATTTATGCCGGTAAAAACTGTGGTTTTTCCAGAAATGCCTCTTTCTGGAGATTTCTATAATGATTTCACTTCAGACCATAATTATTAGTACGAATCCAAAGATTCAATTTGTTCGGTGATATCGTTTCCGAGAAATGGGCATCCAAAGTTCCAAACCAAGTCTTACATTTATGCCCGTAAAAACATTGATTTTTCCACGAATGCAACTTTCTGGAGATTTATATAATGATTTCACTCCACGCCATAATACTTAGTACGTATCAAAAGTTTCATTCCGTTCGGTGGTATAGTTTCCGAGAAAACGGCATACAAAGTTCGAACCAAGTCTTACATTAACGCTCGTAAAAACAGTGATATTTTTACAATTGCCACTTTCTGGAGATTTTTATGTTGATTTAACCATAATTGTTGATTTGACCATAATTATAAGAAAGAATCCAATGTTTCATTCCGTTCGGTGATATCGTTTCCGAGAAAATTGCCTCCAAAGTCCGAACCCAAGTCTGACATTTATGCCCGTAAAAACTGTTATTTTTCCACAAATGCCTCTTTCTAGAGATTTATATGTTGATTTCACTTCAGACCATAATTCTTGGTACCAGTCCAAATTTTCACTTCGTTGGGTGTGATAGTTTCCGAGAAAACGGCCCCCAAAGTTCGAACCCAAGTCTGACATTTAGGCCCGTAAAAACTGAATTTTTTCCACAAATAAAACTTTCTGGAGACTTATATATTGATTTCACTTCAGACCATAATAGTTAGTACGAATCCAAAGTTTCATTCCGTTTGGTAGTATAGTTTCCGAGAAAACGGCATCCACACTTCGAACCCAAGTCTTACATTTATGTCCGTAAAAACTGTGATTTTTCCACAAATGCAACATTCTGGAGAATTAAGTATTGATTTATCTTCAGACAATAATACTTAGTACGTATCAAAAGTTTCATTCCGTTCGGTGGAATGGTTTCCGAGTAAACGGCATCCAAACTTCGAACCCAAGTCTTACATTTATGTCCGTAAAAACTGTGATTTTTCCACAAATGCCTCTTTCTGGAGATTTAAGTATTGATTTCACTTCAGACAATAATACTTAGTACGTATCAAAAGTGTCATTCCTGTCGGTGGTATATTTTCCGAGAAGACGGCATCCAATGTTCGAACCCAAGTCTTACATTTATGCCCGTAAAAACTGTGGTTTTTCCACAAATGCCTCTTTGTGGAGATTTCTATAATGATTTCACTTCAGACCATAATTATTAGTACGAATCCAAAGATTCAATCCGTTCGGTGATATCGTTTCCGAGAAATGGGCATCCAAAGTTCCAAACCAAGTCTTTCATTTATGCCCGTAAAATCTGTGATTTTTCCACAAATGCACCTTTCTGGAGATTTATATTATGATTTCACTTCAGACCATAATTATAAGTACGAATTCAAAGTTTCATTCCGTTTGGTGATATCGTTTCCGAAAAAACGGCCTCCAAAGTTCGAACGAAAGTCTTACATTTATATCGGTTAAAATCTGTGAATTTTCCACAAATGCAACTTTCTGGATATTTATAAGTTGATTTCACTTCAGACCATTATTCTTGGTAACAGTCCAAATTTTCACTTCCTTGGGTTCGAACCCAAGTCTGACATTTAGGCCCGTAAAAACTGATTTTTTTCCACAAATGCAACTTTCAGGAGATTTATTTATTGATTTCACTTCAGACCATAATAGTTACTACAAATCCAAAGTTTCATTCCGTTTGGTAGTATAGTTTCCGAGAAAACGGCATCCAAACTTCGAACCCAAGTCTTACATTTATGTCCGTAAAAACTGTGATATTTTTACAAATGCCACTTTTTGGAGACTTTTATTTTGAGTTCACTTCAGACCATAATTATATCGGACGCTTGTTCATTATAATTTAAGAATGACTTTATATTGTTTTTGTTTATATCTTTCGCTACTATTTACTACTATAAGAAATAAATAAATATTGTTTGCGTATAATGTTAATCCGTGGATGTGACATTAATAAACTATTTTGAAATTGTCCACATTCACGGAACTCTGCATTGTGTACCTAGCTTTAAGATTGTCAAATTCCTTGAAATGTAAAAAATGTAACTTGTAAAAAAATAAACAATAAACAATTGGCCGGCGGGTAGCAAATTAGAAAGTGTGGGGTCCAAGGCTGGCTGGTACGCTCCAACGGCTATAGAAATCCGACCAATGAGAAGCCATAAACGGTCCGCTGGACCTTGGCTGACCTTTTTTTTATGTGCCGTTGCCGAGTCGCAACTTTGACAAAAAGCAGCATTTTTAAATTCTAAATCCTCTTTCTCCATTGGATCACCCTCGCCTCGGACCTCCGCATCTACGAGCTACCTGCCGCTGCCCCTTTCTGCCAAGTTCTGAGAATTTTATTGGCCTTTCTCCTTCAACTGAAGAATCCTGCATCGACAAGATTCCGGCGGGCACCACGTGGCTTAAGAAGCTGACATACTTAACTGCCTTTTTAAAGGCAATCTTTCATTTATTTGCATTTGCACAAAGTCGTCTATATACCAGAAACGTCCTTTTCAGGACGAGGTTCAATTGATTTGCATTTTGCACAAAGTCGTATATATTCCAGAAACGTCCTTTTCAGGACGAAAGTCAATTGATTGGCATTTACAAAGTCGTTTGAGTCGTGTAACTAACCCCTATTTTTTCAGTCTGTATGCACACGACATTTAGTCGGGTACATAATTGGTCCTTCGTAACCGGGTTCAACACGACTTCACGCCTTCTGGTAACAGGATTCAACACGCCTACACGCCTTCAGGCCTCCAGGTCCACACGCCTACACGCCTTCAGGTCATCAGGTCTACATGCCTACACGCCTTCAGGTCATCAGGTCCACACGCCTACACGCCTACACGCCTTCAGGTCATCAGGTCCACACGCCTACACGCCTTCAGGCCTTCAGGTCCACACGCCTACACGCCTTCAGGTCATCAGGTCCACACGCCTACACGCCTACACGCCTTCAGGCCTTCAGGTCCACACGCCTACACGCCTTCAGGTCATCAGGTCTACACGCCTACACGCCTTCAGGTCATCAGGTCCACACGCCTACACGCCTACACGCCTTCAGGTCATCAGGTCCACACGCCTACACGCCTTCAGGCCTTCAGGTCCACACGCCTACACGCCTTCAGGTCATCAGGTCCACACGCCTACACGCCTACACGCCTTCAGGCCTTCAGGTCCACACGCCTACACGCCTTCAGGTCATCAGGTCCACACGCCTACACGCCTACACGCCTTCAGGTCATCACGCCTTCACGCCTTCTTGAAGGATGTCACCTACTCTACGCAGCGGGCGCGGCGTTTCGAGCTCCTCAGAGACATCCCAGCCCGCCCCCGCTGTCCCCGCTGCTCCAGATGGGCCTTCGCCACCTCTAGACTTGGGCCCACTTACCTCGGGCTCTTCTGAGCACGCTGTCGCCAACCGAGGTCTCGATGTTGCCGCGCCCGCGGTCCCGGCCCTCCTTGCCACGGGCCCCGCTGTCCCGGCCCCCCTTGCCACGGGCCCCGCTATCCCGGCCCCCCTGGCCCCGAGCCACGCATCTATCTGCTCCGATGATGTCGCTTCGCCTGGGCTTACGTCAACCGATGACACCGTCCAGAAGTTACGTCGAGAAATGCGTGCCATGCAACAACAGCACGCCCAGCAGATCGCAGACCTGCTGGCAGCCCTGAGGCCTGTGCAACCAACCACCGCGCCGGTGATCGTCCCGGCCACGGTGTCCTACGGAGTAAACACGCCGGTGATCGTCCCGGCTGCGGCGTCTCATGAAATAACTACGCCGGTGAACATCCCGGCCCCTACCCCGGCATTCGTCGGAATGCAGCCGGTAGCTTGTGTCGGCCACACGGTATCGAAGCCTACCGTAGTCGAGCGACCCGTGTCTCACGGGGGTACAATGCCAGCCTACAACTCGGCCCCAATCATTACGCCCGTTTACGGCTATACCGACGGCATGCAACCGGCACCTGAAGTCGGCCACACGGTATTGCAGCCTGCCATAGTTGAACGACCTGTATCTCACATCGGTCACCCACAGCATGCGCCTCCACTATTTGCGCCGGGCCCTGATCTACAGACACACCTTGCCACATCGTACAGTGAGCCGCGGCCTGTCAACCTGCACAATGGGCAGCCTGCCAGTCTGCCCCATGCGGATATACCTACTCAGCCAGGGTATAATGTGCACCTCAATCGGCAGCTCCATCCTGGTTACCAGCATCAAACCTCCTCCAGCCAGGAGTTCTCACCAATCTTTCCACCACCACCTACTGCCGATGAGACTTCTCGACACACAAGTGAGTGGGCACACCAAGGCGCGGACTCCGTGGCGCAACTTGCTTCTGCAATTACAAATTCAATTCGCGCCTCGCGATCCGAGGATAGCCCCCGTCCCTCCGTAGAGGATGACATAAGAATGGCTGCCCTAATAGCCAGGCAATCTACCGCCAAGGACCTACCTTCCTTCTCGGGGGACCCGCTCGAGTGGCCAACGTGGATGGCCCAATATTCACAATCCACGGCCACCTGCAAGATGACTTCGAGCGAGAATCTCATTCGGTTGCAGCGTGCACTGAAGGGCAAAGCCCGAGAGGTCGTCGGCCCCCTGCTGATGGATCCAACGCAAGTCCCTGAGATAATTGCCGTCCTTGAGCAGCGATACGGCGGCTCGGGTTCAATTGCTGCCTTGATGCTGGAGAAGGTGAAAAAACTGCCGCATCTCACCGCCGAAGCATCACTTGAAGACCTGGCAGATTTTTCTGGAACAATCCAGAACCTCGTGGCGTCGTTGCGAATCTTGCGGACCGACGGGTACCTCACTAATCCTGCCTTGCTGTCTGACGTCACATCTAAAATGCCGTGCACGTTGCGACTAGCCTGGTTGGCGGAAGTGCGCGGACAAACAGTTCCCGCCACCATAACTCAGTTCGCGGCATTTTTGAAAAGTTTTGCAAACGCGATCCCCTTAAGCGGAATGGTTGACCCCGCACGGTCTGCACGTGCCCCGCGCCGCGAACAAGTTCATGCAAATGTGCCCGCTAACTCAAGAGTGAACAATAAAAACAAAAACAATAGTGAAAACATTAATTGTGCGCAGTGTGGCGGGAACCATAAAACTCGTGAGTGCCCGGCATTCTTTGCGAAATCAGTTGATCTCCGCTGGGAAACAGTGCGCGCGAGTTCTTTGTGTCGCAAGTGCCTAGAAAAACACTATACCCGCGAGTGCACCTCTAAAGTGTGGTGTGGAGTAGGAGGCTGCCGCGCCCCCCACCACAGGCTGCTACACAACCCCGCGCCCGCTTCCGCGCCAGTGAATACCGTCGTGAGTGGTGCCGTCAATCTATGACGCCAGAGTACGGATTGCCGTGTACTACTGAAGATCGTGCCAGTAGTACTGAGCACTTCGTATGAAAATGAAGCTTCAGTGTTCGCGCTTCTTGACGAAGGCTCCACGGTAACCCTCATTGATGCTGACACTGCGGCACAAATTGGCGCGAGCGGCCCAGTCCAGGGGCTAAAAATTCATGGAGCAAAGGGAATGTGCACATCTGACTTGCACTCCCGCCGGGTGAAAATAACCATAAGAGGTGCTGGTAGCAGTGATGAGTATCATATTACGGCTCACACAGTGACTGACCTCAGTCTACCGGAGCAGCGTGTCCCAGGAAGACGCGTCACCCCTCGGATACTGATCGGGCAAGACAATGCTCATTTGATAGTATCAAGAGACGTGCGGGAAGATTTCGGCACCACGCGAATAGTGTCGCGGACCGCACTAGGGTGGATTGCCCACGGTGGTACCGATCCTGGCAGCGACGGCCCAGCTACCACCCTGGCCCTGCAGATGGAGACAGCCGCAGACATCCGCCTGAGAGAGTTGGTGAAATCCAACTTTGCCGTCGACTCTCTCGGCGTAACATCTGCGGCCAGAATCAATGCGAGTGAACTCAAAGCCACAGCCCTGATGGAAAAGACCACCCGTCCTCTACCAAACGGCAGGTGGGAAACCGGGCTATTATGGCGAAACCCGGAAGTCACGTTGCCCGACAATTACCACTGTGCCCTGAAACGTTTACAGTCCCTCGAGAGAAAGCTGGCAGCAGATGCAAGCCTAGCAGCGGCCTATACTGACAAAATGGGTCAGCTGTTAGCTAAAGGTTACGCCAGGAAACTGTCTGATCGCGAGATATCAACACCTGCCCCTCGGAAGTGGTATCTCCCACATTTTGCGGTGCTCAATCCAAACAAACCCGGAAAGATTAGAATAGTCTTTGATGCTGCCAGTCGATGCCGAGGGACTTCGCTAAATGACCAGCTGCTCACCGGTCCTGACCTGCTGTCTTCTCTTCTTGGGAACATCCTTCGCTTTAGAGAAGGGACTATTGCCATAGCAGCCGATATTCAGGAGATGTTCCTGCGCATCAAGATAAGGAGGGATGATCTGCAGTCACAACTGTACCTGTGGAAGTCACCAACATGTCGCGAACCTGACACATACCAGTTGACATCAATGATGTTCGGGGCCACATGCTCGCCGAGTAGCGCCCAGTACGTACGAGACAGGGTTGCCGGGGAATACGAACACGAGTACCCGGCCGCCGCGGCAGCCGTTCGTTCCAAATTTTATATGGACGACTATTTGGATGCGGTAGATACTGCTAGCGAGGCTGCCGCACTAGTACAAAGCGTGAGTGCCCTTCTTGCAAAGGGAGGGTTCCACTTGACGAACTGGGCCTCTAACAGTCCGGAAGCCATAGTTGACATTCCTTCCGGAGACCGGGCGAGCTCCACAGTTCACATCAGCAGCGGGGACAAAGAGATGGAGCGAGTACTAGGGCTAGTGTGGGACCCATCCACTGACTGCTTCCTTTACTCTTTTCAAAATGCAGTCAGCCCCGAAGAATCTGTACGGCCCACCAAGAGGCAGCTTCTCTCCATCGTAATGAAGATCTTCGACCCGGTTGGATTCGTCGCGTGCCTCACAATACGGTCAAAGATCTTGCTACAAGCTGTGTGGCGGTCGAGTGTTGGATGGGACGACTTGATCACCCTTGAGCACGCCGAGAGATGGAGAGATTGGCTAAGCTTGCTTCACGAGAGCAGCGTTTCGGTGCCGAGGCGCTCCCTCCGGCACAAGCAGAGCAGCGTCACCTTACACCTATTCTGCGATGCGTCCGAACAAGCTTGTTGCACCGTCGCATACTACACAGAAGACGTGCAGGGAGTTTTACACGCGACATTCCTAGCCAGCAAGTGTAAAGTGGCTCCACTCAAACCCCTCTCCATTCCCCGTCTTGAGTTGCAAGCCGCACTCATGGCGGCTAGATTAGCCAAGACCATCGTAAAAGAAAGCCAGGCTTTAATAAACCGGACTATCTTCTGGACAGACTCTTCAACCGTTCTGTGCTGGTTACGTACTGATCCACGCGCCTACTCTGCATTCGTGGCAAACAGATTGGGTGAAATAGATGAGATGACCAGCATACCTAACTGGAGGTGGGTGCCGACGAAGTTGAACCCCGCCGACATCGGAACACGTGACGCTGAAGTGCCTGATCTATCACCAGAAGGAAGATGGTTTTGCGGCCCTGCAATTCTTACTACACCTGAAAGCGAGTGGCCAAAGGAGCGATCTCCCACCAAGAAACCCGACAACGACGTATTGGAGGTCAGGCCCCATTATGTAGGCCTAATAACCACTACAGGAGAGGCGTTCCCCTTAATCGAACGGTTCTCATCTTGGAACCGGCTAATTCGATCTACAGCATGGATACTCCGTTTTGTCAGGCGGTGCCGATTGGGGTCTCACAAACCCGCCGAGGGCACATTACGAGCAGAGGAACTGAAAGAAGCAGAGATCAGATGGGTCAGGAAATCCCAGGAAGACGCATTCGCAGCTGATCTGCATACCATACGACATGGAAAGGCGCTACCTGCTGGCAGTCGTCTTAATTCCTTGACCCCCTTCCTCGGCCCAGATGATGTCTTGCGGATGAGTTCCCGATTACGAGCCCTGACAAAGACCACGAGCGTGGCCAAGACCCCCATCATATTGGATGGCAACGACCCGTACGCTCGGCTGCTGGTACGCCACTACCATGAGAAGGGAGACCACCCTAGCACCGAGAAGACAGTGGCGGAGATGCGCTGCAGTTTTTTCATTCTACGGCTCCGCACTATCAGCCGGAAAATAACACACGACTGCCCCACTTGCCGCATACGAAGAAGCAAGCCCTCTCCACCATTAATGGGGGCGCTACCATCTTACCGCCTGTTACATCATGTGCGTCCCTTTACTCACTGTGGGCTGGACTACTTCGGGCCAATGGAGGTCACAGTTGGCAGACACCGGGAGAAGCGCTATGGGGCAATTTTTACCTGCCTTTCCACCCGCGCTATTCACCTGGAACTTGCTGTTACGTTGACTGCCGACTCTGCCATTATGGCCTTGCAAAGAATGACCGCCCGAAGAGGTCAGCCCGAAGTTCTGTACTCGGACAACGGAACGAATTTCCATGGAGCAGACGCTGAGATCAGGGAAGCCTTGGATTCACTAAAACAAGATTCTAGAATTATGGACGCCATGGCTACCAAAGGCATTGAGTGGCGTTTCATACCGCCACTCAGTCCCCACATGGGGGGAGCCTGGGAAAGACTAGTACGGTCGGTGAAACGGGCCTTGAAAGCTACCTTAAAGGAAAGGGCGCCGAGGGAAGAGACCCTGCGCACAGCACTGGCAGAAGCTGAGTTTGTTGTCAACAACCGACCACTGACTCACGTCTCTGTTGACCCACGAGATGAAGAGCCCTTGACACCAAACCACTTCCTTTTGGGGTCAGCCGGAAAGCGCCCCCATTTGTCCCTGTATGACAAAAAAGAAGAAGAGGTATGTCTCCGCCGCCAATGGCGTATCGGGCAACAACTTGCAGATATGTTCTGGAGGCGCTGGCTCCGAGAGTACATCCCCACTATGGGCGCCCGACAGAAGTGGCACCACCCGGCCGAGCCCATCAAAAAGGATGACCTTGTGGTGATCATGGATCCTGCGCTACCCCGGAACAGTTGGCCGCGCGGCCGAGTCATCGATGCAAAACCCGCCGCTGATGGTCAAGTGAGGACCGCCCGCATTCAAACAGCTTCCGGGATATATGTGCGGCCAGCCGTTAAGATTGCCGTACTGCTGCCAGCCCCAAAATCCACCACTCCAGAACCATCTACAACACGGCCCGTCCAACAGCGAACCAGGGGTACCGGTTGTCCAGATCGTCGAAACACTTCACGTCCTCCCAAATAGCTTGGCGCAGAGGGCTGCACCGGGGGGAGTATATCGGACGCTTGTTCATTATAATTTAAGAATGACTTTATATTGTTTTTGTTTATATCTTTCGCTACTATTTACTACTATAAGAAATAAATAAATATTGTTTGCGTATAATGTTAATCCGTGGATGTGACATTAATAAACTATTTTGAAATTGTCCACATTCACGGAACTCTGCATTGTGTACCTAGCTTTAAGATTGTCAAATTCCTTGAAATGTAAAAAATGTAACTTGTAAAAAAATAAACAATAAACAATTGGCCGGCGGGTAGCAAATTAGAAAGTGTGGGGTCCAAGGCTGGCTGGAACGCTCCAACGGCTATAGAAATCCGACCAATGAGAAGCCATAAACGGTCCGCTGGACCTTGGCTGACCTTTTTTTTATGTGCCGTTGCCGAGTCGCAACTTTGACAAAAAGCAGCATTTTTAAATTCTAAATCTTCTTTCTCCATTGGATCACCCTCGCCTCGGACCTCCGCATCTACGAGCTACCTGCCGCTGCCCCTTTCTGCCAAGTTCTGAGAATTTTATTGGCCTTTCTCCTTCAACTGAAGAATCCTGCATCGACAAGATTCCGGCGGGCACCACGTGGCTTAAGAAGCTGACATACTTAACTGCCTTTTTAAAGGCAATCTTTCATTTATTTGCATTTGCACAAAGTCGTCTATATACCAGAAACGTCCTTTTCAGGACGACGTTCAATTGATTTGCATTTTGCACAAAGTCGTATATATTCCAGAAACGTCCTTTTCAGGACGAAAGTCAATTGATTGGCATTTACAAAGTCGTTTGAGTCGTGTAACTAACCCCTATTTTTTCAGTCTGTATGCACACGACATTTAGTCGGGTACAATAATTATAAGTACGAATCCAACGTTTCTTCCTTTCTCCGATATAGTTTCCGAGAAAACGGCCTCCAAAGTTCGAACCAAAGTCTTACATTTATGCCCGTAAAAACTGTGATTTTTCCACAAATGCACCTTTCTGGAGTTTTATATAATGATTTCACTTCAGACCATAATACTATGTACGTATCAACAGTTTCATTCCGTTCGGTGGAATGGTTTCCGAGAAAACGGAATCCAAAGTTCGAACCCAAGTCTTACATTAATGCCCGTAAAAACTGTGATTTTTCCACAAATGCCTCTTTCTGGAGATTTAAGTATTGATTTCACTTCAGACAATAATACTTAGTACGTATCAAAAGTTTCATTCCTGTCGGTGGTATATTTTCCGAGAAGACGGCATCCAATGTTCGAACCCAAGTCTTACATTTATGCCGGTAAAAACTGTGGTTTTTCCAGAAATGCCTCTTTCTGGAGATTTCTATAATGATTTCACTTCAGACCATAATTATTAGTACGAATCCAAAGATTCAATTTGTTCGGTGATATCGTTTCCGAGAAATGGGCATCCAAAGTTCCAAACCAAGTCTTACATTTATGCCCGTAAAAACATTGATTTTTCCACAAATGCAACTTTCTGGAGATTTATATAATGATTTCACTCCACGCCATAATACTTAGTACGTATCAAAAGTTTCATTCCTTTCGGTGGTATAGTTTCCGAGAAAACGGCATACAAATTTCGAACTCAAGTCTTACATTTATGCCCGTAAAAACTGTGATTTTTCCACAAATTCATTTTTCTGGAGATTTATATTATGATTTCACTTCAGACCATAACACTTAGTACGAATCAATCAATCAATCAATCAATCAAAACATGGCTACTAGGTAGAAATAATTTGTATTAGGCGATTTAATGTGTAAGTTTATTGTTATTGTATAAATTAAGGTCTAAGTTGTAATCTGTAAAAAGTTGTAATAAAAATCCTGTTTGACAAACTACTTAACTGTAGTTTAACGGGATATATATGAAATAAAAAAATAAAAATAAATCCAAAGTTTCATTCCGTTTGGTGGTATAGTTTCCGAGATAACGGCATCAAAAGTTCGAATCCAAGTCTTACATTTACGCTCGTAAAAACTGTGATATTTTTACAATTGCCACTTTCTGGAGATTTTTATGTTGATTTCACTTAAGACCATAATTATAAGGAAGAATCCAATGTTTCATTCCGTTCGGTGATATCGTTTCCGAGAAACCAGCCTCCAAAGTCCGAACCCAAGTTTGAAATTTATGCCCGTAAAAACTGTGATTTTTCCACAAATGTCTCTTTCTGGAGATATATGTTGATTTCACTTCAGACCATAATTCTTGATAACAGTCCAATTTTTCACTTCGTTGGGTGAGATAGTTTCCGAGAAAACGGCCTCCAAAGTTCGAACCCAAGTCTGACATTTATGCCCGTAAAAACTGAATTTTTTCCACAAATGCAACTTTCTGGAATTTTTATATATTGATTTCACTTCAGACCATAATAGATAGTACGAATCCAAAGTTTCATTCCGTTTGATAGTATAGTTTCCGAGAAAACGGCATCCAAACTTCGAACCCAAGTCTTACATTTGTGTCCGTAAGAACTGTGAATTTTCTCTTATTTATTTACTGATTTCACTTCAGACCATAATAGTTACTACGTATCCAAAGTTTCATTCCGGTTGGTAGTATAGTTTCCGAGAATACGGCCTCCAAAGTTAGAACCCAAGTCTGACATTTATGCCCGTAAAAACTGTGATTTTTCCACAAATGCACCTTTCTGGAGTTTTATATAATGATTTCACTTCAGACCATAATACTTAGTACGTATCAAAAGTATCATTCCTGTCGGTGGTATATTTTCCGAGAAAACGGCATCCAAATTTCGAACCCAAGTCTTACATTTATGCCAGTACAAACTGTGGTTTTTTCCACAAATGCCTCTTTCTTGAGATTTCTATACTGATTTCACTTCAAACCATAATACTATGTACGAATCCAAAGTTTCATTCCGTTCGGTCGTATAGTTTCCGAGAAAACGGCATCCAAACTTCAAACCCCAGTCTTACATTTATGTCCGTAAAAACTGTGAATTTTCCACGAATGCAACTTTCTGGAGAATTAAGTATTGATTTAACTTCAGACAATAATACTTAGTACGAATCTCAAGTTTCATTCCGTTTGGTTGTATAGTTTCCCAGAAAACGGAGTTCAAAGTTCGAACCCAAGTCGTTTATCGTTTCCGAGAAAACGGCCTCCAAAGTTCGAACCCAAGTCTTACATTTATGCCCGTAAAAACTGTGATTTTTCCACAAATTCATTTTTCTGGAGATTTATATTATGATTTCACTTCAGACCATAACACTTAGTACGAATCAATCAATCAATCAATCAATCAAAACATGGCTACTAGGTAGAAATAATTTGTATTAGGCGATTTAATGTGTAAGTTTATTGTTATTGTATAAATTAAGGTCTAAGTTGTAATCTGTAAAAAGTTGTAATAAAAATCCTGTTTGACAAACTACTTAACTGTAGTTTAACGGGATATATATGAAATAAAAAAATAAAAATAAATCCAAAGTTTCATTCCGTTTGGTGGTATAGTTTCCGAGATAACGGCATCAAAAGTTCGAATCCAAGTCTTACATTTACGCTCGTAAAAACTGTGATATTTTTACAATTGCCACTTTCTGGAGATTTTTATGTTGATTTCACTTAAGACCATAATTATAAGGAAGAATCCAATGTTTCATTCCGTTCGGTGATATCGTTTCCGAGAAACCAGCCTCCAAAGTCCGAACCCAAGTTTGAAATTTATGCCCGTAAAAACTGTGATTTTTCCACAAATGTCTCTTTCTGGAGATATATGTTGATTTCACTTCAGACCATAATTCTTGATAACAGTCCAATTTTTCACTTCGTTGGGTGAGATAGTTTCCGAGAAAACGGCCTCCAAAGTTCGAACCCAAGTCTGACATTTATGCCCGTAAAAACTGAATTTTTTCCACAAATGCAACTTTCTGGAATTTTTATATATTGATTTCACTTCAGACCATAATAGATAGTACGAATCCAAAGTTTCATTCCGTTTGATAGTATAGTTTCCGAGAAAACGGCATCCAAACTTCGAACCCAAGTCTTACATTTGTGTCCGTAAGAACTGTGAATTTTCTCTTATTTATTTACTGATTTCACTTCAGACCATAATAGTTACTACGTATCCAAAGTTTCATTCCGGTTGGTAGTATAGTTTCCGAGAATACGGCCTCCAAAGTTAGAACCCAAGTCTGACATTTATGCCCGTAAAAACTGTGATTTTTCCACAAATGCACCTTTCTGGAGTTTTATATAATGATTTCACTTCAGACCATAATACTTAGTACGTATCAAAAGTATCATTCCTGTCGGTGGTATATTTTCCGAGAAAACGGCATCCAAATTTCGAACCCAAGTCTTACATTTATGCCAGTACAAACTGTGGTTTTTTCCACAAATGCCTCTTTCTTGAGATTTCTATACTGATTTCACTTCAAACCATAATACTATGTACGAATCCAAAGTTTCATTCCGTTCGGTCGTATAGTTTCCGAGAAAACGGCATCCAAACTTCAAACCCCAGTCTTACATTTATGTCCGTAAAAACTGTGAATTTTCCACGAATGCAACTTTCTGGAGAATTAAGTATTGATTTAACTTCAGACAATAATACTTAGTACGAATCTCAAGTTTCATTCCGTTTGGTTGTATAGTTTCCCAGAAAACGGAGTTCAAAGTTCGAACCCAAGTCGTTTATCGTTTCCGAGAAAACGGCCTCCAAAGTTCGAACCCAAGTCTTACATTTATGCCCGTAAAAACTGTGATTTTTCCACAAATTCATTTTTCTGGAGATTTATATTATGATTTCACTTCAGACCATAACACTTAGTACGAATCAATCAATCAATCAATCAATCAAAACATGGCTACTAGGTAGAAATAATTTGTATTAGGCGATTTAATGTGTAAGTTTATTGTTATTGTATAAATTAAGGTCTAAGTTGTAATCTGTAAAAAGTTGTAATAAAAATCCTGTTTGACAAACTACTGAACTGTAGTTTAACGGGATATATATGAAATAAAAAAATAAAAATAAATCCAAAGTTTCATTCCGTTTGGTGGTATAGTTTCCGAGATAACGGCATCAAAAGTTCGAATCCAAGTCTTACATTTACGCTCGTAAAAACTGTGATATTTTTACAATTGCCACTTTCTGGAGATTTTTATGTTGATTTCACTTAAGACCATAATTATAAGGAAGAATCCAATGTTTCATTCCGTTCGGTGATATCGTTTCCGAGAAACCAGCCTCCAAAGTCCGAACCCAAGTTTGAAATTTATGCCCGTAAAAACTGTGATTTTTCCACAAATGTCTCTTTCTGGAGATATATGTTGATTTCACTTCAGACCATAATTCTTGATAACAGTCCAATTTTTCACTTCGTTGGGTGAGATAGTTTCCGAGAAAACGGCCTCCAAAGTTCGAACCCAAGTCTGACATTTATGCCCGTAAAAACTGAATTTTTTCCACAAATGCAACTTTCTGGAATTTTTATATATTGATTTCACTTCAGACCATAATAGATAGTACGAATCCAAAGTTTCATTCCGTTTGATAGTATAGTTTCCGAGAAAACGGCATCCAAACTTCGAACCCAAGTCTTACATTTGTGTCCGTAAGAACTGTGAATTTTCTCTTATTTATTTACTGATTTCACTTCAGACCATAATAGTTACTACGTATCCAAAGTTTCATTCCGGTTGGTAGTATAGTTTCCGAGAATACGGCCTCCAAAGTTAGAACCCAAGTCTGACATTTATGCCCGTAAAAACTGTGATTTTTCCACAAATGCACCTTTCTGGAGTTTTATATAATGATTTCACTTCAGACCATAATACTTAGTACGTATCAAAAGTATCATTCCTGTCGGTGGTATATTTTCCGAGAAAACGGCATCCAAATTTCGAACCCAAGTCTTACATTTATGCCAGTACAAACTGTGGTTTTTTCCACAAATGCCTCTTTCTTGAGATTTCTATACTGATTTCACTTCAAACCATAATACTATGTACGAATCCAAAGTTTCATTCCGTTCGGTCGTATAGTTTCCGAGAAAACGGCATCCAAACTTCAAACCCCAGTCTTACATTTATGTCCGTAAAAACTGTGAATTTTCCACGAATGCAACTTTCTGGAGAATTAAGTATTGATTTAACTTCAGACAATAATACTTAGTACGAATCTCAAGTTTCATTCCGTTTGGTTGTATAGTTTCCCAGAAAACGGAGTTCAAAGTTCGAACCCAAGTCGTTTATCGTTTCCGAGAAAACGGCCTCCAAAGTTCGAACCCAAGTCTTACATTTATGCCCGTAAAAACTGTGATTTTTCCACAAATTCATTTTTCTGGAGATTTATATTATGATTTCACTTCAGACCATAACACTTAGTACGAATCAATCAATCAATCAATCAATCAAAACATGGCTACTAGGTAGAAATAATTTGTATTAGGCGATTTAATGTGTAAGTTTATTGTTATTGTATAAATTAAGGTCTAAGTTGTAATCTGTAAAAAGTTGTAATAAAAATCCTGTTTGACAAACTACTTAACTGTAGTTTAACGGGATATATATGAAATAAAAAAATAAAAATAAATCCAAAGTTTCATTCCGTTTGGTGGTATAGTTTCCGAGATAACGGCATCAAAAGTTCGAATCCAAGTCTTACATTTACGCTCGTAAAAACTGTGATATTTTTACAATTGCCACTTTCTGGAGATTTTTATGTTGATTTCACTTAAGACCATAATTATAAGGAAGAATCCAATGTTTCATTCCGTTCGGTGATATCGTTTCCGAGAAACCAGCCTCCAAAGTCCGAACCCAAGTTTGAAATTTATGCCCGTAAAAACTGTGATTTTTCCACAAATGTCTCTTTCTGGAGATATATGTTGATTTCACTTCAGACCATAATTCTTGATAACAGTCCAATTTTTCACTTCGTTGGGTGAGATAGTTTCCGAGAAAACGGCCTCCAAAGTTCGAACCCAAGTCTGACATTTATGCCCGTAAAAACTGAATTTTTTCCACAAATGTAACTTTCTGGAATTTTTATATATTGATTTCACTTCAGACCATAATAGATAGTACGAATCCAAAGTTTCATTCCGTTTGATAGTATAGTTTCCGAGAAAACGGCATCCAAACTTCGAACCCAAGTCTTACATTTGTGTCCGTAAGAACTGTGAATTTTCTCTTATTTATTTACTGATTTCACTTCAGACCATAATAGTTACTACGTATCCAAAGTTTCATTCCTGTCGGTGGTATATTTTCCGAGAAAACGGCATCCAAATTTCGAACCCAAGTCTTACATTTATGCCAGTACAAACTGTGGTTTTTTCCACAAATGCCTCTTTCTTGAGATTTCTATAATGATTTCACTTCAGACCATAATACTATGTACGAATCCAAAGTTTCATTCCGTTCGGTGGTATAGTTTCCGAGAAAACGGCATCCAAACTTCAAACCCCAGTCTTACATTTATTTCCGTAAAAACTGTGAATTTTCCACGAATGCAACTTTCTGGAGAATTAAGTATTGATTTAACTTCAGACAATAATACTTAGTACGAATCTCAAGTTTCATTCCGTTTGGTGGTATAGTTTCCCAGAAAACGGAGTTCAAAGTTCGAACCCAAGTCTTACATTTATGCCCGAAAAAACAGTGATATTTTTACAAATGTCACTTTTTGTTGACTTTTATGTGGAGTTCACTTCAGACTATAATTATTAGTACGAATCCAAAGTTTCATTCCGTTCGGTGGTATAGTTTCCGAGAAAACGGCATACAAAGTTCGAACCAAGTCTTACATTAACGCTCGTAAAAACAGTGATATTTTTACAATTGCCACTTTCTGGAGATTTTTATGTTGATTTAACCATAATTGTTGATTTGACCATAATTATAAGAAAGAATCCAATGTTTCATTCCGTTCGGTGATATCGTTTCCGAGAAAATTGCCTCCAAAGTCCGAACCCAAGTCTGACATTTATGCCCGTAAAAACTGTTATTTTTCCACAAATGCCTCTTTCTAGAGATTTATATGTTGATTTCACTTCAGACCATAATTCTTGGTACCAGTCCAAATTTTCACTTCGTTGAGTGTGATAGTTTCCGAGAAAACGGCCTCCAAAGTTCGAACCCAAGTCTGACATTTAGGCCCGTAAAAACTGAATTTTTTCCACAAATAAAACTTTCTAGAGATTTATATATTGATTTCACTTCAGACCATAATAGTTAGTACGAATCCAAAGTTTCATTCCGTTTGGTAGTATAGTTTCCGAGAAAACGGCATCCACACTTCGAACCCAAGTCTTACATTTATGTCCGTAAAAACTGTGATTTTTCCACAAATGCAACATTCTGGAGAATTAAGAATTGATTTATCTTCAGACAATAATACTTAGTACGTATCAAAAGTTTCATTCCGTTCGGTGGAATGGTTTCCGAGTAAACGGCATCCAAACTTCGAACCCAAGTCTTACATTTATGTCCGTAAAAACTGTGATTTTTCCACACATGCCTCTTTCTGGAGATTTAAGTATTGATTTCACTTCAGACAATAATACTTAGTACGTATCAAAAGTTTCATTCCTGTCGGTGGTATATTTTCCGAGAAGACGGCATCCAATGTTCGAACCCAAGTCTTACATTTATGCCGGTAAAAACTGTGGTTTTTCCAGAAATGCCTCTTTCTGGAGATTTCTATAATGATTTCACTTCAGACCATAATAGTTACTACGTATCCAAAGTTTCATTCCGTTTGGTAGTATAGTTTCCGAGAAAACGGCCTCCAAACTTCGAACCCAAGTCTTACATTTGTGTCCGTAAGAACTGTGAATTTTCTCTTATTTATTTACTGATTTCACTTCAGACCATAATAGTTACTACGTATCAAAAGTGTCATTCCTTTCGGTGGTATATTTTCCGAGAAGACGGCATCCAATGTTCGAACCCAAGTCTTACATTTATGCCCGTAAAAACTGTGGTTTTTCCACAAATGCCTCTTTCTGGAGATTTCTATAATGATTTCACTTCAGACCATAATTATTAGTACGAATCCAAAGATTCAATCCGTTCGGTGATATCGTTTCCGAGAAATGGGCATCCAAAGTTCCAAACCAAGTCTTTCATTTATGCCCGTAAAATCTGTGATTTTTCCACAAATGCACCTTTCTGGAGTTTTATATAATGATTTCACTTCAGACCATAATACTATGTACGTATCAACAGTTTCATTCCGTTCGGTGGAATGGTTTCCGAGAAAACGGAATCCAAAGTTCGAACCCAAGTCTTACATTAATGCCCGTAAAAACTGTGATTTTTCCACAAATGCCTCTTTCTGGAGATTTAAGTATTGATTTCACTTCAGACAATAATACTTAGTACGTATCAAAAGTTTCATTCCTGTCGGTGGTATATTTTCCGAGAAGACGGCATCCAATGTTCGAACCCAAGTCTTACATTTATGCCGGTAAAAACTGTGGTTTTTCCAGAAATGCCTCTTTCTGGAGATTTCTATAATGATTTCACTTCAGACCATAATTATTAGTACGAATCCAAAGATTCAATTTGTTCGGTGATATCGTTTCCGAGAAATGGGCATCCAAAGTTCCAAACCAAGTCTTACATTTATGCCCGTAAAAACATTGATTTTTCCACAAATGCAACTTTCTGGAGATTTATATAATGATTTCACTCCACGCCATAATACTTAGTACGTATCAAAAGTTTCATTCCTTTCGGTGGTATAGTTTCCGAGAAAACGGCATACAAATTTCGAACTCAAGTCTTACATTTATGCCCGTAAAAACTGTGATTTTTCCACAAATTCATTTTTCTGGAGATTTATATTATGATTTCACTTCAGACCATAACACTTAGTACGAATCAATCAATCAATCAATCAATCAAAACATGGCTACTAGGTAGAAATAATTTGTATTAGGCGATTTAATGTGTAAGTTTATTATCATAACAAGTGCACGCTATTGTCAACAACTGCTGAGCTCTATTAAATTTATAAAAATTGCAGTAAAAAGTAATCAAACCTATATATTTAAGTGATCAAACGATCAAGACTTTAAAAATCCACAATCTACGTGATTAATAAGTTAAATTCTGCATTGCATTCCACTAAAAGTGTACGAATTTAAATAATACGGAACTGTCAAAATTAATTGTTTTCAAGATTACGTTCAAACTACATCAAAAGTGCTCAATTTTGTTTTTTGCTAAGTGTAACAGTGTTAAATCACCCAGTTTTAAATCCAATTCTATTTATATAAAAGTAAAACTATCAAATATTGAAAGTGAAAGATTTAGCAAAAACAGCACTGTCATCTCTCAAGCTGAATTACAATATATGAAGATCTATTATCTCGCCTACTCATAACTCGGAAGTGGTTCAGTGGATAAATCGGTCACGCTGAAAGTTATATCAACGGCGTACGTTCGAGCCCCAACCAAACCAACTAGAAATTTTATATTTTATTTTTATTTTATTTAATCTCTAACGCACGACTGTTAAGTTGCGGGGCGCGTTCAAGGCCCAGAGAATCCATCGAAAATTGAATAAATTAAAAATATTAAAAATCTTCTAACTATGCCTAACTGCTTAGCATGTCCCGAATCGACGGGAACTACATTTGTATGCCTAGTATGTAAAGGAGCATACCATCTTCTCTGCGGTGGAATCACAGAAACCGCTTATCGACGACTGACAATGGAACGGCGCACTCAAATTAAATGCAAGAAGTGCGCAACCGTAGCGGTTGGCACTTATTCCCAGGCGCAGTCACCGGTTTACGATATCAGTTGTGATAAACCCATTGGATCGGAGAACAGCGAAATCCTGAAAAGTCAAAATGCAATCATCTTACAAAATAATAAAATACTGGATACAATAACCTTCATGAGCAAGCAGTATGAAGATATTCTCCTCCGCGTGCGGGAGTTAGAAGATAAAAATATGGTGTTAACAAAACAAAATTCCTCTTTAGAATCCCGAATTGACCTACTAGAAGGCCAGCTTGAAAATATCGAAAGGTCGGCAAGAGCCAAAAATATAGAGGTAAGGGGAATACCCGAAATAAAGGGAGAAAGTTTGAAAAATATATTCCACAATATATGCCAAACCATTCAATCAAAAGTAAATACTTCAAACATTGAAGCGTCCTACAGGACACAAAAACACAAAAATGGACCTATTGTTTTTAAACTGACCTCGAATCGCGATCGAGAACAATTACTATCGGATATAAAAGCCTTCCACAAACAAGCATCCAGTCCCGAGGAGAAGCTCAACACTCTGAACTTAGGGATTGCCGGACCAAGCTCACCAGTCTACGTTGCGGAACACCTGACATTTCGTGCTAACCACTTGTGGTACCTGGCCCGCAAAGCTACAAAGGAAAATTTTTTTAAGTATTCATGGATCAAATCAGGGCAGATCTACGTACGTAGAGATATCGGAACACCTGCAATTCTTGTTTCAAATGCGGAGACACTGGCACTACTCTCACCAAATTCATCACAACTATAGTTCTAAAATTATCATGTGTAAAACTTTTATTGTATCGTATTATTATTTTTTTATTGTACTTGTTTTGAGGTATCACATATATTGTACTAGTGTCAGAATCAAGAATCCGGTAAAAGATACTATTCCTATTTCTATTGCTTTGAAACATCAACATTATTTTCTAACATTGCCAACAGTAAAAACTCAACATACAACTTGTTTTCTAAATTGCTCGCCAAGTTTTATTCAGCTTCTAGTCTTCATCCAAAGTTTAGCTACCAACACCCTACACCAATTTAAAAAATGGAAGATAATATAAATAATATTTTAGACAATTTGTCGCAGATTCCATGTATCGAAACAAGTAGTTCTGTAGAAGTTCAAAAAACCCTAAATAAATCCAACCTAAAAATATTTTCCATGAATATCAGAAGCATGAACAAAAATTTCAATGAACTAATGATACTACTTACAGAACTTGACTCAGACTTTGACTTGATTATTCTGAGCGAATGCTGGATCAGAGATAACTATATTCCTAAAAACATAAAAAACTATAACCAATACAGTACTCAGAATAACCAATTACAAAATGATGGCGTTATTATATACATAAAAAATCATATACAATACTCTATAAAGGAAATCA
The DNA here is from genome assembly GCA_026573805.1 of Hesperophylax magnus. Lineage (NCBI taxonomy): Eukaryota > Metazoa > Arthropoda > Insecta > Trichoptera > Limnephilidae > Hesperophylax > Hesperophylax magnus. The sequence goes on from JAIUSX010000084.1 coordinate 13,569,296, forward strand.
CAATAACTCACTCAAATTGTCTTAAACTTGAAATAGAAAATAGCGTTACTGTTCTAACTATATACCGATCACCGAGCACTTCCAATATAACACCATTTTTAAACTCGCTTAATCAGTTTCTGGCATGTATTAGAAATCATGAAAATGTTCTAATTATTGGTGACCTAAATATTAATATTATAAATACAATGCATCCCCAAGCAAACGACTACATAAATTTATTAACTCTTCAAGGATTTATCCCAGCTATTACAGCCCCTACTCGTGTCTCAGAGTTATCCGCCAGTTGCATAGACCACGTCTTTGTCAAATGTAAGCTAAATATCAAATCTCTCATATATCAGTGCACTGTGACAGATCACTACGCTACTATCACCTCCATTTCTCATAAAATTCAAAAATTACCAGCATCCACTATACAACTAAAGAAAATTTCTTATGACACTCTCTTCAAACTGGTTTCCAATGAAAACTGGTCAAATTTCTACAAAATTAGCGATCCAAACTTAGCGTGTGAATCTCTCATCAACATCCTACATAAGCATCTGAAAAATGCCACATCCCACACACACAACAATCAAAGTAGTCGTACAATTAAACTAAAACCTTGGATAACTACTGGTATCTTACACTGTATCCGCAAACGTGATAAACTTCATAAATATTGTAAAAATAACCCCACTGATTACGAATCTCTCTTATTCTATAAAAGATACAGAAATGCCTGTAAAAAAATAACCTGTACGGCCAGAGAAGATTATTATAGGAAACAGATAGAGGAAGCTGCGAATGATAATAAAAAAATCTGGAACATTGTCAAAGAAATATGCTTCACCGACAAAATTACCACACCCATAAATAAAATAACCATCACAAATAAAACACTAAATGCAACTGAAAATTCAGAAACAATCGCAAATCACTTCAACCAATTCTTCTCTACAATCGGATCGGATCTAGCAAATAATATTTTAAAAAGAAATAGCAAGTCTGAAAATAATCTTGCAAATACTATCTTTCTCGATAATCTGAGTTATGACCCTTTCATTCTCACACTAACAACAGAACAAGAAATCACTGAAATCATCAATTCACTCAAAAATACACACTCCACGGGAGTTGACAATATATCCACTAAACTAATTAAACACCTTAAACCAATCATTGCTAAGCCCCTTGTATACATCACAAATCTAAGTTTTCGAACTGGCCTTTTCCCAAACACTCTAAAACATTCGACAATTATTCCTATCTTTAAATCAGGGGACAGATCAATCGTCAATAACTATAGACCAATATCTCTACTGAGTCCAATCTCTAAAATAATCGAAAAAACAGTAAAACAAAGGCTCTACAAGTTTCTCGAAGAAAATAAAATCCTGTCAAAAAACCAATACGGCTTCCGCAAAGATCTTAGTGCATCAGATGCAATTGCAGCTTTTACTAAACTAATTTCTGATAACCTCGATAAAAGTCGCAAGCCCCTCGCTGTATTCTTGGATCTGGCTAAAGCCTTTGACACTGTATCTCACCGCATACTTTTGAAAAAACTCTCACAGATAGGAATAAAAGGTGTTCCTCTTAAATGGTTTGAGAGCTATCTAACAAATAGGTCCCAGTCAACTATTATTAACTCCGCTAAAGAGTATAGAAGCACAAGTTTGCCAATCACATATGGCGTGCCCCAAGGCAGTGTGTTGGGCCCACTTCTGTTTCTAATATACATTAACTCGTTATGCAATTTGGATACTGGTGGTACTATAATATCTTTTGCCGATGATACGGTTATCATATTTGCAGATGAAAATTTGAATTCAGCATTTGAAAAAGCAAATCATGGTATAAATGAAATAAAACACTGGTTAGATTCCAACCTCCTCACTCTAAATATTGAGAAAACTAAATACTTACTTTTTTCCATACGCAAACATAATCTCCCTCAAAACTATCATAAACTTACCATACATTCATGTTCACAGAACTTCAACATGGCTACATCACCTCACAAAAATTGTTCATGCGATAACCTTATAATATCAAACGAAATTAAGTACTTGGGGGTCATTATAGACAATCAACTGCGATGGGAGGCCCATATAAATTCTACAACAAAAAGGCTTCGCAAATTATGCTACATTTTCTACTCTCTGAGATCTATCCTTAACCTACAAACACTAAGATGTGTATACTTTGCACTTTTTCAATCAATTACTACATATGGTATAGTAGGATGGGGAGGTTGTGCAAAAACGATTCTTCATCCCATGGTTTTAATTCAAAAACTGTTACTAAGGATAATATTCAAATGTAAGCCAACAAACCCATCAGAACCACTTTTTAGAAAACTCAGAATATTAGATATTCGACAATTATATGTTAAGACCATTCTCATATACATACGGAAAAATGACTTGGTGAATAAAACACAACAAAAAATTAACACCCGTTACTCGTCACACCTAAAATGTAAAATTCCCCAAACGAAAACAGCTTTCGCCCAGCGGCAGTTTTCTTATATTGCTCCCAAAATATTCAACTCGCTGAGTATTGATATCAGAAAATCAAAAACTCACAATTTGTATGTCATAAGTGTTCAAAATTGGTTATTTATAAAGGGAAGGAACTTTTTCAAGGAATGCCTGCCATCATTAAATTAAGCTCATTTTCTTTATTAGTCATTTTTGTATTTCATTCAATTCTGTAAAGAAAAAAGTTTAATAATTAATTAATTAATCTTTATTTTCATTATTTCAACAAGTTCATTTTCATAATTTCTACTTTATTTTCATTATTTTAACAAGTAAAGTAACCTATTTATTTGCTGATTGTGTTCATTTTATCTCATTAATATCAACAGTTTAAAATACGGTTGATGTACACTTGAGTAATCTACTGAACTGGGAACCAGTAAAAATGTTACCTATTATACACATACATTGCATGTAAGAAAAAAATACTTAGATTAACAAGTTATCAAATATTACATTTATATAATTATATAAACCTATGTATATAAATTTCGACTACCATAATACGGGCATGTGTCTAGTGTGGTAGTCGAAAAGCATGTAAAAACTGTACACATTAATATTACATGAATAAAGAAAAAAAAAAAAAAAAAAAAAAATTGTTATTGTATAAATTAAGGTCTACGTTGTAATCTGTAAAAAGTTGTAATAAAAATCCTGTTTGACAAACTACTTAACTGTAGTTTAACGGGATATATATGAAATAAAAAAATAAAAATGAATCCAAAGTTTCATTCCGTTTGGTGGTATAGTTTCCGAGATAACGGCATCAAAAGTTCGAATCCAAGTCTTACATTTACGCTCGTAAAAACTGTGATATTTTTACAATTGCCACATTCTGGAGATTTTTATGTTGATTTCACTTAAGACCATAATTATAAGGAAGAATCCAATGTTTCATTCCGTTCGGTGATATCGTTTCCGAGAAACCAGCCTCCAAAGTCCGAACCCAAGTTTGAAATTTATGCCCGTAAAAACTGTGATTTTTCCACAAATGTCTCTTTCTGGAGATATATGTTGATTTCACTTCAGACCATAATTCTTGATAACAGTCCAATTTTTCACTTCGTTGGGTGAGATAGTTTCCGAGAAAACGGCCTCCAAAGTTCGAACCCAAGTCTGACATTTATGCCCGTAAAAACTGAATTTTTTCCACAAATGCAACTTTCTGGAATTTTTATATATTGATTTCACTTCAGACCATAATAGATAGTACGAATCCAAAGTTTCATTCCGTTTGATAGTATGGTTTCCGAGAAAACGGCATCCAAACTTCGAACCCAAGTCTTACATTTGTGTCCGTAAGAACTGTGAATTTTCCTCAAATGCAACTTTCTGGAGATTTATATAATGATTTCACTTCAGACCATAATATTTAGTACGAATCCAAAGTTTCATTCCGTTTGGTGGTATAGTTTCCCAAAAAACGGCATTCAAAGTTCGAACCCAAGTCTTACATTTATGCCCGTAAAAACAGTGATATTTTTACAAATGTCACTTATTGGAGACGTTTATGTTGATTTCACTTCAAACCATAATTATAAGTACGAATCCAAAGTTTCATTCCGTTCGGTGATATCGTTTTCGAGAAAACGGGATCCAAAGTTCGAACCCAAGTCTTACATTTGTGTCCGTAAGAACTGTGAATTTTCCTCAAATGCAACTTTCTGGAGATTTATATAATGATTTCACTTCAGACCATAATATTTAGTACGAATCCAAAGTTTCATTCCGTTTGGTGGTATAGTTTCCCAAAAAACGGCATTCAAAGTTCGAACCCAAGTCTTACATTTATGCACGTAAAAACCGTGATATTTTTACAAATGTCACTTTTTGGAGACTTTTATGTTGATTTCACTTCAAACCATAATTATAAGTACGAATCCAAAGTTTCATTCCGTTTGGTGATATCGTTTCCGAGAAAACGGGATCCAAAGTTCGAACCCAAGTCTAAAATTTATGCCCGTAAAAACTGTGATTTTTCCACAAATGCAACTTTCTGGAGATTTATATAATGATTACACTTCAGACCATAATACTTAGTTCGAATCCAAAATTTCATTCCGTTTGGTCGTACAGTTTCCGAGAAAACGGCATCAAAAGTTCGAACCCAAGTCTTACATTTACGCTCGTAAAAACTGTGATATTTTTACAAATGCCACTTTTTGGAGATTTTTTTGTTGATTTCACGTCAGACCAATAATTCTTACTAGGAATCTTTATTTGCTTTCCGTTCGGTTGTATAGTTTCCGAGAAAACGGCATCCAAAGTTCGAAACCGAGTCTTACATTTATGCCTATAAAAACTGTGATATTTTTTTAAATGCAAATTTTTGGAGATTTTTATGTTGATTTCACTTCAGACCATAATTATTAGTACGAATCCAAAGTTTCTTTCCGTTCGGTGAAATCGTTTCCGAGAAAACGGCATACAAAGTTCGAACCCAAGTCTTCTATTTATGCCCGTAAAAACTGTGATTTTTCCACAAATGCCTCTTTCTGGAGATTTTTATGTTGATTTTACTTCAACCATATTTCTTAGTTTTTAAAAATCTAATGTTTACTTCCGTTTGGTGGTATAGTTTCCTAGAAAATGGCATCCAATGTTTGAAAACAAGTCTTCCATTTATTCCCGTAAAAACTGTGAATTTTCCACATTACCACTTTGTGGAGATTTATATGTTGATTTCACTTCCGACCATATTTCTTAATACGAATCCAAAGTTTCATTATTTTGGGTTAAATTTTTTTCGAGACAACGGCATCCATAGTTCGATCCCAAGTATTACATTGATGCCCGTAAAAACTATGAACTTTCCACAAATCCCACTTTCTATGTTGATTTCACGTCAGACCATTATTCTTTCTAGGAATCCATATTTTCTTTCCGTTCGGTTTTATAGTTTCCGAGAAAACGGCATCTAAAGTTCGAACCCAAGTTTTACATTTATGCCAGTAAAAACTTTGATATTTTTACACATGCCACTTTCTGGAAATTTTTAATTTGATTTCACTTCAGACCATAATTCTTAGTACGAATCCAAAGTTTCTTTCCGTTCGGTGAGATAGTTTCCGAGAAAACGGCATCCAATATTCGAAAAAAAAAAAAAAAAAAAAAAAACGTCAGCAGAAAGTTCAAAGTTCAAATTTCAAATATCAATGAAAAAATGGTCCAGTGCATGGTAGAATCCAAATGGAGAACAATACACAAGGGTGTGCCACAAGGAAGCATTCTTGGGCCTCTCCTCTTCCTTATCTATATAAACGAACTTACAATAATTGCTGGCACAGAATGTTCAATGTTTGCTGATGACACCGCTTTGTTGTTTGAATGTAATGGAGACGTTGACGAATTTAACAAACAAGTTAACGAGACTTGCCAATTAATAGCAAACTGGCTGTTATCGCAACATCTATCACTCAACACAAACAAAACCCAAATCTTAAAATTTTGTCCAGTGCAAGCTACACCTATAAATATAAATGTAAACATTAATAATAATATAATCGAACCTTCCCAAACCTGTTCACTTCTGGGAATAGAATTAGATACAAACATAAACTGGAAAGAACATGTCTCAAAAATTGTTACAAAAATCAGTAGTTTTTCTTATGTTCTGGGTACCTTGAGAAAAATATTAAACACCGAATCAGTAATAGCCGCATACTATGGTTATGTATATTCAATAATAAAATACGGTATTATTTTTTGGGGAAACTCGGTAAACGCTAAAGATGTTTTCATCATACAAAAGAGATGCATAAGAAAAATTACAAACTCTGATCGTTTAGATTCATGTAGACCTATGTTTAAAAATCTGAAAATTCTGACAGTCACAGATATATATATAATGGAGCTATGCATGTTAGTGCTATCATCTACAGACAAGTTCCCACTAAAAAACTCAACACATAAATACGCTACAAGGCTCACAGAAAACTTACTAATACCAAAAGCAAACAAAACAATATTCCAAAAAGGACCATACTACATGGTCATTAAAGTATATAACAACCTTCCACATAACATTAAACAAATACAAGATACACACAAATTCAAATCGTTACTAAACACTTTCCTTGTTAATAAATGTCACTACACGTTGAGTGAATACCTCACGTAAATGAAACGCCTATTTTTATTGGTATATATATTTTTATTTTTTATTTTTTCATTGGTATATTGTTATTTTATCTGTATAAACATTGTAATTATTAAAATAAAACAAATAATATTATATATTGTAATTAAATAAATGTTGTTAGCTGGAAGAAATGGGGTCTACCCATAAGCTACACCTTTTGTAATTTTTATTTTACAATAAATAATTTTTGATTTGATTTGATTTGAACCCAAGTCTTCTATTTATGCCCGTAAAAACTGTGAATATTCCACAAATGCCGCTTTCTTGATATTTGTATGTTGATTTCGCTTCAGACCAGAATTCTTAGTAAGAATCCAATGTTTCATTCCGTTCGATGATATTGTTTCCGATTAAAAGGCCTCCAAAGTTGGAACCCAAGTCTTACATTAACGCCCGTAAAAACTGTGAATTTTCCACAAATGACACTATCTGGAGGTTTCTATGTGATTTCACTTAAGACCATAATTCTTAGTACGAATCCAAAGTTTCATTCCGTTCGGTGAAATTGTTTCCAAGAAAACGGCATCCAAAGTTCAAACCCAAGTCTTACATTTATGCCCGTAAAAACTGTGAATTTTCCACAAATGCCACTTTCTAGAGATTTCTATGTTGATTTCACTTCAGACCATAAATCTCAGTACGCATCCACAATTTTATTCCTTTCGGCTGTTTAGATCCTGGGAAAACCTGTTCTTAACCAGTCTTGCATTTGTGCCCGTTAGAATGATGTTATTTTCACAAATTCTATTTTCTTCAGTTTTTGTCATTGATTCCACTTCAGGCCATTATCTTTACGCATTCAAAATTTCAATCAATTTTGCTATGTAGATCCTGAGAAAACCGCCTCAAAAGCTCTAACCCAAGAATTGCATTCGTGCCCGCCTGTCATTTATTCAACTTAAGCCCATAATTCTCAGTACGCATCCAAAATTTCTATCTACTCGGCTTTGGATGTGGATGTAAAAATTATGGTATTTCCACAAACGCTATTTTCTACAGATGTTGTCATTGATTTAACTTTTTTTTTAAAATTTGTATAAAAATTACATACAATGTTATTCATACCCGCTAAGCTACTGCAAGTAGCTTCAGATGATAATTCTCAGTACCCATACGAAATTTAAATCCAATCCGGAATGGATTGAAATTTCGGATGCTTTCTGAGAATTATGGTGTGAATTTGAATCAATGACAAAAGTGCACAAAATAGTATTTGTATATATTTACCATCATTTTTACGGGCACAAACGCCAGACTTCTGTTTATCTTTTGAAGCCGTTTTCTCAATATCTACATAGTCAAGTGTTATTTTTTTTGGTAAACTAATGTTTAAGACAAGATTTTTATGCATAGCACAAAGGGTAACAATTATTTTTACAAGCAATAATTATTCGCCTGAAATATGAAAAATCAATATAAAATAAAGTTGGTTGTTTTCAGGTGGAAAAATGTAACAAGCAGTAATTGTTGAATGAAACACTAGTATATATTGAATTATTTCGCGGATAAGAGATAAGCCGCCATAGCTCAGTGGTCAGAGCTGTCGACCGGAAATCGAAGGGACACGGGTTCGAGTCCCGTTGGCGTCATGTATCTTTTATCAGGAGATTTTTCAATGTGGATGAGTGTTTCAGGCGAATAATTAGTGCTTGTAAAAATAATAGTCAAGTGTATTGAAGTTTTGGATGCTTATTGAGATTTATGGTCTTAAGTTGAATAAATGACTTAATCTTCAGAAACTAGGATTTGCGGAAATATCATCATTCTTACGGTCACAAATGCAAGACTCGGGCTCGAACTTCTGAAGTCGTTTTCTCAGGATCTACATTGCCGAATGGATTGAAATTTTGGATAATAATTCTATTTTCTACAGATTTTGTCATTGAATTCCCATGTCTTTGACCCACAATTGCTTATAAAATATTGCTGACAACACTCGGTTATGCTTTTAAACGGGACCTATCCAGGACATGTCCCCTTATAAAAACTATAGATAAATTTCACATCCGCGGTTGAATGGAAGAGATATTCAAAACAGCCCGATTCTTTCACAAAACATAAGTCTACATCAAGATAATTAAACTGCATTAAAATGTCGAGTTCCTCTTTAAGGCGATGCACTAGGTGGTGTTATATTTTAAATTGAGCCGCTATCAATAACAACCCTTACGTAGATGGCGATATGGTTTAAATTCCCGCTTAACACCATCCACCTGTTTTGATTTATGCAAGAAAAAAGCATGGCCAAAAAGTGCCTTTTATTTTATTTTGTGCATGTTCAGACATAAATATTTAATTTTTTTTCGATCATTTTACAAATAACTGAATTTGCCACATTATACAATAAAATCATAACCGAAAATGAATTTGTAAGTATGAGATTTTGAACTTTAAAGCAGTTTTCATAGTCTTTTACATTATTTTTTTCTGGGCTTATAAAAAGACTTATCTAAAAAATACTAGATCATTTCAAAGGCCAAGATGTACTCTACCCGCAGTATTTAATTAAAGCATCTAAAATATTTCTAGGCGACCAAATTTTTAAACCAAAAACACATGATTTTGCATTACTACGTATGGCATTGCCTTAATAATAAACGTTAAAATTATGAATGTTCACCTCCTAACTTATCAGATAAAGATTCAAAATTCCAGTACCTGATATGGAGTCAGCGTTTGTTGATCTTCATTAATATTTATTTTTTTTAGCGATAATATTTTTCGCTCAACTTTCTTATTGATCGTCTTCGGGGTGCTAATAGTAACCACCACCACGGTGGCCAAGTATTAGCTATTGATTTTTAGTTGTTCGAAATCGGTTTGATTTTAAGATGTGTATTTATAATGATAGTTTTTAAAACATGAAACCTGGAACACAGAGGGTACACGGAGGAACGAAATAAAAATAAAACAAGTAATTTAAAAGTAAATGATCACCAACTTTATTAGTAAATTTTGTATTTACAGAAAACTTAGCGATAGTTGCTGACAAAATAATACATCTTCCACATGACTCCTTAATAATAGTAACAACTCCATCGTGTTGTTTAGAACTGAAATGGTGGTTAGTACATACAAAGGGAATTTTTAAAGTTTTGTGCATAGATTTAACTTAACAAACTAGTTTAAAAATAAATATAATATCTTGCTCAGCACCAAACTTAGAATATTGAGTATTAAAATCAATAGAAAATTGAAGTGCCCATGGTGGGGAATTAAATTATAAAATAATGCATAGTAATTATTGGAAAATATACATAATATATATGTTTTAAACTCTTTTCTTTTTCTTTAACAAAACTATTTTTTTTTTCGAATTACGAGAATGTTTTTAAAAATATGGTAACTAAACGCATTTATCATTAACATAATGTATTAAAGCTATTTTCTTTACAAAGGAAATAATACACTTTTGTTAGCAATCAGATGTCATTGATCAGTTAATTGTTGACTTAGTTCAAATAGTGATCAACTGATATATTGAAATAACCAAAGATCCTAATGATCCTTTGGGAATGTGGAAGGATTCTGAGTGACAGAATTTCCCTATTTTTAAGCAATAACAACAAATATTGACTTTATAAGATAACTTTCTAATTTCTATCAATGTCATCTCAGTAAGTCGTAATTTGATTCTAACTAACTAGCGGTTAGTTGAATGGTTTATTATGTACACTGGACAATATTTCTAGTTGGTTGAACGCCTATTCTAAAAATGACCATTTATCTATTTATAAATAACTGAAACATTGCGAGACATTAATATGTGTATCGTACATACAATGATTATGTTAAAATGATGCTTAAATTAGATGTGTTTATGAGTAATCCCCAAATTAATTGGAACCCCGCTTCAAAAGAACAACGAAAGAAAAGAGTTGTAAATATAGAAAATATTTCTATCTTTTTCGAATGGTATGATAATGATGGTGGCTACACAGAAAGTTTGTTCTGTTCGCTTGTGCATCGTATAGAATTGCTGTACTCCAAGACACAATTCTACGAGATTTTCTTTAGTTTTCGAAGTTTTCGGAAGATTTGTTCCAGAGGTTTGACGAATTGCTGGATAATTGTTTGATTATCAAACCCCGAGGTTCCAATACATCTGGGGAAGATGAGTGTTGGTGAGAGGTTGGTTGTTTATAAAATGAATTACGCTCTATTTTTTAAAGAAGCCGAAGTGGTGTCCACCTGCGATGGGAGACTTTGCGTCCTGCCACAGGGACAGGTCCACCACTGGCAGGAACTCGCAGGGCACTAGCTCGTTTCTGAAATTAGAAATATACACTGTTAGTTTACCGAAAGAAAAGCGATTAAATTTCAGATTTACACAGCAAACAGAATGATTTTTTGAGAAGTTGATCAGTGATTGCTAACTCTTCTTCTTGTTCAACGTTTTTGGAAATTGGTGTTATACATTATCAGAAATGCGGAGAGTTTTGTTTTCTTTAAAATTCCGATTGCTGATGATGTCAAAATTATTTTCAGGAATAAACTGTTCTGATAAGTAAGGCTAAATACCGCCTTGTAATGCTTGAACCACATTTCATAACATTTTAAGAGTGTAAAACCTAGTATTGACAATGTTGCCTATTTTTGTGCATTTTTAGGGATATATCTGCAGTATGGTAGGTTATCGTTTAGTTACTAATAATTACCCCTTAGAAATCTTCTGGAATCCTTTAGGCTGCATGTTAGCGATATGGTTTCCGTTGTCGCAGAATAGTCTGGACACACTGGCTTTGCGGATCTCGTTGAGTTGATCTGGAATAGAATTTACAAAATTAAGCCATTTTTTAAATATTACTTTTTAGTTTAAAGAGCTAATTAATGTGACGAGTAAAAGATGAACATTAAATAGTTTATATTTACCAATGGTGAATTGGTTCTCGTGGTTTCCGTTCTCGTAGAAGAACCTGTCTCCTTTGCGGGTCCTGTAGAACTGCTCGGTCAAGATGCATAGGAATGTGGGGCCGGCGAGGGCTCCATCCACCAGGGCCTCCAGAGATCCCCCAACGGTTAGATCGATGTCGTCAACAGACTCGTACAGAGTGGACAGGAGGTGGACATTCTGGAATGTAGACATTAGATTAGATGAGACGAGTGTAGGAAAGGTCTGTTAAAATAGTTGCTACATGTATGCCGTTTTATGCAAGGAAGAAAAGGCAATCGATTGTGTTAACAACGGATTAAGAAATTTAGAAGAACAGTCCACTTTTCCACCGAACTAGTTGGGTGATCAATAATTTAGGTTTCTAAAATTCTACAGTGGCTCTGAAATTCATTTGCCAGATGTAGTGAAGATATTTGTATTGGGCTAGAATCTCGTCACTATTAAACAAATTGCTAGTTGAAAGCTTGAACTGAATCCCGATACTTTAACAGGGCTGATATATAATCCTTGCATCTCAAAGGCGCTTTTGTCTTTTTGATAGATATCTGCTTATCAGAAATCAACTGATTTTATAAAATTTTCATTTTTCTGTGCATGAGAGGTAAATGTTTAAGTTACCTCTCGTGAGATCAAATCATGCAGATCTTCGAAGGTGTGTGCCCTGGCGAGGCCGCAAGCGGCCCTGTGGTCATTGTAGGAAGCGAGTCCGTGGTCTCTGTTCCGGTGGATGTCGATGGCTCTCAAGTCTCCTCCGAAGGTGTTGTTTCTCTTAAACAAGAACTGGGTGATCTCGCTGTCGAAGTACTGGTCACTGGCCTTCTCGGGCTGGGTTCCGAGTCCTCTGGTCAGGGCGTCGAAGTTGTCTCCTTCCTCAATGACACCGGGACGGTTGAAGTAGTCGCTCAGTCTGATGTCTCCTTGGATCTTACGGGATTCAGTGATAAGCCTGAAATAACCCAATAAGTTAGTAAGTTAGCTTAAATACCTGCAGAAAAGATGGTTTCCTATAGAAGAGGACACCAGAAGAAGGAAAGTTATGAAAGTACCAACTCTTTTGATTATACAAAACTTTAGTATTGGTAGGTGCATCAGAATAACTGGCCTCTTTAACAAATTAAGCGAGTGTTACACCGCATCTTTTACGGAAGACGAAACAATGGATAAGCCTGCAAAGCAACATACGAACTCTACTTTGACAGTACTTTGTATACGTGTAGAAGAAAAATCCACTTACTTCAAGACTGGCCGAAACTTGTGCTGAACCACTTTGGTATTTTGTGACAGAGAATTTGAGATAGATTAGGCCACTAATAAGGTATTATGTATGAATATTTTTAGCGTCTCTTACTGTAGCCTTCCTGCGATGAGGGAGTGGAAGAACCTAAAGGCGGCGGTAGCGTGGTCGTTGAGAACGGTGGGGTCCACTGCGGAGTTGTAGTCGTTCACGTACTCCTTCACGTTGGGGTAGATGATGCCGTTCTTGATGGAGTTCTCAACACCTGCACAAATACAGTCAAGGATTATTCAACCAAACTCCATTAAGTTACAAGCCGAAAATGTGTAATTTCTTGGTATACCTTATATTGTGGGGAATAGCCATTAAAATCGCTTGACAAACGGAGTCTAGAAACGTTCGCTTTCAAGCACAAAACTGGTTTTTATTTATGAAACTGTCACAGATAGATAATCTTAGCTATAATACGAATTTTTTAAAAGTTTTTCCTTTATGCGTTCATTTCTATTGAAAAAATATTTTTTTTAGTAGTTTACATTTATATTTTTTATTGAATTATTTATTTTTTATTTATATTCTACTCACGCAAACCGATAGGAAAACGTTCAATTTATATGGAACATATTTTTTGGTATTCATAATGTACACCAATTCGTTAAAAAGATTAATCAAAATAGTGATTTGGCATTTAGCTTCGCCTTAAACCAGGTGCGGATTAAACTCCGTCATGGAATGTTCTTTGTAACATGCATAATTTCTTACTAGAATTTTTATTGAAACATTGTAGAAGGGATAGTTCGAGCAATGTAGCAAAGATGGCTTCAGTGCTAGTAGCTCATAGAGTTTATAGAGTTCTCCAAGAGATGCCTCTAGTATATAGGTTCGTCCCTCCAGTTCAGAAGCGAAGTGAGCTAGCAGTAATGTTTCTACCAACAGAGAGCCTTTGGCCGTAATATATGATAACAATATAGGATACATGGTTTAAAACACGTTTTTCAGTAAGGGGAAAGTGTTTTACTGTGAAGAAAGTGTTACTATTTTACAAAAAAAATCATTCAGTATATACTATATCGATGTTATGTTTTTGGCATATCAGTAAACAGACTTAAAAGTAATTTGAAGACATGATTCAACTTTATTCCAAAATTTAGATATGTTTATGAGAGATTGTCTTACCCAAGAAAATGGGCAGCCACTCGTAGTAGTTGATGTGCTGGTACTCGGCGATGGCAATCTTGCGGGCCTCTTGGAAGGTGGTCTCATCGTCCCAGTGAGGGTTGATGGAGGTGAGTGCGTCGGCGATTCTGTTGTGCTCCCTCAGCAGGATGATCTGCAAAATGGTCAGCTGTGGGTTCTGGTTCACGCGGACGTCACCTGCAAGGGTTCAAAATGTATGTATAGAAATTGACTTCTGCATCGTCACCGACTTCTCAAACTTCCTATACTTCAACCGCTTCAACTGCTATAACTGCTTCAACTGCTTCAACTGCTTCAACTACTTCCACTGCTTCAATTCCACAATTTCAATAACTTCAGCAATTATTTTTTAATGATAAACAAGGTTTTATCATTAAGGTTTATAAGACAAGGTTTTTTATGCATAGCACAAAGGATAACAAATTATTATACGCGATAATTAGTCGCCTTAAATATACATAAAATATTCCCGTATTCCCGTCGGCGGCATTTATGTGTACTCGGGAGATATTTTCAATTTGTATGAATATTTCAGGGGACTAATTATTGCTAATAATAACTTCAACAACATCACCGACTTCATCGACATCTCTAAATTTAACTCTCTCAATTTTAATGTTGACTTACTAACTAAGCTAAGCTCTTTGGAAAAACAACACAACATAATATGTACTATGCGAAAGAAAACGGCGTAAAACATAAATAAGTAAACTCGAGGCACTACGAGCCCAGTACAGTCGGACACTGATTCTTATTATTATTGCCCACTGTTCAACATCAAATAAATATTTTGTTGTTGCTTAGCAAGTGAAATTCCAAGATCCCAATTGATCAACATTGAGACCGGATAAGCAACTATTTAAAGAAGACTTATCTTTTCTAATTTACAAATTGAACTAGAAATTTCGTAAAAATCTTTATGAATTACAATGCCTGCTTTACAATTACTCCCGGTGATATTATAAAGGAGATGTCCGTCAGATATTGACGAAAGTTATACGTCAACGAAATAACCCCCTTTTTAAATGACCTTGTTGGACTATTACAGAAAATCATTAAAATTGACAGGATTCAAACGATTTGTAATAAATTTTGTGAATATATATAGAATGTGATAGACGTTGAAGGTTGTTGGATTTTTTTTTAAACATTTTCAACTTTGCGGGATCCATCATAAATGTATTGGATCTAGATTGTCCGTGTTGAACAATTGACCATAATGTAATAAATCTGACGAGCTCATTATCCAATCAGATCATATGATGAAATTATGATATCAACAGTAATAATGAATTAGTTATAAGGTCGGCTGCAGTAGATTTATTGTAAAATTGAGAGAACTCGATATTTCGAAAACACTTTCGTTTTTTATTAAAACACAAATAACTTAGTTTACATCACTTTATTTCGATACAAAATCTCAACATGTTTCGTGAACCAAGTTCACATCATCAGGAGCACAAGCATACTAAAGTTATAATTAAAATTAGGTCTAGAAAGAAGAGGTAGAAGGAGCGGGGAGGGGTAAGAGTGGGGGAGGGTTATTCAAAGTAGGAATTAAAATGTCATTAGACGGGAAAGACCGGGTAATTGGGAAAATATTTAAAATGGGGTTTATAAAAAAATTTTGTTTATTAATAATATCTGCTTTCATATTCACGTGTTTTCTTATTTCTAAGATTTCAAAATTATTGATTTGAGATACCTTGTAACCAGAATGTAGTATTTTAAAACCTGAATTAATATCAAAAGTATGGTCGTTATTTAATAAATGATCCGCCAATTCTGATTCACAGTTTCCCTTTAAAGCCCTAAGATGTTCTTTAATTCTGATCTCAAAGTTTCTATTAGTTTTTCCTATATAAAAGGAATTACAATCATTACAGTTGAGTTTATAAACACCTGATTTTTTAGTTTGACTATCAATATCTTTATTATTAAGAATATATTTTTTTAATTTGTTATCCGTATAAAACGCCGGTTGAATAGTGAAGGGGATGTTTTTATTTATAATTTTGGAAGTATCATTATCTACAAATAGAATTCTACGCCATTGTTTGTTTATATCTTTATAAATAGGATAAATATAAAGTTTAAAGAGTTTATGTTTAATTTTTTTATTTAGTATTTCAACTATCAATTTATAAGGATAGCCGTTATTAGATGCTATTTGTTTTATGATATTTAATTCTGAGGTATAATTAGGATCCGACAAAGGAATCGAAATTAATCTATTAAGCATAGAATGGAAGCTGCGACTTTTTGAGAAAATGGATGATTTGATGAATTATGTATGACAATATCAGTGTACGTATCTTTACGGAAAATATTAAAATCTATTTTATTACCTATTATTGTTAAATTTAAATCTAAGAAATTTAAACTCTTATCTATACCTATTTCTAATGTAAATTGAAACCCCATTTTAAATATTTTCCCAATTACCCGGTCTTTCCCGTCTAATGACATTTTAATTCCTACTTTGAATAACCCTCCCCCACTCTTACCCCTCCCCGCTCCTTCTACCTCTTCTTTCTAGACCTAATTTTAATTATAACTTTAGTATACTTGTGCTCCTGATGATGTGAACTTGGTTCACGAAACATGTTGAGATTTTGTATCGAAATAAAGTGATGTAAACTAAGTTATTTGTGTTTTAATAAAAAATAAATAATGCCATCACAAAGTGAAAAGCAGTTAGAAGAAGTTTTCTTCGAAAATTTATTACTTTCGTTTTGTTTGGGGAATTTTTAAGAAAACTATAACTTTTTTCTCGTTCATATAATAAAAAATAATTTTAAAAGTTAAACCGATTGTTACGATAGCGGCGCAAAATATGAATTATTTATTAGATTCACTGTAGATCGACACCTCTATCTCTAATCGTCAGTTGAGCCTACTAAAATACGTTTTATGTAAGTCAATTTAGGTGTAAGAAAACAAAATCAAGATCGGCAAATTCACGGGAAAGTTTATAGCTAGTGGGGAATTGCATTTCATCGGAACAAGAACACCATAGCAATATCAGTGCACCTAGCGCAACACGCCTTGTAAAGAAGTCGTTCTGTTCCAAGTTCAGCGGCAATTCTGTCGGTCAAGTGCAACGAATGATTTATGCCTTGTAGAGAAAATCTGGTTATCAATAATGAAATAGTGCACTGGCCAATGAAAAAGAATTTTTCAGAGAATGTGTTACATTTATTAGCAACTTTTAAGGAAAAGGATATTGGTGGGTTAACCCAATGTTTGCGACTTCCACAAAAAACTATGTAAGTTATTAAGGGATTTCATTAACTATTGTAATAGCACATAATTATAAGCAATAATTAGTCGAGTGAAATATCAATACAAATTGAAAATATCTCCCGAGTAAAAATAAATGTCGCCAACGGGAATTGAACCCGTAACTTCTGATGTCCGGTCAGGCGCTCTGAACCACTGAGCTGAGTCGGCTTATTTCCAATCCGCCAAATAATTCAATATGTACTAGTACCTCAATTAACAATTACCGCTTTTTTTAAGACAACAAATTGTTAGAATAAAATCCTCCCTGTCGAAAAAAATTAATGCAACAAGTGGAGTTTCACAGGGTTCACACCTTGGCCCAATCTTATTTATCTTGTTTATAAATGAACTTGCAAAAATATTTCATGATGTATCTATTTTACTTTTTGCTGATGACCTTAAAATTTATAGAACTATTCAAAATATTTACCATTGCAACATTCTTCAAGACAATATCAATAAATTATTAATTTGGTGTAATGAAAATAGACTTTACTTAAATATCTCAAAATGTCAAATAGTAAGATTTTATCGAATACAAAATCCAGTGATTTTTGATTAAAACATTGATTAAAATGCTCTTGAGACATTAACACAAATCAAAGACTTAGGCATCACTTTTCAATCAAATCTTTCATTTGTTAACCACATAACAGAAATCTCTAAAAAGGGCTTAAAAATGTTGGGATTTATAACTAGACTAACCAGAAATTTTAACAATATAACGTGAATTAAATTATTATATTTCACCTATGTAAGAAGTCAACTTGAGTACAATTCTCCTGTCTGGAACCCACATTATAATATACATGTACAAGCTGTTGAAGGAATACAAAACAAATTCTTACGTTTTATAAATTTTAAAATGGATATTCCAGCAATTATGTTGAACCTAACACTCTGTTAAATTATATGAATAGGCTCAAATTGTCCATAATAATTCTTGTGCGTTTGACAATCACGCATAAAAAGAAGATTGTTAAAAGATTGGGTTTTCGCTATACGTAATGAAATTTCCTCACGCTTTTTGCAAAATTTTCTGTATTGTGGGTTATTTAAAAAAATAGTCAACTATTGTGAAATAAATGTGAAATATTGTTAAACTTTTGAAAGACTTTGAAACGCATGATTATGGCGTTATACTAAGCTATATGTAGTAATTCATTTATTTGTTGTTATTAAGTTTAATTTGTAGAACTCCATTTTAATTTTTTTATTTTTTATATATTCAATAATATTGTTATTGGGTTTATAAAAACAGTTTATTTTTAAACAAGTTCTGCTGTGTAATTATTATTACGCACGACAGCTGTTTCGCCCTCTGAAGGCATTATCAAACTGTTTGACTACTGACTGTTTGGTAGTAATTCTTTTTTTTTAAAAAGACAAAACTAAAGTATTTTAATTTTTGCAACCATAATATAAAAAAGACGAACTTTTGTGATGATGGAGAATTTAGTAAAGTCACAATGTCTGTGTGCGAAACCAATTCAATGAAATAAACTTCCAGAAGGGAAATAAAGAAAAACGCTCTCATGAACACACAGAGGCGTTACCCAAAACAGTGTTGTCTTCTCTACATTTTGCGTATATGCAATTGTCTCTGATATAAGCCAACTAAGATCATTATCGACGAGAGTGAAAAGAACAAACCTGTTAGGTAGCAGGCTTCGTTGGAGCTGTGAGCGCTCTCGCACACCACAGAGGAGTTGGTCTCGGTGGGCGGGTATTCCTTGCCCCCTCTGGCCTCCACGAGCAGCCGCCCGCCGATGTTGGCTCGCAGCGGCCTGTGCTGCATCTCGTTGTTGCCGTACACCAGGGACATGTCCATGTAGGCTGTTACTGCCGTGAGCTGGGGGAGAAAATGCCGCATTAGGAATAATAACAGATATCACTTGATTTAACTGATAACTGACAAAATACCAATGGCCTGAGGGACATTAACCCATTATACTATCTCACACTATTCACATTCTACTCCACTAACAATAGCCTTTAATGAAAGGGAGTGTGGCGATGTCACCTGTTGCAAAGGAGTCTTCAGGTATCTGTCTTGATTAAGCTGATAAAATATCCCTCGGACAAAATACCTTTAACGTAATTGTCATTAACTTATTATCATATCTTCCATTTTTCACCTTCTACTACACTAACATTAAAGTGAGCATCGTGATGTCTCCAAAGCAGTCTTCGTGTATTTGATCTATTTCCTTTTGAAGGTATCATATTTTTAATTTATCCATTTTTGGAAAATCGACAGTTAAAATATTATCAGTTTGTACATTTGTAGTGCATAACATAAGATCAATTACGCATTCTTCCCTGTTACTTTAACTCTAGGACAAAATATTGGGACATCATAGAATCAATGTTTCTTAAGCCAATTCACGATTCCTAAAGTTTTTGGTACTTTCCACTCAACAGCTGCATCTCCTGAGGTGACATTAGCTCACCATTAACTCATTTAGTGAGTTTATAACGAAAATGAGTACTTTTCTGAGAGTTTTAACCACATATGAGCGCTTTAGCTTATTATATTATAAGTAAGACAATTTATTTACATTAACAGTTACGAGGACACCCTGTAAAATTGCAAAGTGTAATTACCTGTTCTGCGGGCTCGTATCCTCCGACACAGTTTCTGTCCCTAGTGGTGATGGTCCTGACGAAGTTCATGCAGCGGGTCCTGGTGAGCTGGTGGATGGGATCATCTTCGGGTACGATGATGGGATAGCAGTGCTCGTTTAGGCTGCGACGGTCCACGAACTGGCCCTCGGCGCTGCAACACTGTGTGTCTTCCTTGTCTGCAAATAAATTATAAGGATTTTAAACTTGCCACCCTTTTCGTGAAATTCGAAACTACAGTATTTATTGCAAAATATTGTGAATCCCATAAAATTTCACAAAAACCATATCTTCATATAATATAAAATTATTAACCATTACATTCGACAATAGTTAGAGAGACAGGTGTAAAACATTCTGTCATTTTTCCCAAAGGAATGATCGTTGTTAGGTTGGTCCTGCCTCTTCAAAAAGCTCTTCTCTAGTTCTGTCCTAGGTACATAAAGCGTAATACGTTCCAGAACATTAGGATTGCAAATGTGCCTTTTGAGTGGCCTATGTGCTACTAACACCATTGAAATTTTTTTCATAACTTCTAGAATCTAAACGATCTGGTCTTAGCATTCCAGCGAGAATATAGGAAAGTACCCAAACTCTTGCTTGAATTTTGTAAGGCTGAAGGATATGGAGGAGAAAATTAAATAGGGGGAGAGATACAGGGAAGCGTCTATGTATACAGATCTGTTCATTCGACATAGCTAAAGCCATTTAAAGCAACGTTGTGCTTTTGAATAATGGTCTCTCAATAGTATTTTTCACTCTTCCAAGAGGTGCATGTGTTTTACACGCTAGAAACGTTTCAAGGAGTTTGCTTTGGTTTGGCGTTTTCTGTAGAGAACTTAGAATTATGTAAGATAAACTTACGGGATTGAGTTCCTCCGGCGGCCAGAGACATGTCATGGGTCATGATCTGCCCCCATTGCATAGCGTTGAGATTCCAGATGGGGTCATCGATGGGGCGGTCGGGGAAAAGCATGAGACTGAGGATACGTGGCAGCGGCAAGTCGCGCCCGGTCTTGCTGGTGGTGGGCTCGCTGATGTCTGGTAGAGAGAAAAGGACACAAAACAACATTGATAATTAAAACATTGGTTAAAGACAACAAAATCGAAAGTAAAAGAATGCGTGGATATCCGTGCAATAAATGGACTCGTTGCATTAGTGACTGCATCGAAAGCGTTTTTGAAACTATTGGTTTTAGTTAATTCCCAGTTTCAATCAAGTTTGAACACCCTTTTGTATTTTTTTTCTATAACTGAACATTATGTTTAAATGTCATATTTTAATAGTTTCAAAGCTCTCTATATCTTATGATAGAAATCAGAAGCTGGAGAAAAACATGCCAAATTTGTATAGGTAGCCTACATTACATTCAGTACCGTTTTTCTGGTTTAAAATCAAGATTTTTTAATACAAGATTTAAAACTTCCAAGGTGTATATGACAAGTCTTGTATAGGAAAAGTTGTCTTCGTCAGATCTCCAGCAGTTCTATTAATTTATATTCCTGATATACAACTGGATACCCTGTCTGTGTCATAATATTTGGCTAATTTATATAGCGCCGTTTTCGTGAGAAATCACCATATGAGATAATTTTGAAGGGGTTAGTAAATTTATACGAGACGGCTTATCTAATTTCTATTCCAGATATTAATCAATTTGTTTTTTTTTGTTATGCCTTTATTAAACTTTTCAAACTACCCTCGTACTTGTACAAAGTTTTAATAATTTGAAAAAAAAAATAATATAGAATTTTATAATATGTGAAAATAACACAAATTATTCAAATAAAATTTAAACGTTCGAACCTGCAACATCTGGCTTACTAGTCGAGAGCCTTACTCCTCGGAGGGTATTTTATGCCTTTGTATTGTAGTCACTTGAAATGTTATTCTTCTGTATCTATTTTCTTTATAATATCTTCTAGTTATATGTGTGCTTTAGTGTTATAATTAATATTGTGAAATGAACCTGCTGACAAACTGGCAGGTGAAGTTTAGTGGGTGCTTGTAATGTAATTCTTCTGTATCTATTTTCTTTATAATATCTTCTAGTTATATGTGTGCTTTAGTGTTATAATTAATATTGTGAAATTAACCTGCTGACAAACTGGCAGGTAAAGTTTAGCGGGTGCTTGTAATGAAGAATAAAAAATAAATAAAAAACGTAACCATTTTATTTTTTGTGTCCTGTTTCACGTTTTGTTCAGATTTATAATTCTTTTTCGATGATTGGATAATGTAAGTGTATAGTGTTCGACTTACCATCTCCGTACTTGGCGGGCAGCAGCCTAGCGTAGGGGCTCTGAGGCACTCCCCAGCCGGGGTTGCGGAGGTTGTTGCAGGAGCCGTCAAGCGTCCTGTAGTTGGACTTCTGGCATAGCGCGGGCGCAAGGCCGCACGTCAGCGTGGCGGGGTCCACCGGCGTCGGGGGCGGCGCGCGCTCGAAGCTTCTGCAACACGTACAAAATGTAACATTCTTCTGCAATACATACACAATCAGACACACTCCCTAACCAATAACATGCATGATTTGGGCAACAAATTTGGGGTACTATTGATATATTTACTGACTCCATTTATAGAACTAAGCGTAATCTATACCAGCTTTTTTTTTGACTCCCACGAATTATAGTGGCGTTTGTCATATAGTTTCAGTGATTTTCTTATACGTAGTATTGTTCTTGTTTCAATATTATTTTATGTTGCTGTTACATGTTTTACTAATATTGTTTCACATTTAGTTTATCAGTTTAACTTTATTTCATGCTTTAAAAACTTTTTGAATAATTTTTGATAGCTCAAAATCCCTATAAAAGCCCGACTAGGAGTAAAACCAAATATAATAAAAATAAAATCACAGACGAGGGTTGGGTTACATTCAAATACTTCACCACCGAGGATATCAGTAAATGACAAAGAATGATGTTGTATGTTGCGTGTTGTACACTGAGAAAACTTAATGATATAAAATAATGTACATTTTTAAAAAATCTGGTCGAATAATTTGTTTTCCTGTTAAAAATGGGACTGAAGGCCTATAACGAATGATTTGACAACTTTCGTAATAAACTTATTTATTTACTTTGAAAATGTGTTATAATTTACCCACCTCACTCGATTTGAAAGCTGTTCGGTTTTTTAACCGTTTTTACAGACACCATATCGCTCGCCATACAATAACCAATGGGAATTGATATGCTGGAATAGGCCAAGCCACGAGAATATAGCGCATTTATAGCGTTGTCTGTCACAGGCTTTATTCTAAAATTTAAGTCTCATAATTATAATCACTAAGTACTAATGTAAATTCTCCTCGAGCTTGCGACTACACAATAATAAATAGCAATTATTGACATTTATTTTCTCTCTATACAGACCGAGTTCTGAAATTACTCAACACTTACGGAATGGGATTGCATGTGGGATTTCACGGAACAAGAATATTAATATTATCGAAACAAATTATATTAAAATTAATATTCATAAAAATATATGATGGGTTACAATAATATTAATATTTTATGATCGTGAGGTGTTACGGACATCATAATACAACTCAGGGTTTGATGTCAGTGGTTTTAACAGAATACTGTTTTAAGGTTTAAAAGGAATAAAATTACTAACTAACGGACAAAACTTACTACGTGACATTTACACTAACGAACAAAACTTACTACATTAAATTTAAAAAACGGATAAAACTTACTACATGATATTTACACTGACGGACAAAACTTACTACATGACATTTACACTAACGGACAAAACTTATTAAATGACATTTACACTAACGGACAAAACTTATTAAATGACATTTACACTAACGGACAAAACTTACTACATTAAATTTAAAAAACGGACAAAACTTACTACATGATATTTACACTGACGGACAAAACTTACTAAACGAAATTTACATTAACGGACAAAAATATGTTTATGACATTTACACTAATGGACAAAAACATTTCAACAATAAATTTGAAAATTATTACTATTCATAACTGTTGTACAAATTATTCTGACGACTGCAACTCACCAAAATGCTTAATACTGCACGGAGAAAACTTACTGATATTGATAATTTATTCAAAATGTGGTCAAATTATTAGTTTTCCTGTTAAAACGGGTCTAGAGGCATATAACGAATGATTTGACAAATTTCATAAAAAACTATCAGTAAAACTCGAATATGTAATGAGGAAGTCGCAACACGTGTTCTTCAAAAACATTTTCGCATCTCGTTCATTATATTTATTCTGACAAGGCAACCTGCGTTGTATACGTGTTCAGATTTATTCTGAATGACTAATATTTTACTAGGAAATGGTCATCCAATCACATTTTTAACAGTATCTTGATAAAAAATCTGTACACATTTTTCTTCGTTTGACTAAAAAAAATCACATTAAATATTTAGGCATAGTAATAGATCAACACATAAAATGGAGAGAACATATTGCACAAACTATTAAAAGAATACGTAAACTTTATTAAATTTTATTCAAACTAATAATTTTATACAAAAAATAATCCCTAAAATCAATACAACAACGGCACAACACCATTACTCGGCCATTAAATGTTTTAAAAAATTCCCTAAAGAAATACAAGCTGAAAAAAAAAAAAATTTTCTAAGAATAAACTAAAAATACAATTTACCATAAACTAATTTAGTTGTGTGGTATAATATTGTGTGTATTTGAAAAAAATCAGCCTACAAACTATATGTATTTAGTAAAATGTGGTATAATATGTGGTACGAAGGAATTTTACTTTCATTTAAATTTTCTGTAATTTTTTAATTTAATTTTGCAATAATTAGCGTATAGGCAACTGTTATTCTGTACAAGAAGAAACGTATATTTTACACGTAGTTAAAAAAAGAAAGGTGTTTTTTTATATCACAATATGTTAACAGTATTATAAATTATCTACATATATTTTATGAATAAATAAAAAAAATAATCGTTTAGCATTTCATTTCTCTGTAAACTTTTTTTTTTTATGTTCCGGTTCCGGTTCAAGATGGTGACCATGTTGGATACTACATGTTTATATTGCCAGAGTTCGCATCGTCGTGGTTCCTACTACGAGCTTTCAAATCGGAATAATCAATATAAAGAATTGTCATTGAGTTAGTTCTTAATTTGAAATTTAAGAACTATCTCAATGACAATTCTTTGTATTGATTATTCCGATTTGAAAGTTCGTAGTAGGTTTTAAATCGTAATAATCAATATAAAGAATTGTCATTGAGATAGTTCTTAATTTGAAATTTTAAAAAATGTTCGGTAAAATATTTCTGATTTATAATTAAGTAGGCATCTTATGATTTCAGAGGAAATTTTGGGTTTGATTTAATAAATACAAGAAAAATTAAAACACAATTTTTATACGCGAGATCTGCAGTGTCTGCACTATTCACATAACTACTAGTATTTTATAGGTACAAACCTAACATAGAATAGGTACAAATCTAATAAGAATCAAATTAAACAACAATATTTTTTATTTAATGATATTGTCACACCACAATATGTTTCAATTGTAATTTAATAGCAGAATCTTATCAACTAATTGCATTACGATCTTTGTAACAGCTGTTGAATCAATGGAAATTCATAGGCCATTGTTCAATAATATTACGATGACTATCTTAATAAAGAATAAAAGAGGATTCAGGATAGTGAAGCATTATCGGCATCTAAATTTTTTTAATTAAAATAAGGTTAGGTACTGTACGAGTATTTCATTTTGACTGCTCAAAGGAAGACAGTATTAACTAAGAAAATTAAGTTTTCGACTTATTTTCATTCGACTGCTCCAAAGAAGACAGTAGTAGCCCCCTTGAGGTGATTTTTCACAAAAACAGCGTTATAAAAGTTATCCAAGTGTTATTATTATTAGTAACTTCAAAAATTAACCTTTCGACTTACTTCCGTTCGACTGCTCCAAGTAAGACATTGTCTAGTAACTACGAAAATTAAGTTTTCGGCTTACTTCCATTCTGAGGGTCATAAATTACTGTCAAAAATTAAAAAACTAAGCTTATTGGAAAATTAGTAACTGCCCGAGGAATCCCTCTAGAAACATTTGAGATTTTATTAATATGTTCATCATAAACAATTAAAATTTGATCGCCGAGCAAACTGCCGTCATTAGAGCCTAATGTTGCCTTAACAAACATATTGCAATCTTTAGAGCACAGGCGTCCAGTGGGAATGCCGTATCTGTTCTACCGGTATTTCAATAAAGGCAATTGATTCGTTCGGCACCGGTGCACAGTCGACACTGGAAAAACGCCAGACACAACATTTGTCACATGAGAACGGGTCGTTAATACGACTTTTTAACTTAACTGTTCAACAGCTCGTCTATGGAATGATTTGCCGGCCTCTGTGTTTCCTCCCTTCTTCAATATACAAGGTTCACTGCATCGTTTCCTTTAAAAGTCCGTGCCCCAGAGATGACAGGAAGTTAATGTAAAAAAATGACAAAAAATGATGTAAGTAATTGACGTGGACTTACGAGTAGGGAGAGTACGAAGAAGAGTAGAACCCAGCTGGGCGCTGTTGGCCGCCGTAGCCCTTGTTTCCATGCAGACCATACAGGGAACCGGGGAAGCCCGCGCCCCCGAAGTGCGCGTGGGCAGGGTGGGGCGGATGGTTCAGGAAAACGCTGTAGGCGGACTGCGGCTCGCTGTGGAAGGAGTGACGGATGCCTTGCAGCTGGGAGAGGGACGCCAGCGCGAACAACAACACGGGAAGCATCATTGTGGACCTGAACAAAACATAAATACTGTCAATGGTGTTTTGGTTATCATCTTTTAGGTTATCTGTGAAAAATTTAACAATTCGACAAACTAAAGTTATTTTGCTGATTCCCTATTGGAACCAATCCCTAACACTCAAATTAATGTAAATAGCATCACAAAATTCAATAAATTTCAAGTAGTATATGTTCGACAAATTTACACAAAAACAATTTTACACAAAATCTCTTTTTTTAAAAAAACAAGTGAATTTTACGAAAATACACAAAACAACCGGCTTCAAACCAACGAAAGAGTTTGTAGTGTAGGTACTAAGACAAATACAAAATTTGTACAAAGAAATATAAATGCATTGCGACCAATGTATACAATAACCAAACTGACCAAATAAGAAATTTAAAAATCTAAGCAAATTAAAAATCTCTACTAAATATTGGACTATAATTAGTCATCTCAACCAAATATAAATTAAAAGTTCTCTTATTTCGTTATCATTACTAACACCAACCTGATTGAATTTTGTCAAATAATTTTGCTTCCGACTTATCAAAAAAATGTATCTTAATAATCTTTGTAAATTAGTCTATTTCGACACAGGAAATCCCTAAATAAACATGTGGAGTAAAAATATGTTTGAACCCTACATACATAAATATACAACATGTAAATAATAAGGAAGTAAATTATTTGCAGCTCGCAGAGCTTAATAATAACATTATTAAATGAGATTTATTTTAAATAGAGTTCTACAAGTTAAACACAACAACAATAAATAACATAAATAGTGTAATATGCAGTATCCGTCAATCAAATTGAAGAAGCGCAAAGTTAAAATTGGGTCAAAGCACAAAAATTTCAAATCCACAAACGGTAGCTGATAGTGATTTTAGAACTTTTATAATATTCAAATGTCACCAATTTCGGCCAACGCAACTGAGCTTAATTTTTGCTCTAGTTTCCACCGAAATCCAGTTTATTATTGTGCCTTATATAATGGTGATGTTTATGGGAATGGATTTAACTTATCTTGCCTAAGCAAAATGATTGTTTTAAAAAATAGCTATGTTGTTATTTAATTCAAATGTATGGATTAAAGTATTATTTCAGATGCTTTTGAAAATATTAACTAAGATATCTTGTGATACTAGATCTAAAGGGGCATTTTAAATAAATTTGGCCAAAGAAATTTGAGATATTTCGCAACAAGCTAAGTTGCAGTTCCATTGGCCATTATACAGAACACAAAGTACGATAAATTGGGTACCAAGACTCGGATCACCAGCCAAGACAGATCAAACATCAACGCTAAAACTCGTTATCTAGTCTCCTTTAACGGAAACAATCTTTCCGAAATGCCTTCCATTGGTATGCTCGGTGTAACTATAAGGGACCAGCTCAGGCACGGAGGCTCCACCGAAGTTAGAGTCAAGTTAGCCTCTCAAAGCTGGGCGTAATGTACAGGATCCGCAGATACTTTAATAATAAAAAAAACTACTGACCCTGCACAAACCGCAAGCGCGCTCTATTTTTAAATTTGGCAACCATCTTTGGTCTGGACCCCAAAATACCTGAACAATGACTCTGTGCAAAAACGGGCGGTCCGTTTGATAGATTCCCCCCTCTTAAAAAACGGATTGCAATCCTTGGAGCACAGGCGTCAAGTACGTATTCTGTGCTTGTTCTACTATTACTACAATGGAAGATGTTCTAAAGAACTAGGGTCATTGATCTTTTCAGCACTGGTGCATACTCAGGAAACACGCCAAACGCGGGCCCAACAAATGTACACGGCTGACATTTGTCACATGAGAACGGGTCGCTTCTACGACTCGTTTTTGAGTTCAACAGATCGGCTGTTGAATGATCTGCCGCTCTGTGTTACTTCCCTCTTACAACCCATGTTCACTTCTTCCTCTCACAAAATAATATTAAATATACCTCTATATATATATATATATGTTGCAACCAAAGTAATAAATCCGGAAACTATATATACTATACAGCCATTATTAATAATGTCTACCCAATTTAGACAAAGTGATAATTGACACAGAATTAATCACATTAACTAGCAATTTTATATAATATCTTCGAAGACTTGGATAAAGTAATAAAACAAGTACCTAAAGATTTTAAAATTGTATTTCAATTTGTCAGGTTAGGTTAGGTTGGGTTATTATGGTTATTACAGTTGGACCGTATTTATTACTTTTGCTAACTTTGACCCGATATTATGAATAATATCCGGATAAAGTGATTAATTTATCACATTGTCTAAACAATTTTGTTATTATACATAATGACCAGTCATTATGTATAATAGCTAATTAATCACTATGACTGTAGCATATGTAAATCCAGATCCTAGTCGACCAATCAAAATGAACGGCGAGTAGCCACGAAAGTATACTGTGTTATATCACCGAATTTTTGCCTGTCGCATTATCAGAAACCAACAAAATGCTGTATAGTTCATATTGTTTTTCAATTGCATAATAAATAAATAACCATCGCATTGCACTAATCGTTAATCAGGTTTTTTCAAAATGCATATCTAATTCTCGTAGGTTACAATAATAAAACATGGGAAGCTCTCACGGCGAACTAGTTGTACTGGGAAGTGAACCTATTGTTCATCTTTTTATCAATTAAATGGTGCCCATCGAATGCAATCTTCTGATCTCGTGATCTTTTGCGAGAATCTCTCATTCTTTTATTGTTTTGTACAAACACCGATTACAAATAATAAATGTAGGAAATAATATTTGGTTGTGTTTGATTTCTAATACAATATAAAAAACCCATACAGTTATCTCTGGCAGATCACAGGAAGTGTTGGCCCTTATTAAAAACCTTTGTGCCAAAAATTTCAAACAATCTGTAGGCATAGAGCTACAATTAGAGGCCCTACTTCGTACAAATATCTCGTTAAAACTTGTTCCACTATTAGAACGCAAAGAGCGGTGTGCGTAGACCGGGTTCGGTAGTTTTAGTTAGAGCGTTGGGAGAGTTGGAGGTCAGTTGGAGGTAAAAAAGCGGAGCCTAATTTTTCACCTCATGTCTCATCTAAATATAACACATCAATGTCTGTAGGTACCGAAAAAAGTAAGCATTTAATTTTTATTAATTCAACACTCGTTTCTACGAAACATTTTGTTCTTTTTGAACAATCCAAAATTATGTATTAAAAATATTAGGTTGTTGGTTTTTTTTATTGACAATCAAATGGTTCCAGGCAGAAAATGTGCAAATTTCACAACGTCAGAGCTTCACACTTGAGGTATTTTTTACTTCAATAAGGTGTTTTCCGCCATAGTATTAAGGCATATATACCTACGAGGGTGGTCTGAAAAGTTACGACCTCAACGCCAAGATGGCGGTACTCGTCAATAAAAGCTAGTGAATGTAGCTGTTCATCTTTTGACAGTTACTCACCAATGTTTCGGCCATTTTGGACGCGCAGTTTTTAGTTGACAGTCGTTTTAGTGAGTCGATGTGTTTGTTTTTGTTTTATGATTAATTTAATTTTAGTTTAATTTAGAAGATATTATTTTACCCTTGTGGTTTTAAACATAAGCGTTTTTATGAAGAAATTAAAATGCTAATTCAAAATTACTTTTCATAACGTTTATATTTTTACCCCCTTACTAATGGGCGTGTTTTAGATTTTGCGGAGCTGAAAAACATTTATTTACTCTACATTAAGGGTTGGT
Organism: Hesperophylax magnus; assembly: GCA_026573805.1. Lineage (NCBI taxonomy): Eukaryota > Metazoa > Arthropoda > Insecta > Trichoptera > Limnephilidae > Hesperophylax > Hesperophylax magnus. Next base: position 13,599,692 of record JAIUSX010000084.1, read on the forward strand.
TACCAGCTGTGTAGGGTGTGAAACGCGTTTATTAGTAAAGCCCAAAATTTTACATTATATTGTTAACGCCTTACGGCAGTTGCCTAGTATGATAATTTAACATTTCAATGTTTTGTAAATGTCAATTAAATACCATGAATTCTATATTTAAAAGAATTACATTTAGAAGTTTCACTTTTGCTTGTCTATCGGCAATACATGAACCTTGACAGAATGAGCGTGATCAATTCTTAGCAATGTCTTTCTCTAATTGGATTATTCTTACTTAAATTAGTGTAAAACGGCCTAAACATTGATATATTATATGTAGATGAGATATGAAGTGAAAAATTAAGTTCAGCTTTTTGACCTCCAACCGATATCCAACTCGCCTAACGCTCTAACTAAAACTATCGAATCCGGTCTACACGCACCGCATATCGCGTTCTAGGCAAAAGTCAAAAGGCAAAATATTTTTTCATAATGATTCGCACTTGTAATTTGTAATGCGTTTCGTAATAAATACAAAGTTTGATGTTAAATATTAAACAAAAAACACACTTTTGATCCGCCCGGATGAAACTTGAGATAAGCGAAACCTGGTTGGCTGTCAGTTATTAAATCAATAAAAAGGTGTGTATTACAAAGTGTGTTTTTTTCATTTAATATATAATGTCACACACCAAAGTATTTGCTTTCTTCGAAAAAAATTTATGTTTCAATTTCTCAAAACTTCTTTTTATGGTAAAAGCCTAGATAAAGTACCTACGTTTTAGACAGCTTTAAATATCCTGGACAATATGGAATATTTAAACATTAAATATCCTGGACAATATAGAATATTTAGACAACTTTAAATATCCTGGACAATATGGAATATTTAGACAACTTTAAATATCCTGGACAATATGGAATATTTAGACAACTTTAAATATCCTGGACAATATGGAATATTTAGACAACTTTAAATATCCTGGAAAATATGGAATATTTAGACAACTTTAAATATCCTGGACAATATGGAATATTTAGACAACTTTAAATATCCTGGCAATATTTCTTATTCGAAATGGTAAATATATTCATAAAATGTTGACATTAATATTAATTTCTGGTGTAATCAGGTCGCCGTCAGTTTGCTCTAGAAAACAATAAAATTTATGGCGTACATCCGCAGTTTTCCTTTTGATTATGTCGCATTATATGGTGAAATAAAATCAACAGTTTTTAGACCACGAGTATATACATCTATTTTTATAGAGGTTTGATTTTTAGACATTTATTTCGTATATCAAGTGCTGTAATTTCATCCGATTCCAGAGAAACGCGTATATGTCATCTTGTGAATGCATTATTACCACCAAAATCTGATGGAGCGCATTGTCTTTAATAACGAGTCTACCTGCTGAGTTTTAGCTCGGTCGTATGTCAGGAAGTGAGTTCGAAAATAAAAGTGAAATTCAAACAGATGGATTTAAAAACGAGTGAGAAAGGTGGTCATTAGACAAATATGGATCCAAGTGAGTAACATTATCTCAGTAAACTAAATACCTAACGAGTAGGAACTTCTAATGCACGAGGAATTAACTCATTTGCATCAGCCTAATGGATTGCAAATTTTGATTAATTGGAGTTACGTGAAAGCAGCATTCTATTTATTTACGCCCAATGGGCTTTTAAACATTGCGCATGTAATACGGTTCAAACGATGTGCAGTAATTAAATTCATAAATAGAAGTAGAAATATTTCAGTGAATAGAAAGTATTAAAAATACCTATTAGATAACATTTGAAAAATTAAATAAGCATCACATCGCAAAGAAAGCGAACCTCCAAACAACCTGGTTTTGGCACACACTTCTTGCTTCAGTCACATTCATACATCGTCTCATACACACCCATTTGTTGTTTTGTACTCTTGACATGACCGTTTCAAGTATTTGGTTTACTTGATCGAGCCATGTCTTCCTCGTGCGTCCTCGATTTCTTCTACCATTCACATTAACATCGCTCTACTTATCCATGAACCAAATCATCTAAGCGTCCCTTTCTTAATCTTACTCATTACGAGTCTTGCATTCTTTGCTGATTTACACATTTTTAACGTTAATTTTCAAGTTAGTTTTTACGAATTTTTCATTTAAATGTTTTTAACACACGTGCACCTCAGGGATCTCACTTTGACAGCATTCAGTCTACTTTCAGTCTTAATCTGCCAGTTCTATGCCTCACTGCCATACATCATGGTAGGTATCAGTACTCTATCGTGGACTGCTAGCTTCGCCTCAGCACAATTTGATTTGAAAACGATTCCTGTATTTAATCATATTGACGTAGATTGACATTGACACATTGTCCCGCTTTTCTCGCCTAAAAACATGAACTATGAGACGAATGTGGCGAGAACAGGTAAGAAAGGCTGAAAAATGTGTATAAGTCATTTAGATTCACAATTAATGCACAGGCAGTTGATCCCCGGACAGTTGATCCCCGGACAGTTGATCCCTCGAATAGTTAAACCTCAAATAATTGTTTCTGCTGTACGTCCCAATGATAAAATAGGTACTTAGTTCTCTGCGTATCTATTAATCCTAAATTTACGACATACTTTTATTTAGGATTCGCTGTAAATACCTACTTGCATAAAATTATAGGTATACCTAAAGGTCCCGAATGAGGGGGGTCAACCGTCAGGAGGCCAACTGACGGGTGATCAAATGAGGGGGAGATCAATTGCCGGGTCACATTTTTAACATCTGCATCCAATTTGTCTCTAGTTGTAAATTAACCGAGTTCATTTATTTAATTATTTATTACCTCCAGCTCATTACTCGTTAACCTGTATGTAGATTGCAGACATTATAATGTGTTTAATCGAGCAAATAGATACAGTGATACACCGGGCATCTGGGTATCATTCACTCAATTTCACTTTCGTACGCATCTTGCGGCGCGAAAGTAGATGTGTGGAAGTAGGTGTACTCATATGATGGTAATTTAGTCGGATGGACCGGTTCGCCAGCATCTGAGTATGAATTATCTGTGTAGTTAATCACATATTTGCACGATGGTAAGTTTATTCACCGATATTGAAGATTAACCAACTAATTATTAATAATAACTCAGTAGCGTGCGAGAGTCTCGAAATAGTATAAAATAAAGTCGTTATCTGCGTCTGTGTATTTTGAACTTAGTTCTTCTAAACTACGCAAAGGATTTTGATAGATCTTTCAGTATCATTTAAAAAATTTCTTCCGCGAGGTTTATATACATATATACAATACATACATTTTATATTTATAGAATCCAGAATAATTTATAGTGCCTATTTCTACTGGTACAGAATAATACCTATTTTTAACCCGGAGTTTTATTTGAAGAGTTGTGATAAAACCCGGAGATACGACAATATATTGATTAATTTTGCTGCTATATCATGATTATTAGTGACAACATTACATTTTTAAATCAACTTTGTTACAAGATTACTGTGCCGTGTTATATTACACAGAAATGGAGTGTAAATCAAATCAACAAGGATACGACAGTATGAAGCATATTTAATTGGGTTTGAAAATCACGGGAAATGTGGAATGATGGAAACATCATACCTTGAATTCCCATGAATCCCGGCAGTAGGGCTCTCGACGAACTGGCACTGTACACAGGGTGAAATTTCCTCCAAAACTAATAATAATATTTGATATTTGCCAACACAAGCACAAAGCATGTGAATATACGACTCCAATTCACGACGACACGACGATGCACCTGCTTGCCACACGACACGAATACGAATGATGACTTGCGACAATTTACCGTGCAACAAAATCATTTTTTTCTTTCCAATGTGGGTAAGGCTGTTTTTAAGGAAGGAAATGGATAGTAGGTATGATAGTATATGATGGGTAAAATGGTAGGTATTATCCAAAACTGTTTCATTACTAAACAATTACTAATATACATTATTGGGTTGTGGTGCCCCAAGTTTAAGGTACAAAGATTTTGCGTCACAAATAGTTGTGTAAACACAAGACAAACTTCGCAACGGATATTGATAGGGTTGTCAGAATCATCTAGAGAATTTCTTCCGGAAAGTTTATACGAGTATTTATAGAAAACAGAGAAAATAACATTGAAAAATGTCGAGTAATTTTGAATATGAGCATTCTGGTAGTCTAATACTATTTTTAGCATGCGTTATTATTTCAATGGCCAATTACTTAAAATTTCACTCTCCCAACAAATAATGTCACGTTATTTTATTATTATAAAGTCTATTTCAAAAAACTTCGCATAAAAGTCTAGTAAGAATAAGTTGATGTTAGAGACGCCGCTGATCGTATGACAATGTGTAAAATAAAGCAACCATGCAATCATTTCCTGAGAAGCTACATTATAGTTGGCTAAAAGAGATGTAAGATTGATTTCAAAGATTGCAGCGGCCGGTGTAATGCGGATGGTGTAAATCGGGGGCGTCCAAGTCAAACTCAGGTAATTAAGAAGATATTATTTGAAAGTTGGCAGTGCCTGGAGCCTTGCATTTCTCAAGACGCCCAGTTTCTTGGAAGTCATATTAAGCTTATAACACGAAACTCGATCGTTGGAAATATTGGATTAATATCCAATGATTTAGTCTTCATTATATTTTATGTTCTTACCTGCGAATTTAACACTTTCCTCTACTGCTAATATATATAATCCGACAAACTCGCTTTCTAAGCGACAAAATCGTGTTAAAATGTGACACAGAAATGCACATTGCACATTGGGAGGATTGTGATTATCACCAATTTAATTGGGTTGTTGGCTGAATGATTATGTGGTTCTCCAATCCGCAGAATCTAAGATTGCGTGATTACTCTCGATGTGAAAAAATGAGAATTCGGATAACTTCAATTTAGTTTTTATTTTAACAAAACTCACGTTACAATAATTTTATGAAGAAAACAGATCGCGTACGTTAGAGGAGATTTAGGGCTAAACCGGCGGCTAGACCACTGGAGATAGAATGAATTATTTGCCGCGCGAGGTATCGAGGTATCAGGTACAAGAATGTGGGTAAAAGTAATGTTTATGTCATTATTTTCGGGAGATTTAAACTTCCTATAATTTACCCTATACATATTTCAAACAGTGCTATGAAGTCTCTCCAGGTCTTATTAATGTTGTAGTTAGCCGGTGCAACCACATAATTGATTGAACTGTATTTATACAACAAACGTAAATAGTTGCTATTGCATAGCTGCAAAGGGCAGTGGTAGAAAGTTATATATATATTGTTTTTTTTTCATTCTTTAATTTTGTTTTTAAATATTGATAAATGAAGTTGAATTATTTGTTCCCCTTTCCACCAATTTCATCGATTAACAAAAAATACAAAATCTTCGTAGTTAGATGCTTTTGAAAGCGTTTTTAGAAGCATTACTGTCCATTATAATTGATGATAGCATCACCCATCGCAACTTTGTTCAGTTTAGCGTGTGAACTGCGATATCGACAATGTAGTATATACTTTCGCATTATTATTAATGATACTAGATAAATATTCTCACCTGTGTGAACCGCGGTAACGTATTTTTATTAAATTATTGACACTTATCTTCGTAATAATCTGATCACAATGTGTTGGCTCTGAACATAAGGAAACAAGTTTTAAACTGATCTAAGAAACATATTTTTAAATAAAGAAAAATAAAAATAAACGTGAAAAATAGATTTCTGCTTATAGTTCTGTGAACAGTAGGACCTTGTATCCAAAAAAATATGTTTCTAATGTTCTATTTAAATCTAAACCAAAATTTCATCTGAAGTCATTGTTCATTTAAATGTTAAAATAGAACTACAGGCTTATAACGAATGAATTGAAAGGATTCCTAACAAAGTATCAGTTAAACGCGAATGTTTTATAAGGACGGTGGAACACGTGTTCATACAAATACTTATATTGTCGCATTCCGTCATGATATTTATTAGGAAAGGAACACGTCTTATCGATATATTCTGAATGGATAATATTTTTATCAGGAAGTTGGTATGCTGTCACTTTTTTAACAGGATCATTTTGCTCCGCGTAGGTACTCAAATACCAACCTACCATATTTTATGGGTGGCGGATTTTTTTTTACTAGGGCGGCTCGCTACCCAAACACGACTCTGCGTATACCTAGGCTAAATATCTTAAAATGTAAGGTCGATTTGGTGCAAGAAAAGCAAACATCGTAATTGAAACGTTCACAAATCAAATTTTATTTGGTCTTAAATAATACATAAAAATAAAAAAACATTCCTGATTTACATCAATTCGATGTCAAGACATTTTGGGCAAACCTACATCGTTAGGTACTTGATGTAATGGTTCCTCGACTGTAATCATCATTACCAGTCAATCTTCACCGTGTCTGGTTTGGGATGGTAGTGTGTCGTATAGTATAATGGGCGTTTTACATAATGCTTTTTTTCGTCGGCTTTTCATATGGATTCGGGATAAAGTTAATGTCGTGCAGTTTAAGATGGGGGACATTATATGACATTTGTCGTATGTCATTGCTGAATGTAATTATATTAAGTGGAAAATTTACATGCTTACTTCGTTTCATATTTCAAATATTAACAAAAAATACTATATTTTTTAATGATAAACTAAAATTTATAAGACGAGGTATTTAATGCATGGCACAGAGGAAAAAAAATTATTATTAGCAATAATTACTCGTTTGAAATATCCGTACAGTTTCAAAATATCTCTATTTTTACTCGGGAGATATTTTCAATTTGTATGGATATTTCAGGCGAGTAATTATTGCTTATAATAATAATTTTTTTTAAAAATACTACAAATACTACGTGTCTGATAGTGATTGTAAACGTGTATTACTGTTCGGTATTGTGAATTTCACGTGTATTTTTGACGATTTGTTGATGGCAACAGAAGCCTTCATGCGATCTATGGTTATAATAATAATACAGCATTGGTTGGTTTTATTCCAGAAAGATGAAAAGTTCTTGCATTGAAAGCTGTTCGCTATTTGGCCATTTTGTTCTGCTCGAAGTTTCTTTGACAATTCTTATATTCTTTCTTAAAAAGCGATCTGGTTTCTTTTCTAGCTTCCATGATGGGACCTTCAGTAGGTCGTCCATTCTGCAGCCAATTTATATGTGCATTTCTAGACGTTTCATAATATAAGGCAACCTGCTCATTCCAACCAGCTGTAGCCTTCCATTTAAGAAAGTTTATATATCTTTATTTAAGAAAGTTTGCACATTACAACTATAAATTTATATTATGGTGTATATTTTTCATTGATTTGTAACTTTTTTTTAAGGTTATAAAATTGACAGAAAAATATAAAAATAATATGATGAAGGTAAAAAGAAAATAAAAGTAAAAAGTTAGTTATGGTTTCTCAAATACCGCCTCACAAGGCTAGCCTGTGTTGAGGTTATGTTCAAAATGTTGCTATATTTCGACGTTTGAGTACCGTCCCAAAATATTATTTCTTCTCTAAGAAGCAACTATCGGTATGAAATAATGATTATGTAAAGCGTAGGTTTTTTTCGTATGGTTCCCGATATAGTTTCCATGTGGGAATCGGTATTGAAAAAAAGCATCGTATAAAACGGCCATAAGACCAGTGCCGCAACCAACTGCAGGCCTGTGTGAAGTGCGCTGGCCTTAATCGCGATTGTCAATGACGGATTGGTTCACACTTCTAGATAATAATAGGCCTGAATGCCTTTTGTATTGTATGAAGTAGGCGGTAAATGCCTCCGAGCTATTTGTTCTGAGGAATCAGGGGCAGAATAGCCTGAAAATATATTATCAGATTGGAACGATGTCCGATTGTCACACAATTTTCCTTCGTATCATCTTGATCCGTCCCCGATTTTTTCTATACGGAGAGAAATGAGTATTTCTAATTTAAAACAGGATTACAGGCCGTTTTCTGATAAACTTTTAATAAATCTCCACGTGTTCATGCACCTACATTTGCCTTCATAATCTATAATGACAAAATGCGAAAATATTTTATTTTTTACGATGTTTCCATCATCGTGATAATATATTGGTATTTGACTAAAATTTTAGCAAGAAACTATTAATTCATTCGTTAAGGTCCTGAAAATAAAACAAATCATATATTTTATTCCCACCACTGTAAGTAACGAAATTCACCTAACCAAAATGCATAAAATTTATTATAAAAAGGTGGGTAACTATTAAAGTTATATTTTAAAAGTATTGATTATATAATGTAAGACGGAGAAACCTCACTGACATAAAATATTTCGAATTTATTATAACCAACATTAATGTATGGATTACCTATGGATTTATACTGGTTTAACAGCTAATTTGTTTCAACTAACGCAGCCATGTAAGCGTCAATCTAATTAAAATTAACGGAATTTCTAATCAATATAATATAGGCAACCAACTTTACTGATTGAAAATACAAAGTTGTTTGTGGAGAAATGGAGAGAAATAAAAGAATCAGCAGTTGTCATGTTAGGTAACGAAGGGGAAGCAAAACAAAACAAAACAATGTTTAAATTATTTTTGATTGATTATTTTTTTCTTTAGGTGGTGTTATAATGATGTTCTTTGCTGTTTGTTTTTATAGTTGCACTAGCTGACGTGTACCCGGCGTTAAAATCAATATACCATCAAGAAAATCAACAAGGAGGATGAAAGACATTTTCTATATTAAAGCCTACCACACAAATACAGGATATTTTTCCCCTGTACCGCGAAAATTAAGAAATTATAACATTATACATGGCTCTAATAATGAAATAGACATTTTTAATGACCAATTTAAACACTTAAAAAAACGTATTACCTTTAATCATATTGATATTGTGATGAAGCCCTTTATTTAAAGAGAAGTAACATTGTACCTACCTAATCAGAGTCTCACCAGTACAGGTGTGACAATAACAAATCGTTTATGAACATATTTGTATTTACCTTTTACCCATTCTTATTTGTTATTTACTTCTGCATATTTAGCTTATTCATTTTGTTACTATTTTTGTTATTATCATTTTGTTATTATTATGTATTTAAACATCCATGTATGTTAATTTTTCGGTACCATGCCTGTTTTATGTACTTAAATAAAAATAAATAAATAAAATAAACCTTTTGGAAGAAAGTCTCTAAAAGATAGTGAAAACCCTAACAAACTCCTTTTTATATAGTTTAGAAGAACTAAGCGCACAAACAGACAGAAGCGGATAATTACTTTGTTTTATACTATTTAGAGACACCAATGTATTGTCACGATTACGGATTTACTAAAAGTTTATCAGGAAACTGCTTGTAAGCCCGTTTTTCGTTCATTATGTTTCAAAATGGTCCGTCATCAAAATTGTAAAACCAACATGTAAAAATAATTTATCATCTGGGATGTTCCCGAATGCTCCAAACTATTCCCGAACATTCCAGAATGTTCTGTGATGTTCTGGAATGTTGTGGAATGCTCTCGAATACTCTCGAATGTTTTGGACTGTTCTAGAAGGCTAACCTTCAATTCAATAACCTTCCCAAATGCTCCAAACTATTCCCGAACATTCCAGAATGTCTGTGATGTTCTGGAATGTTGTGGAATGCTCTCGAATACTCTCGAATGTTTTGGACTGTTCTAGAAGGCTAACCTTCAATTCAATAACCTTCCCAAATGCTCCAAACTATTCCCGAACATTCCAGAATGTCTGTGATGTTCTGGAATGTTGTGGAATGCTCTCGAATACTCTCGAATGTTTTGGACTGTTCTAGAAGGCTATCTAAGACTGTTCTAAAACGGAAACCTTCTTTATGGATGGGGGATAGAGCGCTGCCACACCATATAACTCCTTTTAACGGAACGGGAATCGTTTCTGAATTTTAGGGCCACGCACATTGTACACTTACTTTGATTATATAAATTGATTACAATAAAACCAATATTATATTACAATAAAAGCTGTGATATTTTTATAGAACTTTTATATTATAATTACTGTATAAAAAATCCAGTCAGTGTATTTCTATCTCAGTTCAATTTTAAAAAAGCGCAAACAGCTGTACAAAACTTCAAACAACATTCTAACCTGACGCCATACAATCAGCAATGCATTCTAATTGGTTGTTGAAAGAAAACCGATTGCATATTATAAAATATTTACATATTGTAATGATTACCGAATCGGACCAAATATTGTATGTCCGCTCTCCTAATACATATTTTACTATAGCCAGGAGCATATTCATATAACTCCTTCAAATATTAGCAATTTACGTGATTCATTGCTATAATAATAACTACAATAAATTAATGTAGATTTCCTAAAGAAACCGATTGCAGCTTATTTTAATTACATCCATAAATACTAACATGTACCATACTGCTGTGTATGTTTGTACCTTGAGTTATTAAATTAATACTTAAGGAAGGGTTATTTTACAGAATTTACAGATCATCAAATTTCAAAGTTAATTTTAAAGATCTGTGAAAGTTTTATTCAAGTTCTGTCATTATACAGGGTCTTCCAGTAAGAGGTGTTATTTTGAATAGCCCGCTATTTTGGTAGATGTTACTTTTGAAGCTGTCATTTTTTAACATTTGGCAAGTAGAAACTACGTCATTGATAAAAATGGAACGATACACGCTTCAACAACGCATTGAAATTATTAAAATTCACTTGAGTGAATCAAATGCAAATCATCTTGAGTGATGAGGCACATTTCCACCTCGGTGGCTTCATCAACAAGCAAAATTGTCGCATCTGTGGCTCGGAAAACCCAAGAGTTATTTTTTAAAAGCCTCTCTATCCTCAACGTGTGACTGATTGGTACGGTTTATGGTCCGGCGGAGTCATTGGACCTTACTTTTTCGAAAATGAGGATGAAGCAACAGTTACGGTGAATGGTTTGCGCTATCGAGAGATGATTATTTTAATGATTATTTTAATTTTATGTACTATACTATTATTATAGGTGCAACTAATCTCCTGCTGACAAGCTACTTGCAGTAGCTTAGCGGGTATAAATAATATTGTATGTAATCTTTATATTTATACAAAAAAAAAAAAAAAAAAAAATAATGATTTTTTATGGCCGGAATTGGATGGTATTGATCTGGACAACGTTTATTTTCAACAAAACGGCGCTACGTGCCACACAAGCAACGAAACCATTGATCTTTTACGATTGAATATCAAAATAACACCTCTTATTGGAAAAGCCTGTATCATCATGGGCCAGTTGCCTCACAGAACTTGAATAACGGTGGATGGCTTGGTTGACATCACGTTTGGGTCTCACCCAGGCGTAGTGTGTTCAATTCCTCGGCAAGTAAAGTCCTCCATCACAACACAAGCAACATTTTCCGCTTACTGTGGTGGTAGTAGGAAATTTTCAAATATCGTCAGGTTATTCGTAACCCGGGAATGTGTTGTCTTTCTTTTAAAAAAAAAAACTTAAGCATGATGTTTTCTAAATTTGATGAATTGTTCGAATTCTATGAAACTGGCCCTTATAATTGGGTCACAATCATGAATAACGTTAAAATGAGTTATTTAAATATTTTAAATCATAATTATTAATTTAAAAAAAGATCTAAAGCTTCACATTCCTAAACGGTTCCAACTGGCTACAACGTCATTATGATATATAAAATGACAATGTCACTAAAGTCACGCGGCGTGACGTCATCGCCGCCGAATTCATAAGTTCAATTGTCATTGTGTTGAGTTGTCCAGTTACCCTTATACAGGGTGTATCGGCAAGTACCCGACAATCTTTAACCAGCTATTCCTTAGCACATTTGGAGTAAAAAATGTTATGTGCGCTTTGCTGTCATGTGACATTTACGTTTTACTGATAATTTATTAGGAAATCTGTCAATTCATTCGTTACAGGCCTGCAGTCCCGTTTTTAATAGAAACACACATTGATTTTTGGTACTTTTGCAATATTTTATATCATTAAGGATGGCTTGTTTCAGAGAATTTGAACAATTCATAAAATTTCAAAGTTTATTTTCAAGTTCTGTGAAGGTTTTATTCATGTACTATTATTATATCATTACTGGCCAGTTGCTTCACAAAACTGAAATAATAACAGAACTTGGATAGAACCTTCACAGAACGTGCAAATCAATGTTGAAATTTTATGAATTAAGGAAATTCTATAAAACAATCTGTCCTTGTTTCTGTGAAAGATTCTATTATTATTTCAGTTCTGTCAAGCAACTAGCCTATAATGATATAGTGCCCATAACATTTTTTACTCCAAATGTGCTAAGGAATAGCTGGTTAAAGTTTGTCGGGTACGTGCCGATACACCCTGTATAATAGCTTGGTAATTTGAATATTTTACATTGATGACTTGTGTGTCCAATACAATGACGCACCCTGTTATAACAATTCTGACGTGCATTAAATATGTATGAGAACAATGCTGAGTTTACAATAAACTCTGCATTTTATTAAAAAAAGTAGAGCGTTGACATGTGAATATATTGCGATCTTGTGCAATATTGGAAAGGAAAGCGCAAGTGCATGCATTATTTGCATCGCCAGAAACTGTAACAATCTCACACACGTGATGATTTCATTGCATCATCTCCCAGTTGCAGTGCGCAATGTGCAGTATGCCGTATGGCCAATTCACTGTGCAGTGTGCACGTCAGCTGGATATAAGAAGTAAATTACTACCGTTGCATTTATCGACTCATAACAATTGGGATGCAGTGAATGCACCAATGAGATTGCGTGCATTGGCGGAGAATCGTACCAAATAGTAATGAAGGGAAATGTATGAATTTGGAACAACTTCAACAAAAGTAAAAGCCACTTTCATTGGAATGATTGAGTATTAAAATGATCGAACAACTTTTAAATACAATTTTATTACCCACGTTTATGGGGGTTTGGACTGAACTGGTTTTAAATACGAACAATAATTAAATTCAGAGAGGCTTTGAAAATTAATGCGTTTCAACATAACATATTTGCATTAGTTTTTGGCCGAAAATAGTCCTCGTAACAATGTCATAAACAGTTATGAGAGTAAAGTGCAAAATCGATCTAACGCAGTAGTCGCTATTTAAAATTATTTCAGATAAATGAAGGTAGACTGAAGGTAGAGGAAAGAAGATCTGAGGATGATGATCGTATTTGCTTATTAGGATAGTAAAATTTCAACCATAAAAAAACATTGTGTTGTTTCACAAAATTGGAACAATTCATAATATTTCAGAGCTATTTTTCAAGTTCCGTGCAAGTTCTTTCCAAGTTCTGTTATTATATCACCATGGGCCAGTTGTTTCACAGAACTGAAATAATAACAGAACTTGAATATAACTATCACAGAACAATTTACTTTGAAATTGTTAAAATTCTTGAAACAGCTGCTGGCTCTTAGACACTTCTATTTTTCATTATCGAACTATTTGCGCCATCTCTTGGGACGGCTAATAGCATTTGTTTGTCTAAAGATTGCACCTTCCTTCCCAGGGATTGGAGTCAACCGTGCTAACAACTGCGCCAAATCCCGATTGGGTAGAACCGACATTTATTTCTGATATTAACTGTTGTAATGTCATCCAATTTCATAGAAATGTGTATATATGCGTGATTGCCACCAAAAGATGACAAAATATATTGTCATCGTCAACGAGTCTATTTGCCGAGGTCGATCAGATGTCAGGAAGTAGGTTAATGTCCTCCCCAAAGGTATGGATAATTTGGTAGATAGTCCATATCTCCTGGAATGCTATAAGTTGTATGTACAGAACAACTTCTGCCCGAGGTGGTACCCCAATCTACTATGCATACCACATGGCAGAACAGACTTATTGGCTCAGCACAGCATGTCACGGGGCTCATGTCATCCATGGCTCCATCTTGCTGAATTTCTTTTGGTCAGAAATGATGTTTATACACATTTATTTAGACTGATTCGTGGATAGAATCTCGGCTATCGTAAAGAGTATTCATTTCTATTTTCCCGATGGTTATCTCCTTCACCGACAGCACAAACTGTTCTTTATCACAGCCTGCAGGACTAACCTGGCAATGGTGATGTCAGTGGGAAGAGGAATCTTGCTGTTGAACAGAATCAATTCGGATATTGTAAGTTTAGCATCAACCAAGCTGTCATTAAAAGGCAAGCTGTGTTACTACTAGTATAGTCGAAACTCTCTGTTTATACTTGTTTGAAATGTTGTTTTCCTAACAAATTATTAGTACTTTCATAATATATCGGAACACGTGTTCATGCAGCTGCGTTAATTATGCTATTATATAATGACGAAATGCAAAAATATTAGAATTTTTTTGAACACTTGTTCCCACATTGCCATAACATTTACGTTTTACTGATAGTTTATTAGGAAATCTGTCAATTAATTCGTTACAGGCCTGCAGTCCCGTTTTTAATAGAAACACACATTGATTTTTGGTACTTTTGCAATATTTTATATCATTAAGGAGGGCTTGTTTCAGAGAATTTGAACAATTCATAAAGTTTATTTTCAAGTTCTGTGAAGGTTTTATTCATGTTCTATTATTATATCATTACTAGCCAGTTGCTTCACAAAACTGAAATAATAACAGAACTTGGATAGAACCTTCACAGAACGTGCAAATCAACGTTGAAATTTTATGAATTGTTCAAATTCTATAAAACAATCTGTCCTTGTTTCTGTGAAAGATTCTATTATTATTTCAGTTCTGTCAAGCAACTAGCCTATAATGATACAATAACAGAACTTTAATAGGACCTTCACAAAACCCGAAAATGAACGTTTAAATTTGATGAATTGTTTAAATTCCGTGAAACAACCCATCCCTAATTATCTTCGTACATGGGTTAGGTTTATATTTTAGTTTTTTTCAGCGCTTTGAAGACTTTTCATCACCCTTTAAAGGTGTGTTAAATTATCAGGGTGGTATACCGAAATATCGTTACCCAACATACCGATGGTGGCTGAAGAAAAAATGACGTTCCGTCCTATTTATCTAGCGACATAGCGTGATGATTAGTTAGTGAGATAATTATCATGTTGGTGGGTACTTACGAGTAGTTATTAGAAAAAGTATTGGGTTATATCAAATCAACATCACAGAAAAAATGCTCAAGAGGTGGAAGTAATCAGCTTAGGCCTATTTTGCTTATGCACGGTACGCACGAGTGCCTTCAATACTAAAGAGACTAGCTGACGTTCACCCGGCGTTGCTCGGGCACTTATAAATGGTTTGGGGTTAATTTTTGAGGTTATGAGGCCGTTTCAAGATATACAATTCCGTAATACATTATTTTGATGTATATCATAAGGTTTAGCCAGCGTTAGCAATGTAAGCATGAGAAAAAATAATTTTTACGACTTGATTGCAAAACACCGACTTTTCGCTACTATCTACAAATATAATTTCCATTTATTGTACATAAAAAAAAATTCTAAATGATAGTGAAAACCCTATTAAATTTATTTGCGTAGTTTAGAAGAACTAAGCACACGAACAGACTGACGCGAATAGCGAACTACAGGGTTTTCCAATAAGAGGTGTTATTTTGATATTCAATCGTAAAAGATCAATGGTTTCGTTGCTTGTGTGGCACGTAGCGCCGTTTTGTTAAAAGTAAACGTTGTCCAAATCAATACCATTCAATTTCGGCCATAAAAAATCATTAATCATCTCTCGATAGCGCAATCCATTCACCGCAACTGTTGCTCCAGCCTCATTTTCGAAAAAGTAAGGTTCAATGACTCCGCTGGATCATAAACCGCACCAAACAGTCACACTTTGAGAATAGAAAGGCTTTTCAACAATAAATCTTGGGTTTTTCGAGCCCCAGATGCGACAATTTTGTTTGTTGACGAAGCCACCGAGGTGGAAATGGGCCTTACCACTCAAGATGATTTGCATTTGATTCACTCAAGTGAATTTTAATGCGTTGTTGAAGCGTGTATCATTCCATTTTTATTAGTGACGTATTACTTGTCAAATGTCAAAAATTGACAGCTTCAAAAGTAACATCTACCGAAAAAACGGGCTATTCAAAATAACACCTCTTATTGGAAAACTCTTTAATTATAGATTAACTTCAACTGTGTACCCGGCGTTGCTCGACTTTTCTCTACCGTCAATAAATATAATATCCATGTATTATATATATAAGCCTTTCGGAAGAAATTCTCTCAATGATAGTGTTTGTGCGCTTAGAAGAACTAAGCGCACAAACAGGCAGTTGCGGATAGTGACTTTGTTTTATGCTATTTAGAGATGATGATTCCTAATATTAGATTCGACCTTCCGAAAGTAGGCAATGCGTTTAAAAAAGAAATAACTTTGCAACACTTCAACCGTTAGCGTTGCCAGGTATCTGTGTAATTTTACCTGAGATAAGATCTAAATTCTAGTTCACCTATCAAATAGAACATCGTCTTGCGACAGATACGTCTCTATCAAACCACCATCTCTAGTTTCCATAGGTATTATTTGTCATATTCACATTCAGGCATGGAGGTAATTCACAATACGACAGACACATCAAACCGTGTCACAGGGTTATTGTTCTGCCGGTTTCGTGTTGGCGCAGCCTTGAGGTTATTTTTTTTTTATTAAAAAGCGTTAAAAATAAACTTTACGCCGCTGTTAATTATGGCATTGTTTTCTTTTTTTGCGGATTTCTTGTAACAAGATTTCGTCAGTTTAAAATTGCAATATAAACACCTATGTAAGTGACGTATTTGATGGTAGCTATGCAAATATTCGGGGCGTATTTATATTCCGGAATTTAGTCACTTAGTTAAAAGTTTTTGTTTTTGTTTATTATTCAATTTATAAAAAAACTTTTAATAAGCAAGTTCTGTTGTGTAATTATTATTATGCGTGACAGCTGTTTCGACTCCTAAAAGCAAATTCAAAATTAACAATATTAGACTCAATCTTAAACTAATTTGCTTTCTTGAATGATTACTAAGTTATAACGAATTGATTTGTACCCTAAATAGTTTCTCGGATAAACATATCCGATTTTTATAAAGTTATACCCATCAATGTAATACAGGGTGGGGCAAAAGTAATCACCCGATGTTCTTTTTATAATAAACTTTGGTACTGCTTGTTATTCCACGTTCTTGCGGAGTAAACCGATTCATGTCTTATCGATTTGTATTTTGCGTTTGATTATTTCATAAATGTCAAAACCGAATTGACATTTAGCGCCATTTGCAAAATTTATAGCGTTTTCCAATAGGGTGATTACTTTTACCCCACATGTCTTATTAATTTGTATTCTGCGTTTGTTTACTTCACAAATGTCAAAACCGAATCGACATTTGGCTCTATTTGCAAAAGTTATAGCGTTTTCTAATAGGGTGATTACTTTTGCTCAACTCTGTATATATGGTGTTAAGAGAAAATCTTAATTTACTTTTGACCAGTGATTTCTGATATTATTTTTGATTAATAATGTAAAGGAAATTTTGGTCTCCGGTGCATTACAATAAAACTGAATTTGATATCTTTTTAAAGTTGATCGCATTGTCCAATGATCAGGCTCTATAATGATTGGGTACATATTAACCAGTCCATTACCTTGTTGATGTTAAAGTGCCTGATTGCTAGGTATGTTGGTAATTATGGTCGTAATAATTGAGACCTTCCAATAAATGAATTGTGCAATGATCATTGGCTTTATTAAGATAGTAAAATAACTTCGACTCATTGTAAATCGATTTTTCCAATATGGCGCGACCTTCAGTTAAAAGTTTTGATTTTGATAACAGCTGTGGTCTTGCCGGTCTAAATATTGTAAGCACTCAGGGAACAGCTTGGAACAATTATCTCAGTGAATCGAAAAATATAAGTTTCACTGATTTGATTGGACCATTTGTGTTCAAGATTAACTTAACTAATTAACCATCATGCAGTTTCTCGGCTTGGCCGGGTTAACCGTAAAGGATGGACCATCACAACACCCTGTCTTGACACACACTCCTTACCTTTTCACTTGGGTAATTGATTTACATGATCGTGTCATGTCTTCCTCGGACGTTTTCGACTACTTCCACCATTCAGTTCCACGTCATGTACTCTTCTGTTTATAACTTATAATAGTAATGAGAAAACAAAACATGACGAAATGAACATGAAACAAAAATGAAAACTAATAAGAAAAAAATATCATTGGAATGATAATATATTAGATCGTTAATATCACAATATTAACGACTCTCAAACGAAAGATGTGAAACAGAATAGACGGAAAGATTCCGTGACATCTAGTATTGAAGTGAAACTTCTTTACGCGCGTTATGCATTTTCGAGGACCGGAGTAAAACCGACTCATGACCGTCACGAAAAACCGTGATCATTTCGCTATAGGAGCCTAGCTAATATTATATACCTAGTTTAGTTCACTCTCCAAACTCAGCTTCGCGGTCTAGAGGCAGAGCGCCCGACTGTCGTCGTGAAGAACCGAGGTTCGATCCCCGCTTTAACTATTTTTTTTTTCTTTTTGTGATTTTTTTTAATACAAGGAAAAGTGATAAAATGCTCTCGTGCTGCGACTTTGTCAGGCATACATATAAGAAGATATCTACATGATTTGTAATAATGTAGTAAAAAATTACATAAATTTGTTAATTTGAACCGAGAGTCTCCCGAAATGTCTAAATCCATTTAGTGAGACTCTAGACCGGCAGGTGTTCACTCTAGTAATTGGCTAGAAGTAACGGTCGGTACCTATATGATATTTTGGTCGAAATATAGCTTACAAATCGAGCCGGTAGAGTCGCTCGGTATTTTGATTATTTATTATTATTTTGAATCATTAAAATTACTAATGAAGGCCGATAACGCGACTAATTACCCTCGCAGACGTGCGTGACAAGTTTTTTTTAGTAAAAAACACAGCCGTAAGTGAGCTTTTCAAAATTTTGAAATGTTTTTCAAATTCAAACTCCATACGGGTATGAGACTGTTAAAACACGATAGAACTTTTCCAAAACGGACAAATATACGGAAATATTTTGAAAAACGACAGATATGACTTCACACTGCCGATATATCTTCGATTCAACCCTATATAAAGCGTTAACGAGACGTTATGTGATATTATTCATTTGCCGTGTTTGAAAACGAAAATTTGCGCGGGACAAGTCAATTGAGGAGTACACGTAGTATACGCGGTTCTCGTCGCGCGAGATACCTCTCCTCGCGGTCTAGAGGCAGAGCGTTCGACACTCGTTATGCAGGACCCGGGTTCGAATCCCATATTTTTATAACTTTTAATTTTTTTTATCACATGCTACTTATAAATATGTCAATATAAGGAATCTAGTTAAAAGTTCATTTGTTAACAACACGCCTATAAATAAATTTATGCTTTTTAAAACTATAATGTACAGCATTCTGAATAATAAAAATATGAAATGAAAAGAGAGAGAGAAGAATACTAAAAGTTTCACTTCCGTCGTGAGTAGGCTTGCCACACACTGTAATTTTTTTTTACAATTTACCTGTTATCTTTGGGGATGCAGTGTGGAGGGTCTTTAAGGAAAGGATGGAGATGAAGTTCCTGGAAGGGAAAAGGTAAGAGGGGTCCGTAGGAATTAAATATTACATGTTAGTTTCGATTAAATATTACAATTTGAGGTTTTACTCGTTAAGTTGTCTCTAAATAGTATAAAATAAAGTCGTTATCCTCGTCTGTCTGTTCGTGTCTGTGCGCTTAGTTCTTTTAAACTACGCAACTTATTTTGATAATGTTTTCACTATCCTTTAGAGAATTTCTTCCGGAAGGTTTTACATGTATGATGCATGAGTATTATATTTACATAAACTAGAGAAAAGTCGTTGTTTTGTAAACGAGTCGTTAAAATATATTTTCGGCCAATTACATTGCTAACGCTGGCAAAACCTCATGAGATACATCAAAATTATTACTCGAAAATCTATATCTTAAAAAGTACTACAGAAAAATCCACGAAGGTTTATGTCTATCTCCTGAAGATAACCTCCAGGAACGCCGGGTACACGTCAGCTAGTTCCACTATAAAAAAGGTATTTTAAAAGTTATCAAACTATATGGTTTTCCAATAAGAGGTGTCATTTTGAATAGCCCGCTATTTCGGTAGATGTTACTTTTAAAGCTGTCATTTTTTTAACATTTAACAAGTAGAAACTACGCCATTGATAAAAATGGAACGATACACGCTTCAACAACGCATTTAAATTATTAAAAATCACTTGAGCGAATCAAATGCAAATCATCTAGAGTGATGAGGCCCATTTTCACCTCGGTGGCTTCGTCAACAAGCAAAATTGTCGCATTTGGGGCTCGGAAAACCCAAAAGTTATTGTTAGAAAGCCTTTCTATCCTCAACGTGTGATTGTTTGGTGCGGTGTATGATCCAGCGGAGTCATTGGACCTTACTTTTTCGAAAGTGAGGCTGGAGCAACAGTTACGGTGAATGGATTGCGCTATCGAGAGATGATTAATGATTTTTTATGGCCGGAATTGGATGGTATTGATCTGGACAACGTTTACTTTCAACAAGACGGCGCTACGTGCCACACAAGCAACGAAACCATTGATCTTTTACGATTGAATATCAAAATAACACCTCTTATTGGAAAACCCTGTATTATATTCTAAGGCGATGATTATAGAAAGAAGTATATACTTCATTGATAAACACAATTTATTGAAATACCGCCTTAAGAATGAAATAAAAAAGTTGTGAACTCTAAATCAATTATTTTTTTATCCAAAGTTAACGCTGCATTGGGCACGATTTACGCAGCTTACACCGCAAATTGAATCAATAAATGTTTTTGAGGCGATAACTGGCTTTCTATCAAAACACAATAGAATGTCGGAAATTTCAGGAGAATTCGTTCCATCTTTTTCAGCAAAATGGTCTTGGTATTGTCTCTTATATGGTTTTTTTTTTTGTTATTGTTTTTGGTAGACAATATACCAAGTATTAAATAAATATTTTATTATGTTCAAATTGAACCGTTGCGGCATTTTCAGCGGAAAACACTATCAATGAAAACAACAGAATTTCGTAAATTTCAGGCAAATTCGTTCCGTATTATTTAGTGAAATATTGGTTTGTTGTCCTTTTTAAACTGTCGACAGTATTCAAATAATTAAATAAATAATTTATAACATTCAATTAAAACCAGTTATGCCATTTTTAGTGGAAAAAATATCTCTAAGAAAATCCCAATTTTTTTAGTTGTTTAGCGAAACATTTAAACTTATTACATAGACAATAAAACTCAACTATTTTTTAGATTACTTCTTATAAAACAAACTGTTCAGGGAAACGTTACTTTATTGTTTAATTAGTGGGCCAAATCATTTTAAGTGGCTCTAATCTATATGTTCGAGGAACGAACAAGGGTTGGGATAGCCGTACTTTAAAGGGCTATTCCATACAGATAAAGCATAAATGAAGTCTATGGCTTGTGACAGCCGAATGCGAAAACACAATTCGTAAGGTTAATTCACAATCAACTTACCGGGTGGCGGATGAAATCTGCATGGTGAGACTCATCTGTCAGCACTGGAACGGTGATCGTGGTTCGTTAGCACTCGTTATTTTATATTAAATTGCAATAAAATACGTATTAAGTGATTATTCCGATAAATAACCGGGGATGGTGTACACATTGGTTTTGACAGGACGAACGGTTTTTTGCGAATGTTCGGCTCACGGCCATCCGTGGTTATAGCTGACGTGTGTGAATTTAAACTACACAGTTCAAATTCTGACCATACCAAAGATATTAGAAGAACGAGATGTGCTATGAGCAGTTCATACTGTATGGAATTGTTTTGCCGAGTGTCGCCGGTTTTGTTCACCAATACTACTGCACACCTTCGCTTACGCTAAGGTATCCACACTAATACATAGAACAGATTTCTGTGCGTACACGTCCCGATACCGTTCAAAGTACCCTAATTAGGTAGTACTCCGCCTACGGTCCGGCGGCCAACATAGCATATCTCGTTCTTCTAATATCTTTGGACCATACGATTGGTTAGCACACGGCCTGTCAAAGCAAACGGCGTGACGGAACACTATATAAATAAAAATGTTAATTCGTTCGTTCGAAGCTCGTTTGTTTTAAATCTTAAATCTCCGAAAGTTCTTCACTAATTGCTTTAATAATTTGACGTAACATTGCATTCGAATACGCGTGTGATTTTATATAAAGATGTCACCTGTGACAGGTAAAACATGTTTAAAAAAAACCAGCGCCCTCTGTTGGACGTAAATGCAGCCAGCTATATTGTTTCTCTATCTGCACAGACAAACTGAGCCACAGCAACGCGTGGTGGGGTACAGCTAGTAATAAATT
The DNA here is from genome assembly GCA_026573805.1 of Hesperophylax magnus. Lineage (NCBI taxonomy): Eukaryota > Metazoa > Arthropoda > Insecta > Trichoptera > Limnephilidae > Hesperophylax > Hesperophylax magnus. Next base: position 13,622,045 of record JAIUSX010000084.1, read on the forward strand.
GGTTACCTATAGACGGTCTCCGTGTTCGAGGGGCAAGGTTCTCGACTTCCATTTCGATGGTCGCGGGTTCAAATCCCGGCGTCCGCAAGTAAATTTTATTTAAAAAATTTGTGTTATTTCGCTATTTATTAATTAAAAATAATATGTAGTATACACGCGGCGCGTTCCAGAGTGGAATATACTCTCAGTATCTACCTGATATAAACCACCATTCAGAATTATAACGTTGCTTGAAATGGCTTAAGCCGCGTTTGTTGACCAGATCTGAATAACCAGAATAACCCTCACCTTCCTCCTCCCATCTCCTTTCCCTTCCCACTAACTTCAGCCTCACAACATACCCCAATTGGGGATGCCATAATCTCACTGGCTTCAGACGATTGGGAGCAGTTGGGACTCTGGTGCGGAATGTAGATAAACAAAATAATAAATAAAAGCTACATTTTGTTCTTTTAACGAACAGTATTTAATTATAAAAGTAAGTATAGATGTAATTTACTAACATGTTTACAAACGTATAAATTTTTAAATTTGCAAGCTTGATTGTCTTGTCTATTTTTTAACAGATTAATCCAAATCTTTAAACATTTTAGCATACGATGAATATGGCGCTGCTAGCTGAAAATGATTTTGTAGATGAACTTTCATACATTTGAATATGATTTGAGATTTTAACTGTCAAAAACATTTTTTAAATTATGCCGTGTTTCGCTGCCTCATTTAGCCAACATTTCGGACAGCATTACAGTATTCATCATCAGGGCAGATGTGTGCACATTTGCTTTCCATGTTTTATTATAGTTAATAGTATAGTTTTAGCGCTGACTCGTGAAAAATAACGGTAAATAACGCTTTCTTGAAAATATAAAAAATGCAGACACTTGAAAAATCATGAAATTTGATTTAACTTGTCAAGATTGAAGCCATAAATAAACCACTCACTAGATCGATATCTTCGGGCTTTTTGTATGAAATAAATTGGTCTTGAAAAACCATAGATATACCAATATATGACAGCACAATTCTCATTGGTAGCCAACTTATTAAACTACACACCAATGAAAAACATGGAAAGTTTAATTTTCAGAGTTTTTCATTGGTGGATATAGTAAGGCAACAATATGACGTCACGATATTCACGGTTCCAATTTTCGATCGAAGTTATACTCCCCTGGTTAAACTTAACAAATTAAACAAAATAAGTTTGCATTTCAAATATAGAATATATTTTTCTGTTAAAAAAATATTAAATTTTTATAGGTAGGTACTATCATTACTAAAAAAAAGTCATATTTATTTATCGTTTTATTAGTCAGTTCCAATTTTGTGTTCAAGAGTTCATTGAACCTGAGTTAAAGACAGACAACACAACCGAAATTATAATTTTTGATTTCTTGCAAGAACTCAATTACACTTTCCTGCATTTTCTGAGCTTAGTTTAAATCTTCATGTTATACGTTCCGAGGTGCTTGTTTATGTTAGTCTATGAGCATTGTTTGATAATAAATTTAATTCGATTCACCGTATCGAACAGGAAATTGCCGAACGCATTTTTATCCAGGAAATAAATTACAGGACATGCTTACGTGCTTATTGATACATTAATGGCAATAATATTACCTGCATTACGCAATTTCCCGTTTTCTTCGAATGCAAATTTATATTATTCATTGTAAAAGTAGGCCAATTCATGATAATTTACGTGGATAGTGGAATATTGACAGGTGAATTTTCTCACTTCATTGCGCATTAAACTCGGTTTGTTCTTACATAGGTAGTTAGGTTATTTGTTAATAGGTATTATTTATGTAGTTATGTCTTGGCTATTCACTATTTAGATGCTATTACTTGTAAATAAGGTAACCGAGCAACTCAGGAATGTGGCAAATCAACAGATCAGGGGGGTATAACTCCGATTCAAAATTGTAGCTGAAATATTGTGACGTCATATGATTGTCTAACTATATCCACCAATGAAAAACTCTGAAAGTCTATGGAATAAACTTTCGGAGTTTTTCATTGGTGTATAGTATAATAAGTAGGCTCCGAATGAGAATTGTAATGTTTATATATTGGAATTTCTATGGTCTTTTAGAACCAATTTGTTTCATAAAAAAAGCTATCGATCTAGTGAATGGTTTATTTATGCAACAGACTCATGAAATTTGATACACGGAGAAAAATGAGAATAAGAATGTTTTAAAATTATTCGTAATCCGGTTAAAACGGAATTCCATGTCCTTAAATAATAACTTACGTTACTACTAACCAAAGATTAGATAAACTATTATCAATTTATAGCCAACAGATTGCTTCCACCGGTTCGTCGATCATTAATACGAAGCTATATGTACAATGCATTTGATAGATGAACGTGATGCTAGAATGTACAGGGTTTTCCCATAAGAGGTGTTATTTTTATATTCAATCGTACAAGATCAACGGTTTCGTTGCTTGTGTTACACGTAGCGCCGTCTTGTTGAAATTAAACGTTGTCCAGTTCAATACTATTCAATTCCGGCCACAAAAAAATCATTAATCATCTCTCGATAGCGCAATCCATTCACCGTAACTGTTGCTCCAGCCTCATTTTCGAAAAAGTAAGGTCCAATGACTCCGCCGTACCATAAACCACACCAAACAGTCACACGTTGAGAATAAAGAGGCTTTTCAACAAAAACTCTTGGGTTTTCCGAGCCCCAGATGCGACAATTTTGCTTGTTGACAAAGCCACCGAGATGGAAATGGACCTCATCACTCAAGATGATTTGCATTTGATTCACTCAAGTGAATTTTAATAATTTCAATGCCTTGTTGAAGCGTGTATCGTTCCATTTGTATTAAAAACGTAGTTTCTACTTATCAAATGTCAAAAAATGACAGATTCAAAAGTAACATCTACCAAAAGAGTGGTCTATTCAAAATAACACGTCTTATTGGAAAAACCCTGTACATAATATATGTTATTTATATTTTCTGCATTCAGTTAATTTACGAGTATATTACCATTCATACCTGATAGGTCACTTGACATTAACATTCTTTATGGTTTATTAGAGAAATTTCAATACGGTTCGCACGCACAGGATTTTGAGGATTTATATTAATTAAATAATTTACAACCCATCGCTCGATTCATTGAAACAAAACCAACCAAAAAAAATGCGAACAGTAAATTATTAATGTAACCTTCATAAAATTGAACTTTGCATCGCGGAATGTGCGAACCAAATCCGTCAGATATCATCACAAGGATGTTTTTTATTATTATTTTCATCGTCAAATCGTGATGCACTTTGTGTAATAAAGATGTGAAAAAAAACTACAGGGTTTTCCAATAAGAGGTGTTATTTTAAATAGCCCGCTATTTCGGTACATGTTACTTTCGAAGCTGTCATTTTTTGACATTTGACAAGTAAAAACTACGCGCCATTAATAAAAATGGAACGATACACGCTTCTACAACCCATTGAAAATATTAAAATTCACTTGAGTGAATCAAATGCAAATCATCTTGAGTGATGAGGCTTATTTCCACCTCGGTGGCTTCGTCAACAAGCAAAATTGTCGCATCTGGGGCTCGGAAAACCCAAAAGTTATTGTTGAAAAGCCTTTCTATTTTCAACATGTGACTGTTTGGTGCGGTTTATGGTCCGGCAGAGTCATTGGACCTTAGTTTTTCGAAAATGAGGCTGAAGTAACAGTTACGGTGAATGGATTGCGCTATCAAGAGATGATTAATGATTTTTTATGGCCGGAATTGGATCGTATTGATCTGGACAACGTTAACTTTTAACAAGACGGCTATACGTGCCACACAAGCAACGAAACCGTTGATCTTTTACGATTGAATATCAAAATTACACCTCTTATTGGAAAACCCTGTACCTCCATTTAGTGAAATATTACCGATTGCTCATAAAATATAAAATTGATTGTTTAAAATGTTTATTGGTATGGCTAACGATATCGTGATCTGCTTTGGCCAATCGTGACGGCTGGCGGAATGATTTAAAAAAATAATAAATGATTAGGTAGGTACGGTAGGAACCCGGAAACGTGATATAAATCTGAAAAAAATAATTAAAATGTAAAAGTGAGGCTTCTGTGCGTAAATTTTTTTACATGACTGTACCTACGTACACACACAGGGTGTAATTAAGTATTTAGTTGTACAATCTATTGTTGCTGCTCGCCTTTTAATGTAACGTTTTTGCTAACGAATGAATACATTAGGTACTGTATTAGTAATTTTTCTAAGAATATGTGTTTTGTTATATATGAATACAAATCATTACAATCTGATATTGCATTGGTTTACAATTCTACGTGAATACGGTGAAGGTTCTAAAGGTGTTCGTTTTGTAGTACTACTCAGCAAGGCTCATTATTTATTAATTATATTTTAGTCATTTGTGCATCGAAGTTTACAAATGCAAAATTTATTATTAATTACATGCATATAATATAATTTTTTTTTATTTATTCCGCTTTCTATTTATTATTAGTGACTATTCAACACACCTTTAAAAAGTGATATAAAGTCATTAAAAACGATGAAAAAAAAATTTTTTTTAACCTAAACTAACCTAACCTACTTAACCCAGTTAATAAAGTTTTTGTTTCATCACTTTCCATGACTTTATATGATTTTTTAAAGATGTGATGAATTATCATTTTGATGATTTATCCGGTCACCATTTGCGGCACGTTCCAGACTAGAAGATACTCACAGTATCACCCTGGATCGCTTATAGAAACTTCAAACGAAATACCTGTGCAACAGAGCCACTGTTAAACCCTCGCATTCCCAATTTCAACTGATTTATAACATATTTCTCTTTAAGACAAAGCTTAATGCTAAATAACTATTTTGATTAATCTGTATTACGAATTAGTGTACATTATAAATACCAAAAAACATGCTTTAGATAAATTAAACGTTTTCCTATCGTTTTGCTTGAGTAGGATACAAATAAAAAAATAAATTACTAAATAAAAATATAAATGTAAACCACTAAAAAATTTTTTTTTTCAACAGAAATGTATGAACGCGTAAAGGAAACAACTTTTAAAAATACAGTTTTATAGCTAAGATTATTCGTGACAGTTTCACTTGATTAACTTTTTTGCTTTCTTATAAAATTATTTACAAAATAAATAAAAACCAGTTTTGTGCTTGAAATCGAACGTTTCTAGACTCCGTTTGTCAAGCAATGCCTATTACCTACAATTTAAAGTATACCAAGAATTTACACATTTTTGGCTTGTAGTTTCCTCTTAAATTTATCTACCTTGAATATAATATTTTTTTTATCTGATACAATAGGTAATGCCGATTTTACTGCCTTTCATTGCAATATGAAGCCAACTCAAAATATAATTAGAATGTTCAGTAAATTGATGATACTCTATAACTCTTTAGGACCATTGAACCTTTATGTGTAAATGCAATACTAACACAACTTGAAATATGTATATTTAATTTATTTGAAATATATATATTTAAAAAAAATGAAACTTTAAAGATAATGTCTTTACATTTGTTATGCCGAAACTTTAATTATATGAATTTCGCTAGATTCAAAAAAATCGCAAAGGAAGCTCCGAAAATTATTAAAAACACGTTTTATTCTGTCATTTAATATTTTATAGGCATGAAAAAATTCACAGTGTATCTTTAAATGCAACTAAAGCTTTTGTAGAGAAATTTTCTCTATTTCAAACGAGTCGTGTTTTATTAAATATATTCACGTTTAATATTAGCGTTCGTATTTACATTCCCTTTCAAACCATCTTTGAACGCTTACTACGGGGTCTTAAAGAGTTAACTTTGTTTCATACTGCCCTTTTACTGCTTTTTAGAAAATATTTTTTTAAGTCAAGCAAGTTACCGGCGAAAGTTCATAGGTGAAGCCAAAAAATTCAAAAAGCAACTAAAAACGTCATTCCGTATCCAACAATCCGTGAACTTTAATTTATTCTGGATGGCCAGAAGTAGCTAAAGTTCAAAATAATTGTTAACTAAAAAACTGCTTCTGAAAGTTCAGCCGAGGCCGAGTGATTAAAGCGTAATTCGGTTCGATTAAATAAAAAAAGTTGTAGGTTTTCAAATTGAGCAGGAAATGATTAAAATGAAAACACGTCAGCTCAAAGACGATTTTTCTTCCTAGCTCCTAAAATCTTTAACCTTATTCCTGAAAACCTAAGAACCGTGAGTTAACCCCATTCCTTTAAAAACAAATTACGAAATGGATCCTTACACACGGAATACATTACAATTACAATACCCATTCATTCTACACTCTATCAGTTAATGAAGGTTTGTAACCGTATTAACTGCAGAATAGTTAAAAACTATTCTCAATGAATTGAATCGCCTACTGTCTCTTCTACATGTGATCACCTCTACTCTCCAATAAGTTACTATTGGAGAGAATGCGAGTGACTCGGCCGAGCACTCGGCAGATCTAATTCGGCCTTAAGTGGGAGATACATAGCTACCTAAAAGGTAGGTAAATGAAACTGTTGAACCAAATCTCGTTCAACAAACGTTAAATCGCAAGAATTGATTTCAATACTATGTAATTGGATATTTAGATACCTAATTATTTTGAATTATCGATCAAAATTGTTATTTGACCAAAATCGGAAATATATTAAATAGTGTAATAAAATTATCTATTTGTAAATCAGAAAGCGGGCACGGTTGATAAGCGGTCAATAATATTTAATCAAGGTTTTGTTCTGAATTTTGGCAAATGATAATATTACGTTAATCAGATAACTGGTACTTTCGAGATAAATAATATCTGCAAATGAATTGGTCGACAAACGGCGTCTAGTCGATCCTCTTGGTCGATCAACCGTGTCCTTTTATCAATCGATTTGACAAAAAATCTTACGGTCACTTTAAGTCAAATGGCTTCACGTCACCTGCTTGCTTACAAATATCCTACACATTCATAGTTAATTGAATTGCGCTTACAAAATTAACTATAACGGGGCGAATGCCATAAAAATTTTTTTTGGCAATAATGTAATGATTTCCTAGCGAAAAATGATTTAATGTCACCGTTTACATTATATTATAAGTTGTTTAATCAGTAAATTAAATGAAACATTAATGCATTATACCATATGACGTATGCAATCGTTTGGTATATTAGTTTTCGTGCAGTAATTGAAAGGGCTGTAAATAATTTGAAGGCTTTAGAATTTTTATGAAAAAACCTTAAATGAGACAATCTAAATTCTTAAGTGTAAATGCTCATGAACTCCAAACGAGTCAGTGTTAAGTTAAATATTTTCTGAGTATGTATGTGAACTTTCTGAGCGAGCAAATTAATAGGACTTCTCAGACTGCCACCAAGAGCTGTAGGATTGTAAAGCTCACAAAGATGCCTGATGATGCCTGTTTTGATAGCTCTTGGGAACTGAAAAGGAATTAATAGGACTCCTCAGACTGCCACCAAGAGCTGTAGGATTGTATAGCTGACGAAGATGCCTGATGACGCCTGTTACGATAGCTCTTGGGAACTGCAAAGGAATTAATAGGACTTCTCAGAATGCCGCCAAGAGCTGTAGGATTGTAAAGCTCACAAAGATGCCTGATGATGCCTGTTTTGATAGCTCTTGGGAACTGCAAAGGAATTAATAGGACTCCTCAGACTGCCACCAAGAGCTGTAGGATTGTATAGCTGACGAAGATGCCTGATGACGCCTGTTACGATAGCTCTTGGGAACTGCAAAGGAATTAATAGGACTTCTCAGACTGCCACCAAGAGCTGTAGGATTGTAAAGCTCACGAAGATGCTGATGATGCCTATTTTGATAGCTCTTGGGAACTGCAAAAGAATTCGATTTTGGTGACCAAATGATTTAAGAACGATATTTAGGAAAGGTAAGAAAATAAAGGTACAGGTTGGAGGATGCACCAGAATATTGAAATAGTTCTTCCTTGTATTGCTTTCTCGTTTCCTCACATGCACTAAAACTCCACAACAAATTCCGTTTACTTAATTACGCGCGTAACGCGGCGTTGAACGGTTGAAATTGTACTAACTTCGACGGCTTTCGTGGTCGCGGTCTCGACTAGCAATCCGCAGGTCGCGGGTTCAAATGAATTTGTATTATTTCACGAATTTTTCATCTAAAACAGAGGTTCCCAACCTTTTTTTCCCCGTAGACCACTTGCCATTTTTTTTTTTTCAGTAGACCCCCTGCCTGCCGAATATTGAATTTACCTAAAACTATTAACGTCCCATGTGATAATCATTTATTTTTTTCGTAAAAAGATTCCCTTCCCTTGCCTGCCCTACAACCGGGTGGCGGTATAGTTGCTCTGTCTTTACACTGTGCAGACAGGGGCGCCCTTGTGAGGTATTACACCAAATGAAAATGAAGCAGGATAAGCAACTTCTTTCTGGAATAAGGAATTTCTTTCTGTAGCTGGCGCTACAGAACTTCCCCTTAAGTTCTTTGTCAGTGCTTATTCCGGTCAGTTTTTCTTGTCGCATGATATCCGATTCTTCAAAGTTCCATTTCCATAGTCAAAATGTCCTCAAACTTAGTTTTGAAGTCTGTGTGAAGTGCATTCAAATGTTGAACGTCATTATTACCCTGGATGTTTTTCAAAAACAAGTTGGGGAACTAGGAAAATTCGCGGCTTCCAATGTGCAATGTTTTGCTTGAATATATTAATTCTGACGAGAAAAGGAACGTAGACTCTATTTATATACCTCAATTAACAATTTTACAAAATATAAAAAATATCAAATAAGTAATTTCTCAGTCTATTATATTTGTGTTAGGTGTATTGTGTCATTTACGTAACTCCTAAATGTTGACTTGAGGTAAATGGGGGTCCGCTTGTATGTACCTCCATTTGAGTCTCGTGGACCCCCAATTTTTTTTCGCTAACATAGACCCCCAGCAAGCCGATATCGATCTAAAATAATATATAGTATACTTGCGGCACGTTCCAGAGTCAAAGATTCTCTCAGTATAGACCTGGTGTAAGACCACCAATCAGAATTAAAACGTTGTTTGAAATGGCTTTAGCCGTGTTTGGTAACCAGACCTGAATAGTCAGGTACTTCTCCCACCTTCCTTTTCTCCATATTATTCCCCTCCTCGCTACCTTTAGCCTCACAAAATACCCCGATTGGTGATGCCATATTCTCAATGGCTCTAGAAGGTTGGGAGCAGTTGAGACTCTTGTGCGGTATTCACATAAAAAAAAACTAATTTCCGGCACTATCCCTGCTAACGATGACAAAAGGATCGGTCGAAAGCCTTACCCCTCGGCCATGGAGGCCGCTAGTTGATTTATTCAAAGAGAAGTTAGCAACAAGCCAGAATTTGTCATCTCTGTGCAATCGACATCTCTGTGTAATTTATTAATTTTTAATTTCCTCTTTCAATAAAAAATTAATTCATTAAACGTTTCAAATCCGCAATTGTCACACTGTGTGTTGTAATTTTAAAATGCATTTACCGGTGCATACAGGCGTTAACTTGTTTCACAGAATCATTGTTCAGTATCTAACTGTTATTTTTAATGTGTTCTTTGGCTATGAAAGCGTCTTTGTGTCGAGCCGCGGTTTCAAAATAATCCGCTCAATCGAGGAAAAGTGTTCCCACGGCATTGACATTTCTATGTGTGAACACACACAACACTACTCATCACACGCAACACGGAGATGAAGTGAAACCTACTCGTGTGTAGTCACTTTATTCTCAATGCTCCGGGTCCAATTTCTACCTTTGAATGATCGGATTTATTCTTTCTAAACTTTTATTTATTTATTTTATTACAAATATTCACAGACGCAACTGCTGCCAAAACCTGGACAAACCCTCACCCATAAACCCGGGCAACCCTGTTAATTCAACAAATCACTTGGGGTGGCACTTGAGGTATTGGTTATCCAATGAATGGTTCAAGAGTTATGAGTGAATTTCATTGTTTTTCTAACTCATCTCTGAGGGCAGACTCTTCCACACTCTCGGCAAGTATACGAGAGTACCCGAGCACGAAGACAGTATACATATGCGCGTTCACTTTGCCTCGCCTCGCCTTGCTGTTATCGCGTCTCCTTGCCTGAGCTCGGACCCTACAAATTTTTGTTGTACTTGACTCAAAGTTCACAACGGGCTCAGTCACTAAACAACCAACAATAATCCAAGCAACTACTGCGTAAATATTGACGAATGTCTCTGCGAGATGACTTACCGAGCAATAGATAGTTATTGTTTGTCATAATTTGTTAGTTTGTTGTTATTTCCAAGACTCACGTAATACGAACCCAAGCTTTGTCCATGAGAAGAAAACTGAAAGACTAACTAAGTCGGATCTTTTTCTATATTTGTTTATTGTGTTGTAAGTCGTGTTTGTTAGTTACTTTCTGTCGCAGAACAAGTCAAAAGGCAGTAGTTGTTACTAACACAATAACAACAGTAAAACAGAATGAAAACGAAGGAAGCTACGCTTTTATGACAGCAAATTGGCCTGACATAGGTGAATTAGACCAAACTGTATGTAATTTCCCAACAATTTTCTGTTACAAGTTACAAAATGTCCCAACACAGCACTACTTAGATACCTCACACTCTACTCACCACGTCACCACACAATACACACTGTGTCAAAGACCTTGATCAAAGAGTCACTGTGATGTGAATATAATGTATGAAGTATTATTGTTAAGAGGTATTTTCTTTTCTTCTGTGAGAATGCCTTGTGATTTATGAGTTACGATTGTGTGTTGTTTGAAACGCATGAAAACGTAAGTCGTAGTTTTCTCTGTAATTGAAAAGTGGAAAATTTTTTGGTTTTCTTTAATGGTGGGAATATATAATACATGTATAATAGTTGTTGGTGGTCCGTGATAAGCGATAAGGGAAGATTGAAGCCAATTAAAACTACGTTTTTGATTTCACATGAACACACTTCGTTCACACCAGTGGGAATTTTTTAATCATTAGAAAAAATGTGTAATTGCCCAAGGGTAGCATAAGTGGCTGATTATTCTCCCTTTCGAGAATAATATTTGTAGTAATATTTTTTCTTTAAAGTAAATGCTCGAAGTCAGTGGAACTGTTAAATCTCCGTTTCTTGGAGTATTTTGCAAGTTACAAGGAGAAAACTTCATGATAAAAAATATTGCTGATATTAAAGGTCTTAAAATTATTCGTATACCTGTTAAAAACAGTGCTGTAGGAATTTATAGGTATCCTGATAACCTTTAATTAAAACACGAATAATATTATATTTAGATGAGACAAGAAGGTAAAAAAATAGGTTCCGCTTTTTGACCTCCAACTAACCTCCAACTCCCCCGATAAAACTACCGATTCCGAATTACGCGCACCGCTTATCGCGTTCTAATATTAGAACAAGCTTCGGCGAGATATTAGTACGCCTATAATTGTGGCTCTATGGTCCGAACACGTGTTCACAAAAGTCCTAACATTTTTGCACTGACCCGGATATCCACGTCGATATCATTTGAGCCCGCGAACTTTGCGTTCAGAGCCAAAGAGTTTATCACTGTGCCACGAGAGACGAGAGCTCGCATTTTACAATCTTTGAAACAACAAGCTTTCGAGCGACGCAAATATCAAGGATATGAACCAAAGCGCCCATAAAAATTACTGTAATAAGAAAAACGATGATAATATGCATGTAAATATAAACAATAACATGTGGCGAACACACTGGTTTAATCATATGCATAAGTAATTGATTGAGTGTTTATTGGTACAGCAATGGTAATGCACTGGTTTGCTGACGTTGTGTGTTTAATGCCCGGTGCCGCCGGCTATCCACTTGATCCTACTACAAGCTATTAGCCTTATTTCGAAGGCTGAGTTTCAATGAGATATTGTGTATCAAAATGACATAAACCGATTTCTTAAGACTTCAATAATGATTGACAAATAAATAGAAAGATATTTGAAGCCAGCTGGTTATGCCTTTGGTGGGGTTGGGCATGAATGGTTTATTATTAATTTGGAATTTATTCATATTTAACAGCTCTAGACACATTTCTATAAGATCCAGTAAAGTTAACAATGGACACCATGGCATTCAGACTGGTCCATCCATTTTGTACCTACCCGAAACCTTAACATAATAAACACACGGAGTATTGCTAATATTAGGAATTTTCTGAACGATTATCACGAAATGGCCTGCAATTCCGTTTTTAACCGGAGTACCAATAATGTTAAGAGATTCTTAGGTATCTACGCAATACTAGTTTTTCTCCATGTACGTTAAATATTTTTAAACAAGGATGATCATAGTTTTTATATACAACAGTTTCATATACAACAATAACATTGCTTGTAACTACTGTCAAATTTTGCTCTTCCTTTGTTTTTTTAATAATATAATAAAAAAAAACAATTTTCATATAAAATCACGTTCAAACTCCAAGTCCACCAGTAACCTTACTCCGGAACTACTACAAATTCTGGATAAAAAGTTCGACGACTTTAAAGTTGAATTCCTAGAAAAATCGTTTGCAGACTTTAAAAAAACTATAGTTGAAGTGATAAAAAAGGAATACAAGGAGGAAATTGTAGAACTTAAGAAGAAAGTAACACAATTGGAAAGACAAATTGAAAACAGTGATCAATATAATCGTTCAAACAACGTTATAATAAGTGGTATTCCGGAAAACAAAAATGAAAATGTTTATGACATTCTCTCTAAAATCGGTGCTACAGCTGGATGCAAAATCACCCGAAATGAAATAGACTTCGCCAGCAGAATTTCCCCCAGAATAAGTCGTACCGTAACAAATGGATAACCGAGGAACATTGTTGTAAAATTCACGCGCAGATATCTTAAAGATGAACTATTAGCTGCAATAAGGAAGAGAAAGGGGATGGTTGTTTCAGAATTGCAGCTTCCTGGAGTCAGTAGAATTTACATTAATGACCATTTAACCTCTAAAAACCAACATCTTCTTTCCCAAGCGCTTCGGTTGTCGATAGACTTATTCCAAGTGAATAGCAATTCATATTTTTATTGTTGAGAAATATCTAGCCAATTAGGCTTATGCGTATCCTCCATACTCTAAAGTTGGTCAAATAATTATTTGAATAGAGTATAGAACAATAATTCAAGGTAAATCTCATCTAATGGTGAGAACTTTACAGCTTCAGGTGATTACACTTTCAATTTTCAATCATTTAATTCATTTGGAATGATCCGAGAAAACGATTTTATGTTAAGGTCATTGAGTCATGAACAACGGATTCTGCAGATTAACCTGTCGATTACCTGCCGCTAAGAGTTCGCAAAAATCTTAATTTCTTTGTTCGATTTAGAGGGAAACATTGAACAAGGTCATAACGACTTGACCCAGTGAAAAAAATGAATTAATTTGGAAGTTGTGAATTCTATTCATTATTCATGTCATATTCCAATGTATGAATTTTGTGAGTTCTATTGACATTATTCAAGCATAACGTGCATTATTTGAAATTTGAAATTTTGCTTGAAATCTTTGAAATTTGATGAACTGTTAAAATTCTGTGAAACAACCCGTCCTTAATATGTTATAGTTATGAAAAAAATCACAGTGTTTCTTTAAATGCTACTTAGACATTTGATTGTGAGATTTATGCTTACTTTTAAAGAAGCCGTGCTTTATTAAATATTTTCGCTTACGCCTATCGATTAACCTTTTTTTATATTGGCGAGTTCCATATAAATGCGTATTTACATATGTATGTATCTCCCCTTCAAATGATTTTCCTCTTTACACTTACTACGGAGCTGTAAGCCTTTTTTAACTCTAATACTTAGTGTATTACACGTTTTAGTTCTAAATTACATGGTTATCAAAGCAACTTCAAGTTACAACAAAGTTCTAACTGATATATTATTTTTATTCAAAATTATCAAATCACTCATTGACAGCCCTGAATTATTGGAATTAATTTATATGAATGTACCTGCTAGACAAACTCTAAGCAAAGACACTTTTAAATGTAACAATAACCTCAATACTAACTACTCTATGTATTCACCAATTCCAAGAATTCATCACCTTGCAAACAAATACTGTAAACTTATTGATATATTTGGTGTTAATAACTTTGTGAGTTTCAAAAGGCAACTAATTTTAGACCTATTTGCTAGTTATTAACGTGTATTATTTATTTGCTTTAAAAAAGGTCTTGCTTTCATACTTTGATTTACTTTACCATATTATTTTCTAATTACCTTATGAGTAAATTACATTTAGCTATTTTATCCATGTACATGTTACATTTACATACATATACTGTCAACTTACTATGTAAAAGACCGATAGGGCGTTAATAAATAAATAAATAAAAAATAATAACTCCACTATTGGTGACTAGTGACATGATATTTAATTGGAATTTGTAAAGGTATTCGCCACCTTTGTGCGGAACCAGCGCGCAGTGGGCCCGGCCTCGCCTCGTGAGGCTTCACGACTTCACAGCCGATCCACGACAATTGATTGTAATCATTATTACAACTCGAATTGCACAATTACTACTCGATGAATTGAAATACTTATTTGATAAAAACCCAATCAAGCGTTCGTTCATTACAAACAATGGCAATGGGAAGTCGGAACATAAAATATTATGATGCTAAGTGGGTTACAGAAATGCCGATTATGAATAATTGATTTATCATGATAATATTACTACATATTCCTTTATTTGCCAAGAATAAGATTTTGTAAAAACGTTACCTGCTATACCACCAAAACATATCTCTTCTTAAAACATCTACGTTCAATCCAGCAAAACTTGCGCTGCGTCATTCAAGACGCCAGAGCTCAGTAATCGCAAATTTTCTGCTGAATCACATAGGTTTTCTACTCTATAATTAAGATCTACTTTTTTTCATTTTTATTAAATAATCAACAATATGAAATAACATACAATTTTACAGGAGAAGAAAATCAATCGCTTAATAAATGCTTATCATAAACTATATTGTTAATGGTTTATTCTAGATATCGGGAGGTTGATGCATATAATAAATAGAATATAGTGGACATATCCAAACATAATTAAATAAATTGAATTCAAAAATGTTTAAGTATAGTCAAAGAAATTATATTGTATTACACTAGGTATCCATTTTTATACTTTCCCGTAAATGACTTTACTAATATTATAACTCTGTCAAAAAATTAAATAGATAGCTTATTTAATGAATTAATACACAAGTTCTAATCGAATTATTCCCTTGGGTCTAGTCCTATTCGACTAGACTTGATCAATCGTGTCGCCAGGGGGCGCTGTAATTTGCAATAATTATTAACAGTTTTCTGCACCAAACTTGTAATAATGTTGTCTAGTATTTATTTCCTAATTTACTATAATGCAACGACGTGTGTGGGCATGCAATTTATTAAAATTTTAGATTTAATCCCAAACGTGCAATTGGAACTTTTGTTCATTTCAACGTATTCCAAAAATCTTAACGCATTCATCGTGTAGTATATTTTTTTTAGGTCGACACTACCGTGAAAATTTCGACATTATAAATGTTTTATTACAGACAGCAGCTAAATTTAAATGTAATTTTTGTACGCCATTGTAGAGAAATAACATATCAGTATATGTACATATGATACATGTAACAACAATAAATACTAAACATAATACAGAAACATATCAGTTATATTAATAACAAATCATTTTTGCTTTGATGTGGGACGCATCGGTTTTGAATATATATAGGTCTGAATATGTGTTGGCAGTTTGGTGAAATCGCGCCAGGAGGGAGTGATGTGAATAGTTAGTTCTGTGGTTTTCACAATGGAAAAGATGATGGAGTCGTTTTAACAGGAACACTGATATTTACAGTACTTTAGAGGCAGTCTCAAAAAATCTCCCAATGCTTTGGAAATGTCGATTAAATACCATGCATTTCCGACTGACATAAATATTATTATTACGTGTCATGGAAATGAGAGTTCAAATCAAAAATAAACCATCCACGTTCAAATGTTTTAGCGTACTATTAGTGCGTCTATAAGTCTTCAATTAAAAGACATCTAAAATCCTAACCAACATCCTATTGCAATACCTTTCTCCTGGCAACACTGTATGGCAGTATAATATTTATACGTAGGTGCCGATAATGTGCATAGAAGGAAACATGTACTGATCGTGCAGAATGCAAGATTTTCCAACGTGCGTGTTTCTCATGTCTGATATTTCAAATACATGCAATTTTTCGCCGTTTTTTTTCTCACGTAGTTTTAGACCGTTAATTTGCGTCATTATCATTAATCATTGCAATCTGATACATAATTGCCTGATATCACCATCGATGCAAGTTTCGCTGTACATCCGAACTGTGGCAGAAATATTGTTAATTTATATGGGTATTTTCAGTTGCAATTGCTACTGGTAAATTATTTTAATTGCATAGTTCTTATTTAAGCCTTTAAGCCTCGGAGGGCCATTAATAGCCACAAACATCAAATTCCATTCGCCTCAGAAGGACAAATCAAATCAAAAAGGATTTTTTTTTATAATATGTCTAGATATGTAATTTTTTCATCATTGGAAAGATAAATAATTATTCTTCTTGGCTTGTCTCAAATATATTTATCCTTGATTATGTGGATAAAATTTAAAAAAAAATGTTAAAGTTTATGATTACAATTTTGCGAATTTTTTCATTGACAGTTGAAAGTTAAAAAAATATATTTGTATTTTTTTAAATTATATTACCGCATAAATAAGTGATTTTTTTTTTAAATTAATAACACACCATCACATCATAACGCCTTGCTTGGTTGGAATTAGCGATGGATCATGATCACGGTACCAGCTCAATATTTTAGTATGGCTCAAAGAGTCGAATCAATTAAACGGGAACCGTGAGCTCAGAACGTATGAGCAATACTGTGCTCGCCCGATATGACTCAACTAGCGTATGAATGATCGTAATTTTTTTATTACCAGTACTCCGCCCCTTACCACGAGACGAGATGCTAGGTAGTTAGTAGGTGTAGGTAAATGGTAATGTGCAAGTCCAGATGTCGGACTGAGTACGTCTTTGATAATTTTATTGGGGCTATTTTTCTAAAGCAAATCTCCTAATGAAAAAGAGTAATCGTTCAATACGACTTATCAAAAAGAGCTAGTTCAACTGTGCGGCTCGTTCACGAACGACTCATCACTAGTTGACATCACTGAATTTGTGGTTTCTGACGTCACGCCGAGTAATCTCGAGTACTTCATTCTGGTTTAATATGAAAAAAATTATATGCATCCCAGAAGTTTACTTTCATTATCGAACAATTGATATTATGGAACAAACAATGGCGTGTTGCCATAGAAACAAAGCTTGTTAGTTGAATAAGGAAGATATATGTGAAATAAAACATAATAATTAAACAACGATAAAAATATTTGCATTTTAACGTACGTATTAATGGATAAGAGAATAATTATTGTTAACTTTAAATTTAAATTTCTCACTTTCGTAATTAATTAAAAGGCTTTAGGCTGAATAGAAAATGTCATTGAATGTGCTGCAAGTTTTGCACCGCCTGCATATTTTCAAAACAAACCTCTGCAATGGGGTTAGGTTTAATCGGGTTGAAAGATCTTGCCAAAAAAAGAACACATTCTTTATGTTACATGTGAAATGATTATGAATTTCCAGACTTGTAGAACAAGATGACTGTTTCAATAACTGAATAAAACACGCGGTGGCGATAAAGAAGTTTTCACTTAACGACCATAATTTTAATCCATGCAAACTGGTCAGTCGTCATTTTTTGTTGCTGAAGCAGCTCTCTCAGCTGGATTCCGCTGACGTGATGTCATCTGGTCTGCCATTTCAAATTTATGGTTATCAATAAAATTAATCAACAATTATGTATTTTTAATTAAATAAATTAAAATTTCACTTTTGTTTTCGGTAACGAATGAATGCAAATCTTGTAAGCGGAAATTAACCCACTTCCCATCATCCGAACGAACTGTAGCCTGACAGATTGACTCATTGTCAATTACAATGCATTATATCAAATTTTGATGTCAATCACTTACACACACGCGGAATTACACGCATTTCTCTTAAATGAGATGATATTACAGCAGTTAATATACGAAATAAATATCGGTCCTACCCGATCGGCATTTGGCGAGGTTGGTAGAGTTATCGACTCCAGTTTCTGGGTAGGAAGGTTGAATCCTCAGTCAAACACGTGTTACGATACATTATGAATTTTCTAGAAGCTTTTCAGAAAACGGCTTACAATCCCGTTTTTAACAGGATTACAAATAATTTCAAGAGATTCTTAATAAATTAGCAATAATCATTTTTTCTCCGTGTATTATTAAAATTTTAAATATATTTTTTAATATTTGTTGCAAGTACCAGAGTGGTAGAAGTCCTGAGTTTCGTCCTCGCAAAACAAATTCAGAAAAAAAATGTTGCTTGGATTGAATTTAGCCGTGTTTGGAGGTCAGATCTGAATAGTCAGGTACTTCCCAACATTCCTCTTCCCTACCTCCTTCCCCTCTCAATCTCTTTAGACTCCTGTGCGACATTTTCTTCTTATAGTTATCGTACTACTTTTGTGGTTATATTCCTTCTTACTTTGAGGCTTTTCTATTATTTGTCAAGAAAACTGTTTTAAAAGCTCATTTACCATCGCTGTTCTACGTCAACATTGTTATGCAAAAAAACAACCTCACTTTTGTCAATATTATATTACGAGGATATGTCATAATACTTTCTTAATATGGACTCCATATATTGGAAAGCTGTTTACTAAATTTTCTAACACCGAAATTACGCTGACCGGTAGAATCTTTGAACGATATGTCAAATGAGAAAGTATTTCAAGATTCCACAAACATTAGAAAAAAAGCGCGTGCGACATTTACCGTACTTACACTTAATACTCTTTACTTTGTAATAGCCTAGTATTTATTTATAAGTTAATAGCTGACGTGTACCCGATGTTGCTCGTGGCTATGAATGATTTGGAGTAAAGTTTGATATTGTTAATTCTAGTGTACCCTGATTTTTTTTTAAATTTAATATTGTAAGGTGGAAATAATATTATTGTAAAGAATTGAAAAGTATATTTTTAATGATTTTTGTTTCTATTTATACCACATTGTTTCTACAGAAAAAAACTACATATCGACTATTATATCGACATTTATTCACCTCTATATCTCATTCCAGTGCAGAGATAATGTGTTAAGTCTTCCTCGTACTACCTATACCACATTCTAACTATTAAAAACTCTTAAATTTTTTAAATTCCATTCGATTAAGAACAAACCTTGAAAATATCAGATAAAATCGGTCCAGTAGTATTTGAGTCTATAGGGGACAAAAAACATTCATTTTTATATATAAAGATAAAATAAATTTAACCATACAAAATATACTTTTGAAAAAATACAGTTTTCTTTGCAGCGATAATGTGAAGATTAGGGATGCTGACAGCAACATTTCAATAAAATTTTGTTTAAAATCACTCTAGATTATTTGCCAATTTTCTTTTTATATTTATCACTGATTGTTTTTTTTTATATAATATTTATCAATCTACAGCGAAAAATGTGAAAATTAGAGATTTTGACAGCATCATTTTGTTTTGCCAATAAAATTTTGTTCAAAGCAATTTTTTAAGATGAGGTTGGATTCATTTCACTTTCAATCACTATCGATTAATTGCCAATCTTCTATTAATACTTATCACAGACTGTTTTTCTGATAATATTTATCAATCAATCATAATAATGAATCATACCTCGTGTTCATATGCTATAGAAGTCTCCTCATCTTGTCTAACACGTATCATATTTAGACTGTAATAGGAGTCAGAGTCAGTGATAGCAATGTCAAGTCACTAAACTTGTAGAGATAGAGAGAGTGCGGAGAGTTACTGACTTCCTTCGCCTTTCTGGAATTGAGGCATTAAACCGCGCCATATTTTAGATTGACGATGAGTGGTCATATTTGGTCATTGCTCGGTCTCGTTACTCTCTTCAATTACCGTTAATCCGATTGGATATTATCTCAGATTATGCTATTATAAAACTATTAATTTAACGGTCAGCTTCCAACTTAAATGGACGTTGAAAATGTACAATTTACCGTTACATTTGCAGTATAATTATTAATAAAGCTTCTGAGCGATTCCGATGTCTGAAAGATTCCGAAAGCAAAATAAATAATGTTTGCTTAATTCAGCTGAACAGAGCGGCGAGTGAAATACTCTATCTGCTATATAAAAACATACTTGATACTTGGTGGATTGAGGGAAATTCTCCATTAGAATGTATGGTGAAGGGATGCGTCCTGACACTGGGCGACGGCCTGGACGAGAGTGTTTTAATTATAAATTAAGCTATAAAATAAGAATATAAACTATGAACCCTAATATATATTTATAATAGGTTTAGGCCTTTTCACATAACGTAAACTTTGTTGAAAGGGGGGTTAAGTCTATATATGGCCTCCGTGGTCGAGGGGTAAGGCTCTCGACTAGTAAGCTGGAGGTCGCGGGTTCAGATCCCGGCGTGCGTGTGAATTTTATTTTATCAATTTGTTTTATTTTATCAATTTGTTTTATTTTATCAATTTGTTTTATCTTATCAATTTGTTTTATTTTATCAATTTGTTTTATTTTATCAATTTGTTTTATTTTATCAATTTGTTTCGTTTTATCAATTTGTTTTATTTTATCGATTTGTTTTATTTTTTTCATTTTGTTTTATTTTGCAAATTTCTCATTTAAAATAATATTATGTGCATTTGGGGCACCTTCCATACAGAGTGGAAGATCTCCAAGAATCGCCCTGGTGTAAGACTACCATTTAGAAATTAAACGTTGCTTGAACAATGGTTTAGCCGCATTTTAGTTTGTTCGTACTTCCCCACCTTCCTCTTCTCAATCTCCTTCCCCACCCTACTAACTTCAGCCTCACAACATACCCCAATTGGGGATGCCATAGTCTCACTGGCTGGGGACTATTGTGCGGCTTAACATTAAAAAATATGTATAAATATACCGATATCTCGAACTCGATTCCATTGACTGTAATTAACATCACCTATCCCATTCAACACTATTGAAAAACAAAATCGATTGATTTTCAATACACGTTGAATAATCGAGTTTAAAATATTTATTTATTTATTTAACGCCCAGAGGGCTTTTACATGGTTGGTAGTATAATTTTAATTTGACAGATACTTTGAAACATAAAAAATAAGAATAAAATTACATTTGATAAAAGCTTTGCAACAAGTCATACAAACACAAGACACAAAAACAGAAAATTACAGCTATTTGTAGGTTTACATGATGTGTTTAGGAGTATTGTTGAAATAAATGTTTTAAATGATCCACAAAACTTGCCAAGTTGGTATTGAATATGTCAACATCACCCAAGTAATGATTTCCCATGGTGTGAAGTCGTTGTATCGGAGAGTGGGCAATGTAGTTACGCTTATGTTTGCTGCTGTAGAATATTGTATTTTGTCGTGTTGTTACTGTGGGTGTATGTATGTTTATAAGTTGCAGGAGTTCACAACAGTCGAATTTAGAGTTAAGTATTTTGAATAAGAACGTTAAATCGTTTATTTTACGTCTATCTTCTAATGTATGTATTTTTAGAGTATTTAATATGAAATTGTATTTTAAGTTTTTGAAAGGGATATTTAATTTATTAATATTAAATTGAAATAAAAGTTGTTTATTATAATTAAATGTTTGAATATTTTTACAGCCCACTGTTCATTATACAACTTCAGCGGAAATTCGATACGTTTTCATTTTACTAGCCGGCAATTGTAAAATTAATAACAAAAGTTATCAATATATTAATTAATGTTCTCTAATATATTTTTAGTTGTTTTTTACAACATGATTTAGATAACCCGAAGCTCATTGGTATTCAAATAAAACAAAAACAATATCATCATTTGAGAACTATGCTCGTTAAAAATAAATTAATTCATCATCCACTTAGATGTTAAAAGAAGTCATAAATTACTTTCTTTTTAATGAATATGCTTAATAAAACGCCTCTTAAGAATTCAATTAATGGAAATGGATAGGTATTATAAAGTAAATTTCATGGTTTTTTAGCACCAAATTAATGTATTCATTTTCTGAAGTTTATAAAAAAATTCATCTATTATAATTTCAATTTTGTTTTTGGTAATGAGTGAATGCAAATGTTGGAAGTGGAAATTAGCCCACTTCCCTCCGATCGAACTGAAACTTGGCATTTAGACAGTTGTCGATTATAATGCATTCTGTCAGCATAAATAAACCACTCACTAGATCGATAACTTCGGGCTTTTTGTATGAAACGAATTGGTCCTAAAAAACATGGATATGCCAGTATATAGACAGGAAAATTCTCAATTGGAGACTACTTATTATACTATACACCAATGAAAAACTCTGAATGTTTATTCCATAGACTTTCAGAGTTTTTCATTGGTGGATATAGTTAGGCAATCATGTGACGTCACAATATTTCGGTTCCAATTTTTGATTGGAGTTTTTATTTAGGAAACAAACAGTCATTTATATATTTACCATATAAACAGCATTTATTTACAATATTAGACCCATAATGTTCCATTAATTCTAGTCGTTGATTCAATATTTACACCTATACAATATATTTATAAATGACAAAGAAATATAAAGAATAACCATTATAAGGAATTACAAAATGTTATAAAAACAATTAAAGACAGTTAGCAGAAATGCAGTTTTAGCATGATTATAATAAAAACAATAAAATAAACTAAGATGATAGGATCATTTCACAAAATAAAAAAATTAAGTTATCAGTTTAGTAAGTTGCATTTTGTATGTTTTCAAGTTACAGTTGAAAATGTCTACATCTCTAGAGGCATTGTGAGTTTTACAGATACGTCCTATTAAAGAGTTTTGCGCATATTTGGCTTTACAGTGTGGTGTTCTAAATAAGTCGTTAGATCTGGTGTTGTGTTCAGGGCAACGAAATGTAATCCTTTCTAGCAGATATGATGAATCAACAAGACTGTTCACGATTATGTATAAGAGTAGGACATCAGAATTTTTTCTCCGTTTATATAAAGCAGTAGGGCCAAACCGATGATCGCTAAAGCGATTTAATAAATTTGGATTGGATATTTTCAATACGATGTTTGATATTGAGGATTCCAAATGACTGAGGCAAACTCGAGTTGTGACCTTACATATGACATATATAGCAGAATTGTTTATAAGCTTTTTATAAAATATGTATATTTTTATAAAATATAGGAGTTATACCTCTGTGTCTGTCAACTCGTACACACTTCAGACAAATATTGATTTCTCTGAGTTAATAAAATGTTAGGTAAAGATCTCATATCTTTATTGTATTGTTACAATCGTTATATAAGTTTTAGCGTGCTTTACGTAAATTTCGCTACTTTACAACAATTAATCAAATAAGTTATCAATAAGGATCACGAGTTGGTGTGAAAAAATATTGTAAAACTCGTGCCAATAAAACTTTCTTCGTGTATTTTTTTGTGCTTTGAATATTCTGAAATTCTAAATAACACGAGTGAAATTTCTCTCGCGTTACGACTTCAAATGAGTATACTTTATCTACGTACATATTATATTAAAATTAACAATCTGAATACATCAACGCGTCGCCGCTCAGGAAAAAGTCACCAATCCACAACACTCATTATTGAGATACTGCGAATTTGAAAGCTAAAATATGACATGTTACAGAAACTTATTACTATAAATACGGATTTAAAGTTTATCATAAAAGATTATTTCTACAACATTTAAATATAGATATCTCCAAACTGTTGGGTGGTAACTTTTGGTGACTTTTTTTGATGACTTTTGGTTTGGTGACTTTTGGTTTGGTGACTTTTGGTTGGTGACTTTTTGGTTTGGTGACTTTTGGTTGGTGACTTTTATTGGGTGACTTTTGGTGGGTTACTTTTTGATGTTGGTGACTTCGGTTGGTGACTTTTTTTTCTTCACCAGAATCTTCGTTTACACATCTGCCCTGATGATGGACACTGTAATGATGTCCGAAACGTTGGCAATAGAAGGAGGTAGCGCGACACGGCGTAATACCTTAAATCTCAAACATATCAGACAAAACGGTTATTTAAAAATGTTTGTTTTAATATATCTTTTATATTATTATACTAATATTCCAGGCTATCGATTATCCATTCCAGGACACTCGCAATCGCCGTCGCAAGTACATACATTGGTCGATATTCCTATTCTTGAGTTTTGAGGTATTTAATTACATACGCCAAACATCAAAAGTCATTGCACTAGAACAAAGAGTCAGTCGAACCATTCGTTGTTGCTACTAACTCGTAAATCTCACATCCGTACTAGATATATCCTATATATCCTCCTAGATACTTCCTTTAACAGGGAAAAAAATCTATATTATTGATGGCACGTCGTTTCCTAACAAACTATCAGTATATTCAGAATATATCTGGACACGTGTTCACTTATCCTAATAAATATAAAGAACAATTGCGAAAATTTCAGAATTTTTATTACACTTGTTCCGACATCCCGTTAACATATTCGTGTTTTACCGACACTTTGTTTCGAAACCTGTAAATTAATTCGTTAAAGGCATGCAGTCCCGTTTTTAACACAAATTTAATAATTTCACAAAAATCAAAAAGTTTTGAAATTGTTCGGACGGATAGTTAATATTTAATAATTATAACCAGCTGAGATCAAATCGTTAAGAACATTACTTGCACATGCCTATGTCAATTGTAAACCACACCATCACATAAAATGTTTTTTTTTTTAAATATTTTCAGCATTGGTATTAATCATCAAGTATGTAGGTACAACTTTATAACCTTCATTGTGTTCTAAGAAGTTAGAGATGTTATCTAAAAATAAATCTCTGCAGCTTTCTCGCTGTTAGCAGAAATACTGTACCTCTGGCTTCGTAGATGGTCACTTCTTTATCAGCATTAAATTATAATTCAAGATATCATACCTACATGGGTAAACACTTGATTGTGTTTCAGACCTTGGCAGGTGTCTAAAGGAGAAAGCTATCACATGGTCGCGTATGCGATAAAGACGCATTAAATAAAAGCAGAAGTTATAAAAATTACAATGTACTAATGTAGAATTGTATTTGCATGTAAATCGGTTTAATAGTTTTATTAGATCATTACACCCGAGTTTATCAATGTGAAAGTGCAGGAAGTGAAATCTGCGACAATATGGGTGTGGTGTGACTTAGTTGCTAGGTAGAATATTTAGCGACTCTGATGGCATTTATAGCATCTTGGACACCTTTTTCTAGCGATGAGATATTCACCGTCACGCTACTTAGCTTCGGGTCCAGAGGTTACTGGTTCAAATCTCAGCGTGGGCCATTAAAAGATATTTCAATGTTAGCCGCAGGAAAGTGGCTTGAACAACCTTGCTGACAACTGCATAGACAAGTACTTGACACTTTGTAATTGAAAACGACCTAATAAAAAAAATGTTATACGCATATAAAAAACATATATCTGAATTCAAAAATATGTCCAAAGTCACGTCACTATTTCAATGACAAACATTTTTTCGAACTCTCTTCAAGCAGGTAATTACCAAAATATCGAATAAAAAATCCAAATAAATACGAATATTTCACATTTAACCGAACCACCGGCCATCTCGAGCCGAAAACGGAACGTACAAAAAAATTTATAGACAGACGAAATGCAAAACGCTCATCGCTCCAGAAATTATAGTAATCTTATTATCATCGACAAGTAATTCCGTTGTAGTCCCCGAACGGTAATAGTTCAATTCTAACACACCGGCTCCGGGAAATTGCGGTTTACCTATAAGTCAGAAGAATTAACTTCTTTCATTTTAAATTTGTCGACATCAGAGCTATGAGATGTATACTGGGAATAAACAAATACGCAAGCATTCATCAAATGAGAGAGCCACTAAATTGGATTTCAATAAAAAAAGACTGTTATTAAATGTGCTAATTTTTTATGCATAAAGTCATGAACAAACAAATGCCAAAATATTTGAGATGTTCATAATTACGAAACCAGAATTGTAAATAGAATTGGATTGCCACATATGAAGAAATCAAAATCACAGAACTGCCTAATCTACAAAGGACTAAATATGTATGATGAAATGCCTGAAAGTCTGAAGAATGAATGTATTTAAATAGAATTGTTATGTTTATTGTAAAAATATTTAAAGACACAAAATTAAATATTATCTTGTTTAAATTAGTTTATATTCAAATTTTGTATATACTAACTCGATAAATAATAAAAAAAATATATATCTACTAGACCTGAAGCTATAACTGTGAAACGTACAATGGTATTAAATATTGCATGCTACATTACTACAATTGTTATTGTTGTTTAATTATAAATAAAACAAGAACATAGTACTAATTCTAGCGAGTAAAAGAAAATTGCACGATTACCTATAAAATGTTATCGGCGTATAAGAGAAATTTATTTGAATTTTTTGATTAGGTACTAGGTATTAGTTTTAATGTCGGGCTACAAACAGAAATTTAACTTTCGGCTCAGTTGGTTAAAATTTTTTTTTTTGAGTTTTTCCTTTTTTTCTTAAATAATATGTTAACACCGCATAAGAGTCCCAACCGTCTGGAGCCAGTGAGACTGTAGCATCCCCATCGGGGTATGCTGTGAGGCTGAAGGTAGTGGGGAGGTAAAGGCGATGAGGAAAAGGAGGTGGGAAGTACCTGACTATTTTGATCCGGTCATCAATTGCGGATAAAGCCACTTCAAGCAATGTTTTAATTCTAAATGGTGATGGTCCTACACTAGGGCGATACTGAGAGTATCTTCCAATCCAGAACGTGTCGCAACCGTTCTTTATACACGGTGTCCGGGGGTAAAGTGTGCTAACTTCGGGAGGTAATTCTACATGATGGTAGAAATAAAAAAAACAAAAACTTTTTTGAGAAATTCTGATGTTTTTTTTCCCCTACAAAAATTATTTTCCATAGAAGAATATTTATTTTACCATACAAAAAAATCAACTTTTTAACCTTAAAACTATTTTAAAATGTTAGAAGTTTGAAAAAAATCTGTAGAATACCCCACGAAGTTAGCACACTTTATCCCCGGACACCCTGTATTATTTGTAATGAATAAATTGTGAAATGACACAAATTAGTTGAGCACGCCGGGTTTGAACGTGTGACCTCCGGATTGCTAGTTGAGAGCCTTAATCTTCGACCACAGAAGCTGTTCGAGTTGAGCAATTAAGTTAAAAAAATCGGTGTAATTTTTGTAACGCCAAAAATAACTGTTTGAGAGTTTTTAGTGTGACATCTTACTTCATTGACATAATGTCAATATAAATCACCAATCGGATTAGAAAATTACTATTTTATTACTACATAATTTATAAGATAAGATTTCATACCAAGAAACAAATAAAATTTAAAAAAACTGTTAAATATGTTACGATGGTGATTTATCACATTCATTACAAAATCTCAAACGTTGGTTTTTAATATAAATCAGATTGCGATTTTTGATATACAGCCAAGTTATTACGTATGTAGTTTAAAGTATTTTCAAAAGGCACATATTAAATACGGATTTTTAAACCCACGCTTAATATTTAGTTGCTTCATATTATTAAACGCAGAGTGAATTGTAAATACTTATGTGATGTTGGCAACTTGATGCATTAAATTTTCTAAGAATATTAGCAAATACTCGTATTTCACCTATGGAAAACATGATTTTTTTTCTTCAGAATTGTTGATTAATTACGGTTCCATGATAACTCAACACAGTGACAATTCAACACACTTTTAAAAAGTGATATAAAGTCATTAGAAACGATGAATTTTTTTTTAACCCAACGTAACCTAAACAAACCTAACCTAACCTACACAACCCAGTCAATAAAGTTTTTGTTTCATCACTTTCCATGACTTTATATAACTTTTTAAAGATGTGATGAATTATCATTGTGATGATTTATCCGGTTACCGTATAAAACTAGGTGAAATAATTACTTTATTTTCTATAAATTATGTAACATTTTTTTCGTGTGAATAAATATTTAAAAAATCATGGTACAATAAAAAAACTTTAAAATATACAACACTTTAAATAAAATTTAATAAGACGGGGGCTTAGGGTCACAGTGGCCTAACTACAAAAAAATGCGTTTTGAGTTAAGCTTGATTTCGGTAATGCCATAATCATATTTATTAGTGACATGGAACTCTATCTCGTACGCACAGTCGTTTAAGAGATACGGTTGGGCATATAAACAAGGCCAATCTTGATTTGAGTGTAACTTTGTTTTTGAAGATGGGCCGCTCTGATCATAAGCCCCCGAAGTGTCATCCATAATTCATATAGGCATATAAAGTGTGCAAGCGATTAATAGTCTAACTTTTCTATATTTCCATTTTCACTCGAGCTATTTTAATGTCAAAGTTCCAATTAATGTAGTTAATTTATGGCAATAAAAAGCAATGCCAAGAGCTGTAGAGTAAAGAGGTCTTGAAGTTACTTTAAACATTGGTTTATTTAATATAGAGTAGGGCAGTGTAGTTTTACACGATGGCAAATTAACAAACTGAATTCATTTTTATTGTTAACCTACCCAAGTTAATACAGGGTTTTCCAATAAGAGGTGTTATTTTGAATAGCCCGCTATTTCGGTAGATGTTACTTTTGAAGCTATCATTTTTTGACATTTGACAAGTAAAAACTACGCCATTAATAAAAATGGAACGATACACGCTTCAACAACGCATTGAAATTATTAAAATTCACTTGAGTGAATCAAATGCAAATCATCTTGAGTGATGAGGCCCATTTCTACTTCGGTGGCTTCGTCAACAAGCAAAATTGTCGCATTTGGGGCTCGGAAAACCCAAGAGTTATTGTTGAAAAGCCTCTCTATCTTCAACGTGTCACTGTTTGGTGCGGTTTATGGTCCGGAGGAGTCATTAGACCTTACTTTTTTTAAAATGAGGCTGGATCAACAGTTACGGTGAATGGATTGCGCTATTGAGAGATGATTAATGATTTTTTATAGCCGGAATTGAATGGTATTGATCTGGACAACGTTTGTTTTCAACAAGACGGCCATACGTGCCACACAAACAACGAAATCATTGATCTTTTACGATTGAATATCAAAATAACACCTCTTATTGGAAAACCCTGTACTTCAAAAAAATCATAAAAAATAATGTTACATAATTTACAGAAATTTTGTAATTATTTCACGTAATTTTATACATAAGATGTACCACCAAAATAAAGCTACTCTTGTGTGTATAGGGGGTGTCATGTTGATCGTTTTTTTTATGTAATATGCTAATGTATACAGTTTATATTTTCAGTGTTATTTGTTGTTATTTCGGCTACTTTCTGGTAATGAATTTAACAAATTCACTCCAAGATGTAGAATTGCCGAATTGAATTTCGAAGTTGGAAATATTGCAGTTTATACCCGTTTTTCAAAGCTTTAAGTCGATGCACTGCGTGGTGTAATATTTCAAATCAAGCCGCTGTCAATAACACCCCTTACTGAGATGGCGATAAGGTTTAAATTCCCGCTTAACACCATCCGCCTGTTTTGATTTATGCAAGAAAAAAACATGGACAAAAAGTGCCTTTTATTTTATTTTGTGGATGTTCAGGCATAAATATTTATTTTTTTTAGATCATTTTATAAATAACTTAATTTTCCACATTATACAATTAAATCATAACCGAAAATGGGTTCGTAAGTAGGAGATTTTGAACTTTAAGCAGTTTTCACAGGCCTTATACGTTATTTTTTCTGGGCTTATAAAAAGACTTATCTAAAAATAACTCGATTATTTTAAAAACCAAGATGTATTCTACTCGCAGTATTTAATTAAAGCATCTGAAACATTTCTAGGCGACCAAATTTTCAAACCAAAAACACATGATTTTGAATTACTACGTAGTGCATAGCCTTAAAATGATATTTTTATCCGACAAAAATTGTGACCTATGAATTTAAAAAAAGTGCTAATTTCGTGAGATTTTTCTTCTTCTGCACTCTTTCTTCTTAGATTTTTTTATATGAAACATCTTCGCCGGCAAAACCAACTCTTCCTACGCAACCATGGCAAGACGGGATAATGTTCTTACATGGAACAATGCTTTATTCGGCCAGCCTCGTGACCGGCAAAACTCTATGCGGTATATTTGCTTATATTCTCACGACAATTAGCAATGGAGATGTTCTAAATTATAATGAATTATTAATTAATATATTTCTTTGTGTATATTTTAATAACGATTAAAAAAATGTTTTAGTAGCAAAAATATAAAGATTTGTTTACTTGCATTTTTACTTCCTTCAATAAAAATAAATTTTCAGTGGTTCACATCTACCAGGCGTCCTGTGACAGCGATATTTTTTTTCCCATCAAGAGTACCTAGACGTCTTGTACAGACCAAAATTCTTATGGTTGATTTAAATTTGCACC
The DNA here is from genome assembly GCA_026573805.1 of Hesperophylax magnus. NCBI lineage: Eukaryota > Metazoa > Arthropoda > Insecta > Trichoptera > Limnephilidae > Hesperophylax > Hesperophylax magnus. Next base: position 13,652,615 of record JAIUSX010000084.1, read on the forward strand.
CCGTCACGCTTTGCTGTAGCTCAGTCTGCCTGTACATATAGAGAAACAATAACGCGAATTTTTTTTACGTCCAACAGATAGCGCTGTTTTAAAAAATAGTAATATTTTACAGGTGTCACGGGTATCACAGGTGACATCTATATAATATAGGTATATAAAAACGCTTATTCGAATGCAACGTAATGTCAAAATTTTAAAGCAATCGGTGAAGAACTTAGATATACGGAGATATAAGATTTATAACATACGAACATTTACATTGTTATTTATAATTCATATTAGTTTCCACATTTGATCTTAATTTGTGAGGTTACGAGGAGAATTGCACCACCAAAGTACGTGTAATTGAAGAGGAAATAACACAAAGCTCATATAGAAGGTATAAAGTTATATCATTCATAATATGATTGTTAGATTATATCATGTAATATGTTGATCGTATGGATACCTTTGAATGAAAAGCGATCTCACGACTTGATGCACATTATTAAGTTACTTGGTACCTTTAATATGCTTGAGAATGAAAGCCTTATGCGTTTAACTGCATCTCAGTGCATTCATTTGAGGCTGAACTATTGCATTATATTTCCACAATTCACTACATTCACTGTACTGGTTACAAGTCACAATCCTTTGATTCTATTGATCTGATATATCATTCACATAGTATGCTCTAATGTTAAATTTTTCGTTAGTTACAGCATTATATGGTATTACAGTCAGTTATAACAGTTATTGGTTTGTTATTATTCAATATTCAACCTTGCTCTATATTAGTCTAGGCACCTGTATAGAACAGAGAAATAATGTTAAGAATATGTAACCTTTATTGACATTTTGCACATTCTTTAACAACGCGTACATTAATAGTATTTCGCGTACATGAGAGACACATTAATTTACCTGCAGTTAAATCAATTGGCGAGGTTTGTAATCGGGGTGTTTGATGGAAAATATTGCCAAGGGTAGTAAAAGTCAACCGATTTTGAAATTTATTTTTATATTTTTCAATGATATCTTTTCACATCATCAAACATCAGCATCATCAAAGTGGTCGCATACACAATTTCTACCGAATTATAACAAGTTTCTCGTTAACTCTAAGTTCTTAAGTTCCAAAAAAAATTATTTTTTGAGATAATATCTATAAATTTGTTATGCCGGAACCATAATTACACGAAATTTCCTCGATAGAAAATAAATCGGCCCAAAAAAAGGGAGCTTCGAAAATTATTAAAAACACGTTTTTTCTGTTATTAATAACTTATAGGCACGAAAAAATTCACAGTGTATCTAATGCAACTTAAGCATTTGTCGAGGAATTGTTGGTCTATTTCAAACGAGTCATGTTTTATTAAATGATTTCACCATTTTTGATTAATTATTATCATTTTTTTTAATATTAACGCGCTCCTTCTAATATTCGTATTTACATATATCCTTTTCAAATGCAAGTGCATGAACATGTGTTCCAATATATTAGGATTTCACTAAAAGTTTATCAGAAAACAGCCCGTTGTTGACCGGATTACGAATAATTTGAAGAGATTTTTATTAAATAATTAATACTCATTTTTCTCCGTGCACTGACTTCTTAGTTTGGTGGTCGCACGCTCAGGCTTGTACTCTAGTCTGCCTTATTAACCGACCCTACCACGTTTTATAAAGTCGCCCAACTGTGTGGAAATACATTTCTTGTAAGGAGTGACATAAAAAAATCATTAGTCTTAATTGGCGTTTGACAATAAAATTTTGGAAAGTGCTATTTATCTAATAATTTGTACGGTGGTTCATTATGGCGCTAATTAAATCAATTAATAGCTGAATAAAACATAGATTCATTGAGGCGTATGTATCTCAAAGCGCAGATTACAGTTTAGAAACATATTTTTATGTTAGGTAATGAAATCGAATCTCAATTTGTAACGTATTCTATTACACGTAAAATGAACCGTAAATCAAATCCACAATAAAATACGACAGTAAAGAGCTCATTCAATTGGTTTTGAATAAATCACGGAAAAGTTGAATGAAGGAAACAGCCTACCTTGAATTCCCATGAATCCAGGCAATAGGGCTCTCGATGCACTTGCACTGTTCGGTTGAAATTTCCTCCACAACGAGATAAACGAGATGTGATTTTGATATTTAGCACAAAGCATGTGAATAATACAACGAGGATACTACGATTGTACCTTCTTGCCACACGACACGAATTCGACTGACTTGCGACAATTTACAATGCAACACAAAATCTTCTTATTTTCAAGTGTGGGTAAGGCTGTTTTTAAGGAAGGAAATGGATAGTAAGTATGACAGTAGGTATATGATGGGAAAAATTGTAGATATTATCCAAAACTGTTTCAATACTAAACACAATTTATTCTTATAATCTTACTGAAGGCTGTACGCAATACCTATGTACTGGTTATATATTTTATTAATTCATTTAGCACTTCTCACGACCAATAACATATTATTATATCGATATATCAAATAATTTGGTCGATAAAAAACAGGATTCTTTTATGGAGTTGTTGAAATAAATAAGTAGATACATTTATTTTACGGTAATTGCAACTTTACCGTAAAATACTTCGGGTATCTATTCACGTGCACGAGTTGGAATATAGGCAATGTTACATGGAGTAAACTTACCGATATAAAATATTGCAAAATTGTGTCACATTATTCGCATTCCTATTAAAAAAAAGCGAGTTAAAACAGGACTTGTAAAACCACACATGAGTCCCAACTGCTCCCAACCGTATATTGTTGAGGATGGAGGTAATGAGGAGGTAAAAGGAAGGGGAAACTTTTGAGGGGAAGAACAATTCAAACCGTGGTTGACGGCTCTTCTTCCTCACCGCACCAAATCAATGCGGGGGTGCCACAAGGATCTGTGCTGTCTCCGACACTGTTTTTATTGCACATCAATGATCTCGTTGAATGTGCACCAATTCACTGCTACGCTGATGACAGCACCGTTCACGAGGGTTATCTTTTTGACAAGCCCCCTTCCACCTATGATGTCCGAACAGCTCGGGAAGTTTTGAAGCAAAAAAATTGACCACCACCTAGAGATGGTTCGTGCCTGGGGTAAGGCCAACTTGGTCAGTTTCAACGTTTCAAAAACCCAAGCGTGTCTGATTTCGGCAAAGAGGGAGATCAATGACTGTCTGGTGCAATTTGATGGGAGCACTCTCCCCAATAAAGACTCCATTGAAATGCTTGGAGTTACTATATCAGACCAGCTCAAGTATCGGGGATCCATAGAAGCCCGAGTAAATCAGGCCTCCAAAAAGTTGGGCGTCTTGTACAGGGCTAGGAGATTCTTCAACAGTGACCAGCTGCTGACCCTGTACAAGTCTCAAGTCCGCCCAACTATTGAATTTGGGAGCCACCTTTGGGCTGGTGCCCCAAAATACTTGATAAACCTGCTTGAATCTGTGCAAAGGAGAGCGATCCGTCTGATTGACAATCCGTTGTTAACAGACCGATTGCCTTCTCTAATGCATAGACGCAATGTAGGTATGCTGTGTCTGTTCTACAGGTATTTCAATGGAGCCTGCTCCAAGGAGCTTGCAGCATTGATTCCTGATGCACCGGTGCACGTGCGCGAAACTCGACGGACACGAACTGAACACCCGTTCACGGTTGACGTTGGCTTCATGAGAACGGGCCGTTTTTACGACTCGTTTTTGTGTAAGTCGGCTCGTATGTGGAACGAGCTACCGGCATCTGTTTTTCCTCCCTCCTATAATCCGAGCCTCTTCAAGGCCCGCATTAACAAATCCCTTCCCACAGCCCCTACCTTACTCCGCCTCACAACGCCGCCCAACCGGGTGGTGACATAGTTCCCCTGTCTGTGCACTCCACAGGCAGGGACACTCTTGTGAGGTGTCACATAAAAAAAAAAATAAAAAAAAAGAGACAAGGCACAGGAAGGTTGGGAAGTATCTGGACATTCAGATTTGGTCACCAAACACGGCCACAGCCATTTCAAGCAACAATCAATGATTTCGATTTCTGGCGGAAAGATGAATGCAGTATATAAAAAAATAAGATCCCTAAGGGGTATGAGCATTTCTTAATTTTTATGTCGTAATATTAGGCTATAAATTCTGATCTCCGTGTATGTATTTTATATTTTATTCAATCTGGAATCAACGAACAGTACATGCTCAGCGTTGTGGCGTTCCTTGGCAGAGAGACATTCACAAAGTCTATAAACAGTAATCAGAATTTTTTCTGATCAACGAATATTACGAGATTACCTTTGAAGAATTAATCAATAAGAGTTTGTTAATCAAATATATCCCAGTTCATGCAGGCCGGGAATGAATCGAGGAATTTAAGGAACACCAGTCAGAGCGAATGCAGCGTATAATAAGAGAGCTGTAATCATAAAAAAATATTTGCGTCACATGGAAGCCTGAGCTGGGGCTAATGTATATAAAATGAAAATATTCGTAGATTTATCACGCACACGTAACATTTTAAAAATTATAAACATTGTATATATCTCATATTATATATTGTATATATCTCATATTACAAATCAACCAAAAGCCATAATAAAAACCAGGTCATCAACAAATAAAACACTGAACATTCCGATAACACACACCACACACGGACAAAGACACTTTCAATACTACGCAACCAAACTTTTTAACAGTTTGCCCATTACTTTGAAACAACTAATGACTACAAATACATCTACAAACTTTCTCAAAAAACATATCGTAGCCTGGATAAAAAATCAAGATATTCACTTTATTCAAAAGATTATAATTCCAAACCAAACATAACCAAAATATGATAAGTAAAATTAAATATTATACACGTTCTTCAAGAATTACCCAAAAATACATACACACACATATAAATGTGTGTTTTCATGTTTCAATATACCTATGTCTGTGAAAAAAAAAAAAAAAAAAAACTTTCTACTACAACACATAAATACCTGTCACACTTAATCACAAACACGTTAACACCTCAGCACAGGTTCTCCTAGTGAGGTGTTCACGTAACATAACAATATCACCCACACACAGTTTTACCTATATCAACCTATGTTCTTTATTTTTTATACCTTTTTTCTGTACTTTTTTCTCTGTACTACAACCTAAACCACTGTAATCATTTGTAAAATGTGTATTCAAGAATAGACATAAATAAATAAATAAATTGTAAAGTAGAAATCTATTTTGGAAACAACAAAAGCACTAGAACGGCGAGCTTGAGGGTGGTGATATAAATACGAACACACAACTTTTTCTGTCTGGAATTTCTGAGATAATTCATCTATTCCAGCTTAATACGTCATTCTCCTAGTAAGATGTTGAACATCGAAGTATCCCACTAAATAAAAATGTTTATTCCATAATTTTCAATTCATCAAATTGGAAAAAGCTGTCTAAAACTAGTGTTGAAATTCGGGAAAAGGTACGCAGATCTAAAATCTAACATTTTAGAGAAGACTACAAAAAATAGTTGGAACATTTATTTATTTTTGGGTACTATGCCGTGTTGCGCTATCTCCTTTTTTAGCCAACATTTCGGACAATATTACGATGTCTATCATCAGGGCAGATGTGTAAACACATCTGTTAACATATGTTAACACATTTTTGCAGATCATGACCGTGATGTAAACACATCTGTGATCATATGTTAACAAATCTGTGGCACCACCCAGCGCAGAAGAGAGGACTTATCCATACATTGGTGACCCGAGCGACCAGAATATGTGAAGAACATAAAATCGGAGCGGAACTTACGAATCTGACCGATGCACTGGAGCGTAACGGCTACCTTCAAATCAGACAAGGCAAATCATAAGAGCCAAATCTGCACCAAACGAAGACAGAATTGAACAAGAGTCGAAAGGCTGTGCCTTCCTGCCTTATGTGCACAATGTGACAGACAGAATTGCCAGGCTATTGAGAAAGGAAAATATCAAGACTGTCTTCGGAACAACAACAAAGATACAGGACTTACTGAGGTCTGCAAAGACTAAGTTTCCTCTGGAAACAGATGGAGTATATAAACTCAGCTGTTCCGGATGTAACAAGGTCTATGTAGGCCAGACAGAGCGGACTATCTCCAAAAGGATTTCAGAACACTTCAGAGCCTGTAAACTCGGCCACCCTGACAAATCGGCAATTGCCGAGCATTTGATTGACACCGGGCATTACTTTGGATTTGTTCCTGAAATCCTGGGGAGACCCAAAACTTATAGAGCACGGCTGATTACGGAGGCCATTGAAATACATAAAAATCCCGTAAACATTAATAGAGACGATGGAGCTAAGCTCAAAAGTTCTTGGTATCCGGTAATTGACGGCTACACCAGAGCTAAACGAAGAAAACCACTTTAAATTAAAAAATGATACGTTAATGTTAGCTCAGAGGGTTGGAGCTGGCAACACGGTATCACAACCTCATACAAAAGCTCACATTTTTACACAACCTCAAATAACACATCTGCCCTGATGATGGACACTGCAATGCTGTCCGAAACGTTGGCTAAAGGAGTTAGCGCAACACGGCATAACACCCCAAAAACAAATAACAAAAATACTTTTGGCCGTGAAAATCTTAAATCATATTTAAATCTGTGGCAGATCAGGATCATGATGTTAACACATCTGTGGAAGAACATGATCGTGATGTTAACACATCTGTGATCATATGTCAACACATCTGTGGCAAAGCATGACCGTGATGTAAACACATCTGTAATCATATGTGTTTTCATATCTGCCTTGATGATGGAAACTGTAATGCTGTTCAAAACGTTGGCTAAATAATGAGGTAGCACAACGCGGCCTATATATATAAAACCCCAAAAATAAAAATAAAAAAATACTTTTGGCAGTGAAAATCTCAAATCATGTCAGTTGGCACATGGTTTTTGAAGTTGATTTAATTAGACAATGATAAATTACTATACAGTTTCTTAATATCTGTAGAAAACTATGTTGATAAAAAGCAGTTTTTTTCTTTCACCTAGATTCATTAAATTGTTCGTTTTTTCGTGATGCATTAATTAAATGTGTATAGTATTACTAGTTTCAAAATTTCACACCATTATAAATTGATTTGGTTGCGTAAGTTTTAACATCAAATAAGTAAAAAACGTTTATAAATTGCATAAAATCCTACCGAGTTGCGCTACGTGCTGAGATTTTTGTAAGTTATTTATTATCTCGGCTAATATTTAAGAGGTCAGTTAATTCGTTCAACAATCTGTAAAACTCAGAGAATGTGCAGCCATTCGTCAGCCGCCTAACGCGCGTGACTTCTAAATCCCATTTATATTATAATATGCAACATCTTGAATGAGTTCGTTTACTTGACGTGAGTGAGGGAATGCATTTATGTCTTTGACAGAGTGGATGATGATTTTATTTATTTTATAACAGATAGAGTTAGCAACGTTTCATTTCTTAATAGTGACCTTACACCAGGGCTATACTGAGAGTATCTTCCACTCTGGAACGTGCTACAAATATACTATATATTATTTTAAATGAGTCATATGTGTAATAACACAAATTATTTTGTATTGCTCCGCACATTTTGTATTGTTCCCCTTTCCCTGATTGGCTCGTCTTTTAATTTGAATGTATACGATAAATGCAGACTTTAACGATATTCAATGCAAAAACATCATATTGATAACATATTAATGTTATTAGAAATAAGTGGTAATTCGAGTCGTGTGCAATATTTTTTTTTAATTACTTTCTTGTCTTTAATGTGGTATTTATTATATGTCTTAATATAGCAGTTATTATTCTAATAATTCAATCAACACTTCACTGGTTGTTGACATGATTTAACAAGTTTTTTCCGAAGAGAAAATAATTAACTCTCAACAAATAGCGTTTCTACCACACCTATCTTTATTATAGTGAAAATAAAACGTTACGAGAACATGTGTTAATATAGAAGGAAACAAAAAAGACGTAGAAATTATTTAAGAATTACAATTTTTATGTTCTTCTTTCTTTAAAATATTAAGACAAATTATTTATATGCGTCTAAACATACGCAATATGAATATCGATAAACAGTTTTGTCAGAACAAAACCTCAATTCTTTGAAGAGAGGCATACGAATACAATATTGGATTGAATCTCCGATACAATAATACAGGGTTTTCCAATAAGAAAGGTTATTTTGAATAGCCCGCTATTTCGGTAGATGTTACTTTTAAAGCTGTAATTTTTTGACATTTGACAAGTAGAAACTATGCCATTAATAAAAATGGAACGATACACGCTTTAACAACGCATTGAAATTATTAAAATTCACTTGAGTGATGAGGCCCATTTCCACCTCAGTGGCTTCGTCAACAAGCAAAATTGTCGCATCTGGGGCTCGGAAAACCCAAGAGTTATTGTTGAAAAGCCTCCTTACCCTCAACGTGTGACTGTTTGGTGCGGTTTATGGTCCGACGGAGTCATTGGACCTTACTTTTTTGAAAATGAGGCTGGAGCAACAGTTACGGTGAATGGATTGTGCTATCGAGAGATGATTAATGATTTTTTATAGCCGGAATTGGATGGTATTGATCTGGACAACGTTTACTTTCAACAAGACGGCGCTACGTGCCACACGAGCAACGAAACCATTAATATTTTACGATTGAATATAAAAATAACATCTCTTATTGGAAAACCATGTATAATATTTGTATGTATTGCCTCTCTTGAAAGAATTGAGTTTTTATGCGGACAAAACTATTTATTCATACTACAAGCGCAAACAAATAATTCGTCTTAGGCTGGCCGCATACATACGTTTTCCGTATTCGATTTCCGAATTCGTTTTCCGTATTCGGAATTCCGTGAGACTAGCGCATACGTTCGTTTTTCTTCATTCGGAATGTATAAACGTCAGTACCAGTGTTGCCAACAAGGGCGATATATCGCCATTTAGGCTACTCAGAGCGAGAATCGGCGCCGAAAAAATCTAAAAGGCGACTGGTCGCCAATTAAGCTACTTCAAAAACATCAATTTTAAACATGTCCCGAAATTCTCTAGCCACCCCCCCCCATGAAATTTATTTTTCTGGGGACAAATTTTATATTTTCTTGATATTCTCTAGCCACCCTCCCCATGAATTTTTTTTTATTTTCTGGGGACAAATTTTATCTTTTTGAAATTCTCTAGCCACCCCCCCCCACGAAATTTTTATTTTCACGTAAAAACATCAATTTTAAACATGTCCCACCTCACAGCAAATTCGGCTACTTTACGCTACCTTATGTATGAGAAACGGCGATATTAGGTCAAGATCCGTTGGCAACACTGAATTACGAACGGAAATTTCCGTACGTTTGCGTCGGCACAAACAAACTGTATGCAATAGCTGCGTTCCACATGACGTCATTAGGTTTTTTCCATTCGGTTTCTCCGAACGCGCCGGCTCGCATTCGGAACGTGCGTAAGGAATTTGTTCCGTTCGGAACTAAAACGAACGTGTGCGGCAGTTAATGTATTTTCTACTGATTCCGTGCATTCGGATGTCCGAATACGGAAAACGAATTCGGAAATCGAATACGAAAAACGTATGTATGCGGCCAGCCTTAATGCCCCGTTGTGAGCCCGATTTTTCTATCGCGGGATTTTCATATAATTAACGTTTCGGTATAACAAATGTATAGATATTATCTTCAAAAATATTTTTAAATAAATAAATATGTAATACTTAATAAGTTAACGAGAAATTTGTTATAAATCGGTAGAAATTGGGTATGCGGGGGCTAAATATTGTAAAGCATACATTGCAAAAAGCGTATTTTATTTACTGCAAATATAAAAACATTATAGAATCGGTTCAAATAAATATGCTATGACGGATTCTATTTATGTCTCTTTTGTCTCTTGCTATTCTTTGCGTTATTTGTCATTTGAGTGAGCTTTTATGTAATTTTGTATTAATATTTTTTTAAATTTTTTTGTTATTGAATCTTGAAAATTTTGTTATTGTTATTTAGATGTTCTTATTTGTGTATTTACTGAGTTTTTATAACTGGATTGTTCTCACGCAAACGATGAGATGTAAAAACCCGGTATAAATAAATAAATAACAAGTTGCAATAATATGCAACACAATAAGATCTTTTCTTGGTTTATTTTTATATTAGATTATCGAATCACCATAGAATTGTAATATGTAGACCGCAGAACCGGTATGTTAACTAGTGAAGTCTGTATAACAAAAATAAATAAGTTACATCCCTCTATTAAAGTAACAATAAAAAAATTTGTATAGTTTTGTATTATTGATCGATGAACTGATGGACGCAATTAGTTAGTTGTATGTTGTTATAATAATAGACTAGCTGAAGTCCCCGGCGTTACTCGGGCTTTGTGCAGAGTTTTAAAAATCAGATGAAGACAATAATTTTCTGTCAATTGTATAAAATTCTGCTTTAACGAGTGAAAATAGGGGACAGGGATTGTTTTTCTAAATCTCATGTAGACAGTGACCTTATTTTTTTGAACTTCATGTTTGCAAAATGTCATAGACCTCAGAACAAAACTGTAAATTTTGTATACAAATCAGCCGCCCGCCATAGACATATTTAAATAAATTGATGGATTGTTTAATAAGTTGAAAAAATGAATAACCTTGCCTTTGATGTGACAAAATAAGAGTCTATTTAAATTATCAAAATATAATTCTTTTAAATAACTGTATGAAGGGGAGATTAAACAACATACATAATATCCTTGACACGCGCTGTTAACCGCCTTTAAGATTTCGTAAAAACAATCATTTTTTTAATTAACCCGTGCAACTATTTGAGGTCAACTCAAGCTACTTTTTTATGCATTTCATAATACAAGCTTGTCGGAAAAAAATATATTTGCAGATAATTTAAATGCATTCTGCACTTAAATTGAATATTATTAACTTTTTTTAGTTAGTTTAGCGACTTTCATAATTTATCTTTAAGGTTAATGTGGGGCGAGGCGAAAATAAATTTACGTATATCTAATAATTATTTTTTACAATATTCTGTTACCAAATTCATTTAAGTTACATTCTAGGAATATACGTCAGTAAATTATCAATGAATGTTGAGAGAATAAAGAAAATTCATCGCCCCAAAATTGATAAGATTGCAATATATAATTTTTGCATATTGAGTTTGCTAATTAACACGAAATACGGTTTATTATAAAGAACTTACCTTCTATAGTTTTGGCTGAAATTTCAGGATCGTATGCCGGTGACCTGGAAATAAACGCAAACATTAGATTTCGTCATACGTAAAGAATATACAATTAATTAACGCCAACAATCCAAAGTAATTATAATCGGACCAGATCCCAGATGAACCAAACAACTACAGGGTACAGCAAAACAGGCAGTGCTGTTTTGAAGGGCCCGTACATACCGTGTGGTGGGGTTCTGGACCTGGGAGGGGCTCATTGTGTCAAGAAGGTCGTGTCGTTTTCAGTCGTTACCATTTTTGGCCCGGACAACACCGAGGCTTCGCTTTCACCCAGCGGGAATATCGGCTGCAATTTGCGACTTCTTCCTGTAGGGCTACCTGAAGGAAAATGATTTTAAACATCGGCCCCACACTTTGAAAGAACTCAAAGATCTAATAGAAAATGCGGTCGAAAACTTCAGAAATCTATATCATCACTATATCGCTGCTGGGGGCTATCATCTTATTGATGTCATCTTGATGGACTTGATGCTTAAAACTGCAAGCCTTGGAACAGTTCCCAAATACTTGGGATGCTATAGATCGTCTGGTTCCGGGTAGTTTGTACGGTTTTGCGGTATCATATTAAACAGAATTGCCTACTTTCCTACATTTTTTGTTCAATGAATAAAAAACCACTTAAAAAAATTTATTAACTTTTTGTAGTTTCTATCGATATTAATAAAAATTTTGAAACGATGTATATACCAATTTATTATGTAAATATTTTTTTTAAATGTAAATACTGGACAAGAGTCCCAACTGCTCCCAACTATCTAGAGCCGGTGCGACTGTGGTATCGCTAATTATTGGGATATGTTGCGATGCTGAAGGTAGCGGCAAGTGAAAGAAGATGAGGAAGAGAAATCTGAAAAAAGTACCTGACTATTCAGATCTGATCTCCAAACACGGCTAAAGCCATTTCAAGCATAATTTAAATTCTGAACGGTGGTCATTCACCAGGGCGATACATAGTGTGTCCTCCAGTCTGGAAGGTGCCGGAAAAATACTATAAAATATGTTTTTAAATTAATTAATTCTTTTGAAACGGTAAAAATTAACAGAATAAAATTTACTTGCACACACCAGGATTTGAACCCGTGTCCCCGGATTCTCAACCTAACCTAACCATACCTAACCTAACCCTCGAGCAAGGAGGCAGTCATATGAATAATATTCCAACAAAATGATTCCAACGCATAAAATAGATAGATGATAAAAGATTAAGGTTAGTGGCACGTTAACCAATTCCACCGTTTCGCCGCTTTTCTATACTGTACCTATGTTTTTTTTTTAAATAAAAAAATAACATTCTTGGAAATCATTGACACTATTTTAACGTTTAAAATATTCTAGTCGACATTCTTAACATTCATTTTTTGTTCGAGGTAATTTCATTTCATTCAGAGATCTTTTCTTTATTTATTCAATCTGCATTCCAAATAGATAAAATCACTATCAACCAAATAAACTTTAAAAAAATATGTAGAATAAGGTCATTATTTGGGAAAGCACTAAGCGCGACGAAAATTTTTAAGTTCTCGGTGAAAATAATGCATTTAGTATACTAAAAAGTAGTAAAAATACCAACACTTTTTTCCCTAACAATGGCTGCGGAACATTGACTGTGAAGACAATGAATGCATAAAAAATTTGCAAAGTATTGGCAAGATATGGGAAACTGCATTTCCGTTGCAACAAAAAGTGTCTTTTCCAAGGTGAGTCAACAAGTGAACCAGTGTCACAACGTGTTACTAAGCCAAGCCAACCAATTGCCAATCATTTCAAGAATATTAAGGTGATTTTCTTAACTCACCTCTGGTATATTCACCTTTATATTTCTAAAAGATGCTGTCAGAAAGTTGAAGAATTGTTGTGTGTGTTTCAGCTTCTCGATAAAATACAAATAAATGGGATATTTTTGAAAGTATCCAAAAAATTAATACTGTTATTAAATGTTGATGAAATACAATTTCAATATTTCAAAAATTACGTTTCAAATTTTATCATTAAAACACGTGATTTGTGAAACATAAAAAAGTTTTAAAAATGGCTATATTTTATTTGACAAATGTTTTATAAATATTACTGTCATCTCACTTTTTGCAGTTTCAGAAATAAATAAATAATAAAAAATTACGGCCAGAACCTTTGGTTTCATAAAGGTATATATTTAAATATTCTGTGATTAATTTTTACATTTAAATATAAAGAATGGCGTTTTGTCTTTCTAACACTGTTTATTTCATATTTCTAAGTATGACGGTAAGGGAGAAACAGCGATTTATATGAGACCATATGAGCTGTTCTGAAAAGGGAACAAATTGACTCTTTGGGCAATATCTGTTTGTTCCCAAAACCGAACAAATTAGCCTGACGAGTTAATGTAAATGTTGAATGCATATTTAAATTAATTAATTAAACGCATTTTTCATGATTTTCAGATGATTCGTATACGTAATCGCATAGTTTGTATGCAAATGCAAACTTAATTCGTTAGTATACATTTCAAGAATTTATTCATTAGTATATTTTAGCGAAAATTAAGTGCAAAACGCTAAACTACAAATGAAAAAGTGGAAAAAAGTTTTTACAACAAACCGAAGCAAAAAGTACTTTCAAGAAATCGATTTCTACTTATTTACTACGTATTTTGTCTAATAACTGATTGTTGATGATTTCTTATATTTTTAAAAGAAAAAGTGGTTGCTGACAATTTCGTTTTCGACAGTTTTTTCTACTACCATAATTCTAAGCGGAAAACGTTTATTTTGTGACTAACTGATTTTACTGTTGATGTCCTTTTTTTCTTTTACAGAGACCCAAACAGGGGACTGGAGTAAAATATTTTCCCTAAGAGCGTATGTCATCTTCGAGGGTGAGAAGTTAAAAGGTATGAGGAGTGGTGGGTTGGGTAGGCATCTGCAGGTCAGTATGTCCAGCAATGACAGACGTTTGAAAGCAACCCTCCCATTGTGGTTCAAGGTGATGGGTCGAACAGCTGGTGGACAGAGGCATTCGCTGCCAAGACCTGAACAAACCATTCTCCATGAACCCAGAATAATTCACCAAATGTATTGAACTATTTGAGATGACCCATGGCAGAGGTGTCAGTTATCCGATGAATGGTTCCTGGGGCGTTCTCCGCCTTCCAAAATGAAAGATTAAAAGGCTTATGTATTGTTACCACGGTATTAGTTTGGCAACAAATAAAGTATAATGAAATCATTCACTAGTGCTCTGAAAATGGACTCTGAAATTCTTTACAACAGAGATAATGAGACAATTGTCATTTTAAAATGCACAGGAGGTGCCACACACGGAAACTGCAAAATTAATTATTTAAATACATTTTTTTAATATCAATAACTTCATCTTAATATTGTTGTCCATTTGTTTATACTTACTTATGTGTATATGCTTGTCTATTTTTTAATTTGTCAATTATCATTATATTATGTCTATCCCGATGAAGAAACCATTGGTTTCGAAAGATGTCCTTTTTGATTAAATAGTGGTGTATTCAAAGTATTTAATTTTTGAATCAACACTATGATGGTTCAACTTACCTTTGAAAAGTTACAAAGTTATTAATTGCAATTAAAGAAAACTGACATTTAAACCTAACCTATTGAATCTAATTTTGTTTTATCACTTTTCATGATTCATCACTTTTAAAGTGTGTGTCAAATTGCAATTTTAATCCGGTCACCTTTTCACTAATAAAACTTACTGATATAAAATATTATCAATTTACTAAAAATCTTGTCAAATTATTCGTGTTAAACCAATAATGTAGTTGTAATTAGTCAGTGTGTTTAACGAACGAATTTACAGATTTCCTAACAAACTTATCAGTAAAATACGAATGTGTTATGAGAATTTAAGAACACGTGTTCATAAAAATTCTAATATTGTCGCATTTCGTCATTATATTTATCCGGGAATGCGCAGCTACATGAACACGTATTCCTATATATTCTAAATGATTTATGTTTTTACCAAGCAAATGGTTTGACATCACATTTAATAGTATCTTAATAAATCACCCATGTTTAATTTTCTCTGTGTATTTTCACATGGTAAAATATATTCTCTTTTTCTTTCTCTCACAAAAAACAGGAAAAAAATATCATTTTTGCTTGACGTAACGTGAAAATATTACCGTGTTTAACGGTGTTTTTGCAGTGAGCGAATATTTTCTACTTATGACATCATATCTATAATATACGATTATTATGTATGATAGAATTCACATCTTCACCTCTAGCTAAATACCTGGATGAAGTAATTCCCAGGTAGATGGTGACGAATCAGGTAGGGCTGACAACTTCAAGTTAATTCCAATCATTGTGAGAATTTTAGATTATTATTCATCATTCCCAGGTTTATTGTGAAACGCTGTCCGAATCGTGAAACTATTGAGTTGACTCAATTGAAAGCAAGTAGGTACTAAGTACCTATTTGATGTTTTGAAATAATGCCAAATCACGAGTGGGTGCAACAGTACTTTTCTTATTTGATCTTTCATAATAATAAGTTCGATATTTTAATGTTAACTTTTACTACTGTGGGTTATTGATGTCCTAGAATCCAAGAACAAAATAAATCGTTTATATGGTAGATAAATATTTCCATAAGCCCTAACCCGGGAACCATTTATTGGATAACCCACCCCTGCCGTAGGTCACCCCAGGTGGAAAGCTATGTTTGGTGACTTAGCAGGGGTTTAGGGGTTCGCGGAGTGAGATTTGTTTATGTATTGGCGGCAAATTCGTTAGCCCACCTGCTGCATAGTGGGCCGGATCGGGAGAGACTGGTTGAAGGAGACCATTTGACCTCTCCAGCCGGACTCTTTTAACCCATCACCTTGCATCGCACTGGGAGGGATGGATTCTTACGCTGTGACTCAGTCTGTCTGTGCAGATAGAGAAACAATAGCACGTGTTGCTTTTACGTCCAACTGATGGCGCTTTAAAAAAAAGATGTTTGTCAAACAGAACGCGCTGCTTTTACCTGTCACACGTGACATCTATATAATATGGGCATATAAAAAAAACTCACGCGTATTCGAATGCAACGTTGTGTCAAAATTTAAAAGCAATCGCTGAAGAACTTTCGGAGATTTAAGATTTTGAACAAACGAAAATTACATTTTTATTTTTTTATAGATTAACAATACATCAGTAATAAACAATGTTTATTAAGTAAATATAACGTTTAAGGGTAGTTTTAGGCTAAAAAAATAACGATTGTTCGAATGGAAAAAAAACGGATTTTAGAAAAAAGTTATTTGTCTTTTTTACTTCTTTCAAGTTTGTGCACTTTCCCAGGACATCCATTTTCTCACTGAAAATAATTAAAATCTATTTACGTAAAGTATCTATACTAATGGAATGAGATTATCTAGGACAGAATGTCACTTAAAAAAGGTAAATATTCGAATCTTTCAAACTGTAGGAGAACTTGAGATCAAGCAATTCAAATTTCAGACTAATACAACACCCTTTGAAAGAATTTTATCGGAAAAAACATTATTAACTGTGACACATTTTCTCACTATTGTAATACAAGTTACGACCGTGCCGGAACTACGGAAAATTCTTACTGGGCGAGAACAATACCGGTCGTTATTTTATGGTTTATTTATTGGCCAATCGAAGAAAACCTTTTGTACATGGGGTTATTCAGATTGGCTAAAATAACAATACACGGATTGATTTTTTTGTATCTCCATTGTGAACAGTTAGACATTAGATTACCTTAAATGATATGCTTTATTTGTTTAGTACCGATAAATCACTTCCCCGTTGGATTAGGCAGCATACGCTAATTTAACGCTAAATTATTATTATTATTTTTAATTTCACGAAAAAAAAATTATATGCGGTAGTTTTTTTTTATTTTTTTTTATTTTGGTACAATATTTTACATTTCATAGTACAATCTAGTAATGTTGGCCTCATTGGGTGGCTTACCCGTGCTGAGGCCTCCATTTTATAATACAAAAAAATATACATAATACATTTTAAGAAAATATGTATAAAGATGGCGAAGAAAAAAAAAACATAAGATTAAGATAAATTTAAACCAAAAATATATTTTTAAAATTAAAGTTAAATTGAATTTAAATAAAAGAAATAAAGTTAAAATCGGTATATTTATATAATATAATAATATTTGGCTAATTTATATAGCGCCGTTTTCGTGAGAAATCACCTCAAGGGCGCTGTACAAATATATTTCTTAAATAGTTAATACTAGATATATGTTGTGTGTTATGAAATGTTGGTAATATTGTCTTTTTTTTCTTTGATCCATTTTGTAATTTTGTGTCTGAACTTATTTTTGTTTTCCTCAATTTTATTTTCAAGTGTTAGACTGTTGAATGCTTTTATTGCATGGTACTGATGGTGTCTTTGTCCAAAGCTTGTATTTACCGTCGGAGTTTTTATGTTTTCTTTGTACGCTAGTCTAACTGGTCTGTTAGGGATATTTTGTGTACGTTGAAATCTGTTTGTTTACATTTGTTAGTTACATTTGTTGTTATGGATTCCCTTGTGTTATGGCGTGTTATATAAGTTTACAGTTTGATTTTTTTCATAATATTATTATAATTTTTGTTAAATTATACAATTCAGATTTAGTTGCACGTTTTTCACATGATAATTTAAATAATAAAATTGTATAAGGAATGTGAGAGATGTACAAATGATTTGTGGTAAGATTGTAGAATGTACGGGGGTTATGATTGAAATGTATTTCAGATGTAAGGATCCAGAGAGTTATTTGTATTTTGAAATTATTTAGTTGGGTTTCGATTTTAAAGTTATGAGGAAAAATGTTAATGATTTTTTTATTTATTTATTTATTGCATCTCACTATACATAAAACACTTTTTTTTCTCATAAAAATCAACCTCACTAGGACTGAGCCTGTATCGAGGTTAACAATTTACATTATAGTGAAGCAAACATAAGAGTAATCACAAACATAAATTAATTCTACATAAAAAAACAAAATATTTCATAATTAAAGAAAAAAATAAGTATTAGATGTGTTACCAGATGGGTAATTTGACAGTATATTGTAACAATATTTGAACCATAACTAATCATTAATCATTATTCAAAAGAAGAAGCAAAGTAGATAATAAAGACAGATAGGGTGACATTCAGTTTTTATTAAATGAGACTTATATAAAATCTTATTATTTAAGAAAGGACAAGGTTGAAAAAATATTAAGACAATTGTCTGTCAATACAAAAATTTTAATTAAATTTTTAAATTTAACTAAGGAATTGGTAGACTTAATATGATTTGGAAGAATATTAAACATAAGTGGTGCCTGATATAAATAATTTCTTTGACCAAAAGAAGTTTTAGTATGTACCGACACAAAGTTCAATGTAGAGCTAATTCTAGTTGTCCGCATTTGTTGTGTTCTTTCAGCAAATTTAATATTGATAAAAAATCGACAAATTATTTGAGTGATATATAGCTGTTTTATACACATAACATTACATTCCTTATAAAGTAGGTTGGATGGATAACAGAATTTTTTTTTGGGAGCTTCGTTGTGCTTTGTCTTTGTGCTGATGTATTACGAAGTTTGTATACATTGTGGTGTCAGTTGGTCATAGTTCCGGTGGTGTGAATGTGTTGTAAGTGTGTTTTTATTGTATTTGTACAAGAAATGTGTTAGCATAAACTTCAGATGGAGTTGGCGTATATTTAAGACAATATACACTATGAAAATTGAGCCGAATGGGGGAATATGTTGTAGGTGGCTTATTGCTAACACGTATTACCCAAATAACACTCAACCCTTTTTGGACTGTCGTAAAAAAAATTATGAGAGAGTAGAAATTTAAACTTGCATATAAAATGTATGGGAGAGTGGAGATTTAAACTTGCATATAAAATGTATGAGAGAGTGGAAATTTAAAGTTGCGTATAAAATGTATGATAGGGTGGAGATTTAAACTTGCATGTAAAATTTATGAGAGAGTGGAGATTTAAACTTGCATATAAAATGTAAGAAAGAGTGGAGATTTAATCTTGCATTTAAAATGTATGAGAGAGTGGAGATTTAAACTTGAATATAAAATTTATGAGAGAGTGGAGATTTAAACTTGCACATAAAATGTAAGAGAGAGTGGAGTTTTAAACTTGCAGATGAAATGTATGAGAGAGTGGAAATATAAACTTACATATAAAATGTATCAGAGAGTGGAGATTTAAACTTGCATATAAAATGTATGACAGAGTGGAAATTTAAACTTGCATATAAAATAATATCTTAGGCTTCATGTCGATTCTTTCGAAAATGTTTTATTATATTCCTAGAAAGGGCTTCACGAGTAGCTTTTTATAGCCAGAGAAGTCCCCGTATATAGAAATGGCGTAACCCACAATTTAGATTTAGTCCACAAAACTAGTTGATTTTTTATTACTGTATAGATATAATATACGGTCTCAATCTTTTTTTCACGTTTTTGTATGTTTTGGTCGATGACTCTGAGACATTATCAAATTATGAAGTATGCCGATAATTAAATACCTACTATATACAATTTTCGCCCGCCTACGGGTAAATGAAGTTGTTCTATTAGTGAATGTATACCTTTTTGAGCCATATGTTATGTAAGTCGTACTAAATACTTTGTGTTCAATGACAAATAACAAGGTAGTAAGTACGGCGCTGTATCGGCTTCTGATTATCTGCTACCATTTAAGATCAACTCACATTTGGATTCACGCAACAAACATGTAGCAAATTTCCATGTATTCAAATTTATAAGGACTGTAGAAATAGATAACCTCTTTCCCGAAGCGGTTTAGTAATAGTAACTGACTTAGGAAAAAGATGTTGCAGTCATTCTTCTCAATCTGAAAACTACTTTTGGTCTTTGAAAATTTAAAAACTGCCCATAAGGAGATTATTAAAAAAGTAATAGTTAAGTTCTCATTGTTAGATGGTCTGTCTGATCTTTGTAATTGTTAAGTTCTTATTGCTAGATGGTCTGTCTGGTCTTTGTAATTGTTAAGTCCTTTTTGCTAGATGATCGGTCTTATCTTTGTAATTGTTAAGTTCTTATTGCTAGATGGTCTGTCTGATCGTTGGAGAAATTTAAAATGATACAGCGTCCTTTAAACTTAAGGCTCCATAGTAAGCGGATCAAAAAGAAGAAGAAAATGGTTTTAAAGGGAGACATTTATGGTAACACTAATGTTAAAAGGAACGCGCTGGTACTTAAAAAAAAACGATTATAAATAAGCGAAAATTATGAAAATCTTTAATATAACACCACTCGTTTAAAATAGAGCAAAAATCGTCGGAGAAATGCCTCAATTGCATTTAAAGATACACTGTGATTTTTTTCATACATATGACAAGTTAAATAACAGAAAAAATGTGTTTTTAATAATTTTCGGAGCACACTTTGCTATTATTTTATATCAGGGTAATTTCATGTAATTACAGTTTTTGCTCTACAAGTGTATAGATACTATTATCTTCGACAACAACATATATTATATTTTTTAGTTTTTTTAAATCGGTAGAAATCGGAATTCAGGGGCTTAAAACTAAACATGTCTTCCTACACGGATAAATCTTAGTGATATAAAATAGTGATAATTTATTATTAATAATCTCTTCAAATTATTCGTAATCCGGTTAAAAACGGGACGACAGGCTCTTAACTAATGAACCGATAGGCTTCCTTTTAAACTTTTAGTAAAAAAGGAATGTAATATCGCGATGTCAGAATTTTGCATTTCGTATATACCTATTATCAGGGCAAATGCATATGCAGCAACACGTGTAATATATTAGGAATGTACTACAAGATAAACAAGAAACGGCCTGCAATCCCGTTTTTAATCGGATTTTTATTAATCAGCAATACTCATTTTTCTCCGTGTATAGTAACACCAGTAACTAGGTCTATAAATATTAACCCCTGCCCCTTGATCGAATACCGCAATAATTATTTACGTGTTTACTTGAGACCTGAAACGTGTCCCTTATTCATTAATCATTAAATAAGTGCGTTTGGCAACAGATCAAAACTCATTACACGTCTTGCTTGACTGCCGCGGCAAATCTGTAATGCATAATTATAATTAATATTATTTCCTACCATTAATATTCAACAAATTGCTACAATATTATGATCTATAAAATGTTGTTTGATCTGTAAGCTCTGCAAATATTATGGAAGACATGGTTTATGCACGTAGAAAAATGAGTATTGGTAATTTATTAAGAATCTCTTCAAATTATTGGTAATCCACGGAGATAACTAATTTATTAAGAATCTTTTAAATTACTGGTAATCCACGAAGATAACTAATTTTTTCAAAATCTCTTCAAAGTATTGGTAATCCACGGAGATTACTAATTTATTAAAAATCTCTTCAAATTATTATTGGTAATCCTCGGAGATAACTAATTTATTCCAAATCTCAACGAATGAAATGATAGATATCCTAAAACAACTTTGTTAAATACCAATGTTTTGTCACGATGCCCGAAAACGTGTTCATACTAGTCCTAACATTTTTGCAATTCGCCCTAATATATTATTAAGACCAACGCAGGTGGATGAACACGTGTCTCGATATTATTACGAATTTTCCAACATTTTATCGGGAAGCGGCTTTCAGTCCCATTTTTAACAGGATGCCTAGTAATTTGAAGAGATTTTCAATAAATCAACATTACACGTTTTTTTCATTTGTGTAAAAACGGGATTGCAGGCCTTAATAAATGAATTAACAGGTTTCCTGACAAACTTTTAGTGAATATATAATATGTTATCAAAGCAACGTGCATGAACATGTGTTGCGATATATCAGGAAACGGTCTGCAATATTGTTTTTAACAGGATTACCAATAATTTGATGAGATTCGTAATAAATTAGCAATACTTAATTTTCTCCGTGTGGCAAACGAGTTACTACTAATTGAATTTGTTGATCAGAGAAAACTTTTAAAATTTATTTGCTGAATTCCTACGACCCACTTATTTTATAAGACAAATGTATTACAGAAGTTAACGTCACCTTACTTTTTAATAGTTTCAAAGTCTCATAAGTTTTTTTTTTCAAATTGCGGTCGGTACCTTTGGTTTTATAAACCGTGGTGTTTTCTCTTTCTAGCACCGTTTAGGTCCAATTTCTCATCACAATATACTATTGGAAGACAACAATTTCTGTAAGACCATGAGTTTTTCCCAAAACCGAAAAAAATTAGCACGAAGCCTTGACCAATTTTGATCGTTCTTCAACCGAGATTGTAAAAAATGGTTTAATTTCTTAACAAAACGTTGTGCGCGCTATTTTTTATGGACAAATTAAGTAGTATACAATAAATAATGTGACTTTAATAACATTATAGTGTTTCATTATTATTACGAGCTAATATTGAAAGACAATGCATCTGTTACTTTTAATACTGAATTGTGACAGCCATTATTGCTTTGTTTAGTAATAGTTGTGTAACGTAACCCTTAGAGTGGCTTATTTCACGTTTTGTGCATACATAAACCTCAGCACGACTGCTGTAAGTTGTAATAAGTATTCTATAGACCGAAATAGAGTACATTAATTTAACCCGGAGTTGCAATAGTTCCGGCCGGCGTGGTCTAGTGGTATACGCTTTTGACTACAGATCCGAAGGTCGCGGGTTCGAACCCGGCGTGCGCAAATAAATTTTATTTGATTAATTTGTGTTATTTCACAATTAATTAATTAAAAAATAATATATAGTATATTTGCGGCACGTTCCAGAGTGGAAGATACTCTCAGTATCGCCCTGGTGTAAGACCACCATTCAGAATTGAAACGTTGCTTGAAATGGCTTTAGCCGTGTTTGGTGACCAGATCTGAATAGCCAGGTACTTCCCCACCTTCCTCTTCCCTATCTCCCTCCCCTCCCCAATACCCTCAGCCTCACAACATACCCCTATTGGGGATGCCATAGTCTCACTGGCTCCAGACGGGAGCAGCAACTGGTACACGTTTGGTTTGGAGATAAGACTGAAAGAGTATCAAGCTCAAATAAAACCTATTATTTGACAACAACAAAGAAAAATAGAACATTTCAGCATTTGTTTAGAATTGTTAATATAAGTTGCACAGCAATTAAGACGACACAATACACTAAAATAAAGTCAGAACCTTAACGACGTAAGTGAAGAAGACGTGCAAAAATATATGCGACGCACGACCTCGGCGGATTGGACGGACATACGGTCGAATTTGCCTTAGTAAATATTTATAATGAATTTTAACCACGGAAGTGAAGGTGTGTACAAAAATATGCGGCCCGGTAATAAAATATTAGTCATTCAGAATATATCTGATCAAGTTATCACCCAGGTGGCCTTGTCCTAAACAATATCTTATGTACAAAATGCGAAAACATTATAATTTTTAAGAACACGTTTTCCGACCTCTCCATAATATATACATGTTTTACTGATAGTTAGTCATGATTCAATTCATTCGTTAAAGGCCAGCAGTCCCATTTTTAACAAGAAAATGAATAATTTGACCAGATTTTTAATTAATTAACAATATTTAATATCAGTAAGTTTTTTATTGATTTATTTAAGGAGACAACACAGATACAGACAGTAATTAAAAAATAATTTTATAAAACCGTAACTTGAGAATTCGCCTGCATCCTAACTATTTCTAACGGATTGACAAAACTTTAAAAAATTATCAAAATTGATTATTATTGCTAAAATCTCAGATGTTTCTAATTAAATCCCTCGAGAAGTAACTAATTTATCTACTAGAAAAATGAAATCTATTGCTTACCGCTAATTTTGTAGTTAAATAAGATTTTATAATTTTTTCAAACCTTTTTACGTTAAATATTTTTATGGTAAGGTCCTGTTTTTATTAATCTTAAATATAAATAACTTATATCCGTGTCAAGTCTGAAAAAAAGGGTATCAGAGTTATAATTTTTTCGGAATTAATTAAAATATAAGCCTCGAGAAAACCCCCGTTATTAGAGTATTGTGTTGTCTTAAAAGTAATTATTATTGTTTTGGCAGTATTTGATTAGGCAAATTAATACTACTTGATCCATATAAGGAGGTGATTTTTTAATCCAATCATTATTATTAAGGACGTGAACATTTCTTCATGGTTTTTTTTTTCATTTCTCCGTCATCATTTCTGCATTTAGCACTGATCTTTCGTGTTTTGTTAACACTTGCGCAAAAACTGCATCTGTATTTAACTTGCTCGATATTTACTTATCGTTTAATAATTCCATCATTAAAATAGTAACATCTAACACAACCAGCTGGTTCCAAATTTTTCTATTTGCCTTTAAAGGGGCGATTTCTCAATAATCTTCAACAGTCGTGGTGCACATAAGATCGAGGCGTAATACCAAATCAAAAGTCTGTTAGCTAAATTAGCTGTCGGATAATTTATGGGTCAACGCTACAGTTTTCAGCTAGAATCGTCATTTATATCACTAGTTATGGTACATCGAAATAATATACACATATATATGTAACATATTGAGTTCAATTCCTCTGTTGGATAAGTTCGCCATCATTGCACAAGTAACATGTTATATTTATAATGATGATTGTGGGAGATTTTAAAATATCGCCAGGTTATTCGTAAAAAAGGAAAAATTAATAAAAAACATTTTTTTAATCTTTTTTCAAATTCAAAAACATTACTATTCAATTTATAAAAACATAGTTAAATAAATAGATTCCGATTTTTTTACCATTTTTAATTGACTTACAACGCTCTTACTAAAACTATCGAATCCGGTCCACGCGCACCGCTTATCGCGTTCTAATGGTGGAACACGTTTCGACAAATATTAGTATATTGGTACGCAATAGCTCTAACACCTCGTCCTATAACTCTAATATACCTCCTCCTAATTGTATAGCTCTATGCTTATATACGATATATTTATATTATTTTCATTCACCACAGTTTGATAATTCCTTCAGACGGCGAAACAACTATTACGCGTAGTAATAATTACACAGCAAAACTTGTTAATAAATAAACTATGTTTTTACAAATTAAAGAGTAATATTATTGAATTTAAAAAGACATAACAAAAAGTTTCCTACTTATTTTAAATTATTTTTTACTAATAACCAAACGATATGGGAAAATCCACTTCTTTTAAAAATAATCTGTTTTTTTTATAAATTCAATACAAATACCATTGAATATATAAAATAAAAACTTCAAATTGAAATGGAGTTCTGCGAACTATACTTGACAAAGATAAAAAAATTATCAAAAAATAAAACCAACAAACTGTTTATGTCTGTCTAAAAGGCACCTATTCACACCGAGATTTGCCATAATAAGCTCAATTGAAACATAAAAACGTCATAACTTCATAACAAAATAATATCACCTCCATGCTAAAGTTGCGAATCTAAAATAAGCCAATTTTTCAGGCCAGCAAAAAACATTAGCTTTTTTTATTATTTATTTGTACGTCAGATTCGCAAGTGTTTTCTGGTCATTTTATCGATAATTCATATTTTACACCGTTAGTGTATAAGTCTACATTATTTGAAAATATACAATGGGTCGATTCGAATGATTCCTAATGAAGTTAAGATTCGAAAATTTGATCAACAGGAGATAGAATTTTGTTTATTTACCACATTGTGAATCACCAAATAGAGATTTTTTTTCCATCAAAAAGTAATTCGCGAAAAAGACAGATTCACAACTTAATCTCTTCAAACCATAAGTAATCCGGTTAAAAACGGGATTGCAGGCCTTAAACTTCGATTTACTTTGAATATAAGTGTTATTTTCAAAAGTGAAACTGATTTGTTAATAATTCAGACTATCCTAACATCATTGATTATGGGTTTGCGCCAGTCATCTATCTACTAATTTCTGGACACCGTATGATATTGATGTGAAAAATATTCCCTTGAACGATACTGTTTTTTTAAGGTTACATTATTTTTCCTTTCAACCGTGTTGGTGTTGACATTTAAAACCATTAAAATGGTCGGACCGCCCCATTTGTCAAAAGTACGAATGTATTATCACGATGTCGGAACACGTGTTCATGAAAATTCTAATATTAGGTTATATTTCGATATATTAGGATTTTACTAAAAAAACTTTCCAGGAATGGCCTGCAATCCCGTTTTTAACCGGATTACCTTAATTTGAAGAAATTTTTATTGATTTCGCAATACTCATTTGTCTTCGTGTAATACAAAATTAATTGTTTGTGGCTAGATATACTGTCAGCTCAATTTTGTACACCTTCACAATAATTTTGCAATGATGGCGGTTAAATGTGTAATATGGAATAGATATATAAGTGAATTGAAAGTAATGATTCGTTCATGAATAAGCCAGTCGTGCATGAAGTTCTAAAGGACCAAGTGTAGGTCGATGGTCTCACAAAAGCATTTCAAATGCACTTATTGCTGTTACCGGACCCAGTTAACTTAACTAACAGGCAACGGGTAACAGCGGTACTGAGATAATGGAGCATAATAAATTCGTTACTTTGGTTTCTATAGGATGCGAATCTGTGGTGTTTGGATCAAGATACCTATGGGAAATGTAATACTTAATTCTTATATTATAATGTAATGCGCCAGTGACCAGTAAGGTGGTGTTAGGTCAAATACCTAGACTTGGAGATTTATGAGACGTTACTTTTGAATGCGTGAATGCTTGATGATAATTTGTAATGATATTGATGTATTTGGAGCAGCGAGTTGGCGTACTAGTAAGAATTTACAATTTAGTGCACTGGAAAATACGTTATACATATACATTGACTATCGTATGATTATTTTTTTAATGTTATACCGAACATGAGTATATGCTACTCGGAATCAGCGAATATACAAGGTATATCACCACATGCCCAAAATACTATAAAAATTGATTCAGACACATATTTGTTTGTTCAATAAAATAAAAATAAACAATTTTTTTCAGTCACACGTCACCACTGGGTAGGTACTGCATCACGTGGTAAGCACTCCGTCTCGTTCCAGCATCACCGTACATACGAAACTTTGGTGAGACAGAGCGCATATCACGTGATCTATTGCGACGTGTAACAGTTTTGAGTGGAAATGTGTGAAATAAAAAATATTTTATTTGTTTTTAATTGACTAAAATATCATGGTTATCGTATCATGGTAACCCCATTTTGGGAATGTTGTGAAGCAGAACAAGAGGGAGAGGTAAAATCGAAAAAATAAAGTTTCGAAGTGCTTGTGTATATTTCGTCACTAAACATAGCTCAATACATTGATGACAATCTTTGAATCTTCGATCCGTTCTCCTTGTTTTATTCGCAGTTGGACTTTTACTTTAAATTGTTTAAAAATATGTAGACGTAATCAAAATTCAAAGAAAACGTGTTGTATAGTTTAAAATAACTCGGAGAAAAGGTATGCACCTAACCGGTTCGATTAAAAAGTGGTCCAAATTACATTGTGGTCTTATCTTTAAATTAGATTTATTCAGTACCAGTAGATTTTTATCGCAATTTACATTTTTTTACATTTCCTCTATCAAATAACAACACTTTAAAACATGTAATGTACCATATTCTGTCAAAGTAAATCAATTCAGCTAGTACCTACTCATATGCAAAGCATTCACGTTTCCGTTGTTTTAGTTAGTAGTTCAGTTTCCTCGTCAATCTATCAGGAAGGTGGCGATTATTGGCAGTGCACGTCATTGTCTGCATTATCTGCACTGTTTATCGCGTTACCAAACTTAACTAGCCGCAGTCACTGCATATTGCTGCCGGTGTGTATACTACACCTACACCATTAGGTGTAATGTGGTGCATGTATTGTTTATGCAAATAAAACACCTATTAAGTTGAGCGAAACTCCGACATTGCTGGAGGTTCTGGCTTCCGTTTGTCTGAGCCAATTATCTGAGAAATCCTCAGATTAGATAACTCTCACTCACACGGAGTCAAGATTCTAAACATTCTAGAGCATGCGTTTGCATCATGTTTTATATCACTTCTCTATATTTACATATATACACCATCGACACTACAATCTACAACCCTACTTCAGCTGCAGCACCCAGAAAACTTGTCCACTCCTGCTATTCCACTGGTGTTTCCATTAATTCCCTTATCCTGTCTCCTAGTTACTATGTAAGTACTACCCACTTACTATCGTAAATGAACATATTTGTTTTCGATGATAAAGCGTTGTAAGGCGGGTAAAGGTAGGGGCTGTAGAGAGGGCTTTGTTAATGCGGGTCTTGCAGAGGTCCCGATTATGTGAAGGAGGAAAAACAGATTCGTTCCACATATTACAAGACGTCCCGTCTTACAAAAAACGAGTCGAAGAAGCGGCCAGTTCTCTTGAAGCAACTATGAACGGGTGTTCCTCAGCATGCCCACATTACGTCTGTGCATTAGAGATGGCAATCGGTCTGTTAACAATAGATTATCAGACTGACTGCGCTTCTTTGCACAGAATCAAGTAGGTTTATAGCAATTTGATAGAAATGCGGGTAAATATCCATATACAATGAATAAGTATGTTTTTAAAACACATTGCATCAGTTCAATTACAATAAAGACGAAAGAAAATAATACATTTTAATACTTATTTCGTTCAAATTAAAATTTGGCGGCCATCTTAAATTTTCGTTACCATATGAAAAGAGCTTTTGAGGTTAGTTTTATATGCATGTACTTATCCGTAAATTGTTTGAACGAATCAGCTATTTAAATACATTGTTTTGGTTCTCAGGAGACTAAAAAAGATGCTCCTCATTGTTATACAGATAAGAAGTGTTTTTAAAATAATTTGTGCATATAAATGTAGGGTGTTTATAGAAATGCGATAAATATGGTTGCGTTAATCTAAAAATGATGTAAGATGCTAACCGTTGGAGTGTTTTAATTGGTACACGCATGCAGTTTTTCTATATTATGGTTATGATATTCAGAATGTTAACTCGTGTTGCCCATATTAGCCAATATTCGATCATGTTGGTACCTTATATTCACACAGCTGAAAAGTTTTTGTTTTATTGTTTCCACAACAATGGTTAAAGTAACTCCTGTAATAGACGGCAAACACGATTATTACTGACTAAGTAGGTACCCACCGTAGTAAAAACACGTTTTAATACTGTTTTTCTCTTACATCCGATGGGAATAATTAGTGAGCGTGGAGACTGCATTAATTATTAAGTCTAATCTTAATTAAAAAAATATGTAAATGCAAAACTAAGCTGCAAATCTAAGGTCTAAGTCCGCAATTTATTAGACATCAGTGGGAACAGTGTCAATTGGATTATGTTTTATGAAATTTCTTTTTAAGTTTTTTTTATTTTTGTATGTATTTATTTTTAATGTAATGCATTTATTTTTAATAATAGATAGATGTTTTTAAAAATATAAAAAATTTTTTTTTTTGTTTTGACTGAGGATTAAACTTTCCTCCCCAGGAACTGGAATCAACCGCGCTAACAACTGAGCCAAATCCAAATTGAGTAGTACCGACGTTTATTTCGTATATTAACTTCCTTAATGTCACCCGATTTCAGAGAAATGCGTATATTTCCACGTGTATGCGTGATTACCAAGTTGATAGAATGCATTATCATCGACAACGAGTTTATCTGCCGAGTTTCAGCTTAATCGGATGTCGGGAAGTGGGTTTATTTCGACTTCCAAGATTCCACTTCATTCATGCATTCATTCAAGAAAACAAAAGTGATATTCAAATATACGTAAGTATTTAAAAAGCAACGACCTTTGCAAAATAACGAAATATTACTTTACTTGTCAAGATTAACCCTTAAGAAATTTAAACAAAAGAAATCCATGTTTCAAATATAAAAATAAAATATTTTAAAAATAAGAAAATAATCTTGACAAGTAAAGTGATATTTCGTTATTTTTCAAATATTTAATTTTTATATTTGAAACGTGTATTTTTTGTTTAAATTTCTTAAGGGTTAATCTTGACAAGTAAAGTTTTTTTATAAAATATTTTGGTTGTAAAAAATATTATATTTAAGGTAGGTATTTTATTGCTTGGCCGAATTCTCGAAGCAATCAGTTTCAATTTTAAAAATGACACTTCATTTTTAAAAAATGCATTTTTTTTTATAGTGAATACCTCACAAGAGTCCCAACTGCTCCCGTCTGGAGCCAGTGAGACTATGGCATCCCCAATTGGGGGATGTTGTGAGGCTGAAGGTAAGTGGGGAAGGGAAAGAGGAAGGTGGGGAAGTACCTGGCTATTCAGATCTAGTCACTAAACACGGCTAAAGCCATTTGGAGCAACGTTTCAATTCTGAATGGTGGTCTTACACCAGGGCGATACTGGTAGTATCTTCCACTCTGGAACGTGCCGCAAATATACTATATATTATTTTAATTAATTAATTGTGAAATAACACAAATTAATCAAATAAAATTTATTTGCGCACGCCGGGTTCGAACCCGCGACCTTCGGAATGGCAGTCCAATGCGTTACCACTGGACCATGCCGGCCGGCATGTTCATTGAATAAGAGTTACACACAGACAGATAGACAGACGGACAGACCCACAACCGAATTAAATTAAACGTAACAAATTAAAATGAAACAAAGTAAATAATTTTAAATGCTTTGTTCAAAGTCACAAAATTTTATATTTTTAAAAGTGTTTTTTGTTGTTGTCTGTTTATTAAAACATTCGCTTAGTTATATCTAACAAATATTAACAATATGGAAGTTGAGTGATCTCTAGTTGTTTTGTTGTTAACAAATTATTTATCTTATTTATTCGAGAACAATAAATTCACCTGTTTGAATTGATTTAAGTCTTGACCTAGAAACAGCTCTAAAGAACAATTAATTATTATTGGATTCGTATTCGTATCAACGTCCTTAAATTGCATATTTATAAAATGAATATCCGCATTGACTTTGAGTGGGTTCGCGAATGAAAGGCTTGGTGATTATAATCAGATCATTGGGTATATTAATATATATTATAAAGGTTTCTATTTCCGAACCACACGTTTCTAAATTTACACTGTGAGTTTTTTTTATCTACATGTTTCATTGAAGTAGTTACGTGCGGTGTTAATTGTGAATTAAATTATTGCTTATAAAAAAGTCAAATCACCTTCTCGAAGTGTACGAGTATAACCTAGAACTACCCGAAAACATTATCTAAAGGAGGCTTTCTAAAATAATATAAATTTGCAGAAAAATTTAGAAAAAAAGTTAACAAAATGCAAGTGCTCAGATCGAAAAAAAAAGGTTTTTATGGGTTCTCTTTGTGACGTAGATACATCAGTTTTCCACTTTAACTGTCTATCTATCTGTATATATAAAGGGTAGTGTCTGTGGAGGGCGGACGGCCGCGTGGCAGACACCGTGGCGGCGTTTGTTTGATTTTTTTATATCCACAGTTGTATTCCAAAATTGAAGAAATTTTGCACACTTGACCATCAAAATAAGAGGAAGATAACTGTTTACATTTGATTTCCAAAACTTCTGTGGAAAGCCCTGGCAACGCCGGGGACTTCAGCTGGTATCATATAAAGTAGAGTTCAGGTTTGTTTTTGATACAAATCTTCAGATTTATATCGAGATTGATGAAATTTTTACACTTGATATTTCGATAAACCACGCCCATCCCATTTCACACCACCTTTAAGTAGAATAAAAGTCCTGTGATACATTTCCTAATAAAATATTAGTCATTCAGAATATATCTGAACAGCGTTCACGCAGATGGCCTTGTCCGAATAAATATAATGGACGAGATACGAATATGTTATTATTTTTAAGAACACGTGTTCCTACTTCCCCATAACATATTTCTGCGCCTTACTGATAGTTTGTTATGAAATTCGTCAAATCATTCGTTATAGATCTCCAGTAAAGTTTTTAACAGGAAAACGAACAATTTGATCAGATTTTTATCATATCAGTAAGTAAGTTTCTCTCCGTGCGGGAACGCTGGGTATTTCAGCTAGTTAAGTTAATGGAATGTAAGTCTTGGTGGAATGACAATTATTCAATACAGATCATATAAAACTTAAGGTAGGATTATGACTGAAGTTATATTTAATTTGCTAATCCTTTGTTCACCTGTTAACCTATAACTACATATTATCTAGATACCTATAAAAATAGCGCAATCACCTGAGCAAGTTCACTTGTTGGATTACATCCAAGCAGTATCTTTAATAATAATAACAACAATAGATAACTTCTTGCTGAATGTTTCCGCGCAAAGCGCATTATACGTAGTTCGTACTTGGCCAGCACAAAGGAGCTCAGCCCTGATGATGGACAGTGGGACGCGTTGTGAAACGTCCGGCACGACTAAAGGTAGGTCGTCTACATTATTGAATTAATATTACTATATCATATTGTGAAATAAGGGGAGAGTGTACCCTGATCAAAGGATTTGTTTATGCTTACACTATTGGTGTATTGCTGATTTATTAAAATCAGGTTTAAAACGGATTTGCAGACCGTTTCCTATTAAACTTGTAGTACATTTGACCGGTCGGTGGCCGAGTTGACATCGCGTTTGGGTCCCACCCAGGCGTAGTGTGTTCAATTCCTCGGCTGGCTAAGTCCTCCATTACACCACAAGCAACATTTTCAGCTTTCTGTGGTGGTAGTAGGAGATTTTCAAATATTGTAAGGTTATTCGTAACCCGGAAATATTTGTCTTTCTTTTAAAAAAAAAATATATATATATATCGGAACACGTATGTGCATGCACCTGCATTTGTCCTTATAATATACATTGATGAAATAAGAACATATTCGAATGTTTATGAACACGTGTTCCGACATCGCGATAACATATTCGTGTTTTACTAAAAGTTTATTAGAAAACCTATTAATTCATTCGTTAAGGGACTGCAGTACCGTTTTTTACCGGATTACCAATAATTTGAAGAGATTCGTAACAATTTTGCAAATATTTATTTTTCTTCGTTTATTGACACAATCCAATTTGAGATGCGGGTATCAATTTGAGAGGCGGGAATCAATTTGGGAGGCGGGTATGGGTACCGCCATCCCGTCTACCATTTATTGGATAACCAACACCTCTGCCATAGGTCACCCCAAGTAGTTCGCTACGTTTAGCGACTTAGCAGGGGTGCCCGGGTTCATGAAGATTGTTTATGTTTTGACAGCGGATGCGTCTGCCCACCTAGTGTGTGGTGAGTCGGATTCAGAGAGA
This sequence comes from Hesperophylax magnus, assembly GCA_026573805.1. Taxonomy (NCBI): domain Eukaryota; kingdom Metazoa; phylum Arthropoda; class Insecta; order Trichoptera; family Limnephilidae; genus Hesperophylax; species Hesperophylax magnus. The sequence goes on from JAIUSX010000084.1 coordinate 13,686,121, forward strand.
CCGGTTGAGGGAGATCTATTTACCTCTCCAGCAGGAATCTCTCGACCCATCGCATCGCCTTGCACCACAGTGTGAGAGATGAATTCAAACGTCCATCACCCCTGGACCCCCAGATACCTACCCACCCCTCATATCTTCTTTGCTTTAATGTTCTAGTAATGGAACTTAATTTAAACAATCGTGGAATTATAACTCAACACAGTGACAATTCAACACACCTATGAAAAGTGATATAAAGTCATTAGAAACGATGAAAAAAAAATGTAATCCTAACCTAACCTAATCTACTTAACCCAGTTAATAAGGTTTTTTTATCATCACTTTCCATGACTTTATATAACTTTTTAAAAAAGTGATGAATTATCATTTTGATGATTTATCCTGTCACCCATGAACACATAAGCCGGACTAAGCGTTCCGTCAGAACTGATTTACAATTTAACAACCGCGCAATGATTTGGTTGAAGTGACAGGTTAAGGTTTATTGATTTGACTTTTCAATTAATTGCCCGGATTTGTTTACACATACCATAATGATTTTCCTGGTAGATTATTAAATTTAATTGTGTAAACGATTTAGCAAATTGTAATGCCCACACATAATAACATAACTTTATATAATAGAAAACGAAAATCTTTATTTATATTGATTTTTACATCAATCCTTCCAAAATAAAACATGCAGACCAATTGTTAAATAATATACAGATATATTAAATGAAGTTTTATAAAGAGTAGTTATGCGAGTTGGTTGGATGATTGAATCTGTGAAGTCTGGGTGGGAACCCTCAACAATTTATAGCACTCAGCCACTATCCTGCAACTATTATTATATACAGGGTTTTCCAATAAGAGGTGTTATTTTTAATAGCCCGCTATTTCGGTATATGTTACTTTTGAAGCTGTCATTTTTTAACATTTGACAAGTACAAACTACGCGATTGATAAAAATGGAACGATACACGCTTCAACAACGCATTTAAATTATTAAAATTCACTTGAGTGAATCAAATGCAAATCATCTTGAGTGATGAGGCCCATTTCCACCTATGTGGCTTCGTCAACAAGCAAAATTGTCGCATCTGGGGCTCGGAAAATCCAAGAGTTATTGTTGAAAAGTCTCTCTATTCTCAACGTGTGACTGTTTAGTGCAGTTTATGGTCCTGCGGAGTCATTGGACCTTACTTTTCGAAAATGAGGCTGGAGCAACAGTTACGGTGAATGGATTGCGCTATCGAGAGATGATTAATGATTTTTTATGGCCGAAATTGGATAGTATTGATCTGGACAACGTTTAATTTTAGCAAGACGGCGCTACGTGCCACACAAGCAACGAAACCATTGATCTTTTACGATTGAATATCAAAATAACACCTCTTATTGGAAAACCCTGTATTAACTGATATACAGTGTTTGGTTTTGAAATGAGAATATCCTTAGTTCCTACCGGTATGTCATGTATCTAGTACCTACCTATAAGTGACCATCACCTTACTGAAAAATTATTTGAAATTTGGAACAGTGGCAAGAACACGGTGCAAATTCGATTGCATTTTGTTTTGAAATTAGAAGACGGATTGGGTGAGTGGTTCATTTATGCGGATTGGTATTACTTCGGAAACAAGTTGTTGATGTTTTTCGTGTATATAATCTCATTGAAAAGTAGAAAAGACGGAAATTGGTAAAATCTTGGAAGTGGAAATATCGTTTTCTTGTGCCGATAATTACCTTGACGTATCGTGGTAGAACAATACAGTGATTGTGATTGTGATTGTGTTCGCAGAAAAACAGTGGTAAATGATTGGTCATCCTTTTGCATTGTTCATTTCTAAACATACTATCACCCAATTCCAGCAAACACCATTTCATTTAGTCTCGTTTAAATTTATTTAAAGTTCACATGTTCATCTAAAGCTGCAATTCGTAAGCAGTTTTGGATGCAACGTATATTTGGTCCGTTGTACATACTTGTTTTGATATATATTTAAATGCTGTATTTTCCATTTTCAGAAATTTTAATATCTTTTCTTACCGTAATTAAGTTGTTTTCGAAGTACAGTTTTGTAGTTAGGTATAACTTTTTGGTATTTATCCATGTTAAGAATGTTTCCAAATGGTAAATAATTACCATTGTTCCTTATACGTAATATGTATGTACCTACCTCTATCTTTCTTGGCTTCTTCCAGTTCTACAAAGCAATATTTTTATGCATAATATATGACAGCATTATATATGGCATCTCAGTACCACACAAAAAGTTTAATAACCTGAAGCCAGTGGGACTGGGGTATATACCTTTGTCTACTTCTATACGATATTATTGATAAAGAATTTACACTAAGGAAAATTGGGGTATATACTTTTGTCTACTTCTATACGATATTATTGATAAAGAATTTACACTAAGAAAAATTGGGGTATATACCTTTGTCTACTTCTTTATGATATTATTGATAAAGAATTTACACTAAGGAAAATTGGGGTATATACTTTTGTCTACTTCTATACGATATTATTGATAAAGAATTTACACTAAGGAAAATTGGGGTATATACTTTTGTCTACTTCTATACGATATTATTGATAAAGAATTTACACTAAGGAAAATTGGAGTATATACTTTTGTCTACTTCTATACGATATTATTGATAAAGAATTTACATTAAGAAAAATTGGGGTATATCTTTGTCTACTTCTTTATGATATTATTGATAAAGAATTTACACTAAGGAAAATTGGGGTATATACCTTTGTCTACTTCTATCCGATATTATTGATAAAGAATTTACACTAAGGAAAATTGGGGTATATACCTTTGTCTACTTCTATCCGATATTATTGATAAAGAATTTACACTAAGGAAAATTGTAATTGTTTACTATTCCGCCACCAACACTTTTTAAGATGGCCGTACATTAGACGGAAAATTATCCATATATTCCGTTTTATAATAATTCCAATTCCGGTAATTTTCATATTTCTTCTTTCCAGTATTAAAATGAAACGAATAATGGTTTTTGGTAATTCCCGGTGTGCGCAAGTAAATTTTATCTGAATTATTTGTGATATTTCACAAAATTATTCATTAAAAAAAATTTACAAATATGATTTGAGATTTTCACGGCCAAAAGTATTATAGTGATTTGTTTTTAGGGTATTGCGCTACCTCCTTCTTTAGCCAACGTTACACATCTGCCCTGATGATGGTCACTGCAATGCTGTTCGAAACGTTGGTGTAAGAACACCATTCGGAATCGAAACGTTGGTTGAAATGGCTTTGGCCGTGTTCGGTGACCAAATCTAAATAGCCAGTTGCTTTCCCACCTTCCTCTTCCCCATCTACTTCCCCCCTACCATCTTCAGCCTCACAATACGAGTATACCCCAATTTGGGATGACACTGCCAGTGGATGTCTCACTGGCTCCAGACATTTCACATTTAAAATAAAAAGTATATTACGGAATAGTAAATATTTACGAATAAAATGAAGAAAAAGTCTACAAAAATATTAAAAATAGGTTGGTTTTGATGAATGTCTTATTGCCGTGAAGCGCATTCACCGATAAGGTGCATTTATACCGGAGTATCTTACAAGGTCGATCGATAAAGGATTTTTATTTTTTATTTTTATTTATTCCTTTAGATTTACACACAGTACAATATGATACAAGATATAATTAAAATATTTTTAGTGATTATAGATTATTGTACCTCATCAGGTCGAAATTATTGGTTCCTAACTAGGCAAATTGCCCGTTCCAAGGAACCAAAATATGTGAAAGTAAGTGTGTGATTTGTCTATGTCTATAATATATCTCATTAATGTTTTAATTTGTGATGTTTAATCGTTACAATCTTATGATAGAATCGAACTTGAGCTGTTGTGTATGAGCAATAATTAGAATAGTGGAAGATACATATATAGTGTGTGATTAGTCTATGTCTATTTATTATGTGACGTCTTTTAACATTTTTTTAGATTCTCCTCTACCCAGTCCAATCAACCATTTAGTTATTATTGGGCCTATGTAGGAAATATTACAAGATTTTATGTTTAATTCAGGGGGGATTTTGTTGTACAGTTTAGGTCCCAAGTATGTGTGTGTGTCTTTTGATAATTTGCCGTATTGCTCGTTGGGATCATAAGGTCATTTCTGGTGTGGCTTCTTGTGATATGTTTATAGTCAATTTTATTAATATTATCTAGATTTTTATGTACATGGATAATAACCTTTTTTATATATTTATCGCTAATATCGATAACTTGTCATCGTTCCTGAGCACGACTGCAGATCGCTAGCATACAAACAACAGTTCAGCTCGGATAAATTAATAACACTAAGTCGTTGTAAAAAGTTTTTTTTTCGTTTGCGATCTACAGTCGTGCTCAGGAGCGATGACAAGTTACATACATTATCGATAAAACATTTATCGATCGTCCATGCTAAGTACCCAGGCGTCCTCGCAAATTATGTGTAACTCAATAGAATTGTGTAAACTAATAAGAATTTGCATTGTGAACAATGTAGTAAGATCAGATAGTATAGAGATACTAAGGTAGGCGACTAGAGACCAGAGAACTAGAGGAACACGCCACTAGCAGCGTCCTTCGCGTTCCTGCCACCGACAATGACATATTACTCGCTTCGATAAGACAAAGAGCTGAACAAATTTATAATAACTGTTACTCGGTGCTTAGTGAAACATAATTAGATATGCAGAAAAAAGGAGATTGCGTACACCGTATGAAAAATTAAACTATGACTGTATAATGGGGCGACTTTGATTAATTTTCAACTTTGAAACAAAATAACTTTTTTTATAGAATCATTAATCCATAATTGGTTTCTCATTTAAATTAAATAAACAACAATATTGTAACTGTTGTTTCATGCCATATTTACTGCCCAAAAAATTGTATTATATGTGTTTCGGGAATCAAAAAAAGTGGTTAAAGTTATCTTTCGAAGTGGGACGACTTTGACATACTCGTACCATTTGTATCCTACCTTATTTTTTTTCTTATCTTTATGATTACAAGATTCACCTACTCCAATTCGTTTCCTGTATGTGATCATGTACATAATATTATATATTCAGAATTGGTTATTTATGAAGGGAAAGAACTATTTTTAAAAATACCTGACATCATTAAATTAAGTTCATTTGCTTTATTATTCTTTTTTTCATTTCAATTTTGTTTAAAATTTCTTTTTAAAATAATTAATTAATTTATCTTTATTTTCATCTCTTTCTTATTTTCAGTTAAACATGTTTAACCTATACCTATTTTACAACTGAATGAATCATGTATTACATTTATAAATTTCGACTACCATAATACGGACATGTGTCTAGTGTGGTAGTCGAAAAGCATGTAAAAAAACCTGTATACAAATATATTTTTATGAATAAAGAAAAAAAAAAAAGTAATTTTTATGAGCTTATTACGACAATACGCCCTTCCCCACCTAAAATAGTAAAAAAATGCCAGTTAGAATATTCAAGAAATTTCGTCATAATATTTTGTCGATAGACATGCTTTACAATATAAATTGTTCACAACTATTTTAATCGTTGACGAAGCTAAAAAAAACATCTTTTTATTTCAACAATTTTTTAATGGTTGGAATCGAACTAATTTGACATTTGTTTTCGAAGCGTCACCGTGTCCACATTACCCGAACAAACGTCATTAAAAATTGAGTAATTTCTGAGTGGTAGCGAGAATTATTGAGATTTGCAAATCGGCGGTGATTAAAGTCGATGCCCGTTTCAAGAGTACCACCTTAGAGGGATTTTACGAGTCACTAAAGTAAATAAGAACATTAAGAAACATTCAATATTAGGTCATTGAAAATTAAAGTTATTATGACCCGTCTGCTGAGAACGACGCCGCGACGTTGTAACATCTTTTTTGATAATATGTTCTTCATTTATATCTAATTTTCGTTGTTACACAGCTTTTCAGCATGAATGAAATGCCCAATACATATAACTTATTGTTTTTTTTTAACAAGGATGTTAAATATATGTTTTTAACCATTAGGTACATCTCGTAAATTTTGTGAACAGGGCCGGCCCTAAGGCGTCCCTGCTGAGGAGACGAACCGAGCGCCAATTTAGAGCGGGCGCCAAAATCTACTGAAATTTAGAAAAACCGCACAAGAATCCCAAGTGCTCCCAACCATCTGGAGCCAGTGAGACTACATCCTTAATTGTGTTATGTTGTGAGACTGAAGGTAGTGGGTAGTGGGGAAAGGTGGGGAAGACCTCTATTCAGATCTGGTCACCGAATACAGACAAAGCCAATTCAACTCTGAATGATCGTCTTACACCAGGGCGATACTGAGAGCATCTTCCAATCTGGAACGGACAGCAACTATACTTTAATATTTTTAGTTAGTAATTTGTGATATAACACAAAAAATCAAATGAAATTTATTTGCACTCGCCGGGAATTGAACCCGCGACCTCATGTGATTAACTATCGAGAATTGCTAGAAAATCTAACAATTTTTATCAGTCAAGAAGATAATATACGATCATTAAATCGATATTTTTTTATCTAATTAAGATAACCGGAATTAATGTAATAAAAGTGCTTATCTAGCAATACGATATATAATTTCTATTCAACTTTAGCAAACAAAATGTTGTAAAGCCTTAAAAAGACGCTCTTTAAATGTGTGTATTAAAATAAAAAAATAAATAATTACATATAATTAGGTATATAAGTAGCTCATGTATTGCATGCTTTTGGGAAATACAGATGAGTTGTAACTATTAGTTTAATCGCGAATAGCCTCAAACGTCAGGCAATAAAATTGCTTTAAGCGATTTTACATTGCGACTTGAATAATTATTGTTACTAAAGTTGCGTATAATTTATCTTACGATATGGATATTGTGAGAGGCTAAAAGCTTTGCATATAGTAGTACATGATTTGTTTAAAGGTATCATCCCACTTTATCAACACTAAAAAAAACATAGATTTCAAAAATAGATCACTTCAAAAATGTTGTGTATAAATTTCATAAAGATCAAAGTATTTTTTTAAAGTTTATTTGAGAGCGCTCTTTTAGTTGCGCGAGAAGGTATACGTTAGCCTAGCTGCTCTGCCCTTTCATTAGACTCTCGGTTTATATTTATGTATCCAATACATCTGTCTCGACACAGGTATATCTTAGTGACAGACATCGAAAAACACCTGTAAAAAAACTTTATATTTATAGTAAAAAAATACACACAAATAGCCAGAACGAGCCGAAGAGATGCCAGACTTGAAGAAAATGAATTATTGCAACAAGCGGAAGGCTTTGAATTGCATTGAATTGAATATGAAGTCTAGAATTATTTGAAAATTTTTATTAAACTGACTTTTTAAAAATCAAAATATCCTCAACAGCCGCCATTTTGTCATTTTTTTACAAAAAAATCATAATTCTAGTTCGGACTAACTATTGAACTCAAATCTTTTTAGTTTTTCATATAAATCTTATCTGAAATAACATCAACGAAGCTGACATCGTTTTTTTCTAGGGGCTATGCGGATGCTGCTTACAATGATAGATAAATTAAGTAGAATAAAAAGAATCATACATTTCAAGAGATATTTTATAAAGCACAAATATATTTACCTCAATATTTATTATAGGGACAATACAAAAAATTCCCAAAAATACCTAAAACGTCTAAAGTAGGTTGATATCTTAAGCACGCGGAGAAAAATGCATGCAAATCCTGTTGAAAACGTGACGGCACGCCATTACCTAACAAACATTCAGAATATATTTGAACACTTGTTCACGCAGCTGCCATTATCCTAAATGCGAAAATATCAGAATTTTTATGAACACGTGTTCCGAAATCTCTATAACATATAAGTGTTGTTACGAAACCTGTCAATTCAATGCCTGCAGTCTCGTTTTTAACAGAAATATGAATAATTTGACCAATGTTTTATACACTTCACCACGATCTTTACACATCTGACCTGATGACGGACACTGTAATGCTGTCCGAAACAATAGCTAAACAAGGCTGTCCGCACCACGGCATAATACCCCAAAGATAAATTATAATAATCTTAAATAGCATGTTTACATTCGACTCCCCGAAATGGAGTTGAAGTTAGAGTTGGAGTGAATTTAAATTAAATAAATAAATATACGTGTTATACCGACCTGCCTCGTGTACCGAGCCTTTTTTTTACCCAATGATAGAAAAAATATTAATATGTTATTGCATAAAAATTGTGTTTAAATTTATTACACCATACAAGAAATCGGACAGCGTCAATAGGTTAATTTGAGAAATTCATCGCAAAAAATCTTGTGAATCAAATACGCAACATTGGATCCCTGACCTCCGATAAATCACATGCAATCCAATCTAAATGCCATCTTTCTTGTGACTGACAAATTGCATTGCAATCTTTTTGCCATACGATAACAAGTAGGAACAGATTTATTTAATGTAACCACAAAATATATTGCATGGAGCTAACCATTTCATTGCAACTATTCAAAGGTCGTGAGTTTCTTGTGTTCGCTATTTCACACCTGGAAAAATGTTGTATGTTGTGTTATGATGTTACATTTTACTTTGCATTTGCTCACATTTTATATGCGTAACATTAAACATACTACTTCAGTTGTGATTCTGTCTGTAAACTCTAGAACTTGGACTTGCCTTGAATTTAAGCGTCATTTTAAAAATTGGAACTGATTGTATGAACAATTCGGGAAAGCGACAAAGTTTGTTTTGTTTAAGTTTTTGACAGATCTTTTATTTTTTCAATTTTACTAACGGTGTTCATTCGAAATGTAAATTTTGTTTTTGAAAGACAAATGATCCAGAGACAATTTTTTGTTTTATATACTTCACAAATCCTACATCCTATGATTTTTCACAGGTCTGCGCTAGTGTATGTTAAAACTCGATAGTTTTAAAATCGATCGATTTTGATTCGCGTTCCCGTTTCGAGTTAATTTTATTGGGTTTTATGATTTAGGTTGGGTTATGTCGGTTCGGATCGGGTCGGGTCGGTTCGGGTCGGGTCAAGTCGGATCCGATATACATTATGGAATAATAATAAAAAAAATTTCACCCCCGTCAGAAAGTATCAAATTTAATAGAGAAAATATTCGAGGATTCAGGCAGTTAACGAGATTCTACTTATAGATTTCGATTAAATATTGCAAACAGGCCAAAAGAAAACACATCGTAAGATAAGGCAGATAAGACACAGGACTCTAATAACGGGGGTTTGCTCGAAGCTCACATTTTAATTAATTTCGACGAATTTGTAACGATGATATTTATTTTTCAGACCGGTATGTAAGTTATTCAAATTTAAGATTAAAAAAAACTATATCTAACCATTAAAATATTTTATGTTAAATGATTTGAAAAAATATAAGTACAAGATTTTATTTCTTTTTTTGTATGAATTAGTAATTTCCTGAGGTATTCCTATATTGTATATTAGTATATATTATTATGCGTTCATCAGAAGAAAAAAAATCTCACTGAAAGATCAATTTTCAAAGCCTGCCAGGGCAAATTCGACCGTAGGTCCTTCCGTACCGTTGGACCGCGCGCTGAATATTTTTGACACGACTTCTTCACTTGGCCTGCCTGGTAAACCTGTCCAGTACACCAGGGTCGCACGTCACATATCTTTGTGCATGGTTTCTTCACTTACGTCGCATACCCAATTTCTACCGATTTATAACAAGTTAATCGTTAAGGCGATGCACTAGGTCGTGTAATATTTTGAATCGAGCCGTAACAACATAACACACCTTACGTAGATGGCGATAAGGCTTAAATTCCCGTTTAACACCATCCAACTGTTTTGATTTATGCAAGAAAAAAACATGGCACAAATATTTAAATGTTTTTCAATCATTTTATAAATAACTTAATTTGCCACATTATACAATAAAACCATAACCGAAAATGGGTTCGTAAGTAGGAGATTTTGAACTTTGAATCAGTTTCCATAGACCTTATACATAATTTTTTCTGGTCTTATAAAAAGACTTAATCGAAAAAATAATCGATTATTTTTTCAAAGGCCAGAATGTACTCTACTCGAAGTATTTAATTAAAGCATCTGAAACATTTCTAGGCGACCAAATTTTCAAACGAAAAACACAGGATTTTGCATTGCTACGTAGTCAACTTAACTCTTTAAGTTTTTAAGTTCCAAAAAATATATATGTTATTTTTAAGATAATATTATCTATGTGATGACGGAACGTTAATTATACGAAAAAAAAATCGCAAATCTACGAAAATTATTAAAAACACGTTTTGTATTGTTAATTAATATGATAAAGGCATGAAAAAGTTCACAGTAAATCTTTAAATACAACTAAAGCATATGTCGAGAGATTTTTGCTTTATTTCAAACGAGTCGTGTTTTATTAAATATTTTCACCGTTTTCGCTTAATTACTATCGTTTTTTTTAATATTAGCGCTCTCCCTCTAACATTCATATTTATATATCTCCTTTTCAAACCATCTATAAACGCTTACTATGGGGCCTTAAGATTCCGACTTTATTTTAGGGTATTGTCTCGTCTTAACCGTCATCTGTATCGATATAATTGTCGTCAGTATTTAATTTGTCGTTTCTCTGAAGACTGATAGATCCTTGAAGCAGACAAGTTTCCCTTTTAACGATATAAATATTGAAGCCTTGCAACACACGTTTAATCACATCCTCCGTAATATCGGTGACTACAACCACGGGCTTAGTTGTTATTACTATTGGAAGCATTTGAAGGGAAGGTATTTCTGTGCAATCATTTGTAAATCTATTGACATTACATTAAATTAATGTGATGGTAATTAAATTAAATACTGAAAATGACGTAATCATTGAAGAAGATACTTTCAAAAACTCTCAGTGAAAACATAAAAGACACAAAGAAACGTAGCATTTTTGTTTATTTATTTAATTTGGAAACATAAACTTTGTCCACTAAAGCAAAAAAAAATAATTATTCATATGTTGAAGACTAATAAAGATACACCAAGTCTCCAAATTCGCAATTTCTACCGATGTATAACAAGTTTCTCTTTAACTCTTTAAATTTTTAAATTCTTAAAAATATATGTGTTTTATCTGAAGATAATATCTATATAGTTGTTCTGCCGAATCGTTAATTGTTTGAAATTCCCTCGATATAAAAAAATTGCGAGAAATTTCCGAAAATTATTAAACACACGTTTTGATCTGTTATTTTATTTTATTGATACATGATATAGAGAGTACATGTGGTTTTTTGTGATATTTCACCCTCCATGCTAGGGATGACCCTGTGTTATGGCGGTTGAATTTTACAATTTGCGGACATAGAATCTATGCATTACTATAATATAAAATAGAGAAATAAGAAAAATGATGTATAGCTAGTTTGGGTTTCAAGAAGAGGATGGAGAAGTTAGAGAATTATAAGAAGATGAAAAATTTGAGAAATTATTAGTAAATAGATCACACTAATTAATTATGTACATACTATACCGCTAAGTTAGGGAATAAGGATATAATATATTATGTTTTGTCTGAAAGGTGATTAAATTGATAGAGTGTAGAATGAATGGGTATTGTAGTTGTAATGTATTCCGTGTTTAAGGATCCATTTCGTAATTTTTTGTTAAAGGTATTGGGTTGACTCACGGTTTTAGGTTTTCAGGGATAAGGTTAAACATTTTAGGAGCTAGGAAGAAAAATTGTCTTTGTGCTGACGTGGTATGTAGTGAAGGTACAAAGGTAAGGTTATTAATTATGTTATAGGCATGAAAAAATTCACAGCGTTTCTTTAAATACAATTGAAGTATTTATGGAGAGATTTTTGCTATATTTGAAACGAGTCGTGTTTTATTAAATATTTTCACCATTTTCGCTTAATTGCTATCGTTTTTTTTTAATATTGGCGCGCTCCCTCTTACATTCGTATTTACATAGTTCCCTTTTCAAACCGTCTTTGAACGCTCACTACGGGGCCTTAAGTTAAATATTGATATAGTATTTGTACCTACGCAATATATTTACATTTTTAAAAAAAACATTACAAACAAGTAATGTTTATTTTTTTATTATTTTATTACCTATTTTACAAATACATTACATTTCACAAAATAATATATTAACAAATTAATCAAGTATTGTATTTATATAATTATACACAAATTTCGACTACCATAATACGGATATGTGTCTAGTGTGGTAGTCGAAAAGCATGTAAAAAACTGTATTCAAATATATTTTATGAATAAAGAAAAAAAATACAGTTTTTGAATGATTCCAAAAAATAGTTATCCGTTTAAGGAGCTGCTTTTTATAGGATCACAAGTTACAGTTGAAAATGTCTACATCTCGTCTTCTTCGATCATTGAACATTACAATGAGGTTTATAAGTTAATCTTAATAAACTAAATATAATTATTAAGAAAGTTCTTGTCGCTTGACTTAAGATGAATGGTCAGAGGCGAGCCGAGAATATCACATAAGAGATAATAGAGAATTAAATTCAATTCTATATTTATACATACATACATATATACAAAATGATTTAGATTAACTACGGCACAAATCAACAAGAAATAATCACTTAACGGAAAGCCGGAACAACGGCAGTGATATTACACGAAACCACATTATGAAAAGCAGGTACAAAAAACAACATTCCTCACAAATATGGATAATACACTACTTGCGGTTTCGTTAATGTAAATTTACTTACTTCACAAGAAACATTATTCACTCTCTAACTGTTATAATGAAAGAAATGCATTGCGATTTTAAAGCAATTTACCCCGTAACCGATAGAGTGAACACCCTTCATCAATGTGCTCATTAAAATGGATCAGTGAATAAATACGATGGATTCTATGTGGTGTTAATCGTATTCCACTTCTTCATTAGATTAGGTATCTGAAACCGGCAGTTCTTTTCTGGTTGCCAGTCCATATATCATGTGTTGAGGACTTCTGTTATTCGACAGAATTGGAATTCCAAGTCAAATACATATACAAAATCCACTGTCTAGATAGAGTTTTGCTCGGGATGTGATGCCGCTATTCCGTCCTGTTCGTAGAGACGGACGGACGCGAGATTACACCAACCAACAGTTTCTATAGAAAGCAAACAGAGCTGCATCTCTGGAACATTCCAACCATGTCAAGTCAAGATATATTATGCTTTATAATATGTATGTTAAATGCCGTTATGTGGTGCATCAACCTTTGCTAGAGGAAAGTGGCTTGAACGACCTTGTTGACAACCACTCAACTACTTGATACTTGGCACATTACAAACTATCATAAAATAAGTAAAGAAGCGTCAACTTTACATAACCATCTATTGACTATTAGAATTATTACTGCGACTCCACTGTATTAGATGGTTTTAGGTGCTGCTAGAATAAGTCCTACGCAACACAATCAAAGGATCAGTCCCAAACTGTGTTAATCGCAATGTTATATGGGACAATTAACTTTTAATGCATCCGCTTAACTTGATAGACAGAACTTGAAGAAACTTGATTTAAACCTGGGCTTCTGGAACATAAGACAAGCCCAGATTAGAGTATAGGATAAAAGGAACTCACCCGTCGCAGTTGGGGACACAGTCTACCAGATTCTGGATGAAATATGAATATTAAATTATATTCACAATGAATTAAATTAAATGAATTGAAATATGAATATTAAATTATATTCACAATGATTTATTCTACCGTTGTGGTTTTGTTTTACGTCAATCCTCCCTGTCTGAGATATTATTTTACACTGAGCTCTGCAGAGCTCCAAATGAGCATAATGTCACTTTGTTGACATCTTGCAACTCTTAGACCTGTCATGGTGACATTTTGGGATGTGTACATTCGGTGGGAAGGACAATTGCAGGATTTGAGATTTCCTATCCACCAAGTCTTTGCGAATGCATTCCTACCAATCCCATATATATTGCGTGAATATTTACCATATATCAACTCTTAACTTTTAAAAATCAATCTTTAGAGTACTACAGATATGAAATGGGATTGCTGTGTTATTTCATATTATTGAGATATGCTACTCACCATTCTTGCTATGCTACCCATCATTTTTGCTATGCTACCCATCATTCTTATACCGTTAAAATTGTATTGGTGATGAGTTTTTAAAACTCGTTCCAGCTCGACTGGAAAAATTATTCGAAGGCATTTGTTTTTCCTCCCTCCTATAACAGGGGTATCCTCAAGACCTAAGTAAAGTCATAAAAAATTTGAGCACACAGCATCTCCAGAGATAATATATGTTTCATTGGTTATCCGTGCCATCACTCTCACTACGGACAAGCTATACTTGCAGTAGCTTAACCGGTACAAGTTCATATTGTATGAAATAAAATAATATAAAATTTAAAGAATATATAATATATATATATAATTTCTAAGACATACAATTTTCGTAATTTGCCAGCCTTTTAATGTTTAAGTTTCACAAAATACAGATTATCATGTATTGCCAAAACTGTCACATTTCACGAACAACTTTTTCTTTTAATTTCTTTTGAAGGCTATATACCCATTGATGTATTTAGTATATTGCTAATACCCATCAATGTAATATATTATTGAAGAAGAATATAATATTCATTAATCTAAACAAAACATGAAATTGAACCAGACACAGAAAAATAAAAACCGATTACGGTCACAAATAGGAATCGAACCCAGTATATGTTTAAAACTACTAATTTGTTTTTGTCGATATCATATTTAAGTCAGAATTAACAATATAGTCGATATCTAGGTTACAAACCAATTTCAATAGAAACTATGTTATCATTTAAGAAAAAATAGCTGCCAAAAATTTCATTGTTCAAGTGGCTTAATAGGAAGCTACAAGCCAAAAATGTGTATATTCTTGGTATACCTTATATTGTAGGTAATAGGCATTAAAATCGCTTGACAAACGGAGTCTAGAAACGTTTGATTTCAAGCACAAAACTGTTTTTTTTATTTATTATGTAAATAATTTTATAAGAAAGAAAAAAATTTAATCAAGTGAAACTGTCACAGATAATCTTAGCTATTATACTGTATTTTTTAAGTTGTTTCCTTTACGCGTTCGTACATTTCTATTTAAAAATATTTTTTTTATTATAAGCTTACATTTATATTTTTTACTGAGCAATTAAAATTGTCAATCTATTGAAAAAATATTTTCTCTAGTAGTTTACATTTATATTTTTTATTGAGTAATTAATTTTTTTATTTGTATTCTACCTACTCAAGCGAAACGATAGGAAAACCTTCAATTTATCTAAAGCATATTTTTTTGTATTCATAATGTACACCAATTCGTTACAAAGATTAATCAAAAGAGCGACTTATCATCAAGCCTTAAGACGCTTATCCCGGTAAGACAAGAGATCCTGGTTTGATTCCTAGGTGTGACCGTAATCTTTTTTTAGTTTTTCTGTGTCTTGTTCTATATCATGTTTCGTTTAGATTTATTAATATTATCTTCTTCTTCAATGATATATTACATTTCAGTTTAACCCACTTTCCCACATATCTGCCGGCATCTTATACAGTAGAGTTGTTTCACGAAGACTATTTGCTTCAGTTGCACCACCTGAATTAAATGTATCAGATAACCGTATATAACCGATTAGAAAACTAATTTGTAATGCTTGTTCGAAAGAGTGAAAAGCAATTTGATCCGTCGCAATCCATGTTTGCTGAAGAATTATACCCATACATCACTAGTCAGAACCAGAGCCTAGTTGATCGAGATTTATTTCTATCACTGTTTCTTGTATCAGAAGATTAATTAAAATATAATTACACGCAACTACGTCAATTTTTTATGTGTTATCAATCCTGCGTATAGTAAATAATTGTACACGGTTTGTGAAAACAATTTATTTAACATTGAAGAGTATAGTACTAATAAATCTAGATGAAACGTGAACACCCTACATCTCTGAACTATGCGTCCCGGAAAACACTGGTGTGAGGCAGTCAACTCTTAGATCAGCGACATCATCAGCTGTAGGACTGATGGAATATAAGCGCAAGCCAAATACTAAGTTTTGTGATCGCGCTTTCGGAGCATCTGGGCCGAAGGCTTGGAATAAACTCCCTCCGGAATTAAGATCCTTATCAAGTCCAACAGGTCTAAATTCAGGTCTAAACTAAAAACTTACCTTTTTAAGCTGTCATACCCTTAAATTAAATATACCATTCCTGGGAGAAATTTATATACAATTTTCAAATTATTTCCTAAATCCTGTATCTAAATTTCGCTAATAAACAATTAGTTAACGTTAATTAAGTTTAAATCTCAAGTGACCTACGAGGTAAGTATGGTACTGTATATTTACTCCATATATAGTTAGCAATAACATAGATCACTTTTTTCACAAAAACAGCGCTATACAAATCATCAAAATATTATTATTATTATTACAAGATACAGAAAAATATAAAGATAACGGTCACAACTAGGAATCGAACCCAGGATGTCTTGTCTATATATTCCGAGTGACCTGTGTTATTATGTATTAGCTAGAATGTACAGATCAGGAGATTACTACAAGTAGAATGCAGAATCATTGACATTATGAAGTATTACGATTGATTCTATCTTGTAATAAATCTGTAACTATCCTATGCTGGGAAGTGAAGGGATCTAATATGATATTCACAATCTTCTTGAGCACAAAACACAAAATGAAAATACGCGCAACCCTACGACATGGCACCTGCGCACTCTTTTATAATTAATTATATTTCATTCTATGATCGATCTGTAAATAATTATAATGATTAAATAATACTTATTTAAGGATTTGCGACTGTCCGAAAGTTAAATCAATTGTTAGACTTTTTTTAGAAATGTCCTTCACGGTAATTCAGTGTTTTAATAAATACGATACAATACACTTCGAAACTATATAATGCACTTCCAAATTAGTGCACTTACGTTAGTGAATTAGAGAGCCTTTTTTGCGTTGGTACATTTGGAATGCGTTTAAACCGAAGGTTATAAGTTACAAGTTACAAGTAGTAGCAGATGAAAAAAATTGCAGTATCATGTCCAATTACAATTATTGAGTAACTAACACACATACAAGTTATATGGAGTAATTGCTTTCAATAATGAACAATTGTACTTCACCAAATTGCTTTTAAGACATATGTTTATTGAACATTCTATTCGTTTGTATCTACTTAGTTCTGTAATTACAGCAAAAAGTTTGCAGAATATCAATTTCAGTATAATAGCTGTAGGTAATAAATAAATCATAATCATTTGACAAATCCACTGGGCAACGAATTTCTGCAGTTGATATTATTTATAGCGATGTGTTTTGCAGTTGCAATAATTTTACGATCTATATTTTTACTCACTTTTTAGATACACTGACATTTTGGTGTTTTTATGATCCTTATTACAAAATAATAATCGTATTACAAGAGATTTGTTTTTAGAGACGTTTCTAAAGTTTATTTTAACCAGGTATTTGAGTTTTTTGCAACATTTCCGCTTCGAGTTTTCTAATATGTCTACTCTTGAATGATCATAGTGCTTATCGGAGATCTCTGTGCCGAGTGGCACAGTGGTAAATTCATTGGCGAACCAATTCCAGAAATCACGCATTCAAGGAGTTTTATGCAGTGATCGGTGTCGTCCTTGTGAGACACCAATTCACAATCGAAGTGTTGATGGAAATGTTTATAGATATTTTTGGTAAACGGATATAAATAGCCAAGTACACCTACCCATTACAATGCCATTAATTATCTTGAAATGTCTTCTGTTTCACATAAAGGCCCTAATCAAATATAGGCGATATTCTCTACCGCTGCAGCTGTGGGTAGGGAAATCCTAGAGTGGATTCGCTTCTGCTATGGGTAGCGAAATGTTGGTTGATTTTCGCCTCTCTAGTCATTCACGTTCATGCTTTCCGTGAATAAATACATACACTGTAATCGTCCGTGTGTAGTGAAAAAATCTCATTATTGGAAAGGATAGCGATAGCCTGTCTCGCAAAACAAGCGAAAAAATACCGCTAGCGGCCACAGCTCATGCAAATACCCGGCGGAATCCCGTTTGATGTTTTACGCTTCCCAAAGCGGCAGCGAATATCGCCTGTTTGAATAGTCCCTAACCCTCAGTCCTTTGGCATATTGACCTTAATGTTTCTTACGGATGTGTCAGAAAGTCGAAGAATTTATGTGTATTTCCATTTCTTAATTCAATCCAAATAAATGGGATATTTCTGAACGTATCCGAAAAATAAAAACTATTTTTGAAAGGTGATGAAAAACGCTTTTTAATTTATTATTAGAAATTAACGTATAATTATATAATATTTTTTTAAGCATAAAAAAATGGTTCACATTTATACGTCTAAGCTCTGAACTAAAAGTACTGATAGCAAAAAAGAAATTCAAATTTTATCAGACAAGTATATTACAAACATTACTGTCACCTCACTTTTTTAAACGTTTCACAAAAAATAATAAATAAAAAATTGATACAATGTTTCATAACTTTTTCTCAAATTGTGGTCGGAACCTTTAGTTTCATACAGGTGACTATTAAATTATTCTGTGGTTAACTTCTTGATTTGAATCTGAAGTGTGATGTTTTTTCTTTCTTACACCGTTTATATGATATATTTCACCATTACAGTAAGGGAGATACAACGATTCTATGAAACCATACAAGCTGTTCCCAAAAGCGAACAAATTAGCCCGAGGGGTTAATCAGTAATTGAAAATTTTAATATAATCTAAATATATGTTTATTAAAAATAAAAATTTACTTATGTAACAAGTTTAAACGATTTTAAATCGTTGTTCGAGTGGAATGACTTCGTCGAGAATCGATGACCAGATCTCTCACGACATAAACTGCGAACGTTAACAAGATATGCTTTTTTAGATATGGGCCGAGTTTTTTTGCCCTCCTTTCCCCGGGAAGTACCTTGAAAATTTTCATTTAAACTTGCATTCATGCACTTCCTGGTAAAAGCGGTTTCGTACATATGCGTTTATGCCACACATATAATTGTCATTTCACTTGGCCATGCACGTTCTGCAGTTTTTACGAGGGCGCCTTGAAAGTGATTGCACTCCGCATGGGTTCCGTACTTTAAAAGAAATCGTCTTTTCGATGTGATGGAGTGTCATTAATATTGATATCTTTGTAGACTTTGGCAGATCACGAGATGAGAACATGAACCGTTTACCATCGGGCTATATTTTGTGACCGTTAAAAGAATACAGGTTTTGAAATGTTGAAGAATCAATATCTTTAAATAATGGGGTATTTTCACGAATTATAGACAACGTTAAGAACGTATGTGATTTTAAAGTTTTTATTATTTTTTTATTATTATTTTTACTCCTGTATACATATACAGGAGTAAAAATAATAAAAAATAAAAATAAACTTTAAAATTCCATACGTTCTTAACAATTTAACAACAATTGCACATGCAAAATCATGATATTAAGACGGAATCTAGTACTAAAACTAAAAAGTTGTAGGCGCCAAAATAAAATAGATTTTTTCATTTGTACATGGACGGAGAAAAATGATTATTGCTAATATATTAGGAATCTCTCCAATAATACGGTTAAAAACGGGATTGCAGGCCGTTTCCTGATAAAATTTTGATAAAATCATAATATATCGGAGACCGTAATGACAAAATTCGTAAATTTTAGGAACGCATGCGCTTTTTGTGAACACGTGTTCCGACACCGTGATAATACATTCGTATTTTACTAAACGTTTATCAGGAAACCTATCAATTCTTTCGTTAAGGGCCTGTAAAACCTTTCTCAACCGGATTACGCATAATTTGAAGATTTTCTTAATAAATAAGCATAATTTTTCTCTGTGTATCTACTTCCACCACTTTTTTCTTCATTGATCTGTTAAATTAATCGATATATCGCTGTAATTAAACAGCTTTAATGTCAGGTTCTTGACTATTGCTTATTTATGGAGAGACTAGCTACTTTATCACCAAATAGCAATATTGGTTTGACAAGTTACCCAATGTTTAACGCTTCAGCTATTTCCAAATTGAATTAATTACAAATTTTAGATTTCATTCGCTAATCTCGCGTCTACATGTCAGGTAATGTCGGCTGTATTTATAGCTTTTGAATTCAGTGCTAATTTATGTTGTCATAATAATCTGTGTTTAATAATTAAAGCTTGTTTGTTTGACAGCTGGCTTGCGATGTATGGCAATAAACACAGGGATAATGGAGCTTAATTGAGAGAAATGAGCTTACATTTCGTCGGCTTATTGCCCTAGCTTTTAATAACCTTTCAATAGTGAAAGGTAACAGTAGGGAAAAAACCAGCCAAATTTATTGCACATTGGCTGAAGAGTAGCCGACGTTGCTCGGGGACTTATACATGGATTGGGGTACAGTTATAAGGTTGTGTTTTGTGCAGTACCTGATAACTTGGTGCATTTTGAAGGTGGAAATAATATTATTTTATTGCGTTCGGGAATATAATCAATTTTTATTTCTAATAATTATTCCCTAACTTCCCGTCCATGTAACCTTGTCACCAGGAGATGGGAAGTACCACCAGTGCAATTTCTGCAGTGCCTCTGTTAACGGGTTCCTTGACTTGTTCAATGATTCACTTCCATGCCATACCATCCTCTTACACCTCTTTCTTTGTTCATCACTTACGTTTCATTTTACGATAAATAACTTCGCTCATACCCGACTTTTTCTGCCATTCACTTAATGTAGTACTATGAAATCCACATTGTAACTGTTAAAAAACTTCATATGTCGACATTAATTCGACTACGTATCTCATTCCAGTGCAGAGAAAATGAGTTAGTTATTTCGTGTTGACTTCTTCTACCATTCAAACTAAACTTTTTAAACACTACCTGCACTAAAAAGAACAAGCTGTGAAATTTTAAGCGAAACTGGATAAATGGTGTTGGAACGCGTACGGGATAAACAAACAAATATTCATTGAAGAAGATAATATATTACAGATTTGACAGTTATATTTAACAGACTAAGGACGGGTTTTTTCATAAAATTTAAACAATTCATCAAATTTCAATGAAGATTTTCAAGTTCTGTGAAGGTTTTATTCAAGTTCTGTTATTATATAATTATTGGCTATTTGTTTCACAAAACTGAAATAATAATAGTTCTTGAATAGAATCTTCAAAGAACTTGATAATCAACTTTGAAATTTGATGAATTGTTCAAATTCTGTAAAACTACCCGTCCTTAATAAAGTAAATCAATAAATTAGTATGTTTAAAATATACAATATTCTATAATATGTTACTATTAGAAGGCAAATCAAAATCGTTGAAAATGACAAAAACACAATGTACAAACTGCCCAAAATGCCCGCAGGACGCCACGGATCGCCTTATCTGCGCTAAGCTCGTGGGAGCCTGCAGGGGGGGCAAGGGGGGGCACTCCCCCCCCCCTGGATTGGTGGAAAATAGTCAAATAATTTTACTTATATTTTAAATCAAATCAAAAAATTGGTGGACTGTTTGGGGCAGGTTATGGTCCGGCTGAGTCATTGGACCTTACTTTTTCGAAAATGAAGCTGGAGCAACAGTTACGGTGAATGGATTACGCTGTCGAGACTTGATTAATGATTTTTTATGGCCGGAATTGGATGGTATTGATTTGGACAACGTTTACTTTCAACAAGACGGCGCTATGTGCCACACAAGCAACGAAACCATTGATCTTTTAAGATTGAATATCAAAATGACACCTCTTATTGGAAAACCCTGTATTTTACAGCGCCCTTGAGGTGATTTTTTTTAATAATAAATAATAATAATAATAATACTTGGATGACTTGTATAGCGCCGTTTTTATGCAAAAACACCTCAAGGGCGCTGTACAAACTTATAATACATTTCTACAGTGATCTATGTTATTACTTAACTATTTATGGAGAAAATATACAGTACAATACTTACCTGGTAGGTCACTTGAGATTAACACTTAATTAACATTATCTAATTGTTTATTGGCGAAATTTAGATACAGGATTTAGGACTTAATTGAAAAATTGAATATAACTGGTTTTTCTCTTAGGATTGGTATATTTAATTTAAGGGTACGACAGCTTAAAAATGTAAGTTTTTAGCTTAGACCTGAATTCTGTTAAATATAAATTAGTCAAATATTATTATAATTATTATTTGTAAAAGCTCTTAAGGGAGTATAAAATAAATAAATAAATATTTTGATCACGAAACACTTAAAAAAGGCATTTGTGTTTTTCCTTATTTTATGGTTATGGCCATATAATTAATTACAGCTAAACGTTCGCTAAGTTTGATTGGCGACAGCGGACCTTAGTTTCGTAGAGCAGGCATTAGAATGTATATTAATACATGTTCAGCAATTAGGAGCACCAGAAGACAATAGTAATTTGAATTTTCCCCTGATATACCGTACATCAGGAAGTGTGTCAGGCGAATTGCCTAATTATAATTATTAATATTTTCGAGAACAAAACGACTATTATGTCATAATAATTGTCAAAAGAATTGCCATCGTGTTCCTAATTTAACAACAGTTATGTCTGCCATTTCATGTCGGAAATGTAGAAACAATGGTCATGCGCGACAACGGTAACAAGATTTACGACTCTAATGTTTTGGACCATTTTACCAATAATCCTTTCAAAGTAGATACTGTCAGTATCAGGTTTTAACCGTGTTTGGTGACCAGATCTGAATAGTCGGGTACATCCCAACCTTTCTCTTCTCTTCCTCACTCCATTTAATCTCACAATATACCAACAATGAGTTCATAAACTTTTGAGAGAATGCATACCTAATGTTTTGTTTGTTTACATGAAAAATTAATAAACTTAATTGTGGATACCACTGTCCAACTATATAGTTAGCTCTCTTGTGCGATATTCCTATAAAGCAAAAAAAAAATTGTAAATCACATTTTTAGGCTAGCCGATTTTGTCAGTAAACATAGCGAAAGCCATTTCAAGTCACTTTTTGATTCTGTATGGTGTCACTAAGGCCCAGTTGTTTCGCGAAAATTCAAGTGTGGCAAAGTCATCAAATGAACCTTTAACGCCATTTTGTTTTTTAACAGTTTGATTCCAAGTCTGTTTCAGCTTTTGTACAAGTTGTGATCAGCAGAAGAGGTCTACTATATCTTTTTAAGTTTTTCAGATTATTACAATTTGATAAAAAGCTAAAACGCGCATAGAATTGACATTTAGCGGGGAGCTTTCAAATATCAAAAAGATGAAATGGCGCTGAATGGTCATTTGATAACATTTTTACGTTTGAATTTCTGTGAAATAACAGTGTTAATATCTTCAACTCTGAAGCGAGGGTTGATATAGTAAGTTTACGCAACTTCTGGGTCTAGAAGTCGAGAAGCTTTCTGCTTTATCAGTGAGGTAGTCAAATTTACAACCTTGCGGTGAGACATTTGTCGTTGTAAAGTCTAGATTGTCTTCAGGATAGGTCCCGATGTCGGCTGTGAAACACGGAATAAGTCCGCTTTTATTTAATGTTAATTAAAATATATCCTACGTCCTCGTTCACCAGGATATGTTCTCAGGACCTTCACTGAATATCCCTCACTCACCATTGTCAACGTAGGTCAAGTCCTGCATTAAAAAAAAATCAGTGTTCAGGGTCTGTCGCAAATCGAGTCCGGCCACCGAGTTGCATGTTGTATTGTTGGGTAGCAACATTATTCTACTAATTATTTCATACATATTTATTACCTCGGAGACTGAGAGCATGTTGCATTTCTTACAAATTGCGTGCCTCATTACCATTACTTGCAGATTGTTTAGTATTCGATAATTTCGTCAAATTTTGTAAAAATGTGTAATAATATATAACTCATTATCGTCCTGTTTAGAGACCACCATTAAAAATGTAAATGTTGCTTGATTTAACGTTTTCTGTATTTAGTGATTGGATTTGATTAGTCAGGTACTCTCATTATTTTTCCCTATTCCTATCTCCTTTCTCCTGTTTTCTTTATCCTAAGAACATTCCCTAAAATTGAGGATAAAATAGTTCAGCTGGCATCGGGCCTTGAGACACTCAATCCGGTTATTACTGGCGACAGAATTAATATTGTTGTGAAAGATATAATACTAGATTAATAGTTATTACTTGTTACCTGTGTGAAATCAAAATTAAGTAGATCCTCGTATAAGAAATGTATATCTCATAAAAGCTTTGGAACATACCTGAAACAATAAAAAACAAATAGCTATTAGATAATATTGCAAAAGCACCGATAAACATTTCAAATAATTGAAAAAATACATGTATTCAAATTCAATCAATAAATATATGTATTACCATGTACCAGTCTATATAAATACCACAAAACAGGTTGCTATAATGGGCTCGTTAAATAGTTTTTAACTGCTAATAAAATTGTTTCAAGCACCTTTTTGTAAATTCCTATCTTGGGTTTGTGCTTAATAAAATTGTTTGTTTCTTTTTTGTTTGTTTTTTCTTGTATTGTTTTTTCTAGTTAATCTCACTTTTTTGTACTATGTTGCATATGAAACTTAAATTATTGATATCAAAATACCTATTTCAAATTGTATTACCTCACCAACTCATAAATTGCAATGTCCTCCCGTTCTAAAATGAATTTTATGACTCATTACACTCTTACTGTCTTACATATAAAGATTCCGCCGATGCAGCGTTGGTATAGCTATACGAAAAAGAGTGCCGTATACTGCTCGGGTTATAATCTTTACTAATAATAATATTCGTGCAGGATTTTTTAGACTGGCACCCTTTTTTTCCAAACCACTAAAACACGGTCATTTTCGCATTTCCTGTTTTGTTGCTAGCATATTTCCACATTTGAATTGCACCAAAATCCGGCCAATTCGATTATGCGTTCCGTATTTGCTTTGGTAAATTGTTATATCAATTTAAAATATTTCTCTGATAGTGTTGCAAAGGGATATAACTGCTTTTTTACTTTTTGATATTTATCCTTGATCTCTGTCTTACTACGATCGTAATGCGTTCCTATTTTTGGGGGTTGGGGGGTTTATAAATCTGTCAACTAGTAATACTGCCGTATTACGGTCGGTATACGCAGTACGCATCCGCGTGATTATGTGTAATGTTTTCTACTAACCCGTTCTTATCCCCCCATATTATCTATTATGTTCAAATCTAAAAAGTTACAATATAGTTGCGTTTTAAAGTAAGGTATGCAATTAGAAAGGGAGCGAGGATGCCACACTGAGTTAATACGTATTTGAGTTCAAGGATCAAACAGCATCTAAGCCTTCAATGATATCGGTTCTCGAGATAGGATCTCGAATTTGCACATTGTTTTATAATATTACCTAACTAGGATACCTAGGAGATGAATGTTCCTCTTCTACATTCACATTTACACCATAATATACGGAATTGATTTAAGAAAAAAACTAGGAAATTAAATGAATATTGGTTTTGAAATAATCAATTGGGTCGACCAATCTTGCAGAACTATTACCATAAGTTTAGTGCAAAATAAGTAAAAATGTTTCATATCTTTGCTGCGAAAAAACACATTAAAATCGATGTAAGTGTTTTTAGCATTCCATCTAGAATAAATGTAGATATTTAAGTTTTTTTAATATCTACATTTATCTACAACTGCTGCCACCCGTCTGGAGCAATGGCATCCTTTGGGTATGTTCTGAGACTGAAGGTATTGGGGAGGAGTAGAAGAGAAAGGTGGAGGAGTACCTAGCTATTCAGATCTGGTTACCTAACACAGCTAAAGCCATTTCAAGCAAGTATGTTATTGATGAATCGAAATCAATCAACGGAATCGAAATCTCTTGTCTTACCGGGATATAATTAAATTAGTTGCAAGATGATATTGTTAATTCTTAATTTGAAATATGAGATCGATAAATATGACGCTTAATAAATAGGTCGCAATGGTGGAGTGGTTTAAGATATCCTGGGTTCGATTCCTAGTTGTGACCGTTATCTTTTTATTTTTCTGTGTCTTGTTCTGTTTCATGTTTTGTTTAGATTTATTAGTACCTACTATCTTCTTCGATGATAAATTGTTATTATTTGACAATTTTATATCGCCGTTTCGTAATAAACTAGGGCTTACCTGCGAAATCACGGGATATTATAATTGAAGGATGGATAATTGCATGTTAGCTAAACAGCGTAGACCATTGAAAAATCACGAATTTTGACTTTACTCGCAAATTTAAACAAAAGAAATTTATTATTAAAATATATTTTTGGTCAATTCGTATTATGTTATCGTTAGGCGAGTACTTCATCACAATTAGTTTCAATTATGAACCCGTCACTTAAATTCAAAGCTAACGGCGTTCTAGAGTTCATTGAATCTGAGTTACAGACAGTCACACTATCGAAATTAATATTGTAATAAATATTTAAAAAAACACCTCTGATTGATGAATTATAACGCATTAACATTTAAGTAATCATTAATTTAGTGTTATCGATTCACGGCAATGTGCAGAATTCTATTTCAACAAGTAGCACGAGATGCAGCAATTTCTGCGTTATTATCTGTTCAGTTTAAAGTGAGAGCGACTTGTAACTGAAACGCGAAACGCACAGACCTGTACTTTCTGAACTTACCAATGTTACTTTCTGTACTTACTAATGTTACCAGTATTACCAGTATTACCTCCATTGTTATACCTTGACACGTCATGGAACACTTGGCCTGCTTTACCACACGCCCAAGATCTCGTCTTCATTGTGATTCATAGTTTCGTAGACCGCACATATCACATGTATGGTATTATCTGTTTTAGTGCATCTTGTTATGCGATAAGTGCCACTTAATTCTGAAATATAATCTGACGAGTCAGCTGGAACAGTTACCGTTAGTTACGACAGGGAATCAAAATCGTAAACACTTTTAACTGTCAGAGTCAGAAGTAATATCGAAAAGTAAAAGTTTTGGAGTATTCTAACTTTTAACCTATAAACAGGAAATGCGTACTAATTTTTGTAAGAATTCGATTAAATCTGACGTTTAGATCATTGCTGCTGTTACTATAAAGGAAATGGACTGAAATTAACATTAAAAAAATTGGAGTAGTTAAACACTTTGTTTCTTTTGATCTACCGGTGTTTCAATTGAAGTAATAATCTTGAAATACTGTCATTGTCTCTTCGGCACCGGTTTAATTTATAGAAATCTATTTTAATTCAAGTGATAATATTCTTTTATTAGTTGTTGATTCACTTTGCGGCATTATTGTAACTAAATAATATATTTTTTAACACCACTATTTAATCAAAATAATCGACATGTTTAAAAACCAATGATTAGTTAATATTAAAAACAAGGAGATAATAAAAGTTTTAACAGTCAATTAAATATATTTAATAACACTTTTTTAAATTGTCTCCTCTTGCGTTTATTTTTAAATAAATAACTATATTAATAAAAATTTATTTATTGTTATTTAGACATTTCAGTTACTCCTCGATTCTGTTGTGTTCATTTGAAAAAGTTTTTGATACATACATAAATGCAATAATTACCTATTTTATAAGAATTTTATGGGCGTATTATCTTTTATTTTTTTTAATAATAACTAATTAATAAACCGATCATTGTGCTATTTTTTGTTTATTGGCACTTATTTGTTTATACTTGTTTGTTTATTATAAGTTTGTTAATTTTTATTATACGTTAATGTTAACATGACGATTATATGGAATTATAAAGTTATTTATTCTATTTAAATTATATATATATTTGTTAAAACAGTTCTTTATATAAACGAGTCCGTTGTGTATTTATCATTTCGAGTGACAGCTGTTTCACTGTAAGTACTTGTATTTACCTTACACCTGCTTGTAGTATGAATGCAATAGGTGAATTACTTGGATTGTCCATTGCCATAATGTGAGTCAGCTGAGAGAGCTTTCCTCAATAAAATACGCACTTTACGCGAGGTTTGAATATAAAAGGTTAATTTATTTAGATAAGTGCGACTTAGAAAATGCAGTTCAATGAACAATAACGCAGCTTTCTAGGTATTTTTTATATTTATTGCGGATTCAATTAACCAATCCAGTTTCAATGGTTATTTATTATTTTTTAGAAAATATTATCTTGTTTGTACGAGAAAGTTTATCGTGTGTTTCTCATACAACAAAATCTCTCATTCTGTGAGCTCCAGCATCACGAAATTTGCACAGCTTATTCTGTTGGTTTTTTTGTCAACTATTCTGTGTAAACCTACCTATTACCCAACATATTATTCTAGGAAATCTATCATGAACACGAACGAGTTACATAATTTCAAACACAATTAGGTATGTAGTTAATACATATTATTACAAAACATTACTACATATTCACTGAATAAGAATTGAATCATATATATAGGGGAGACCGGGGATAATTGTACCACGGGTCAGAAGTACAAAAGCGAATAATTCACTTACTATAAGTAAGTTTATGATACGTCGTCAGACGATGGCCCTGATACGTATCGACGTGTCGCTAGAATACGTCGGGACACAGTGAAACCGTTTGAAAGAAATTTTTGAGCGCCAAAAGTAATTTCTTTCGATTCCTTTAAATACGTAATATTATATTTACTGTGCTGTGGTTTTTACCTGTTTTACTATGTAGACATTTCCTTGGACAAATGAGTTTATTTTAGGATGGATTTTTAAACGGTCGTGACGAGGGGATGAAGAGATGACCTTTTTTTACTGTATGCAAGTACAGCTCCCAAGTCCTATAAGCTCTGTCCGTCAATGTCCGTCCGTAAAAATTTCAATGTCCAATAATGTATTCGTTGTAATTTTCTGTTTTTCTAATAATGTATTCGTTGTAATTTTCTGGTTTTCTAATAATGTATTCGTTGTAATTTTCTGTTTTTCTAATAATGTATTCGTTGTAATTTTCTGTTTTTCTAATAATGTATTCGTTGTAATTTTCTGTTTCTCTAATAATGTATTCGTTGTAATTTTATGTTTCTCTCTTTTCCATGACAAACTTTCTATTTTTATTATAATATAAGCATATTGCTTGGGGGATAGTTGTACCACATTGTTTTCGTACTAAAACAAATGTTTTTTTCTCATTTTTTTAATGTATTTATTTAGTAATTTTATTTCAACAAAAAAATTAACTTTCGTGATAACACTTCTACTGACGAATTCTATAAAAGTTACCCAGAGGCCAGATAAATTGTGGTTTATATTAAATATTGAATATTAATTTTAGAAACTAATAAAATAACTGGATTTTTCATCGAAATTATTAAAAATTAACAACTTTATGGCTAAATTCTAAACAAAATTCCGGTACTGGTACAACTGATCCCGGAGTTGGGGTCAGTTGTATCATTTACCCCAATCTGTTT
The DNA here is from genome assembly GCA_026573805.1 of Hesperophylax magnus. Classification (NCBI taxonomy): domain Eukaryota; kingdom Metazoa; phylum Arthropoda; class Insecta; order Trichoptera; family Limnephilidae; genus Hesperophylax; species Hesperophylax magnus. Next base: position 13,715,590 of record JAIUSX010000084.1, read on the forward strand.
ACGCTCTTATATTTTCTATCTTTCTTTCTTCTATAAGATTTAAAAAAAAACATAAGAATACATGAATTTGGTTTACAACTAAATTATCTGCCGTTAATAATGAGTGTTTTTTTATAAACTCTATACCTAAGACGTAGAAAATGGTAAGAGTCAAATTGGTACAACAGTCCCCGGTCTCCCCTAGATTAATTTATGGGCCATAGAAATGATTCTACAAAAATTGCGTATTGCGATTGTCAAATTAATCCAAGCAAATCGAAAAAACTTACCGAGATGGAAAGTTCTTGCTATGAATATTACATTCCAAGGCACTAATTACTTTTTTTAAACATGAAAACTTAACACGAATGAAGGTGGTCAATAAGATCGCATAACGCTTCCTGTTGCGCGATAACAACCTATAAAAAAATTAACGTTTATTGCGGCCGTTTGAGTCGGTTTTTGAAGCAGCCATACCCAAAGTTATGTGCCAAAAAATAATGCAATTAAGTGATGGGCGTGGAGAGTAATAAAAGCATTGGTTTGTATGAAAGGAAAAGAAAATTAACGTAACCCATATTTTTAATAACCAGTGGTGGCCTAGACGGAGAAAAATGAGTATCGCTAATTTATTAAGAATCTCTTAAAATACATGACTTAACCACTGGAGCAATTTTTGTCATATTTTGCAAAAAGGTTTAAGCGATCGCTCGCCATAATGTGCCAAATTTATAGAACCCAAAAATATGGGATAGACGGCGAAATCTATGTGGATTATTTGGCTTTAAATATCAGTAAAAAGTTTTATGTATCTGCATATTAATATTTTGAGGAATGATATGAATTAACTTATATGGTATATGTATATATATCACACCAATCGCTCGAGTGGTTTAATACCAAATCAATATTTTGATTAATCTATAAAATGAATTGGTGTACATTATGAATAATTAAAAATATGTTTTAGATAAATTTAAGGTTTTCCTATCGCTTCGCTTGAGTAGAATATAAATAAAAAAATTAATTACTCAATAAAAAATATAAATGCGAACTACTAAAAACAATATTTTTTCAATAGAAATGTATGAACGCATAAAGGAAACAACCTTAAAAAATACAATATTATGGCTAAGATTATCTGCGATAGTTTCTCTTGATTAACTTCTATACTTTCTAATAAAATTATTTACAAAATAAATAAAAACCATTTTTTTGCTTAAAATGGAACGTTTATAGACTCCGTTTGTCAAGCGATTGTAATGCCTATTACCTATGATATAAGGAATATCAAGAATATACACATTTTTGGCTTGTAGCTTCCTCTTAAACGTAGATGTCTTGAAAGGAGTAGCGGCTCGCGGCTTTTGGGTGTACTAGAATGCTAATATTACAAAAAATGGCTATATTGATGTTGCTGTAGCTGAAATGAAGATTTGAGGAAATTTCAGTTTGGCCGTGCGCCGCACGGATTTCCTATTTAATTCAAGCCATTTTTGTAATATTTGCACTTTATTGCACCCAAAAGTCACGAGCAGCCACTGTTTGAAATGTGTTGCATGCATTCCTTTGTTAATTAAGCGGGAAAATAACTCGAAAACAAACAACTATCTAAATGTCCACCTGATACAGGCTGCGAATTAAAATAATGAAATGTATAAATGAACAACAAGACAAAAAACACATTGAAAAAACAGCACTTGCTATTAAATTACCCACTGCAATGATCTGTCTCTCAACAAGGTCCAGTGAGTTATTTACACTGGTCCACACATTAAGGCTAAAATGTAAAGAGACAAAAAAACAATAATCTTTCTGACCTTGTCAGAGGTCTGTCTGGCCTCGCCTTTGTCTCTTTCCATTAATGCTGTATGAATAAATAAACAAAAGTGATACATGCAAAACTTTGCAATTTTTCTGGGTCAAATCGGCGAATGTTGTTGTGTATTACGTGGGTTTAGTTGCAATGTGTATCCGGGCTTGATGTCTATATCTTCTTATTTATCTCTTCACATTTATAATAATATATAATGGGGAATGCTTTCTGAGTCTGTATTATTCTCTCTCTGCGTGGGATGCTGGAATGTTTTGAGATGGCTTTTTTCTTGAATTGTTTATGCATAACAATACCTTATTAATGGGGTCAAATGATTCAGGCATAATGCCGGTAGATATATAATGTTTTAGGTAGGTACCATGCAAATAATAATACTAACAGTAAACTAGCTTAGTGGTAAACTTAAAATTGTTTGTTAATAGATGGCGTTAATTTAAATATTTAAAAAAAAAAAAACACTTTTTGCCACTTATTCTTTATAATAATAAAATGAATGGGTTTTAGTTTGCGCCCGTACTTCAAAATGTTAATATAATTATTTTTTTACATACATCGAATTGAGGAGGACGCCCATGTCATCTTTGGGGATGCTGTGTGGAGGGCCTTTTTTAGGAAAAAGCATAAGGTTTGGACGAATCTGGTGGTCAGTATGTACCGGAATGACAAATGTGTAAATTCATCTCTCCCACTTCGGTGCAAGGCGACGAGAAAGTCCTGTTATAAGGAGGTCAAAAGACGAATAAAGAGTTTTTTCCGTATTAAAACTCAATTCTTTCAAGAAAAGCATACAAACACAATATTATATGACCGATTCAACCCAACATTGTATTTGAAAGCTTCTCTTGAAAGAATTGAGTTTTAATACAGACAAAACTATTTATTAATATTCATATTGCGTATGTACGGGCGCAAACTAATAATTCATCTTAAAGCAATGCACTACGTCGTGTAATATTTTGAATCGAGCTACTAACAATAACACCCCTTTTGTAGATGGCGATAAGGTTTAAATCCGCCTGTTTTGATTTATGTAATTTTATTATATTTTGCGGACGTTTTGGCACAAATATTTAAATTTTATTCAATAATTTTACAAAGAACTTTATTTACCATACTATACAATGCAACCATGACCGAAAATGGGTTCCTAAGTGGGAGATTTGAACTTTAAAGCTGTTTTTACAGGCCACACACATTATTTTTTTCTGGGCTTATGAAAAGACTTATTGAAATAAATACTTTATAATTTTATAGGCAAATATGTGTTCTACTTGCAATATTTAATTTAAGTATATAAAATACTGCTAAGTGATCGAATTTTCAAACCAAAAACACATGATTTTGCAATACTAAATAGTGCATCGCCTTCGTAATTTAAAGTAAAACTTGCATTACATTTATGATACATTTGTAAAAAACATCATATTTCATTGTCAGAATATATTTATAACATAATGATCAATCAATCAATTTAATTTATGAATCTGTAGATATAGCTAATTACACGCGGTGAAGTTTCACATATTAGATGATTTTTCTTGATGTTAACGAGATTTAAAATATCTGTATGCAGTCATAACAGCACTACGGTGGGCGGGAATTACTCGTAAGCAGTAGGTACGATCTCAACTCGACACGATTTGCGAAATCTCAACAATGCTGTATTTGTATTCAGTACCCGCCTACCTTAAATAATGCACAAAATTAAAGCCTCACGAGATTTGAAAACTTTTTTACTTTTTTTATTCCGGTCAGAAAACTTCTAGGGTAAAGTTGAGTGAAATAGTCGTGCGTTACTTAATGTGGGAAGTATACCTACTTATATAATGATGAAATAAGTAAAGAGAACGTGGTTAATTGATGTTAATTAAATATGATTGTTTGGTGATAAATGTAATAATTGATTTCTACAGTAGAAAACCTCTCTAAAAACCGGGAAATTAATAATCATTTTCATTAATTTATGCGTTCTAATAAAAAAACGAAACGTTATTAAAATTTTTGCAAATCAATGCACGGAGAAAAATTTGTATGGTTGATTTGTTAACATCCTGTTAAAAACGTGATGGCAAGCTGTTTCCTAATAAAATATTAGTCCATTCTGAATATATCGGAGGACGCGTTCACGCAGCTGCGCTCTTCATGATAAATATTAGAATTGTTATGAACACGTGTTTCGACATCCTCATAACACATTCGTCTTTTACTGATAGTTTTTTTAGAAAATTCATATGTTAAAGGCCTGCTGTCCCGTTTTGAACAGGAATACGAATAATTTAACCAGATTTTTAATACGTTTGCAATACTTAATATCAGTAAGTTTCCTCCGTGTATTAGGATATCTAAGTGAAGTATTTACTTTGTATAGTTCTACAATCCAACTGTTCCGGTTCAGGTAACTCCGGTACACTCCATTAATCAACTTGGAAAAGAGACTTTGATTGACTCTTGGCAGTGGATAGTAAAGCATAAGCACTGTAGATACAGTTTGTTAATGCAGGTATTGATAGTGCCTAACTTCAGGGCGGGGACCAGCTGCCACGACCAAGTAGAGTGGATTGTGAAAGATGTTAACGAATAGTATGAATGATTGACGGTGTTAATTATTGCAGATATGCGTGCTGGGAAACATTTTGCAGTACATTTTTTGTAGATTTCTAGTCGGCTCCTTAAGTTTATTTAATGTTTAAATAGAAACCAAACAACTTTTAGATGTGGCATTATTAAGTAATCCTTCAGGTCTCAGGCATATTTAGCGTTAAATTTCTTAAAGATGCTGTCAGAAAGTCGGAATTTTTTTGTGTATATCTATTACTTAATAAAATCAAATAAATGGAATATTTCTGAACATATTCAAAAACTAAAAACTGTCTACGAAAAGTGGTGACTACTCTTACAAATTTAATTATTAAGGCGATGCCATACATAGTAATGCAAAATCATGTGTTTTTGGTTTGAAAATTTGGTCGCCTAGAAATGTTTTAGATGCTTTAGTTAAATACTGCGAGTAGAATACATCTTGGTCTTTGAAATAATCTAGTTTTTTTTTAGATAAGTCTTTTTATAAGCCCAGAAAAAAATAATGTAAAGGCCTATGAAAACTGCTTTAAAGTTCAAAATTTCCTATTTACGAACCCATTTTCGGTAATGATTTTATTGTATAATGTGGCAAATTAAGTTATTTATAAAATGATCGAAAAAAATTAAATATTTATGCCTGAACATCCACAAAATAAAATAAAACGCACTTTTTGTACATGTTTTTTTCTTGCATAAATCAAAACAGGCGGATGGTGTTAAGCGGAAATTTAAACCTTATCGCCATCTACATAAGGGTTATTATTGATAGCGGCTCAATTTAAAATATTACACTACCTAGTGCATCGCCTTAAGAATAAACACATAATTTTTAAATCTATCGAAATCAATCAAAGTTTTAAAAATGGCTCTCCTTACGTTGCGAGCTTAAGTTATTAATACCAAAATAATATTTACACAAATTTATTATAAATATTACTGCCACCTCACTTTTTTTATCGTTTCATATAAAATAATTAATAATAAATTCACGATGTTTCAAATTTAATTCTCAAATTGCCACGGAACCTTTGGTTTCATAGTGGTGTACATTTTATTTTATCTGTTGTTAACTTCTTTTTTATATTTGAATATAAAGCTTGGTGTTTTTTTCTTTCTGACATCGTTTATTTATATATTTTTAACTATAATGGTAAGGGAGACACAACGATTTCTATGGGACCATATAAGATCTTCTGTAAAGCAAACAAATTGACTCTACGGGTAATAGCTGTTTATTTCAAAACCCAACAAAGCCTTTTTAGCATTTAGCATAATTTTTAATTAATATTTTAGACACAGCCTTGAAAGTCTGTTCAAAATAAACTAATTTATTAACTCTAGGCTTATCAAATATTTATAAATGGGTGCAGAGTGGTGTTGAAACTATATTTTTCTGCCTTTCGGCGTCAAAATTTGGACAGAGAACTTAAGATTGACTTTAACCCATCCGAAACTGGCAGTTCTTTTTTGTCATCATCCTATCTCTTATGCGGGTTACCTACCCTTTCCCCAACCAATGACACCTTCTCACGACAATTATGTTAACTTCTCAAAAAAGTAGCGTTTATATTCCTAAGAGTAGTACAAGATTTTGCGGACGTTTAAAAAAAGACAAGCCTGACAGATGTGGAACATCGTAATTGATTTTTACTGAAGGAAGCGAAAATGAAACAAACAAGTCCTTAGTAATATTGGCGACGAGAAAAAAGCACCGAGTCTTGGCGACGAGGCGGAAAGAACCAACAAGTCACAAAGCTGGCCCAATAAAGCGTCGTTCCATCTTGCCACACTTGCTACTCAAAAGTAGTTACGCCCCTAGTCACGCTAAAAGATGTTATCTAAAAAAAATTATGACCCTACTTAAAATATATTTTCGTAGAAAGCAATCACTTTGTGGTTTAACATTTTAATGAAATAAAAACAATATTTTTTGTTTAAAACCACGAATTTTTATTAATTTTAAGACCGACCGGTTTCGCTACACTCGAGCATCGTCAGGGTACAAAATTAAACTGAGTTTAATTTTAATTACTCAGTTTAATTTTGTACCCTGACGATGCTCGAGTGTAGCGAAACCGGTCGGTCTTAAAATTAATAAAAAATCGTTTTAAACAAAAAATATTGTTTTTATTTCATTAAAATATATTTAACTATTTTACAAAATGTATTTGCTTTACTCTTTTTCTTCCTTTTATTTTTTTATATTTGCAAAAAATGTCTTGAAAGATGAGCAAATAAATAAGCATGTAAATCTTGACCAAACAATTACCCTGATTGATGCCCTGTGAAATGTTCTAAAAAAAAGAAAACATTAATGCTTGGCGAGCAAATTTCTGAGAACTTGTATTATTATGGATCCGAAGTTAAATTTTCTCAGAATTCAACATTTAGATAAACCTTTGTTAAGCCCAAATATCTAATAAATCGTATACCCTCCGAAATATGAATGCTTATTACATATAATTTCGAACCCATGACATTTTGATCTGTTCACATAATTACCAAGTCACGCAGCTCTCCCAAACTTACCAATGCTCGAATATTTCAATATTGGATGATACGTCTTAATCACAGATTAGGTCCGCGGAGAAATTTTCCAATAAATCACTTTCTAATACGAAATTATTAATAAATAAGACTTCGTATCTAATTTGCATATTGTGCGCCAAAACGCCCATGTTAACCTGCGGGCTATGGGATGAAGGGACAGTCACGTTTAAAATTAAACTCACGTAGATAAAATTAGAAAAATAAAGACTAGATTGATTATTAAGTCACATGAGATGGCTTATGGGTTAATCGAACACTCAAAACGATTAATAATTATAGTTTTGTAATGCAATTAAAGACGATCTCTGCTGCAGAATTGCAATATCCTTGAAACTAAAAGGCCAAGAAGTTGTGAGTAATGATAAATTCTGCTACAGAATTACAAGATATTTGACACTAAGAAGCCCAGAAGTTGTGGGTAATGACAAACTCTGCTACCGAATTACAAGATACTTGACACTAAGAGACCCATAAGTTGTGGGTAAAGACGAACTCTGCTACAGAATTACAAGATACTTGACCCTACGAGGCCCAGAAGTTGTGGGTAAAGACGAACCGTTGCAGAATTGCAAGGTTCTTGATGCTGAGAGGCCCAGAAGTTGTGAGTAAAGATGAACTCTGCTCCAGAATCGCAATATCCTTGACACTACGAGGCCTTGATACTTGTGGTTATTCCGGACATAAAATCGACAAAAATTAGTAATGTTTTGATCCCGGATGAAAGACCACCATTAGTTTACAAATATGTTTAAAATGGCTGTAGTTTAATTTAGTAAAGACAAAAATATCTAATTCTCTTTCCTCGTCCTTAATCTTGCAACCTCGATGGCTTATCACTCTTACAGCTGTTGTGTGGCAACACTCAAAATAAAACCACTGTCTAAAACATGCGATTTTTCCTCGTTCAACACAATTTATATAATGTTGTAAACAATGCACAGTATTACCACTTGCATGCTTTATCGGAGATGTTCTGAATCATCGGAGAAATCTGTTTTGACGTCATAATCATACCATCTTTCATTGTGCTGCCACACGGAAAAAACTTACTGATACAAAATATTGCTAATTTATTAAGATTCTCTTCAAATTATTCGGTTGAAAATGGGATTGCAGGCCCTTAACGAATGAATAGATAGGTTTCCTGATAAACTATTAGTAAAATACCAATGAATTGTCATGATGTCGGAACACGTGTTGATAAAAATCCTAACATTTTCTCATTTCGTCATTAGGTATATATGTATTTATTTATGCAATTTTAAGGAATACCTACATGTGGTAGTTAGTCCCAGAATTTCTGCACTGAAATAAATTCCGACTTCTAATATTACGTAGTGGAATCTGAAAACTTATCGATGCAAGGAATTCAGGACTATCGAATTCATTATGTAGAATTTTATATTACCTAAATGCCAATTATTATCATTAACATTAAATAAATAATTTGTTGATATGAATGGAATAACTTTAAGCTTTTGGTGACAAGTTTCTATCCTATTGCTCGGTTAAATACAATCCTTTAAATTATATTATAATTAAACCCACGGTTTAAGGTGATTATTAGGCACCCACATCCTTCATACAGAAATACTGCAATACTAAACTGAAAAGCTGTGGAAGAAGTTGTTAACAGCAGAGCTATTAAATTGATTGCAGCGGCATTTATTTTAACGACTACGGCTAGTTACTGACGGAATGTTCAAAATGGCATTTTGTAACCAAAAGTTCTGTGATTTAATAAAATTAATTCAAAAATCTGATTGCAAAAGATCTCAACTTGAGAGTAAGCAAGAAACCCAATACCACTTTAAGAATAATATTTACTATTCTTGCGGTCCTTTTACGTCTGAAAAAGCCATGCACGTTTGATGACGCCAAATATCTCTGATAGATTTTTTGTTGTTGCTTTCGTTAAAACTAATTTCTGCTTTCTATAATAATTTTGGACATGCTTTATCGTTCTGGCTTAGCTACAAACGCTATAATTTGTTTTTCTTATTATACTAACTTATCGTACGCTTTTTAATATGCCATATCTCATGGTATATTTCTAGCGGGCGTGTCTGTGTCTAGGTATATAATATTTAATTTAATAAATTATATGGTTCAAAATGCTTAGACTACACAAATAACGATGTGAAATAATATAATATATTATGTATCTATGTTTTTACCAATTAGGTCTTAACTGATACGTGAGATGTGGGTTTCGGTGGATTTCCCATTAACAATCCAGTTAATTGGTCAATGCCTGACTGCTGTGTTTTTATCTGCATCTGCTGTATTCTTGTCTGAATCTGCTGTGTTTTTGTTCGTGTCTACTGTATTTTTTGCTGATTTAATTGATTAAGAACACCTGTTTGTTTTGGCATCTCATGGTCACGCATAATACTTATCGCTATTATTAGATTTGTAAAGGATAATTATTGTAGGAATGCCGTCGCTATGAAATGTGCCACACTTCGCAATGGTGTCAGCTGAAAGCGATAAAAAGTGAAAGCATTATTTTCTTCCAAGTGAATTCTTCCCGAGTACATATTTCCCACACTGGATTTTTGATTATACAAATGCACACGATACGACGTGATGAAAATAAAATAAAATTTCCGCGAAGGCGTTACTAGTAAATTTGTTTAAGGAATTTAAGAAGTCTAATTTCTGATTGAGCTAACAAAAGAAACAGATTTTTTAAATATTTAACTCCACGCATAAGGCCCTGCGGAAAATATTTTTTTATAGGGTCTATGTCATCTTTGTACATCCTGTGTGGAGGGTTTTTTTGTGGAAAGAAATAAGTGAACCATGGTCCTCTGGAAGGGAGAAAACAGCTCCCACAGCCGAGCTGTTGAACTATTGAACGAGGTAAAAAAACGACCCATTCTCGTGTGACAAATGAAAACTGTGTTGTATGTTTGGCGAGCATTTAGTGTGTTTTTTGACCATGCACCCACTCCAAAAGAATGGCATATGGCAAAGGTGTTGGGTATCCAATAAATGGTTCTTGGGGCGGCGGTACCCATACCCACCTCCAAAATTGTAATATGTTAGATAACAATAATGTTTCATAATTATATAATAATGTTAAAAGAATTAGGTCAAGGAACGAAAAATATGGAGAGTGTAAACTAAATTGTAAATATTGAGAATTTTCTATTTGGGTAAAACTTCGAGGACTTTAAAATTAGGACAACGGAATATCTAAGGTAATTGTTTCTGGGAGTTTGCAAATTATTTGGACAGATATAATACGTTTAATTTTAATAATGGTATATAGATTTTACACCTTAATATTAATGGGATGCGTTTAGATAAACTGGAAATTAGAAATAGTCTAATGAAGAATTTATATATTATTATTATTAAAATCAGAAAACTTTTTCAATTATCCTCTACTAAATTTGTTCCCAATGTAACCCCCCACTACCCTCTCTCCACTCACACCTCCCATTACTTCTCTCGCTACATTTCTATGTCTCTAATTGTAATTTAGTTGTAAGTAAACCCTGATGAGGTGAGTATTGCTCACGTAATATGTCACGTAATAAATAACCGAATTTTATTTCTGATGTTTACTTACCTGTATTATAAATTAACTCAAGTAGACTGGTGTGGACAGAGTATGTGTTAGGTGTAAAACGCTATGATACATACCTGAAACAAGAAAACACAATACATTAGTTTTTACATAATTAGATCTTCACACAAGTAAAACCAATACAACATTTTTTTTAAATTAAAGTGTCGTACTCGTATTTTATGTAAATTTCTAAATTTCGATGTCGGGAAGTAGGTTATTTTTTTAATTACAAGATTTGTACACTAATATTACCGAAAACAAAAGTGAAATTCAAACAGACGTATTAAACAAAACAAAACCCCGTAAAGTTTGTAAAACTATAGAATATGATAACACGTTATTTACTTCTACCAAAAAGTGCAGAATTGATTTGGCCCTTAATGTGTTAAAATTTTAAACGAAAATATCAGCAATTAATTGCAAAGTATCTGAATTCTCTCCATGACAAAATTGAACAAACAATGTACCATGTTCTAGTATCTAGTATGCTTCGGAGGTACATGTAATGAAAACAAATCAACTGCGTCAGGGCAGTCAAATATTGAATTAACATTTTTTTAAATAAAAGAGAATCAAATATTTTTCGCTTTTCAGATAATTTCGATAAGTTGAGTTTACTTTGTAAATTCACATAAATGATTTCATTTATAGGAATACCAATTTTGAAATTAATAACGCGTAAAAAAAATTATTTATTGTTTCACATTTAATAATTTAAAGATCTACAAATTGCACATCCTCTATAGTTCTTCCGCCGCATTGATCTGCCATTGGAAATCACTCTTGATAATTTAGCAAGGTAAAGAAACTGGTTGCAACATAAAACCGAGCGGTTTCTTTAAAGTCATGCGGTTAGTATTCTGCTAACACCAATGCCCGGCGAGGTTGCTTTATGAACTGTAAACAGATGTGTCTGACATCTGATGTCTGCTCTCTGATGACTCTTATCCGGGATTATTGGTAGGATGGCAAAGAAGAAAATTAGATAAATACTATTTAATCCTGCAAGATTAAATCTTTATCTCATGCACGCATCCGGTTTTACGCGAAAACTGCATAAAATCGGAAATTACCAGTACAGGCAAAATGTGGGATAATTTTTCGTGTGCTTATTAATGGAACTTATTTTTATTAAATTACATCAAGCTTGATTTCTTTATGAAATGTGACAAGGTTGGGTTTGGTTTGATTTTAAAAAAAGAGCAGTTTTTCCGATTAATTTTTAACAGATATACGAAATTTAGGTAGGGCCTCTTGAAGTTTGTAGGCGGAATTGGAAAATCACAACAAATCAAAACAACTCCGCCGGGTGGTGACATTGGCTAATCGTGTCACCAGCTTCCTTGCTACCACTTCTACTGCCACAAACATACTTTTCATGAATTAAACCCAACAATACATTATCTAATTATATACAACAATAGCACTCAGCTTGCTTTATTCTATTTAAAGTCATTGATTACTTTTTCAACATACTACGCTGACAAAAATGAGTATTGCTAATAAATTATTTAGGATCTCTTTAAATTATTGGTAATTGCAGGCTGTTTCCTGATCAATTTTTATTAAATTTCTAATATCGGAACACGTGTTCATGCACCTGCATCCGCTTCGATATCAGTAGGGTTTTCCAATAAGTGGTGTTATGTGTATTTAATTCCGGCCATAAAATGATTTTTTATGGCCGGAATTGGATGGTATTGATCTGGACAACTTTTACTTTCAACAAGACGGCGCTACATACCACAAAAACAACGAAACCATTGATCTTTTGCGGGAAAAATTTCCGGACCGTGTTATCTCTCGAAGAGGTGATAACAATTGGCCACCGAGATCATGTGATTTAACACCTTGCGACTTCTTCCTTTGGGACCACGTGAAAGAGAAGGTCTACGTCAACAGCCCAGCGTCGATTCAAGACCTCAAAAATGGAATTCGTGAGGCTATCGAGGACATAAGGCAGCCACTTTGCGATTTGGTTATGGAAATTTTCATGAAAAGGATATGGTCCTGTAGGCGTGGTCGTGGTGGTCATTTGACTGATGTTATTTTTCACTATTAACGGCATACCTTTTCCTTTATAATGAAGTAAACATTCGATCATTTATATTAAAAAATGGAATTTTTCTCTGAATATCTAAATAACACCTCTTATTGGAAAACCCTGTATATAATAATGACTGTTGGGAAGAAAGAGCTTCACAGATGCACTCATAGAGGCCAGTGCATAGAGCTTGCGTGGAAGTCCGCAAGATGGCAGCCAGTGGCCAGTAGTCGCCAGGGCCAGTGGGAATACTCCCAGACAAACTTACTGTTCTCAGATCACATTTAGTCAGCTTCTAGTTAGGTCGACTATCGAGTCACCATTATAATACGCGAAGTATTAATAAATCCCTGATTTATCACAAAGAACCATTTATTTATAATCTCCTTCCACGACGAGTTGGAGAACTGTTTGTGGAAACACAACAATAACAAATAATTATAAGCAATAATTAGTCGCCTGAAATATTAATACAAATTGAATATATCTCCCGAGTAAAAATAAAAAAAAAATCTATTGGGAAAAAAAATCACGTGGGAAATTTAGCACTAACAAAATCATTCCTACAAAAATAAAGTTGGTTGTTTACAGGTGGAAAAATATAATACGGATTAATTGTTGATTGAGGTACTAGTACACATTAAATTATTTTTCGGGTTGGAAATAAGCCGACATAGCTCAATGGTTCAGAGCACCTGACCGGACATCAGAAGGTACGGTTTCAATTCCCGTTGGCAGCATTTATTTTTTCTCGGGAGATATCTTCAATTTGTATTGATATTTCAGGCGACTAATTATTGCTTATAATTATTTGTTATTATCCTTTATGCTATGCATAAAACCTTGTCTTATAAACATTAGTTTATCATTAAAAAAGTAATAATATATATAATGACGAAATGCGAAAATATTAGGATTTTTAAGAACTAGTTCCGACATTGTGATAATACAGTCGTATCTTATTAAAATTTTATCAGAAAACAAATCAATTCATTCGTTAAGGGCCTGTAATCCCGTTTTTAACCGGATTACGAATAGTTTGAAGAAATTTTTAATGAATTAGCAATACTCATTTTTCTCAGTGTAATAGATTAAAAATTGTTCAACTTTAAAAACTTTTTTTTTTTATTATTATATAATACGCATTGTTAATTCCCGGTTTCGCATAAGTTTTTTTCATCGAATAGGTATCTATTATTTTCGGCAGTGTAGTGAACATTTTTAAGCTCCACAACTCTTGGAGGAAATTGCGTTTCTAGTTGAACCAAAAACTACAAAATTTCATGATACAAGAATTTACTGTTCGAAAGTCTTACTGCCTCAGAAAGATCGATCTCAGAAAATAAAGTAAATGACAAAATTTCTAATAACACCACTATTCTCCATGACATTTACTGACACGTCGTGTTAAAGTAAACAGTTCTTGTTGCAAATCTTTAGAATTTATTACGAAGGCGAAAGTAGTTCATGAGATAAAAAAATATGAGTGCATTGCAATGCACGTATTATTTTGGAATACCTGCTTTTTTTACTTGAGACATCCATTGAGGCTAATACTATACTAACGAGTGATGCAATACAAAAAATACAATGCAGTGGTAATTTGTGCACAGACGAGGTGTTATTATTTTGTTTTTTCTTCGCATCGGAATGTTGCCGTTATAAATATTATACATCTCATTGAATGGGTGCGATTTTGTTTAAATAATTCTGCGTAGGCATTGTTTACGATCGTGATGTTGAAGATGACTTCATTTACAGAAGAGAAATAACTGTTTTTATCTTTAAGGTTATTGTGTACCATCTGACTGCTCTAAATTGAAAGAATGGCCTCATTCACAATGATATTAATAATATAACACTTGTATAGCGCAATTTTCTACTATTTCGCTTGCGCACTCAAAACTAAGCGACAAAAAAGATTCCTAATCAATTAAGTCTTACACAATTCTATAACTTCTAACTTTTTTCATCGATATTTTGCCCCGATATTAAAAATAAATAAAAAAACTAGATTGCTCCAGATCTGATATTTTTACATGACGCAACCAAAAAGTGAAATGGCTTCAGAGCGTTATGTATGATTTGAGATTTTCATGATGAAAAATATTTATATGATTCGTATGATATGAAAACTCTAAAGTTGTCCCAAACGTTGGATAAAGAAGCAGGAAGCGCAACATGGCATAATACCATTATATGATGCATAATACCCATAGTGAAAAAGCCAATTGGAACATACAATGATCATGGTGGTAGGTCAAGTGATATTTATCCCATGTGAAGGACTCCCACCCCAAACTTCTTTGGCTTCATCGGTAGGTATATGAATTTCATGGTGACCGGATAAATTATCACAATGATAATTCACACATCTTTAAAAAGTTATATAAAGTCATGGAAAGTGATGAAACACAAACTTTATTAAGTAGGTTAGGTTAAATTTTTTTTTCATCGTTTCTAATGACTTTATATCACTTTTTAAAGGTGTGTTGAGTTATCATGGAAACGAATTTCATCATCATTTTCATCACTACGCTATTTTGCACGATGAGATTTGTCCCTTTCCATCGCTTTTTATTCCATTCTGCTCAAAACTTCTTCTATTCACTTAGTCCAGCTCATGCGAGCTTCTTTTAATTATGTTTTTAGTCTCACCGGCTGCGCCAAAATTATATAAGTGTTTTTTAATCTTACTCCTTTTAAGTACATTCCAATACCCAACTCCACTACCCACACGGAGAAAAATGATCCTGTTAAAAAGGTGATAGCATGCCAATTTCATGATAAAATATAAGTAATTCAGAATATATCAAGAACATGTGTTCTTTTCCTAATAAATATCGTGAAGGAATGCAACAATATCAGTGTGTCAATATCAATATCAGTATTTGTATGAACACATGTTCCGCCGCCCTCGTAATACATTCGATTTTAGCTGATACTTTAAAGGCCTGCAGTCCCGTTTTTATCAAGAAAACAGTATTAGTAACAGTATTTTTAATTTTGGTCAATATTTCCAATATGCCAAATGATTTTTTTTCACAGATCTCTCCAATTCACCTCCATTTCGCTGAATAAATATCATAAATCCAAAGTCAAGCAAAAACGCGTTTTGCAAGACGAATTTAAACAAATAAATTGCATTACATCAGATCAGATTGATAATGAAGAGTTGTGCTGACGACATGCTCTTTAGTCTACACTTTGGAGTGGTCAGCGATCTATTTACGAAATCTGCTATAATCTGTCTACGGTGGTTATAAATATATTATTTCTTCACCAAACCACACCCGTTTTGAATCCCGTCATATTATTATATTATATGTTGCTTCAAGGTTCATATTATTAAATACCTAAAATATGTTGCCACATATGCCAGCTGGTGTCTGGTACTGTCATCAGAGTAATTGCAAGTTTAAAGTAAGGAACGTCGTCATGCTTAATATACCATCAAGAGCAACATAAGACTATAATACCGGTGTTTTTCTCGACGGTCACATTTTAATAATTTCTGTTGAACGTATTACTAAAACCTCAAATGTTTCTAGAGGAATCCCTACGGATGAAAGTTATTTATATTGAAGATTAATAAAACAGGACCTTACAATTAAAATAGTTTATGTAAAACGGTTTGAAAATTAGCGACAAACACCAGATTTTATTTTTTCTAGACGATGAATTAGTAACTTCCCGAGGGATACCTCTAGAAACATTTAATATTTTAGCAATACATTCATCGTAAATTCGACCGTTGGTCTGTATACATAGGCCCGGCCATGCGCCGAATATTGTATTAACACACTTATGTCGTTACAATTCCCACTTTATTTTAGAAATTTGATTTAGGCCAAATTCAACCGCAGGTCTGTCCGATATACAGGGCTGCGCGTCGCATATTTTTGGGCACGGCTGCTTCACTTACGTCGTTAAGACTCTGGCTTTATTTAAAAACTAACAAAAAATGATTTCGCAAGCATGTGTCATTTACTCACAACATAATAAGCATAAGTTTTAGTCAGCAAATCAATAATTTACGCAGGATCCGGGTTTTAGATCGACTGACCAAATTGAGAGATTAATACGAACAAGATCAATTTTCATGTAAGAGTGTTTGAATTTCATAAATGAAAAATGTTTCCACCCATTTGTTTAGTTTATTGAAGAAGCAATATTTTTATTTTATTTTAGTGAAATCAACAGTTTACATTATGGTTTGTTTATAAATATGCAATTTACTTAACTGAGAAACAAATTATCGATTTCCTCATTATACAAATATAAAACGTATTATTATTAAAAAGTATAGGCATTACTTTATATATATTTACAACAAGAGATACGCTATAATATACAGGGTGTCCGGGGGTAAAGTGCGCTAACTTCGGGAGGAACTTTGTTCTTTTTGAACTTTGAAAATTATCTAGTATGGTGTTTTATAATAATTTTTGGCAGTTAAGTTAAAGCTGAACAATTTCTATAACAAATAAATCAAACTAAAATACTTTGTTTTAAGTTTAAATTTATTTAAAATGTCAGCAATGTGTTTGCTTCTTTTGAAATAAAATAAAATAAATTTCTATAACGTCATGGTTCACCGTTCTAATGTTTTTGCATTTTTATCAAGTATGATCTAATGTTTAAAATAATCTGTTTTTTTTTCTTTAAATATATACGTATAAAGAAATTGAAAGAAAACATTATTTACTGTGTGAAAGCGGTGTAAGATTTTGTGCCCAATATTTTCAAAGCGGCTATGACCATTTGGAATGAATCGCAATTTTTACGAACTTGTTGTTGCTTTTCTCGAGCAAATACACAACCGTAGTGCTTTCGCAAAATAAGCTTATATTCACTAAAATTTGTTAGGAGGCCAAAGACTGTGAAAACCTTGCTTCTATTCCTGAAACAATTTAGCTCCAATTTGTATAAATAACGTAAAAAAAATTAATTGATTATTATAATGTCGTTTAAGAGGAAGCTACAAGCCAAATATGTGTATATTCTTGGTACGCCTTATTTCGTCACGAATATAGGTAATAGGCATTAAAATCGCTTGACAAACGGAGTCTAGAAACGCTCGATTTCAAGCAAAAAAGTAGTTTTTATTTATTTTGTAAATAATTTTATAACGAAACAAAAAATTTTATCAAGGGAAACTGTCGCAGATAATCATAGCCATAATATTGTATTTTTTTAAGGTGGTTTCTGTTATGCGGTCATAAATTTCTATTTAAAAATATTTTTTTATTAGTAGTTTACATTTATATTTTTTACTGAGTAATTAAAATTGTTATTTGTATTCTACTTACGGGAAACGATAGGAAAACCTTCAATTTATATAAAGCAATTTTTTTTGTATTCATAATGTAAACCAATTCGTTATGAGGATTAACCGAAAATAGTGATAGTGATTTAAATTATTTAAGCTTCGCCTTAAGTGGAGCAATGGCAATGAAAAATGGAAAGGGATTGAGCCGCGCATAACCAAAAAAGCCCTTTCTATTGTTACACGCGCAGAACTACCTGGTTCTGTTTTTAATTATCATTTGTTGTATAAATTTTGAATAGCCGCGAGAAGGTTGTTAAAAAAGAACAACATAATTATGAACACGAAAAATGTTTATCAGTGTTTTGGTGAAAGGGTTTCCGGTATGTGTTAATTTGAATAATTACAAGTGTCAGTGTTAATTATCATTAATCACAAATTAATTTTCATTACGTTTGTACCTATTTTTTTTCTCCAGTTTTATTAGGGCCATTTAATACAGGGTTTTCCAATAAGAGTTGTTATTTTGAATAGCCCGCTATTTCAGTAGATGTTACTTTTGAAGCTGTCATTTTTTGACATTTGACAAATAAAAACTACGCCATTAAAAAAAAAATGATACACGCTTTAACAACGCATTGAAATTATTAAAATTCACTTGAGTGAATCAAATGCAAATCATCTTGAGTGATGAGGCCCATTTCCACCTCGGTGGCATCGTCAACAAGCAAAATTGTCGCATCTGGGGCTTGAAAAACCCAAAAGTTATTGTTGAAAAGCCTCTCTATCCTTAACGTGTGACTGTTTGGTGCGGTTTATGGTCCGGCGGAATCATTGGACCTTATTTTTTTCGAAAATGAGGCTGGAGCAACAGTTACGGTGAATGGATCGCTATCGAGAGATGATTAATGATTTTTTATGGCCAGAATTGGATGGTATTGATCTGGACAACGTTTACTTTCAACAAGACGGCGCTACGTGCCACACAAGCAACGAAACCACAACGATTGAGTATCAAAATAACACCTCTTATTGGAAAACCCTGTATATTGATAACTTTGTTGAAATTTACTAATTAAATTTCATACTATCTTTGTAATAAGGTAAATATTAATTGAGAAAAATGATATTAACAAGTCATACATGTGGCAGGTAAAATAAACTTTAATAGTGGTGATAAATAATAAATTAATTATTGTTTTCCGGAAATTGAAAAAAAAAATATGTTTTTTTATTTATTGCTTATTTTCAAGCGGAGTTTACGTGGAAACGTTCTTCCTTGGTAGGTATAATAATTTTGTATTTACAAAATATATTTTAGACAAGTACGGTTTTCAGTTAAATATTGGTACTTTTTCATTTATGATTTGAATTTTTAATGATAATATCACATCTAGTATATTTAGTGATATTCTTCTAATATATATCATATCTAGTATATTTAGTGAAATTCTTCGAATATATATACCACATCTAGTATATTTAGTGAAATTCTCCGAATACATAAATATATCATATCTAGTATATTTAGTGAAATTATAGGAATATGTATGTCGTACAGACTTGGTGTAAAAAAGTCCAACAAAATTAGACCGATTAAGGTCGAATTCAATGACTCTGTCTCGGCTCGTGAGGTTTTGACCAGGAACGCAAAACTGAAAAACGGTATAAAGGCCAGTAACGACCAAACACCATTGCAGAGGACTCAACTTCTAGATTTACGCCAACAACTCGAGACGAGGAAGAACAACGGTGAAACCAATATAACTATCAAATATGTGAACTCTGTACCTAAAATTATTGAATGTGCGCCAAAAAACTGAAACAACAAAAAATAAAATGCTACTACCAAAATGTGAGAGGGATCCGCACTAAACTTCCCATGTTGCTGACTTCGGCGGCAACTATCAGCAGTGATATCTTCATTTTAACCGAAACATGGCTCGACTCAGGAATCAATTCTGCCGAATTAGGCTTCCCTAATTTCAACATCTACCGTATGGATAGGAATTCTAAAACAAGTGCCAAAACGAGAGGAGGTGGTGTAGCCATTGCTATCTCAAAAAATCTCAGTTCTTCAAAAATATCCACAAAAAACACATCCATCGAGCAACTATTTGTCAATGTGAACACTTCTAGAGGTAAAATAATAGTGGGATGTGCATACTTACCTCCGAATTCTGATGTCCAAAGCTACAGCAATCACTGCGACGAGGTTGAATCAATTTGTGCTAAATATCCTAATACTAAACTACTTCTAGTTGGTGATTACAATCTGCCACATTATGATTGGTGTAATATGAATTCTGTCAATTCTTGTTCTAATGTTAATATTCGTGTTATTAGAGATATGGCACTGTTCTTAGGTCTAACACAGTGTAATAATGTTCATAATATAGGAGGTCGTACGTTGGATTTGGCACTGTCAAATGTGTCTGACATCTGTGTTGTGAGAAGTACCGAAATTCTATTACCTGTCGATGTTTACCATCCACCACTAGAAATATGCATGTCTAATCTTAAACCAATTCCTATCGTAAAAAAGGTAGTAGAAACTCGAAATTTCAAAAAAGCTGACTATGTTAAAATTTCAAATTTCCTTAAACAGACTGACTGGTCATTCTTTGATAGCGACGATGATATTAATGTACACCTTAAAAAATTTTACTTCATCGTTAATTCTGCAATTGAACAATTTGTTCCTTTAACGACTTACAGAGAAACTCTATACCCAAAATGGTTCTCAAAAGACCTGATAGACTTAATTTACCTTAAAAAATTATCTCATAAGAGATTCAAACAAAGTCGCCTGGCCATCGATTATACTGCGTTTCAAAAATTGAGGGCAGAGTGCAATAAGCTCTCCGCAAAATGTTACAAAAATTACATTAGTGATGTCGAAGGCTCTATCATGGACGACTCAAATTTCTTTTGGAAATATGTTAAATCCCAAAAAGAAAATGGTACTTACATACCTAGTAGTGTGTCATTCGATTCTAAATTATCCCAAAATCTTCAGGAAACTGTTAATCTTTTTGCTGATTTTTTTAGCGGCGTTTACATTAATGCAAGTGAAGACAGCAATATTTCGTGCTTTGATTTGGTTGAAACTCTTGATATATCTGACTGTAATGTAACCATAGACGATATTATATCTAAGCTGAAGAGTCTTGATTCCCGAAAATCCGCAGGACCTGATAATGTTTCGCCCAGGTTTTTAGTAAATTGTATGCATACATTGTCATATCCTATTCATAAGTTATTTACAAAGTCACTCTCATCAGGTGTATTCCCGGACCTTTGGAAGTTTAGTCTTTTAACGCCCATTTTCAAAAAAGGTAATAAGAGCGAAGTAACAAATTATAGGCCAATATGTATAATGTCTACTTTACCCAAACTTTTTGAAAGCCTAGTACTAGATAAGTTGATATCCCGAATCAATCGAACCATCTCTCCCCTTCAACATGGATTCATTAAAGGTAGATCTACTCTTACCAATTTGATATTGTACACGAATGATATTGTTAATGCCCTTAATGCATCACATCAAACTGATTCCATATATACTGACTTCAGTAAGGCATTTGATAAAGTAAACCACAAAATATTATTACGTAAACTAAAATTGTTGGGAATAAGAGGGAGTATGTTGGAATGGTTTAAGAGTTATCTATTAGGAAGGTACTTAGCAGTCAAGATAGATTCGTTTACTTCTTATACATTTGCTGCCTCGAGCGGAGTACCACAGGGATCTCACTTGGGCCCAATATTATTTTGTTTGTTTATCAATGATATTGTTAATATTTTTACTAATGTTAAAGTCCTGTTATTTGCCGACGATCTGAAGATATACAGAATAATCAAAGACGATGACGATCGCGCAATTTTGCAGTTGAACCTTAATAAACTATGTGCGTGGTGTTCTGTCAATGATTTGCAACTAAATTTAGGTAAATGCCAGATTATCAGTTTTTACAAAGGCAAAAATCCACTTAATTTTTCCTATTTTATGAATGGTGCTAATCTTCTTCGTGTATCACAGATTCGTGATCTTGGTGTTATATTCCACGAGAGTCTACAGTTTAACGAACACATCGATGAAATAACAAGCGATGCGATGAGAATACTAGGTTTTATTTTGAGAATGGGAGCAAATTTTAAAAGTATGTCAACATTAAAACATCTGTATTGCTCGTTAGTACGAAGCAAATTAGAATACAATTCCACCGTATGGTCACCGTACTACAAGGTCCATTCTCAATCATTAGAAAAGGTACAAAATAAATTCCTTCGGTACATTAATTTTAAAATGAAAATTCCAATCGAATTTATAAATTACAATAACTTGCTTGCTGAAACTAAACTTCTTAAATTATCTGATAGAAGAGTGTTAATTGATTTGCTATTTTTATTCAAAATTATTAAATCTTTAATTGACAGCCCTAATTTGTTGGAACTTATTTGCATTAATGTTCCTGCTAGGCAAACTCGCAGTAAAGATACTTTTAAATTTAACAAGAACCTCAACACTAATTATTCTATTTTTTCACCAATTCCTAGAATTCACAACCTTGCGAATAAATACTGTGAACTTATAGATATATTTGGTTTTGACAATTTTGTGAGCTTTAAAAGGCAACTTATTTCGATTCTATCGGCTAATAATTAACTTTTATAGCTTTAATAATTTTATTACATCTTCTCCCATTCGAAACCTTTCAAGTAAATTATATCCATATTTGTTTGTTTTTATTTGCTCTACTATACACTTATAATTGTATGCTTATACCTACTAACTACTTTTTATACATAACACTAACACTAATACTATACTAACACTATGTTCCATCTCAGATCTTATTATTTCTTATTCATGTCGATATTGCTAAATTCTATTAGTTTTTGCTTTTTACAGGTGCAACTCTTATTTTGTTATTTTTTTTTTTTTTTTTTTTTTAAATCTCTGTTATAATGTTCTTTACCTCACGAGTAAGTTACACTCTAATTTATATTGGTTTATCGATTTGTTAAACACACAATTAATACTGGGTTTAAACACACCCACTTACTTACTTTTTATGTTGAACTTTCTTTTACTTACTATTTCATGCTTGGGTATATTTTATATTGAATCCATCTTATTAGTGTTTTGCTAATTTGCACAAAATTTTATTATATGTGTTGCTTTCTTACAATTAACTCCATTTATCTTCTTATGTTCAATTATTGTAATCAATGTAAATGTATATTTTCATGTAAAAGCCCATTAGGGCGTAAATAAAATAATAAATAAATAAATAAATAAATAAATATAATATATTTAGTGAAATTCTTCGAATAAATTTATACATCATATCTAGTATATTTATTGAAATTATTTGAAAATATATCATATCTAGAATATTCAGTGAAATTCTTCGAAAATATATACATAACATAACACTGTTTATTATACAAGATTTAATTCAGGTTAATTTGTTAGTTGATCTACAAGATAAGTATTATCATATCATGAAACGGCTGAATCAGCGCAAGCACGCATCCGTTACATCCTACACATGAAGTGTTACCTGGCTTACCTCAACATTGGTTGAGTCGGCAAACAAAGAATACTACCGGAGGCTGTTGGAACAAATTCATTATTATATCAACCGCGGAGAAAGTACACTGACGCATACCAAACTGAATGAGTCCACACGACGCCCGCATAACGCACTGCGCCGCTCCCAACCAGCAAATAAATAATCAAGCAGTCAAATTGGCAAATTAAAGTGTATGAAATCTATTGAGACGATATTTATGTGGCTGATTGAAATTACACCATCCACTCAATCCTGCTGAAATAAAAACCTAAAACATTATTTTTTTTATATTAAATCAAATAAAACACTTTGTTTAATAACCACGACTTTTTATTAAACAACTTTTTATTAAACAAAGTGTTTTATTTGATTTAATATATAAATGTCTAACCACAAAGTGATTGCTTCCTACGAAAAAAAAAAAAAAAAAAAAAAAAAAAAAAAAAATTATGCAAAAATCTGTCATATTAAATACGTGTAGGATTACGAAAGATTTTTCATATATTTATATTGAGGGATAAGTAGGATTTATGGGTCCGGTTAGGAGTTCTACCGAACGCTCTGATATGAAAATATCTGTAGTCGGTGAATTATTTTCCCATTTGATCTCTTGTGAGTTGACGTGTTGTTGATCTTGTATTGTTTTGTATTTATTATGCTTATATAATGCACTTGCATAATGTGGATTGACTAGATGATCATTTGTGGAAAAGTGTGTGGAAGGGTTTAGTTTTTCCTGTAGGGTAGATTTAACCCGGACATAAAGTGGAAAGAAAAAAAATGGAAAAAACTTAATGAGTAAAACCATAAATTGTAAAATTTAATCATTGAAGACACTAACAATTCGTTTGAGAATCGCTTATATTGTCTTTAACTATTAAATATAACAATGTAAGTTTTAAAATATTGATCCTAGACTTGCGAAAAAGTTAATAGATGTCGCACATTAAAATAAAAACGGATATATTTATTCAAGGCACTATCTACATATTAGTTCGGTAAGAATCTTGCGATCATGCATAAAGATTGCAGCTAGTAAAAATATGTGTTAAAAAATGAAGATAATGCTGGTAGATTTTAGTCGAATTATGGATACACTTAAATACGACCGAAGGAAATGGGGTCAGATTAGCTGAGTGGTAGAATAGCGCCACGGTAAGATTAAGGTCCTGGGTTCAATTTCTAGATGCGACGCTATCTTCTTCTGATGTTTCTGTTTTTTTCATTTTCATTTGAGAATCGCTAATATTGTCTTCATTGATTAAATTCATATTTAACACGTTTCTGGTACAATTAGAGTTTATCAATGAGATGGTTTACAAAGAGTCCTAACATTTTAATTTGATGAAAATGTATTATAATTTTAAGAGTTACTAAAAATAGGAAAATTTGTTTTTTGATATTTCCAAAAAATTATGATATTACGAGCTTTCAAAGTGGATTTGGGTAAAACGTATGTAATGGTGAGCACGATTTAGTACAATAATTCATGAATCGAATGGAAGTGCTGCAGTACCACCGCGGATGTAACGTGAAATCACAAGCTTTTCTTTTGATAGAGTGTCTTTTTTACGATACCCGTGATGTAGGAGGGAGGAAACACAAAACTCGGCAGATAATTCAAAAGTCGAGCTGTTGAGTACAAGTGTGAAACCGCACAAAAGTCCCAACTGCTCCCAACCGCTTGAAGCCAGTGGTATCCCCAATCGGAGTATGTTGTGAGGCTGAAGGTAGCGGAAAAGAGATGGTGAACGGGAAGCTATGGAAGCACCTGGCTGTTCTGATCTGGTCACCAAACACGACCAAAGACATTTCATTTTTTGTAAAAATTTTCTAGAGCACGTCGGGATTCGAACCCGCAGACTTGCTAGTCGAGAGCCTTACCTCTCGACTGTGGAGAAATCAACAAAACACCTTCCATTAAAATACCGGTAGAAAAAAAAAATTTCTAAAAATTGCAATCTGTCTCTTAAAATAAAAATAAAATCTACAAAATGGTTTTCCCGTTTTTTTTTGTTTTTGTTTTATTTGAAACGCAAAATGCTCGTTATTTATTTTCTTTTTATCCTCGCAAAAAAAAATTATGAGCAAAGAACAATTCCGAGTGAGAATACTAATTCAACTTTTCCTTTACGCAAGCGCGTGTGATTCACCTCAGTTGATACCAGGTAGAACATTGATGTCTTAAACATTAGGAAATAGTGGAAATTATGATATCAGTTTTTTTTGTTTATTAGTGGATTGGCTCACGTAACAAATTAGTTACATGCTATGGGAAACAAAACCTAAACGAAATCGATGTTTTAATGAGCAGTTTGTTAAATTTACGAGGTGATTTGATTGATTTATTTCTACCTATCTGATAAAAGAAATCAAATTAACGCTTTTTTATTCAAATAAATAAATTGCGCAATACTTATATTATGTCAATATAATATATGGATTCAAATGTTTTTTTCTATTCTGTTTAACCCGTCAGACTAATTTGTTCGCTTTTGGGAGCAATTCATATGTTCAAATATTATATAAACGGTCTTGGAAAGAAAAAAACATCATGCCCTATATTCAAATTTAGAAATTAACCACACAATAATTATATAGAAACCAAACGTTCCGAACGCAATTTGAAAAAACTTATGAATCTTCGTGAATTTTGTATTAATTACTTTTATATGAAAACACTCGTCTAATAATATGAGTGTATTTTGATGTATTTTTTTTGTTATCAGGTTTGTTATTTTAAAAAATTATGTTTATTTCCAATAATAACATTTCAAAGCGTATTTCATTACCTTTCAAACACAGTTTTTAGTTTTCTGATACGTTCAGAAAAACGAATTTTCGAATTTCAAAAAAAGTTTTTAATTCGAAACTTCTGACAATATATGTAAATGAGGCCTGGAAAATCAAGGGTCATATAGGCGAGAGTAAATTAGATAAGTTAGTAGTTAACTATCTGAATAATTAACCATCAAGCCGTTTCCCTACATGATTAGCCAGAGACGATGGACCGCAAAACAACTAGGTATGGGCAGACACTCCTTGATTTATGTTCATTCATACACCGTACTATACGAACCCTTCTGTTATTATTAACTGTTGATATAGCCCGATTTTTTTAAAATTAAGTCGCACAGAGGAGGCCTAGATAAAAATAATTTCCCTCCGGGCCTATAGCATCTTGGAAAGAAAGGAAAGAACGTTCTGGGAAGGAAAAGGATTGAATCCATCTCTCCCACTGCGGTGCAAGACGCTAGGTCGAGACAGATCAGAGAGGCCAAAAGGTCTCCAAAAATCGGTCTCTCCCGATCCGACACTTTTCATTTAAAAAATAAAGAATTTGCCGGGTTACGAATAACTTAACAATATCTGAAGATCTCGTATTAACATAAGCGGAAAATGTTGCTTGCGTCGTGATGTAGGACTTGGCCAAGAAGTTGAACTCACGATGCCTGGGTGGGAGCCGGACGCGATGCCAACTTAGCCACAGAACTTTTTTTTTTTCCTCGTTCAGTCCTCCAACGGAGTTTCCTGCGTATATTATTATTCCTTTCATTTTCTAATAGTAATATACCTTTCTAATATCTTTTATTTTATTTTTTACAAACTCTTAATGCCTTTTAGACATTTTATAAGCACTGCATTCTTCCTTATACTACTTTATTGTATATTATTACATATAATTTCTTACTTTGACTTATTACTATACTACAGATTGCTACTTATATTATATTTATATCTCTTTGTTTTTTCATACTTTTAACCTTACTTACTATTTACTGATTATACCATTATACTTACATTTATATTGTTGCATTCCTTATGTTGCTGTACTATTCTCTGTAAATTAGTATTTAAATGGCACATGTTGTGGCGTATATGTGAAATAAATAAATAAATAAATATAACCTTCATTCAATATCCCTATCTGCCTGTCCATCTCTCACAACGAGAAAAGTAAGTAGTAATAATGATTAATGGGTACAACAGTACATAAATTCTTTTTAATTTTTTTATAATTTATATGAAACCGCACAAGAGTCCCAACTGCTCCCAACCGCATGAAACCAGTGGCATCCCCAATTGGAGTCTGTTGTGAGGCTGAAGGTAGCGGGAAGGAGGAGGAGGAATCTGTGAAAGCACCAGGCTGTTCAGATCTGGTCATAAAATACGGCCAAAATCATATGAAGCAACGTTTCAATTCTGAATTACGGTCTTACACCAAGGCGATACTGAGAATATCTTCCACTCAGAAACGTGCCACAAATATACTGTATATTATTTTAAATTAGTAATTTGTGAAATAACATAAATTAATCAATTACTTGCGCATGCCGGAATTTGAACCAGACCAAGCCAGAGTTTGTTATTTGAGATACAACTTACTCTGTGGTTAAAATATTGCAAAACAAGAAAAATTATAAAATAATGGAAAAAATAAATTTAAAACTTCCTATATCACGCTTATGTTCTTGATAAAAATTGACAGGGAAAAAAGTACCGCTAACTGTTCTATATTATTTTGTTTGAGTTTTAATTATTTTCAGACATGGCTAGAGAGTGCGCGTTCCGGGGCGTTTATTTTTAATATTTCCGGAACAAGATCGGTTGGGTCGATTGATTTCACGAAACGATATTTCCGGCTTGCTCTGCTTAAATCGGAACACTGATTATACTCCGGAAATATAGGAACTAGGTACCTGAACACAGTATTTTTAGATATCCGTATGTACCAGATATCTTAAAACACTTTTAATGCTCCGGTGAGTGTGTCACTAAATTGTATAAGGACAAAATGTGAAATGCATATTGGTGGAATTTTCTCTGGGCAACTATTTCGAAACTAATCTAATTTATAACTTGAAATGAATATTTTTGCAATTTTTAGAACTGTTACATATAACCCTTCAGGTCTTTCAACATTTGTGTTCAGTTTGCGTGTATTTAAAATGTGTTATATAATTTTTTTTTCCATAAAAACAAATACTGTTTTAAAAACAAGATAAAATTATTTTTCCGGTGTATGCATTTAAAAAAAAACATTACTAATTCTAAAAAATAAAATTTTAACGGAAAACATATTGTTGAAAAAATTGTAACTTTTATCTCGTTCATTTAATAAAAAATAAGAAATTAACGAAGGCGGCGCGAAATATGAAATGTTCTATGTGGCTGTTTTTAGGACTCTATTCGTGGTATCCACTATAAATATTTGAGAAAAATTGGAAAGAATTTTTTTTTCTTTCTAACGCCGAAAAAATTACGTATTTTCGCGTTATAGAAAAAAAATACAAACACACTTAATATGGACGCCCGGTCAAACATTACACACTAAAACGCTTGAGGGGTTAAAATGCTATAATTTTGTCAAATAATATTAAATTATCTGAAAATTTTATGGATTTATAGAAATTATTAAGTGACGGAATATTGTCAAAAAATAAAATAATTCTAAGAATTTTCAACTTTCCAAATGGTTGCTTTACGTTTATTACAGTCGATTGACGTAAATATGTCGTTTGTTTATGGTAAATTCATTTAAATATTAAAAATACATTAGGTAGATTTATACTCACCAATACGCACTTTCAGCAACTCTTATTTATTTGAAAGCATGGTATTTTATTTGATTTTTATTTCTTATTACTCTCAAAGCGCGAAACTGTTAACATCATGTAAAAAAAAAAATATTTACTAAATTCAACTCATTAAACAATGATCATTAATTGACTTAGCATGATAATGATTCTCTTACATACAATATTATGTTTTTCAGAACTAATAACTGTGCTGCGTACAAAGGGAATCGGTTTGAGTTAAATACTTGGAAGGCTAATACACGACTTTAAATTGGATGCTGCAAATTACCAGTTGAAGTAGTATATCACAAAACAGCCGTTTACGATCATTAGCTAATGAACATCTCACTACCGCCTCTTAGCTCAAAGTTCCAACTCATTCTTACCAAAATATACGCGTTCTTGAATTACTGTTGATCCAACATGCTGTTATTCTTCTAAAGATTTATTACTCACGACCGTTCATCTCAGGCCGTAGAACCACGGGTCCATAAAGAATCGAGTGCTGTAAGGATGCGGGAATGGTCCATGGTCTTTGTACACGGCACGAAACTGTCGGTATCACCGATTTCTGTTTTCGCATTTACCGCTTTTACGCTGAATGTCATTATCTTATCATCTTCAAATTGACTTACGGATACTATTATAAGGGTAATTTTGTAAAAAAGTAATTTAATATATTGATATAATTTGACAAAACACTGAGAAGTCGGCGCGTAAACGTGTATAACTATAAGGAACGACTGTGAATCAAGTCAGTCACCAAGTGAAGATGATGTTGTGGAATATTTGCTAATTTTTCACGAAAATAAATACTATTGCTAACATTGATAGTTAGAAGTTCTTTATATGAAGAACATCGCATCTCTCCCGCTCCACCCATTTGAACAGTTTGCAAATCTCAATTCAAAAATTATATGGCGCGGTGGGCTCTAAGATTACCGCACTAGGTTTTTATCGATTTTTTACCGACCCGTGGGACGACTGCCTAAGATCTAAGCACATAATATGGTTTAATAACTGTACTTACTTGGTTTTTACTGAACAATCAATATTTGTTTAATCTTTAAGTGAATGATACACATAGTACTAGATGTGAAATCATAACTTAATTCGTGATCTAACATGCACTTCACTTTTTATGATATTTTTAAAAGAGTAACCGGATTAAAGATAAATAAATTAATAACGGTTGTTACAACTTAATAGAAAAGTGTTATTGTTTTCTAAGTGAGGGCAAAGAACCTACGATAGCAATGCGTAGTCAATTATTTTGAATGGCATTTTACTTTCATCAGTAATAATATATAATATCTATTAAATAACAAGCATTGTGTCAGGAATGATCGATTCAAAGTAATTACTATTTTAGGTTACACGAGTAAGTGAAAGTAATATCATGAATAAATCATTTTGTCGAAGATTTTATGGCA
Source organism: Hesperophylax magnus (assembly GCA_026573805.1). Taxonomy (NCBI): domain Eukaryota; kingdom Metazoa; phylum Arthropoda; class Insecta; order Trichoptera; family Limnephilidae; genus Hesperophylax; species Hesperophylax magnus. The sequence continues at coordinate 13,746,023 of JAIUSX010000084.1, forward strand.
AATCCCTGAACTCGTTCCGATTACCATCGCCAACTACGGTCTGTCAAATTATGTGGAATTGATCAAGCGGTGGACATTTTTATCTTATTGAAACAGGTTTGCGTTTTCTGCAACGCAACACGTGAGAGGAGGCTGCCAGGGGTCTATGTCAAGCCAGATTGTCAAGGGTAATGTAGAGCAGAAATAATTACCAAAAAATTTAATTGTGTTGAAAGCTGACGAAAATTACTTATGTTATTTGCACGAGGTAAAAGAGTGGAAAAACACAATTGAGAAATAATTCAGGTATATTATGGTTTTACCGAATTTAAATCACCTGGAATTTTTCATAATCAGGGTAGGTACTATTAGGGATGTCGGGAGCACTTTTCGATATCTTTTACACAAATTATGTTTATCAAAATATAAAATCCCTTGTTCTGATACCAGAAGACATATTAAACGCGTAGGTACACTGGCTAATAAATAGTAACTGATGTAAAATATTGCTAATTTATTAAAAATCTGAGCAAATTATTCGTATTCCGGTTGAAAACGTGTCCATAAAAATTCTAATATTTTCGCATTTCGTCGTTATATTTATTGGGATAAACGCAGCTGCATAAACAGGTGTTCCAATATATTCTGAATGTACTAATAGTTTTTTAGAAATTGCCTACCATTAAGTTTTTATCAGGATTTTAATAAATCAGCAATTCTATTTTTTCTCTGTATAACTACTCTTGACTTAATTATAATTGAATTAATAATTATTATATGTATGTACACCTGTTTTATTTTATCTATAGATGGTCTCAATTACGTTAATTTATGTTTGTGACGACTTTCCTTTTCATGTAATTTCTTTTCAACTATCTCTTTATTACATTACTTATGAGCCGAAATATTTTTAGTGTTACACAAATATAAATTCATGAATGGTTTGGGGTAAAATATAGACCTATGAATGGTTTGGGGTAAAATATAGACTTATGAATGGTTTTGGGTAAAATATAGATGAAAATATAGGCTTATGAATGGTTTTGGGTAAAATATAGACCTATGAATGGTTTGGGTTAAAACATAGACTAATGAAAGTTTGAGGTAAAATATAGACTTATGAATGTTTGAGTTTGTGATTTCTATAGTACCAGATAACTGGGTGCATTTTTAAGGTGGAAATATTAATATTGTATTGTGATACGTATTTGTTTAACTTGATCGTGCCATGTCTTCCTCGTGCGTCTTCGACCTCTTCAAGCATTCACTTTCAAGTCAAACAATACCGTTACACCTCTTCGTTCCCCACTTACATCTCATTTATCCACAAATTATTGTTTGATTTAGGTATATTCCTCGGGCATCTTCGATTTTTTTTTCTTTCAGTCACTTCATACGGTACCTATCATAAGATCCACTCTGTTACTATTTAAAACTACATTATTTTGACTTTAATTCGAATCAGTATCTCATTTCAGTGCAGAGATAATGCGTTAAGTCTTTCGTTCCCGACCTCTTCTACCATTCAAACCGCCCTCTAAACAATTCTGGCACTAATAAAAACAATCTTTTAACAAAAATTTTCGGAGAAATCTCATGAATGTTATACAGATCTTATTGGAAAAGCACCTGAAAACTTTAAAGAGCAACTGCTGCAATTTTGCTTGTAGTTTCCCACATATATTCCATCTATTGAGCAAGTTTAGTACATGGTAATATTGCGAAGTACCTCTATGGCCATCAATCATCATGTAGTCTCATGGGCCATAGGGGTGTGGGCAACTACACCGCTATATGATTAAGACTGATGTCCGCTGCCCAGTGCCTACGTATGATGTCCACCGAACGTGTCCCAATAACCAAGCCACTGAATTAAATTAAAACGTTAACTAATTACTCCGTTACGTAAACTAATTACACACGCACTTTCAGTTTCGAATATGAACTCGTTTGAATATTTGTATATAACATTGCGCGTCATATTGACACACCTACAAATATCCGATGCGACGTGAAAATGGCGTACCATCATAATTTTTAATTGAAACGAAAGTTATTTGGTATTCGTAATTAATTCAAGTAATCCACTTTAACGAAACTCGTTGAATTTATGCGTTTATTACCATTATTAATTAAAACAATTTTGGTCATTAGCTTATGTCGTATTTCATTATGGGGCAATGATTCATCGTGGGTTTTGTGCAGTTTTTTTTTGTAAAACTTCAAACATGCATTAATCAAAAACAATTTACATATTTTAATAAACATTTATTCTGCAAAAGTTTTCTTCTGCATTTCTAAAGCATTGCGTATTTTAGAAGATTGAAATTGTCTTAAAAAATTTTAATGCAAAAGAATAACGGTCATCTTAATAATTTTTGGTCATAAAACATAAATCATAAAATGTATAGTCATCATGTAGAACATTTGTAGAACTCCATTTTAGTTTTAAGTTTTTCGTTTATATTTTCAATAATATTATTAATAATTTTGTAAAAAAAAACCGTTTATTTACGAACAAGTTCTGCTGGTGTGGTTATCATTACGCGTGACAGCTGTTTCGCCTACTAAAGCCATTATCAAACTAATAGACTAAGACAGTTTGATAATGCCTTCAGTATACATACATAAACAGTTTTTTTTTATAATTTGAAAAACCATAATTATCAGGAACAACTTTTTTAACGTTATACTTATCAATTTAAATTATTATTGTAGATTAAGATAATTCCTTACAAATGTAAACAAAACGTGAAACAGAACAAGACACAGAAAATAAAAAGATAGCGGTCACAACTATAGGATTTTCCAATAAGAGGTGTTATTTTGAATAGCCCGCTATTTCAGTAGATGTTACTTTTGAAGCTGTCATTTTTTGATATTTGACACGTAGAAACTACGTCATTGATAAAAATGGAACGATACACGCTTCAACAACGCATTGAAATTATTACAATTCACTTGAGTGAATCAAATGCAAATCATCTTGAGTGATGAGGCCCATTTCCACCTCGGTGGCTTCGTCAACAAACAAAATTGTCGCATCTGGGGCTCGGAAAACCCAAGAGTTATTGTTGAAAAGCCTCTTTATCTTCAACGTGTGACTGTTTGGTGCGGTTTATGGTCCGGCAGAGTCATTGGACCTTACTTTTTTGAAAATGAGGCTGGATCAACAGTTACGGTGAATGGATTGCGCTATCCAGAGATGATTAATGATTTTTTATGGCCGGAATTGGATGTTATTGATTTGGACAACGTTTACTTTTAACAAAACGGCGCTACGTGCCACACAAGCAACGAATATCAAAATAGCACCTCTTATTGGAAAACCCTGTAGTAATCGAACCCAGGATCTCTTCTTCGTCTTACCGGAATAGCTTATTAACTACTCGACCATTGGCTCTTAATTATTAAGCGTCAAATTTAAAATTCGCTATTGGATGTTATTTAATTTTTTAATAATTAATTTTTAATAATAAGTAATAGTTTTACTGTACACGAAAATATGATGTATTGAATGTGACCAGAAAACAAATAAATTAAAATGAGAACAAACGCTTATTTATGTACGTAATTCTCCACACCAGAATTTCCAAGCACAAAAAAGCACGCGAAATGATTTTTATCATCTGCTACGGGCCTTTTAGCACTATGGTTGGGCACTAGTAGGTACTCCAGTAAAGTGGGTATCCTAGTTTTTTTGGCGCAGCGTTGAAATGCAAAAACGCTTTGTCATTTTTTTTTAACCCTTTCCGAACGTACGTATATTTGAAAGCATTGTAGATTTCAGAATTTTCACCTCCCGGGAGTGAATACATATTGGACATTTCGTTCTCCAATTTATTGCTGGCATTTCAGTTAGCGCGCTATTCCATTTATTGAATTTTGGATGTTCGTTCAGCCGGTAGCCATTTATATATATGTTGTCCATCTGGTAACTCAAATACATCATTTTTATTTTTGATTTTTTTTTTGTTTGTATGTAGTATTATTTTATGTTTGTGATTACTCTATGTTTGTTTCACTAAAATGTAAATTGTTAACCTCGATACAGGCTCAGTCCTAGTGAGATTGAATTTTATGAGAAAAAACGTGATTTATGTATAGTGAGATGCAATACATAAACAAATAAAAAAATTTAAATAATATATTGAAGAAGTTTGTACCTGTCGGCAGTAGAAATGCCCATGTTGAATAGCCATGTATGATTTTCGTATTTGAAATTTACATTATTGATCAGATCTTTAATATGTTTCCTGTAATTTTTTTTTTTAAATTGGAGCTAGATCGGTAATGATAGGTAATGTCTTTGTCCGTACATATGTATATACTGTTTCACTTAAATCTAATAAATTACCTTATAAAACGATCCCTTTGCCGCCATTTTGGACTTTTTGTACAGAGTTACACTTGCTAAAGTTTCGTTTCAATCTAAATACGCATAAAATATTCAAATAACCCAAACTAAGAACTTAACAACCTATTTTGTGCATATAAATAGTGGTTTGTTGTAGTAATTCTTGAAACAAAGTGTAATTTCCACGATTTAAAAGCGATGAAAAAAATTAACATACATACCTAACCTACATAACATATTTAATGTACTTTTTGTTTCATCTCATTCCATGACTTTGTCACTTTTTAAATGTGTATTAAAAAATAATAATATTTGACAAGTCAAAAATATTGTACCAATAAATGAAGATATCATATGTCTCGGCGCCATCTAGTGAGCAATTTAGCACAAACAAAGCCTTTCCTACAAAAATAAAGTTGGTTGTTTACAGGTGGAAAAAATATACTAAGCAGTAATTGTTGATTGAGGTACTGGTACATATTGAATCATTTGGCGGGTTGGAAATAAGCCGACATAGCTCAGTGGTTACAGAGCACTTGACCGGACATCAGAAGGCACGGGTTCAATTCCCGTTAGCGGCATTTATTTTTACTCGGGAGATATTTTTAATTGTATTAATATTTCGGCCAACTAATTATTGCTTATAATTATTTGTGTATTGAATTGCCATTTTGATAAGTCAACATTATTTTAATGCAGGTCTGAGAGGGTTAAAGAAAGTAGTGCTGTATTGATTCTCTCATTGATAAGAGCAAAAAGAGTCACGACCAGCACGTGCCAAAGCGTGCTAAAATCCGTCTGCACTTCAAATATAATAATCTAGGTTATCGAAGAGCTCTTTCCGGTGCATTCAGTTGCAAGTTGCATGGCCTGGCTGTTGAATACCAATTCCCAACCCGACGGGATCTGCCAATCATCGGAACCAAACACATGCGTCAGTGCCATTGTGGAGATTCGTAACGGTAAGCTATGTGTAAGGAATTATTGAAATACAGTTTTACATAAAAAGTGAAAAATACATCAAACCGCTTTAATGATATTGATGAAAGTATTCTCATTGTTTTCTCCGCTTGTACTTTTAATTTGTGGACTTAATGAGGTAGGTTTAATCTATATGAATTCTGTACAAATAACAATAGAATTATTTTCAGTTTTCATTAGTTAGACCTTTTTATACAGGATGTATAAAATTATTATTATTGTTGTTTTTTTTTAATCATTTTATTTAACAAATTATTATAAGCAATAATTAGTCGTCTGAAATATCCATACAAATTGAAAATATCTCCTAAGTAAAAATAAATGGCGGTTACGGGAATTGAACCCGCACCTTCTGATGTCCGTTCAGGTGCTCTGGACCACTTAGCTACGTCGGCTTATTCTCAACATGCCAAGTAATTCAATGTGTACTAGTACTTCTATCAACAATTATTATTATAAGCAGTAATTGTTGCTTGTAATAATTTTTTATCATTTGTGCTATTCATAAAAAAAATGTCTTCTAAACATTAATTTATCATTAAAAAATTAATATATATTTATTTTTATGTGGAAACCGCAAGAGTCCCGAACGTTTCTAACCGTATGGAGACAGTGAGTCTATGGCATCCACAAATGTAATATTCTGTGAAGCTGAAGGTAGACAGAAGAGGAATGAGGAAGGTAAGGAAGTACCTGGTTACCAGACACGGCTAAAGCCATGTCAAGCATTGTTTCAATTCTGAATGATGGTCTTAAATCAGAACGATACTCGAGAGTCATAATTGATATAACTCTAGAACGTAATAAATGTTATTTTTTTATTAATAAATTGTGAAATAAAACAAATTAATCAAATTCATTTTACATGTAATAATTTGAACCCGCGACCTCTAGATTGACCAAATCCTTACCCCTCGACTACGAGTCATTTATAAGTTTGTTTTTGTTTTTTTTGTCTAATATTTAATACCAATCAAATTAATTAGTGCAGTTTCTATTTGAATTTAAGATGATTTCAGGATATTTTCTATATACCGGAATAAATTTAATTCATTGGGAACACTGTGCTATAATTATTCAAATTGTGCCTGTAATTATGCAAATAAATTAAGAAAAACTAGTTTTAAGAATATTTGTTGAAAATTCGTGTCGCATTTTAATTCAACAAAAAAGATGAGAATTGTATAGCATTATAATTAATCTAATTACGACAAACCACGATGTAACTGCTTTTTACGAACGCGTAAAACAATAACTTGCAAAAAAAAATTATAAAATATGCCAACGAGAACGTACAAAATGTATTTGAAATATACGAGTGTTGCGTGAAAAACGTTACCAAACCGGAATGAAAAAACAATAACTATCTAATTAATTAATATGACCGTTTTGAACATTGTTTTAATGATAACGTGTTCCACAAAACCAGAAACCCTATCATAAATAGCACCAATCAACATTCATTTATCAATTTAATTAAGTTTTCTGATTCTTTTGGAAGCGTTGATTTCAACAACGTGTTGCGTTTTGACTGTTGCAATCACCTGTGGACTGTTGCGTGAGGAATTCCACGTAAAATTATATTATTGGCTTTCTTCCGGGAAGGCATGTACAATATAGGTGTCCTCGAGCAGGATAAATTAAAATCCAGTTTTTTTATAAATAAAGGTTTCGGAACCTAGTTGTTAACCGTGTTCCGGGAATGTATGTTTAAGACTTTTTCGCTTTTGGTAACAACTCGAGTCTCAACAGTCTCATAGAAATTGTTGTGTCTCCCTTACTGTCATGACGATAAATACGATCTAAACGGTATTAGAAAGGAAAACACCACGCTTTATTTTCAAATCTAATTCACAGACAAATTTTAATGTACACTTCTATGAAACCAACGTTTCTGACTGCAATTTAAAAGAAACTTATGACTTATGACTTTGTGAAATTTTTATTAATTATTTTTATGTCCTACGACAAAAAAGTGAGGTGGCAATAAAATTATAATAAATATGTCTAATAAAATATGTGTATGTGTGCATTTTTTCATTTTAAGTAATTTTAGTTGGAAATAACGTAAGGTGAGCCATCTTTTAAGTTTTAAAGTTTGCATTAAAAAATGTGTGTTTCTAATAATAATAAAGCGCAAATCATCATCACCATTTTAAAACCGTTTTTAGTTCACGGATACGTTCATAAATAATCCATTTTTTGCAAAGCGGAAATAATTTGGCCATCTGACAGAATAATACAGTGTCCTTAGAGGTAAGGGCGATAATTGTCCTGAAATAACCTAGAAATTTGAGTTTGGCTACATACTTCTTGTGTTGATCGCGATAAGGTTGCAATCGTCTATTTAAAAACTTTTTACAATAAAATTAAACACACTGCAAAAGAATTCGTTAAGAGGGAAATCAGATATTTCAAAAGCACGTATTCAAAGTATTTATGCGTAAGAGACAGTCAATGAAACAGGTTGGTCGACTAACAGACTGGTTGAGCTTTCTCGTACGGATGTTGCTAATTTTGCCTTTAACGCGTGGATCTACATTCTTATAAGGAGTTGCAGCAAATAATATAATGAAAGGGTTCTAAGGTAAGGCGACGTTCAACGTCGTTATTCAATATTGTGTGTTTTAGGCATGAATTTTTGATCGAGTAGAATACATATTAGTCTTTAAAATAATCGAGAGAGAACCAGAAAAAAATAAAGTATCAGGCATATAAAATATGATTTAGTGTTGAAAACCTCCTACTTACGAAAGCCTTTTAAGATATGGTTTTATTGTGTAATGCGGCTAATTAAATTCTTTAGAAAATGATCGTAAAACATTTTAATATTTGTGCCCGAACTTTCTTTCGTGAATCAAAACGGGCGGCTAGTGTTAAGCAAGAATTGAAACATCGCCATATTGATAATGAATGTTATTTTTAGCGGCCTGATTCCAAAGGATGCAAGACATAAATAAATATATCCTTCTTCACATGTGAGGCCTTCGTCTATCATTTCAATTTTCACCACGCTAGTCTACATAGCGCGTCGTTTTTCGAAAGTTGCGCGAAATTTATATCACCGTGATGGGTTATTCTACAACGTAAAGCACCCTTGAGGTGATTTATTCAGGGGTTTCCTATCTATAAAAACATAGTTTTGAGATAAATGCACATAAATATTTTTTTTAAAGCGGAAACGGTTTACACGTAGTTCCCGTGAGCACTTAGGCCATAGGCCCATTGTGCTATCTCCCATTTTACCTAAATCCTTTAACAACAACCCAGTCCCTTTAATAAAGTTCACCAGGGTTGTCATTGGGTATGTGGCTATGTCTTCTGGTTCTACTGTATGTCTCCCCAAGTATCTGAGCCTAGTTCCCACCGCAGGACATTGGCACCATAGGTGAATTGGAGTCTCTTCATCCTCTTCACATTTCTTGCATCTATTGGTGTTTTCTACTACCAATATCTGCATGTATCTCCTGAGATGTAGTAGTCCTACCAGTTCTCTCAGCGAGTTTCTGTCCATATCGAGTAGTTTTTGGTTCGCCTAGGGTCTGGTCCTTTTATGAGTATTTTGGATTGTCTCATTCCAGGTGCCCTCTCCCATTCTTTGCGGTGGTGGGATTTGACCCACCACATAAAGATTGGAATGCTCATAAGCCCAACTGTATCTCTTAAACGGCTGTATGTTCGAGACAGAGCTTCGTGTCATTAATAAATATGATTATGGCAATACCAAAACCACGCTTAAATCAAAACACAAGATTTTGTAGCTAGGCCTCTGTAATTCTTAGCCTACGTATTTAATGTACAAACAAGTCTAATAATACACAAATGATGTTTGTGCACTCAAACCTAAGAAGACTATGAAAATGTTGTTATAAATATGAAACATTTTTCAAAACAGGTTGGGGCCAACCAGGATAACTAACCTAAGCTAACGATAAATACCGTTATAATACTCGTAGATGTTGAAATCACAATGCAAACCGTTGGTAACAAATACTAGAGTTTTAATTCTTATAGGTACTTCCCAGGTGGAAAATAGCCGTTTAATATAATGTCCTTCAATTCGATTTGGGAAACTGCCACCACCTTGGTACTTGATGACTATCAAAAAACCAACTGATAATGAAACAGCGTTAATTATGTCTTTGGTAATTGTCAAAAACTTGCAAGGTGATGTAAACTTTTTTTCTGGCTTCAATGCCATTGGGTTTTTTTATACCGTCATGCTATGTCCCATTAAAGAAAGGAAAAAGCTCAAAATATTTAAAAAGGTTAGGGAAAACCCTCTTTCGAAGTTCGTGTCAAGGAGATGTGATTTACACCAGAATACTGCGTCAGTGGGTCGGAGCTGATTTGTTCTGCTTTAAACTGGTCTTAAAACACGGGAGAAATGTGGTACAATGTCTGCAATAAGGATACAAGATGAAATTCAGATTAAGAAATCACTGCCGATCAATAATCTGATAACATATCTTCACAACAGAATCATTTATTTTTACTGCTTCTATTGCCAAACTTTGCAATGTAAAAAAGAGCATTTCTAAATTCATTTTTCCAATTAAAGATTTGAAAAATATTGAACAAACAATTTAGTTTAAACAATTTATAGGCAAATGTAAAATTTGAAGCAATTTTTGGGAAATTATGTTAAGAGTTGACACTTGAAGTAAAAAAAGACTTTTATTTTTTACTATTGTTATTTTATCTTGCAATGCTTCGTTATTGCTAATGTCTTTCTTGGGCGTCTTTGATTTCTTCTACCATTCACTACTGTATACTACAAAGTAACTGTTGAAAACTGCATTACATCGACTTTAATTCGACTCTGTATCTCATTTCGGTGCAGAGATATTGCGTTAAGTATTCATCGGGCGTCTCCGACTTCTTATACCATTAAAACAACTCTCTAAAAACTCCTGGCACTAATAAGAACAAACAAGTAAAATTTTCAGCGATATCAGTCGAATTATTTTCGAGTTTTGCGAGAGCAAATATTCGAAGGCTGAATTTTAATATATTAATATTTAATTCTAATGCTGAATTGACGAAATATAAGACCCGTGAAAAATCAATTGTGAAAATGTGAATTAAAATAATTTTCTTTTAAAACTAGGTACCTACTTTATCACACGTTTAAATTGTTTCCAAAAGTCAGTTAAATTTTTTTAAATATATTTCAAAGAAAATTTGAGTTATTTTAACCAGATTTCATGCAGTATTGACTAACGCACATCACAGACATTGTATGTAATATGTTTGATTATATCCAAAAGTACACGGAGAAAAATGATTACGACTTTTTTATCAGTATGCTGTTAAAAATGTGACTGCATGATCATTTCCTGATAAAATATTAGTCATTCAGAATAATAATAATAATAATAATTGGATAATTTGTAGAGCGCCGTTTTTGTGAAAAATCACCTCAAGGGCGCTGTACAATTGAATATATCTGAACACGTGTTCAACGCAGGTGGCCTTGCCCAAACGGACGATATGCGAAATTATTATTATTTTTTAACTATTTTTGACTTCCTCATAACATGAAACAGAACTGTTATTTTGTTTTGAAATTTTTCAATTCATTTGTTATAGGCCTCCAGTCTTGTTTTTAACAGGAAAATGAATAATTTGATCAGATTTTTTAATAAATTAACACTACTTCATATTAGTAAGTTTTCTCCGTGTAGTAAGATTTTTTTGTTGTTGTTACAAAGTTCGATCACAAAGTGACCGAACTTCATAATATTATGCACGAAGATAGATTATACGACGTCTAAAGTTGTTAGATGAATGTTTGCTATTCTATCAGAATGTGATAAATCGGAGAAATTAATAATGGCATCCTTTGCGGGAGGCTGAAGTAATGCGGGTGACTGATTAATAGACGAGGAGATGCACACAACACCGAGAGATATAAGAGAAGTCGAGTGGGTCTAGCGGTGTATCTCTCGCCCGGGGCGCCAAGGTCATGAGTTCAATGCAATAATAAAAACCGACATAAATTTTCACAGAAAATGAATACTTTAGGCTCAGTTGTTTCGTAATTAGAAAAAAAAGATATTATAAAAGTTACTGACTCTTCACTTTTATTTTGTTTGAAATAAAAATATTTCTTAAATAATTTGCAAACTTTATTCTTTCATAGAGTTATTTCTTAAGCAGTTATGGTAAAAAAATAATGGAAACAAAACGCGTGGTATCATCTCTTTCTTACACTGTTTAAATAATAGTTCTCAATATAATACAAAATGAGATAGCGTAACTTATATGCGACCCTATCGGCCTGGGATATATACTCGTATTTCTCCCAAAAAGACTATGATTGTTTGTTCTCTTTTAACAATATCTCCCAAAATTGCCCAAGGGTTTAGAGGAAATCAATAAAAATGTAGCAACTAAACTGAAAACTAATATTAACCAAATCAAAACGAAAATCTAGTTAGAATCGTAAATGTCAGGCAGGTAATAGAGACGCCCATTAAATAGTTGGTTTACCGACAAAATAATAAAATAATTGTCGATTACCTCATTTTAGTGTATATCCCATGGAAGTTACTCCCGCTAGAATTAGTCAAGTCGTCCGTTAAACTTTAAAGGTTACAGAGATGGAAACTGATTTAACACAACATTAAACCCATTTACACGCTTCTTTACGACCTACTAGTACTTACCTACATTTGCATTATGCAAGATCAATTTTAATTTAATTTCATTAATTTTAGTGTTATATTTAAATTTCTTCATTTCTTCAATACAAAAAAACACTTCTGGATGAAAATAAATAAATATTTTGCTAAAACAGAAAAATGTCCATTTATAATATTTTTACGGCGACTTCTCGAAAAACCATTTAAAAAAATATTTTCATTAATATAACATCCCTTATTTTTGTTTCACGAAGTGCGTACACTCCAAAAACATATTTTTTTCTAACTTCCAAATAAAAAGTTTAATAGCGCTTTCACTATAAATATCACAAGCCTTATTTTTATTGTGTTAAACATTTCGAATAATTAATTATTAAATGTTGTGTGGTTATTATTATTTTAAAATTATGCATACCTTTTATTAGGGCACCTTTAAAAATCACACCAACCCCAAACTCACAAAATCCAAAACACAAAAAATCAAAAACACCTTTTTAAAAAACACAATAAATTAAAACACGTTTAATTGTGACTCCAGTGAGCAGAACTTTGAAATAATGAAATTAAGTCAACTTAACCGGCGGTTCAACTTGTCAGTTAAGTTAACCGCGACAGCAATCGGCCTAAAGTTAAGAAGGCAACTAAACGTATAACTCTTGTGTAAAGTCTTTATACTACAAAGCACCGCGGAGATCGAGAGGTGGTCAGAATGGAATGGTCCCCACTTTTATGCGAGAATCGCGATCTCAGTATTCGCACCAAGTTGGTTGGTCGCTACAAGGTGTTGGTATTCTTAAAGATATCATACATCCAGGCCTCGTTTATTGTACTTTACTTTTTGCATTTATCAAAACATTTACATATTACTTGTTATGTAGACCACGCTGTCGTTAAGGAAGCGAAAAGTGCAGGTGTCACGTTACTTAGGTGCTATACACTGGTAGGTATCGTAAAATGAGCCGACTTTGATCAATTTCAAACCAAATAACTTTTAAATACATCTATTTGAATTTATTTTTTGTTTTCGTTTATGGATGCAAATCTTGGAAGCGGAAATTAACACACTTCATGACATCCGATAGGACTGAAACTCAGCGAGTTTTGGTGGTAATCCCATACACACACATTTCTATGACATTAGATCAGTTATAATATGCAATAAATGTCGTTATTATCCAATCGGGATTTGGCTCTATTGGTCGAGTTGTCGACTCCAATTACTGTCTAGGATGGTTCAATCTTCAGAAAATCAAGTTTTAGAAGAGATTTAAAAAAAGATACATCATAGCAAATACCTTATAATATTAAAAATACGGCCAATTCCAGTGAAATAGCTGCAACGCTGGCCGCTAGAGGCGCTAGTGTAGAATATTGACTTTGACATTCCTTTCATTGGTGGCAATGACTTCAATTAATTTATTTAGTACTTGGTGGCGGCGTTTTGCGCTTCCTAATTTGTATTTTTATCAATATTGATAAAAGTATTTATAAAAATGTCCCAAAAATAGGTTCTGTTTGACAGGTTAGTCGGTGAAATATATATAATACGAGTTCGTTAAATCCTGGCAAATAAAATATTCTTGATTACATGAAAAGTGAAATCTACAAATATAGATTATTTTTACAAATATATTAGCATTTTATTACATTTCTAAGCCATCAAAGACAGAGTTAATGGCCGCTTTAATATTTCTTTTACGTATGAGCAATTACATCTATAAAATCGTACGTAGCTTAAAAATATTTTTTTCGATCTCTATTTTACTAACGTAAAGTAAATAATTTATTACATACACATAAAATCCATTCAAATGTATGAAAAAAAAACCAAGGCGCATAACTAACGCGGCTAGAAGCGCTAGTGTAGCAGGTTGCCATAAAAATGTTAGAGTTTGAAGGTATTATAGGGTATTTGATCATGGTAAAAAAAAATTGTTTGATTTTTTTTATAAAAATATTTATCTCAAAAAATTTTGTCTAATTTTTTGCAAAAATTTAAACAATATACAGGATGTAACAGCAAGTCCCAGAAGGATTTTAACAGGAGATTCCTGAGCATATTTGAAGTAAAATATATATTGTAAATGCCATTTTGCTGTCCGATGATATTTTATAAATTTAAAAAAAAATGTTTCCATCACACGTCACCACTGATCACACTGTGACACGTGAAAAGGGATCACGTGATAAGCGCTCTCTCTCTCTATCCTCTGTTACCGTGCTGCTTAACGAGACGGAGTGCGTATCACGTGACCTGCTAGGCTGCATCCAACAACTCTATTATGTAAAAAAATCATCGAACAGCAAAATGACATCTATAATTTTCATTCCAAATATCCTCGGGAATTGCTGGTTAAAATCCTTCGGATACATCCTGTTACACTCTGTATAAATATATATTATTATATGTGTGTTTGGGGAGTCCAAATAAATGTTTAAAAAACATGGAGATCAATTTTCTGAGTGGGTGGGTGGTGACTTTAATAAACCATTTTTATAAGCTTATTTCAACGATGTGCCAATCCGAAAAAATGTAAAACAAGGAAAAAAGCGATATTTTATATATCGATAGACACTGATATACTTTACCATATAAATGACGTCTAACTATTATAATCGTTGAGGAATTTATAAAACGTATTTACATTTGTTCTATTTCTGAAAAAATATAAAAAACTAACTTACTAACCATCACGCCGTTTCCTCGCAGAGGTAGGTAGAGAGGACGGACCGCCAAACAACTCGGTCTTGGCACACACTTCTTGCCTCATTCACATTCATAGATCGTCTCATACATACTCTTCTATTATTCTGACTCTTGACATGGCCCGACTCGAGTATCTGATTCACTTGATCGTGCCATGTCTTTCTCGGGCGTCCCCGACTTCTGCTACCATTCGCATTTGCATCGTATATCCTCCTTACAATCTTCGCTCATTCGCTCTACATGCCCAAACCATCTAAACGTCCCATTCTTAATCTTACTCATTACATCAGCCTTGCACTCTTTACGGATCTCCACATTCCTCCTCCATTAATAGAGTTACCTGCATTTACTCTTCTTTCAATATCTCTGTCAGCCTTCCCATCTCTCGTAAACATGCTTCCTAATTACACAAACTCATCAACCTGCTCCAAGTATTCCTCATTCACAACTATATTGCACACTGTTTTCGTACTCTCTCTTTCAAACACCATTACTTTAGACTTACTTACATTCATCATTAACTCATTCTTCATGCATACTTCGTTCATCCTAGACACGAGAGACTGTAGATCATCTATACTATTAGCAATCAGCACCGCATCATCAGCATACAACAGGCAACATACTTTCAAATTACTCAAATTCGCGCCCAATCTCACCTCTTTCAATTCTTGCATACAATTATCCATGTATAGATTGAATAACCACGGTGACATTACGCAGCCTTCTTTAACATCTTTTGTGATATCAAACCACCCCGTAAAACCACCGTTTACACTAACACATGCAACGCTTCCCTCATACAGAGACGCAATTGCCTGAGTCAGATTTGTATTCACTCCATACTTGGACAACACCTTCCATAGCTTTTTCCTGTCGACTCGGTCGTATGCTTTTTGTAGATCTACAAAGGCACAGAAAATTTTCTGTTTTTTTGCCAGAAAATTCTCAGTGAGCATACGCAATGAGAAGATCTGGTCCATGCACCCCCTTCCACTCATAAAAGCACCTTGGACATCCCATATTTTATCCTTTGTTTCCTTTCTTACTCTTTCAATCAAAATTCTACCATACAGCTTGCCAACTGAACTTAGCAGGCTAATAGCCCTATGATTCCCACATTCCATACGTGACCCTTTACCTTTGTATAATGGCATGATCACAGCCCTTCTCCAATCTAAAGGCGTGTAACCCTTATTTAAACATTGGTTAAAAAGATTGCACAACCATGTGAGAATTATACGGCTACCTCCTTTAAAATATTAAGCAGCAATATTGTCGAAACCGACAGCCTTACCGTTCTTCATACATTCAATCGAGCTTTCTATCTCATCCATGCTAATTTCGGTAACATTCACTACATCATCATTCATATCTGATTCGCCGCTGGAATCACTGTCACTCAAATATGATTTAAGATTTTAACGGCCAAAAGTATTTTTGTTATTTGTTTTTGGGGTGTTATGCCGTGTTGCGCTAACTCCTTCTTTAGCCAACGTTTCGGACAGCATTGCAGTGTCCATCATCAGGGCAGATGTGTTATTTTGTAAACACATAAGTAAATAACACATCTGCCCTGATGATGGACACTGCAATGCTGTCCGAAACGTTCACCGTCACTCACTTCGCTTTCGAAGACTTCCTCGAAATACTTCATCCATCTCTCTTTTATTTTTTCCTCGTTCATCAACATTTTTCCATCTTTCGATTTTATCACTTTCATGCTTCCGTTTTCTGGTCCACTCCGGGACCTTTTGACTTCCTTCCAAAACAATTTAATGTTTTCTTGGAAATGGTTCATCATTTTCATTCCTTCTTCCTCTTCCGGACGTTTCTTTCGTTCTTTCACTCCAACTCTTACTTTTTTCTTACATTCCTTATATACTTCTTTCGCTCAATCCTTCTCTTCGTTGGAATAACTGCCAGCCGCAATCAGACATAACCATGCTTTCTTATTCTCTGAGACCAGTGCTTTAATCTCATCATCCCACCATGCATCACCTTTCTTCCTACCTTGCGTACTTATTCCACAAACCTCTCTTGCAGATTCACAAAGACACACTTTTATGTGGTTCCATCTTTCGTCTATGCTTAGACCATCCATTTCCTTCTCATTCAATCTTATCTCTGCACAATTCACATACTTACTTTTCACATTACCGTTTTGCAGTTTTTCTATTTTGACTCTAGTTGGAGTTAGTACCGTGTTCACTTTAGAGCGCCAACCGCGAAAGAGGTTTACTCTTGACACTAAAAGAAAGTGGTCAGTTTCGACCTCAGCCCCTCTGAAAACTCTTGTGTCCTCGATAACGGCGCTCAACCTAGAGTCAATTACTACAAAATCAATAATTGACCTCTCGTTTCCTCTTTCCCATGTATATTGGTGGATACCTTTGTGAAAGAAGAAAGTATTCGACACAAACAGGTTCCACTCTAAACATATTTCAAGTATTCTGTTCCCGTTGTCATTCGTTCTTTTATCCCTAAACAATATTACATCTGAAAAACTGTTTGTTAAAACAATATGTTTGAATAAAACAAGAAACCAACTAATTTGACATTTATTTTCGAAGCGTCGTTGTATCCACGTTGACTGAGAAAAAAATCATCGAGATTATGCAGATAACCGCGATGCTCAAAATCACCCCCCCGATTCAAAAGTTGCCCCATTTTACGGTACCTATTGTTGTAGGACACGGAAAGGATTCAAGAAAGTGGTGAAGTTTGATGAATATTAATAACAGTGCATTTGATTTAATGATTAACGCGGTTTGCAGTGCAGTATTTAAATAATAGAGTTTTAGTACGCATTTTAAAGTACGTAATCAAACAACGAAATCAGTAATACCATAAAAGAAACATTAAGACGAATCTATATACCTATATCTATATCTGAATCTATATCTATCTTCTATAATTTAGATTTATATAATCATATTTATTATACATCGATGGCCCAGTATTAAACGGAAACAAGTCCGAAAAACCATAAATTACGAAATGGGTGTCAAAAGATTTGCCAAAAGGAGCTCTTCTCAGTTTTAAACAGCAAACAAAATCAATTGATAGTTTTTTTTTATTTATTTATTTTATACATATATATAAATTACAAACAATACAAAACAAAATGAACCTTTGTCTGTCCGACTGGGAAGGATTCCCGTTTCGGGACAGCCAAATTGTGTATTTAGTACATAATATTCTTACAATGGAATGGCGATGCTGTCAAAATAAATTTTGAGAACATTGTTGATTGCATTCGAAGTGACAGGATGGTTTCTTTATCCTTGAAAGAATCGCAAAGATGTAATTTATTACCAGGGTTAATTTGGATAACATTAGTAATTGCATTCAGAACAGATGAATGGTTTCTTTCGGGACATCACAAGTCTCAGATTCTTTCCAGGGCATTTTGGAGAACATTTACAATTGTATAGTTAGAATTTCCTCATTTATAAATCAGTATAAGACAAATGAATTCTATAGAACTATATTTTTAGACTTTTTTAGGTGATAGAAATTACACATTACTAGACCAGGATATATGGCGTATGACATATGAATTTCCAATTTTAAAATTTCGCACTTAAGTACTTTACTACTTAAGAGTCGAAAAGCCTGTTTAAAAATATCCTAATATTTATATTTAAGCTAAAAAATAAGATGCCCCCGAAATACATGTTTAAGAATGTAAATTTAAATTTCGCAATACATGGCTACCCCACAAGAAACTGTGGAGATTTTAGACTTCCAAAAACAAACCTCTCGGGAACCCAAAATAATCACTATTTTAAAGGATTTAAGATTTTTTATGAGCTACCGACAGATGTTAAAGAAGCTAAAATCCTTGCTGCTTTTCGTGGGTTATGCCCAAATACTATAAAAAATAAGTTTTAGATGTATTGTAAAGTGTCTATACTAGATATAAAAATGTAATTTTTATAAATAAATAAAAAATATACAAAAAAATATTTATATGTACCCAGCTTTAAACAAATCTATTTCGAATTGTTTGCATTGGAAACTGACGATTGAAAAAACAAAATATTGATTATCTCAAAACAACGGTTTTTGACTTATCAGAAATACTAATGAAAATTATCTACTTATCTAGTCCCGCTTGACAACAATGAAGTAAACCTCTACATATAGAAAGTAAGGGCCTTAGATTAAATTTACTTGAACAATTAGAAATCAATAAAATAACCAATGACTCTAATATAACATTAATTAATAAAGTAAGGAAAATACGCTTCCAAGTATGTTAGCAAAACCTAATCAATATAACACATTAAAATGAATTAATAGCAGCCACATCATTATTAAACAATTAAGATAACATTAATTTGGGGAAAACAGACTTCAAAATACCCCACAGAATATGAAATCTATTGTCACAATTATTTTATCAGTAAATCGGTTTAACCAGTAATAAATCATTTTAGACATCTTAAAATTTAAATTGGGAGGGGGTAAAATAGAATCATGTAAATAAATCGCCTAAACGTGGTTATAACCACAGTTTGAAAATGGTCTTGAAAGCAGAAACAGCTGTAACAATAACAAAAACCAAAAAATACTTGAAGAATTCAATAATAATATTATGAAATTTGATTTACATTTATATTAAAGGAGATAACCCTTATATCTCTCCATTATTTAAAATTATAGCCTAGAACACCCTCGAAGGGTGAATACCAGAATATTCAAAAAAATAAATTAAATTGAGGTACCTACGGCCGCGTGACGGATATCTCGTTTGTTTGATTTTTACATAAATCTACATTTTTTTGAAATTTATGAAATTTTCTACAGAAGATCTTCACAATAAGATGAAGATTCTAGATTAGTCCAAGCCTAATTTTGAAAAACTATGTGTAAATCCCTGGCGTAGCTAAAGATTAGAGAAGACAAAAATAACTTTTTCGTAAAAGCAGTTATATACCTACATTGCTGCTTGTTGTAAATAGACTCAATAAAATAACATCTTAATTTAAGCCGCTTAATTTATTTCCCCCGTTAAAAACTTTTTTTCTTCAGAACAAAGTAAAACCCACTAAAAACAAAAACAATTTGTTTCTATCCAAACATATTTTACTCATTCTAATATTAGAGAGGAATTCATTTAATTACACAAATTCATGAAAGGAACATTGAAATTATAAGTGGTTTTGCCTTATATATTCTCCCCAAAAGGATATTTCTATGAGTGCAATTTGAATCAAACGAATCATTTTATGTAAAATCAATACTTATCACGTATCCCCCAAGGCGTAGGCAGAGAGGATACGAGAATAAACTTTCTATCTTTTCTGAAGCTAATTATTCAACTCCTTAAACCTCAAGCTTTCTCCACTCATTTACACTCTTACATCGTGCATCCTCGCGGATTGTGAAGGCTCTTGACAGGGCATCAAAGGCTATACGAGGTAAACACACAGTACCTACAGTATAACGTATGTGACTCACGTATACTTATACGCATAAACTTGATTACTTACTGATAACCATTGATTTATTATATTTTGAAACTAAATTTTTTTGATGTAGAACATATTTTATGACAATATTTGTCTTTTATTAGTTTTATAATTTTTTATGTGAATAGTCCCAACAGCTCTAAACCGTCTGGAGCTTGTGAAGCGATGGCATCACCAATTGGGGTAAGTTGTGATGCTGAAGGTAGTGGGGAAGAGAAAGAGATGGGGAATAGGAAGATGGAGGAGTACCTGGCTATTCAGATCTGGTCACCAAACAAGGCTAAAGCTATTTCAAGCAACGTTGACAACAAATTGCTTGGAGTGAAACAAGGTAGATACGTCCAGAGACGAGAGATATAAAAATACGTCCGAATGAGAAAACGGCCTAGTCATGAATAATAGCATATAAAACATTATGTATAATTTCTATGGCCCGTTATATCAGTCACTCGCTATCAAATTCAAGCGTGCCAAATCGGCGCTTAAGGTAAGCCCAAGAATAGTTCCCTCTTTAGTCCCCGAGGCGCTAGCAGTAACGAAAGTCAAGTATGACATTTACATGAGTAATTACGCACTTCCATTGCTTTAAAATATATGTAAATAGCATAATTTTATCAATATGGACTGTTATGTTCATCGAGCGATGGGGGATGTTGACGTTATTAATTGACAATCAATCTAAAGTAGACAAATAGCGTGGTGAGGTATTATAAGAGGAAAGTTTCGACGCGAGGAGAGTGTTTTCAGCGTTTTGTTTGCAATAATTTCTTGATAAGTGCATTGACTCCGGCAAAACAAATACTATTTAAAATTAGCATCCTTGCATTTAGCACCATGCATTGAAATGGAGAACTTTATCAAAAAATCGACTCGTAAATTAGCCCACCTAAAACAATTAACATTTTGAAAGCTCTCGATCTCCCGATGACAGTAGAGAGCATAGATATACCGCTCACGTAGACAGTAATTTGGTTTTAGCGTTTTAGGCTTCCGACCTCTATACGGATTGTGTTCCAAGCTGCGCTAAGCTCGACATTCCAACCAAGCCGAGCTTAAAATCAACTGATATACCAGCTTGTTGTCGAAGCCCATGGTGCCGGCACGGTGTTACACCAAAATTTGTAAATAATAATTTATTAATTTTGTAATTTAATTACAAAACATGGGTACCGTACTTTACTTTCTACTGATTAGGTAGTAATTAACACAGATCAGGATAAAATATTACCCTGCATCTGTAAATGTACTAATTTGGTGTCGCTTTTAACGAACATCTCGTTATAGACACGTCAGATAGGTACCTACACAACAGCTTCAGTCGCAGTTTTCTCTAACGAGAGGTTGTGCAGTGAACTCCCAAAAAAAATCTACGGTAAGATCCACTTGGATAATTACCACAGTTTGAACACAAATACGGCGGGCCAAGATTCCACGTCACACATATGAAGACGCCCTCAGTGTTGATGGATTTATTCAAATAATTATTAATATTACTAAAATAAACCCATCAATAGGAACACGGTGTGCGGCTTTATATGTATGGATCTCAGAACACACCTATGAAGCAAAAACCTATGGCATATTCCATAAATAACATAAATACGATTTCGAATGATGCCTGAAATTACGTCAGAGTCAAAATTCTCTATTTTGGGTGCGCAGCGATAAGGCAAATGTTTTCTTCTTTCTGTGTTTTCTGTTTTTCCAAAAAAGAATTGTTTTTCAAGAAAATATCTATACATTTGTTATGCCGAAACGTTAGTTATATGAAATTCCCTCGTTAGAAAAAAATCGCAAAGTAAGATCCGAAAACGTTTTGTTCTGTTATTTAATATATTACAGGCATGAAAAAATTGACAGTGTATCTTTAAATGCAACTAAAGCATTTGTTGAGACATTTTTGCTCTATTTCATACGAGTCGTGTTTTATTAAATATTTTCACCATTTCGCTCAATTATTATGGTTTTTTTAATATTAGCGCGCTCGTTCTAATATTCTTAATTACATATCTCTCTTTCAAAACATTTTTGAACACTTACTACGAGGCTTAAAGATTTTAAAATGTTCAATGTTTAAAAGAAGCTAAAGGACTTATAGTTTTTCGTGCTGTATGATTGAATATTTTTATAGTAGCTTTAGAATAGATTTACACTAGATACGAAAGTTAAAAATATGTTCAGGCCACATACTGACAATTTATTTATGATTTGCTATCATTCATGCTATGACACACGTAGGGAGGTACTCAATCTCTGTAAATAACTGTACATATTATATCATATAACCTCCATACCTGTATTGGCCCAAGCAATGCAGTTTATTGCTGCATAAATTAATTAAACCGCTCTAATTGCAACTTCGGCGTGAAAATCGTTCAAACTAAAAGTGACCCTAACTGTACAATAAATCTCATTACATACCACACTTAATATTTCACAGGAATTATGATTGGCGGTTAAAAATGTAGACTAATTAACGACAAAGTAATAAAATAACACGGAAAAATGATGTCGAAAGTTTAGCGAAGCCGAGTAGTAATCCTGTTCTGTATTTCAAAGAACCAATATTTTGATTAACTTGTTGCAATTAGCAGCTGGAAAGCGAAACGACTTTCCGGCTGATGCGTTTCGTTCCTTCTACTCCTTTGCTTTCAGTGAGGAACAGCTATGTAGTCTTATTCATATAATACTTCATTTTGAATTTGAGGCCAAAATACCCAACCAATTTGCATGATCATTTTTTAATCAAAAGGGTTTTGGCAAATATCTCGTACTGCTCAGAAGGATTTATTTATCCAGTTTTATGGTAATTATTTAAAATATATATTCTGTCCTATCTCTACTAAGTACATGAAATTTAAAAAAATATATAAGAATACGCCTCTTTTTTCAACTGTTTTAGGTCATCATTTCAAACTATGAAGAGAGGGACGGTGATTTAATAAACATATACAATACATTCAATAATAGTAAACAGTTATAACTTATAAAGAATACAACGGTTATAACTCCACGGAAACACGACTATGTACGAAAGATAAGAATTTATCCGGGCACTCTGAACCCTTACTGTAAGGAACGACATATTTTGCTACCAGGATCTGGTCTTGATCATATACCAGGATCTGGTCTCTTTTTTAAATTTCCATTAACTCAAAATTAATTGCAAATTTGCCTCAAAAAACATGAAAATATGTACATCTGAACAGAAGATATTTGACATACCACTTTACATAACAAAGATCATTCAGTTTGATCTGGTATTTTGGCATCAAATCCAAAATTAAGTTTTATTTGATAAGGGTTGCGAAACCTTTCCTATTTACCGTAAAATACTAAAAAGTTGATATAGCATCACAGTTTTTTTTTAAATATCACCACATTTACCAAAAAATATTGTAAATTGCGCCAAAAATTACGCAAATTTTTCCGTACCCAAAGGTAATTTATGAGGAGCATAAAATGTAGGTGTTGATGTGCGGTGATGTTTATGCCCATCTAAGAGAGAAAAAGCCCAGCTCGTAGGAGTTGAAGCTGAGCGGAATATTACGCCACAGTTACACGCAAATGACTACCCGGTAGGTGGGTACAGGGTACTGGGTACCGGGTACAAGGTACCGGGTACAAGGTACCGGGTACAAGGTACCGGGTGACAGGTGGGAAGTGTGTCAATATCGTATCGAAAGTGCACATTCCTTCAGAGCATGCAAACCGACCATATATGAATGCATTTATGTATTGTTCATCTCAGATGCAGGCACATTGCTTGCTGCGTCAATTCTCCGAGATCTGGTCGGTGAAGATGCATATATCTGGAGTACCACTCTCGATAATTTTAAAACAGATAAATTAAATACAAATTTCCCATAACTTAATCAGTTTAACTGCACAGAAGCTAGGTACAAAAAGGATTTACTATCATATCTTCTGAATCATTACTAATACAGGGTTTTCCAATAAGAGCTGTTATTTTGAATAGCCTGCTATTTCGGAAAATGTTACTTTTGAAGCTGTCATTTTTTAACATTTGACAAGTTGAAACTACGCCATTGATAAAAATGGAACGATACACGCTTCAACAATGCATTGAAATTATTAAAATTCACTTGAGTGAATCAAATG
This sequence comes from Hesperophylax magnus, assembly GCA_026573805.1. Classification (NCBI taxonomy): domain Eukaryota; kingdom Metazoa; phylum Arthropoda; class Insecta; order Trichoptera; family Limnephilidae; genus Hesperophylax; species Hesperophylax magnus. The sequence continues at coordinate 13,770,296 of JAIUSX010000084.1, forward strand.
CAAATCATCTTGAGTGATGAGGCCCATTTCCACCTCGGTGGCTTCGTCAACAAGCAAAATTGTAGCATCTGGGGCTCGGAAAACCCAAGAGTTATTGTTGAAAAACCTCTCTATCCTCAACGTGTGACTGTTTGGTGCGGTTTATGGTCCGGCGGAGTCATTGGACCTTACTTTTTCGAAAATGAGGCTGGAGCAACAGTTACGGTGAATGGATTGCGTTATCGAGAGATGATTAATGATTTTTTATACCCGGAATTGAATGATATTGATCTGGACAACGTTTACTTTCAACAAAACAGCACTACGTGCCAAACAAACAACGAAACCATTTATCTTTTACGATTGAATATCAAAATAACAACTCTTATTGGAAAACTCTGTACAATGTAAGTACTTGTTGATAATATTTTGTATGTCCTTCTAGTATTAATTTTAGTGAGAAAAATTAAGGCAATCTCGGTAGTTCTTATTCGAAGTACAGTCAAATATGACCGAAGGAAATAGGGTCCCATTAGCTCAGTTGCTAGAGCGGTGCCCCGGCAAGGCAAGGGTCCTGGGTTCGAGTTCTAGATGTGACCGTATCTTTATCTGATTTTTCTGTTTCAAATTTTCGTTTAAGAATCGCTTATATTTCCTTCAATAATTAAATATTACAATTTGAGATTTTACTCACTAAGTTATTCCAAAAAATAAAAGAAACATTTTGATTCCCAAAAATGATTTTAAGTCATGAAATTCGTTAGATTAAGATAAGATTTTAGCAAAAAAGTTACTATTTATACCTAGATCAAAAATGCGCACTCAAGTTGAATGAACCGACGGTTATAGAATTTAACGGTTCCTTGGCAACTCGGGACACAGGCAATTCAACACACTTTTTATAATGATATAAAATCATTAAAAATTATGAAAAACAGACCTACGCTAACGTGACCTATTTAACCTAGTTTTCACTTTTAATGACTTTATATCACTTTTCAAGAATGTGTTAAAGCAGTGGTTCTTAACCTGGGTTCGATCGAACCCCAGGGTTCGGTGATTCAGTCTCGAGGGTTCGGCGGAATTCAAGATAGACCCTCTACTCATATGATTCGTAATGACACCACCCGCTAGTCCATCATTGCTTGCAGGTGATCACGCAACATTGCTTGGCCTATCTGTGCTGCAGAATGAATTTGGTGCGTCCAGTAGTCAAATTGTCGTGATGGTACGTCGTGTGATATTTTCTTTATATTTTAATCCCTTCATACTAAAGTGGTCAAACAAATATGTACAATATGGATTCACATGTATAACAAATATAATTTTTTCTGTGAAAATCATTTTTTAATGGTTTTATTCATTTTGTGCACCTATGTATAAATGTATACCATTGTTTTTAATTTGAAAAAATCATATTTCATTTTTCCAATTGAGAAAGGTTCGGTGAATCCGCATATGAAACTGGTGGGGGTCAGTACCTCCAACAAGGTTAAGAACCACTGTGTTAAAGTGTGTTGAATTGCCATTGTTCTGAGTTGCCCAGTTACCGTATAACACAAATTAATACACTTGCACCAACACGTACTCGTAGTGTAGTATAAATCAGAATTCGAATCGGCGTCTTTAAGATTATTTTTTACATTAACCACACACGATAGGCCAGGAGGAAAATAATTTAATAAAATAACATGTCACCTTGGGGATGCTGTGGACGGTCCTTTTAAGGTAAGGAGAAGATGTTCTGGAAAGGAAAAATGTATGACGAGTAGGAATCTACCGATCAGTGTGTCCAGGAGTGATGGACGAACGATTTATCCTTCCCGCTGCGGCACAAGGCAATCGGTTAAAAGGAGTCTATCCAAACCAGTTTCTCCAGATCCGGCACACCATGCAGCTGGTAGGTATGCGCATCCTGAACACACCTCACCCGATGAACCCGGGCACCCCTGCTAAATCACCCAACCTAGCGAACCACTCGGGGTGACCCATGACAGAGGTGTTGGTTATATTCGGCGCGGCGGTACATTATCCTAGCTTTATTAAGATGAGATTATTAGATGTTAGAAAACTGCTCTTTAAGACGTACTGCACTGCCCTATACACTTCAGAACTGTGGACACAATATCCAGTAGCGCAATGGGACAAGCTGAGGGTGTGCTACAACAACAGGTAACTTATGCAACTACCAAGGTTCTGCATTGCCTCCACGATGTTCACAGAAGGGAGGGTGCACTCATTCTCCGCCTTACTTCGCCACCGACTAACCAGCTTCTGGGGCAGGATACGAAAATCAACAAACGTCATCGTCATGGCTGCTTCCGAGTGGCTCAGCTCTCCACTTAATGAGCGATGGATGCTGACGATGCGGCGATCTCCCTGCTGGGCGATCATTTATTGTTAATTAAATTTTAATTTATTTTTTATCTTATTTTTATTTGTCATTTTTCTCTTGTATATATACCATGTCATATGACAGACTGGGATTGCACCACCACCCTTGTCCTGCTGGATTAAAAACTTAAATAAAAAAATAACTTCAAGGGCAGTGAGTAGCAAATGTGTACACATACAACAGTTATGTAACCTCAAGATGTTCAAAATAGCAAAAAAACGACCTTTAACGACCTTTCCCGAATGTCAAGAAAAACATCTTTAAAAGTTGAATTTTTTTTTAGTCTCAAAAGGCTACCGCTATTTTATTTCCTCGTAAATATTATTAAGTCACTAGTTTTTATTTAGTAAATTCAATAAATTCGGCCAAATAAAACACCTTGCTGTAAAAATCAGCTTTAGTAAACAAATTCTACAAAACTTAAAATAAAAACTAGTGTCTTAATAATATTTACGAGAAAATAAAATAGCGGTAGCCTTTTGTTTACTAAAATCATCTTTAGTGAACAAATTCTACCAAAATAAAAATAAAAAATAGTGTCTTAATAATATTTACGAGGAAATAAAATAGCGGTAGCCTTTTGTTTACTGAAATCATCTTTAGTAAACAAATTCTACCAAAATAAAAAAATAAAATAGTGTCTTAATAATATTTACGAGAAAATAAAATAGCGGTAGCCTTTTGTTTACTGAAATCATCTTTAGTAAACAAATTCTACCAAAATTAAAATAAAAAATAGTGTCTTAATAATATTTGTGAGGAAATAAAATAGCGGTAGCCTTTTGTTTACTAAAATCATCTTTAGTAAACAAATTCTACAAAACTTTAAATATTTTTTTCTTTGTATTTCACACATTTTTTAAATCATAATAAAATATATTTAGAAAACTCTACAACAAAATCTCACTCTCATTCAAAAATAGCTATAATATTATAACATTTAAATCTCTAATAAAAAGCTGGATACAAACCACAGGGCGAGCAGAAATAAAAAAAATATACTGACACCAAATATAGGCTAAAACTGAAACCACTCAACTGCAAAAAAACACAATGCAATATATTTATTATAATATTTATATTTCATAAAAGACTACAAAATATATTTATAATTACTTCAGCCTAGTAAATTTTAATAATTTGTGAATGACATCCTCAGCACGGGAAATCACAGTGAGGACATAATTATTTCTATTTATCAAAAATATATTTATTAATATTAATTATGAAAGCACGTAGATATATACATATACCGAAAAACTAAAAAAAAAGATTATTGGTACAATCGTAGCTTGAATATAGGACTTTTTCTGAATTCAAAGAAATTATCTTCTATATTTTACATTTTTTATCTAAATCTACCACCCTTTTAACCACGTTTTTCTTTCTGATAAGAAAGATTTTTTAAAAGAAAAAAAAAACTAAAATCATTATTATCCATCATGACTCTACATTTTAACTACTGTTCAACGATTCTTTTCTTGTGACAGAGAACAAAATAAATTAAAAATTCTCAAAAATAGAGCAATGTGAATATTCTTTAGGCAAAATAGATTTTCAAAAGAAACTAACATGTTAAAGGAACTAAAATGACTAACAGTGAAATAGATGCTGACCTTTAACCCGATGATATTCATACATAAAATAATAAATAACGTGTTACCAAAATACGTTTCAAGACAACCAAGGACTACCAAAAAAGGACAATCCCAATACGCAAAAGAGATGAAATATTAATATGCGATGCCGGAAACTATTAAGTCTGCTTTTCTATTTGCCGCCAAAACCATACGCTTGTTTTGATTCGTGAATTCGGCGGCGTTGACGTCATACCGTCTTACCAGATGGTAAAGTTGACGTTTTCTATGTCATGTAGTTTTAGCCAGTAGGAACCATTTCGGAATGTGTGGTTTAATATCGTTTTTTTTAAATCAATAATTATGACTGAAAATATTACAAATACAGATCTTTAGTACGATAATCATAATCAAATAAATTATAATCATCATCAATTTATGTAGAAAATTTTTGGCTTTTCCGGTTTATGTAGAAAATGTTTGGCTTTTCCGGAAACTATAGAACATATTATATCGGGATGTTCTATATTAGCACCTTCCGAGTATACATTTAGGCACAATCAAGTTTTAAAAATAATTCACCAAAGTTTGGTAATTAAACATAACTTGATTGACTGCCGTAATATAATACCATATTATGAATACGAACCAAATTCATTTTTAGAAAACGAATTTTATAAAATATATTATGACAAAACTATTCTAACAGACCGAACGATTAGTCATAATATACTATATAGTTTTACATGAAAAAAATTAATAAAATAACTTATATCATTGATGTCGCTATTCCAAATTACTGTAATATTCAAAAATCAGTTAATGAAAAAATAAGAAAATACACAGATTTAGGAAATGAGATAAAAAGAATTTGGCGTTCTCAGACTATAAAAATATTACCATTAATTATTTCGGCTACTGGCATTATACCTAGCTCTCTCATTAAAAATTTAGGCGTATTAGATCTATTAAAAAATTTATGCTTAAAAATGCAAAAATCAGTCATTTTAAATACATGTAGGATATACAAAGATTTTTTAAATATTTATGTTGAGGGATCAGTAGGATTTATAGGCCCTGTTAGGAGTTCTACCGAGCCGAACCCTCTGATATGAAAATATCTGGAGTCGGTGAATTATTTTCCCATTTGATCTCTGGTGAGTTAACGTGTTGTTCTTGTATTGTTTTGTATTTATTTTGCTTATATAATGCACTTGCATAATGTGGATTGACTAGATGATCATTTGTGGAAAAGTATGTGGAAGGGTTTAGTTCCTGTGGGGAAGATTTAACCCGGACATAAAATCGGAAAGTTAAAAACTTAATAAATCTTTCATTCATTTTTAACGGTATTCATAGTTTATGAAAACACCCATTGGTGTTGGAGAAAATGTAATTTAAGTAATTGATAAATGCTGGTGTTTCTCCTCGAACCTAGGACCGAATTATACCTGCTTTGCTAGGCCGAGTGACTCGCTTTGTTACTCGGCCGAGTAACTTATTGGAGAGTAGAGGTGGTCACATGACTCACATGTAGAAGAGACACGGAGATACTGTCAACATGGTTTGCGATGGAGGAAAAAGAGATATATTAAGAGAGTTTGTGTGTTTAATCACAAACGATAGAGTAGGTACAAATACTCGTAACGTTGTCTAAGTTGCACCGCACTGCCTCAGGTAAAAGTGGACAAACCTGAATATGATAGAGGCCTTGTTTCTCGAGAAATTAGCTTTAATCCTTGTATATATTTCCATTGAATATGTAAAGTTATTACTATTAATGAGATATATGTATTTTTATACCAACAATCAGACGCCGGTTATCCGAGCACAGTTAATCCGTGTAACCGGTTATTCGCGCGGTCAATATTGGTTAAGAAGATTATTAAGTTTATCGTAAATAAAAACATTGTTTTCACGTTGAAACACGTTCAATATTTTAGTTTCTTGTAAAATGATGTATTTTTTTCTACCAACGATAGATACAATTGCTTATTGTGGTTTTGAACCAATAATTTCACCTTTATTTTATCATTTATGTCATAATTGTAAGAGCTGAGTAGTAAGAGGGAATTTAGAAATTAATTAAAATAATTTTTTCCTCTAGAAAAAACAGAACAAATAAAGTATCTAGGAATCGTAATTGACCATAACCTTAGATGGATACCTCACATCAAACAAATCACAAATAAACTTCTCAAAACAATACACATTTTCGTAAACATAAGAAACATATATAAAATAAAACAATTGAAAACAATATATTTTGAACTTTGCCAATCAATAATAGAATATGGAATTATTGCTTGGGGAGGAGCAACAAACTCGGCTATCAATTACATAGAAACCGCACAGAAAACGATCTTAAAGGTAATACTAAAAAAAAAAACGGACTGATACAGACCAAATATTCAACAGCTGTAACGTACTAGATATACGCCAATTATACGTTAAAACACTACCAAACTACATATTTGACAAAAAAAAATTCAACATACACAAAATAACACTAACAGACCAGTTAGACAAGCGTACAAAGAAAACACAAAAACTCCGACAGTAAATTCAAGCTTTGGACAAAGACACTACCAGTACCATGCAATAAAAGCTTTCAACAGTGTAAAACTTGAAATTAAAATTGAGGAAAATAAAAATAAATTCACGCACAAAATTACAAAATGGATTAAAGAACGAAAAGGACAAAATTACCAAAATTTCATAGCATAAAATAAAAATAAAACCTAGACGTAACACACAAAACCAATATAAACACAGATCACTCACAAACACACAAGATTATATTTTAAATGTATTATTTTCTCTTTAAATGTATTATGTAGATTATATTTTCAAATTATAAAATGAAGGCCTCTTAATGAAGGAAAAAATCCCAGAGGAATGGCAAATAAGCATAATATGCTCAATTCACAAGAAAGGTGACAAATTAAAATGCGAAAATCATAGAGGCATATCACTTCTATGCACAGCATATAAAATCTACACCATGATACTGAAACAAAGAATTGATAAATATGCAGAAAACCTACTGGGAGAGTATCAGGCAGGCTTCCGCACCGGTAGATCCACAACAGACCAACTGTTCACCGTCAGACAGATTTTGGCAAAGTGCTGGGAATTTGACATAGACATACACCAACTATTCATTGATTTCAAGCAAGCATATGATAGCATAGATCGGGAGTGTCTATATGACATACTACAATTCCAGATTCCACCTAAATTGGTTAGGCTCATGAAAGCCACAATGTCAGACTCAAGATGTCAGGTCAAAATAGACGGAGAATTGTCGGAAGAATTTACAGTATCACAGGGACTTAAACAGGGGGACAGTCTGGCTCCCACTCTCTTCAACATTGTGCTCGAACATGTAATACGAAAAACACTAATAGACACTGGCTCCAATATTTGTTTCAAGAGCAGTCAAGTTGTCGGATATGCGGATGACATCAACATTGTCGGAAGATCAATTTCAGCCATTAAGGAGGTCTTCGACCCTTTAGAAACAGCGGCGCGGGAAGTAGGACTGCGAGTTAATGTTGACAAAACAAAAATGATGGTACAGAGCAGAAACCCTTCACACAGAAGAAGAAGTAGTGCACTATTTAAAGACAACTACTCATACGAAGTGGTCGATCAATTCACCTACCTGGGCTCCAGCCTGACAGAGAACAATGAGGATCCAGCAGAAGTCAGAAGGAGAATCACAGCAGCCAACAAAACATACTTCTCTTTGCTGCCAGTGTTTAAGTCACGTAGTGTCCACAGAAAAACCAAAATAACCATATATAAGACCATTGTAAGAACTGTATTGGCATATGGATGTGAGGCGCTGACACTGACGGTAAAGATGGCTGAAATGCTGGATACTTTTGAAAGAAAGGTGCTGAGAAGAATATGTGGACCCGTGAAAGAGGGCGAACAGTGGCGTATCCGGCACAATATAGAATTGTACGATATATATAAGGCCCCTAGCATCTCTGCACACATGAGACTCCTCAGGCTGAGATGGGCTGGGCATGTACAGAGAATGCCGGATACACGCGTCCCAAAAAGAATTCTGACTGGTCACCCAGGTGGAAAGAGAAAAGTGGGAAGACCCAGACTGAGGTGGGAAGATGAGGTAAGAGGGGATGCAGCACAGCTTCTCCAGGTGACAAACTGGAAGTCAGCCGCTGAGGACAGGAGGAGTTGGAGGCGACTGTTGCAGGAGGCCAAAGCTCAATATGGGCTGTAGCGCCATCGAAGAAGAAGAAAATGAAGGCCTCAGCACGGGCAAGCCACCCAGTGAGGCCAACATTACTGGAAAACTTTGAAATGTAAAAAATATTGTACCAAATAAAAAAAATAAAATAAAAATCGAAAAAATCTTCCACCTAATTTAGACAGCAGTCCCTCAAGACCTAGAGGCTAGAAATGAGACCTAAATATGGGTAACCATTGTTCGACTGGTTAGGCAAAAGATGAATGATGCACTGAGATGCATTCGTCTAACATTATGGGATTTTAATTACACCCTTTCCGATCTGAGCTTCATAAATAAGCCAGTAAAAAAGCAAACAAATTTACTCGTCATATCAACACGAAAGCATTAGTTCTGCATTAAGATTTTACGAACAATCATTGGACGCCTTGGCTCTGCTTTGCCATAGAAATCTTATCCGGATTGTGTAACCACGATTAGTTTAACATTGAAACTACGATGAAAGACAACATTGTACATTAGGGATTATGTTTACCCATACTTTAATATCGATATTGTTTTTATTTTTTAGTTTTATTTGAGTAAACACAGATACAGAAAGTAATAAACATGACATTTAAAAAAATTATTGGAGAATCTCCTGCATCCTCATTATTTCTCACAGATTAACATGGCAGCCTTTAAAATTAAAGTAATAAGCCTTTGAAAATATATTATGTATTACAAAGTAAGTTATATTTACAATTGTTCATTAAAAAATGGGAGAAACTGCACAATATCCATTAACAAATGTATACAAATATTTTTTTAGAAAATAGAGGGTTAAGTCAATTAATTCTAAAATGTTATGAAACAGAAAAGTGAGAAAGTAGTACATAATGTATGAAGGAAGTGTGTCGAGGGTGTTGTTTTTATATGAAAACAGCTTTCAATTTTCTACTAAAGGTACTGAAAGTATCAATATATAAATATATATTTATATAAAAATATGATATCATGTTCATTCTACTTCATATTAATCTTTTCTAACTAAGACGACACAATACCATAACATAAAGTTGGATTCTTAACAACGTAAGTGAAAAAGGCGTGTACAAAAATATGCGACTCGTAGCCCTGGTGTATTGGATGGACCTAAGGTCGAATTTGCTCTAGCAAATAAAATAAAGTGGGAATCTTTGCGAGGTAAGTGAAGAACGCGTGAACAAAAATATTCGCCCCGCGGCTCAGAGTATTGGATGAACCTACGGTCGAATTTGCCCTGGCAGGCCTAGAAAAGTCATCTCTCCTCGGAGATTACATTGATTAACTCTGATATACGTATTTATAAAATCTCAGATGTTTCTAACTGAATATTACAGTTCAAAAACGTTACATGTAAAATAATTTAATGATAATGTACTGCTTTTATTAATTTATACCGTTTAGATCATACTTCTAACTATGACGGTGAGGGAGACAACGATTTCTATGAGTTGTTCCGAAAAGCAAATAAATTGACTACGGGTTCCTAAAACCGAACAAATTAGCCTAAGAGTTACTGGGATTACACACATATCAAACTGTAGTTCATTTATCAAACTAGCTTTAAGATTATAAGGTTTTTTATTAATTTCCAACTGCTCTAAAAGATTGAGTTTACTGCCTTTATTTTTGTATCTATCTGTAACGGAGTTGACTTGTTATTATCATTGAGTGAAATATTTTTATCTAGGAGATGTAAGCGTTCCATGAAATGAATCCATTTCAAGTGTTTCGTCTGAAAAATTTTGATGATTCTCAGAACAAATTCGCCCTCCTTCCAATAGCGTTGAAAAAGTAGTTTTGATGTTAGAATTCATCGTTAAACTGTATTCTCTGTAGTTTAAATCTAAACATTGAAAGTGAAGACACTACTTCCTCAACAAGTCACGCATTGAGGTCTAACTACTTTACCCATCATCGGTCATTACGTAATTAACAATGATCCATAAATACAAAATGTGATTGGACGCAGAGGACCGACTCATTAATTTATTTGTTTTTTTTTACGAATTGCAGACAGCTGCACAGAGTTCATAAATTTGATTAACCATGGGTTTACATAATATTATGGGCTACGAACTATGCAGCGCGCTCTTGAGTTTACGTTAAATTTGTTGATTTTCGTAGAGTAGAGTCACGCGGGGTAACTGTACGCAGCGGTAAAGTGTACGCAGCTATGTTTGCGACAAGCTCGTGCATGATTCACGTATACTCTGTAATGATTTAGGTCACCTTGAATCCGGTCGTGTGTACATTAAGCCTTAAGTAGCAAATAAATAATGACACAGAAATTACTTTCTTGTAATGATTTTTTCACCAATGTTACCAATGGGTGCTATTGTGTAACCAGTTGTGTCAGAACGGTGTGGTCATGACAATTTTTAGTAAAATAGTATTAGTTTCACGGTTGCAAAGAGGAATTTGTCATACAGAAAACCTTTTGTGTGTTGGGGTAAGTGTGCGAGGGTAAGCGGCACTAACACAGTTTTTTGCGTGTGTACACTTACTCCCATTTATGAAAATGATTTTAAACATGTCTTATCTCACGTTAAATTCGTACATTCAGTGAGTAAGAAAGCATCCGGATAGGTCATTTTGCATCCAAGAGCAGATTGAAGGCAGAGTGCAAACACTCACACCACGGAATGCGTAGGAATGCTTACCTCGCCTATAGGTCAAGTGTACGCAATCGACATGCATGTTAATTTTTTAAAACAGCTTATTATCCTTTTAGGTTTTTGTGGTTGTTTGATATACCATAATAATCTATTATTAGTAAACAAAAAAATTGAATAAAATATGTAAAGCATTTTCATACAAAAATCCTACTGTATCAATTGAGTACTGTTACCCCACGCGACTCTACGTGTAAGTTTTTGTAGAGATAATCTATCCAAATAATGTGTTCATAAAATCTGTTTTTCATAGCAAATAGCAAGCCGGTAAGTAGCTACCTATAGAATGTTTTAAATTTAAGGTATTTTCTTACTTAGTCAAGCGCCCCTGTCATAAATCTATTGCACAGGAAATACATGTGTTTTTTTTTTAATAACTTAATGAGTAAAACCTTAAATTGTAATATTTAATTATTGAAGACAATATTAGCCATTTCTAAACGAAAATCTGAAACAGAAAAATCAGAATAAGATAACCCAGGGCCCTTGCCTTGCCGGGGCACCGGTTACCCGGTGCCGGTGCTGCTGCCCCGGCAAGGCAAGGATCCTGGGTTCGAGTCCTAGATGTGACCGAATCTTTTCCTGATTTTTCTGTTTTAGATTTTCTTTGAGGAATCGCTAATATTGTCTTCAATAATTACATTTTTTTTTGTTGATTAATGATACTTAAAAGTTATGAGTGAAAAGTAATAAGTTATACTCGTAACTCATAAGTTGTGGGTAGTAGGTAATTAGTCGTGGGTTGTAAAGACTCTTTTAATCAAATGAGAGACAATTATTTCATGCTTACGGATAAACTGGCTGTTTTGTCACGACGTAGATCACCGGTATCTTTGTTCAGTTTCCCGGCCAACCACAGAGCGCTCGATTGTACTACGCTACCCTAAGTTTTAGGCTGAGTCATCGATCGTCTTCTGCCTTCTCAACATATGAAAATAAAGTGAATAAAATACGTGAAAATAAAGTGTTCCACTGTAACCGCCGTTAAAACGTAATCATTGTAACAAGTGATCGCCGTGTGTGTGCATAGGTTAGTATCTAAACTTATAATTTATTAATTTACCGAACATTATCGAAGTGGAAGCCCCACTTGACATTAAGATAATCAAACCTGGTAAGTGCAATCTTTCGTTATTACTCTGTGTATTTGATTTGGTGACAGAGCGATCAATACCGGAATTACTAACATCCTAAAGCAGAGAAAGGATTGAACCCTTTTTCTGACACACTACTTGACGAGGCATAAAGCATTGCCATTCACTGGCAATATTTGAATTAATTATTATTTTGGTAAACTAATGTTTTAAGACAAGGTTTTTTTATGCATAGCACAAAGGGTAACAATTATTTTACAAGCAATAATTATTCGGCTGAAACACTCATCCACATTGAAAAATCTCTTGATAAAAGATACATGACGCCAACGGGACTCGAACCCGTGTCCCTTAGATTTCCGGTCGACAGCAAGTTCAAGTATTTCACCTAGAAATGTAGACAATTTGTCTCGACGCCATCTAGTGAGAGAGTTAGCACTTACAATGCCTTTCTCATATAAAATAAAGTTGGTTGTTTTCAGGTGAAAAAATGTAACAAGCAGTAATTGTTGAATGAAACACTAGTATATATTGAATCATTTCGCGGGTAAGAGATAAGCCGCCATAGCTCAGTGGTCAGAGCTGTCGACCGGAAATCGAAGGGACACGGGTTCGAGTCCCGTTGGCGTCATGTATCTTTTATCAGGAGATTTTTCAATGTGGATGAGTGTTTCAGGCGAATAATTATTGCTTGTAAAATAATTGTTAATATTTGAATTCCCCAACTTCCATCATTATAAACTGAGTAATCATCAAATAACATAATAATGCATTGCAGTTTGGTTTATATAAACTGCTTGTATTTTCATTAAAAAAAACACTACTGCATGCCTACACTGTTCGAAGGCAAAATACACCTAATTATTTATTTATGCGCTTTATGGTTTAAATAACCAGATAATTACTTGCAAGCATATTTTTATCGTTGCACAATATTGTTTGATGCACACTTTTTTAATTAATTCTCTATGTTATGAAGAAATCAACCAAGCGAAATTGCAGGAAATTTATCGTAACTTTCTTTCACTCAGCTATGCGAATACATCAATGACTCGTGAGTATATGAATTTAGCATTAAATACGTGAAATTATGAAAATGAGTATAATATTCAGTCACTTAATATACAAGATTCCAGGAACATCAACGCATGGTAAACTGACAAACCTGACGAAAAATAATTGACTTGCAGATTGTCATAGAAAAAATACATTTTGATGATGATTTGGGATTTTCACGGCCGAAAATATTACCGTGATTTATCTATGGGGTACGTTTGCTGTTAAATTTTTACGGTGTCATCATCATAAACAAAATCGAAGCAATTCAAAACAAATTCCTAAAATATCTTTGTTACAAGTCATTTGTAAAATTTAATAATTACGCAGAGGCAGCTTCGTGCTTTAAAATTGATTCACTGAGTGAACGGAGGCATCATAAGGATGCACTATTCCTGTATAAAGTAGTTCCCAATAATATTCAATGCCCAGAGTTGCTAAATAAGATTCGATTCAATGTACCTGGGCGTTCAATACGCTCTTCTGTCCTGTTCAGGGTGGATCAATGCAAAACGAACTCTAGGCAGAATTCTTGTCTATGCAATAATTACAAAAGCATATTATCCAAGGTGGATTTTTTCAGTTGCGAACTTACCAAATACAAGAGGTCCATAAAAGAATATTTCTCTGATGGTTTGTGAATAATGTTATGTCTTTATTGTTTATATTTCTATTATGATTTGATTTCTATCTACGACCTCTCTTCATGGCTATAAATGTATTGATAAATATTTTTCTTTGTAAATTTTTCGTTTTATATAATCTTTTGTTTTGTATAAATGTTTGAATTCATATTCCTTTCTTACAAATTTAATTTACTTATTCCTTATTATGCTGTCTCAGTAGAGGTAAAGTCACAATGAGGAAATCCATAATTTGTTTTATTTTTGGCTATGTAATACTTATGTACAAACTGAAATACTGTGTAAACTGTCGATTTCACGAAAATTAATAAATAAAATCATGTCCACATCTGCCCTGATGATGTAACGCTGTCCAAAACGTTGGCTAAAGTAGGTGCAAGCGCAACACCGCTTAATACCACAAAAATACAATTTTCTTAAAAATCACTTCATAATTATCATATGTCATTTTCATTGTCATTGTCATGCTACTGCGATATCATTATTTTTATATTTTGATTACAGTTTGATGCCTTCGAAAACTTTTCATGCTTGAAAATAGATGGCAGAATTACAAAATTCTATATTATTTATTTTAAGTTAAATTAAAATATTAACATGGAGAGCTGTTAGCCAACTGTTTTGGAATATATATATTTTTCATGTAAAATATACCTATCGTAATTTAACGACTGCCCACAAAATTGAAATAATTTTTTTTTTCATTAACCCCTCACTGGGGGCCCTGAAAATCTTTTGAGATGTTGTGTGGATGGTATTTTTTAAGGAAAGGAAGCAGAGGAAGTTTTAGGAAGGAAAAAGGTATCAGGGTTAGGTCAGAATCTAGGGATCAGTGTGCCCAGGAGTGACGGACATATGAATATATCCCTCTCACTGCGGCGCAAGGCGATGGGTGGAGTTAGCAGTTGGAGAGGTCAAATGGTCTCCCTATACCAGCCTCTCCTGATCTGGCACGTCACCAGTAATCGGCAATATATCAGTTTATACAAATCATGCAGATCATATAACTGCATATGTGTATCTACCGTGCCGACAGTAGCGCTCATTCCACAAGCAATAACCCTAATGTATTGTGTATCGAAAGCGTTAATAAAATTACATATTTATACATAATACCTGCATTTCTTTCATTAAAGTATTTACTATGCACTAACTTGTGTTAAACTTACTTCAATAAAAGGAGGTTCATTTGAACACTATATCAGATCCGTGGCTTTCGGGTAAAAGGATATGTGTCATTAAAGGTGAATTATTCAGTAAACAAAAGCCAAGTTTGATATTTTGTTCTGAGAAAAACGTTCCTAAGTTTCGACTAATGTACTTTGAGAGAATCTTTAAAATTTAATCACCTTTCTTTAAATGCATATTGCAAGTGTTTTGGATGTTACACCAATTTCTTAAAAAAAATCTTTCTTAGGCTACTCACTAATCTCTTTTACCCGAATTTTGAACAACAATATAAGGCTTTTACTCATATTTCGATGTTAACTAATGGATGTAAAAAAATATTTAATAATCAATATAGTGTTGCTGTAAGTGAAACGTGATTGTGACCAGAGATTCAACTGACAACTTTTTTTCTTTATCGTTTTTTTAGCGGTTAATTTGCGTAAAATGATGTACCTTGAATTATCTCTCTATACACATTTTTTTAACTCCCTTTTCACGTTCCCGCGTTCCGCTTATATAAAGTAATACCGATATTCCCCTTTATTCAAATATAATTTAAAATATTTGAGCAAAAATTCAATATATACCCATTTTCATGGGAGCCATGGAGATTGACATGAACACTTCGTAACGAGTTTTCCGAAAAAAAAAATCCATTACACATTACAATTCAAGAACGGGAGTACGTCTCGTTTGGTACGTTTTAAATTCTGACACTGGTTATGGCTTAGTGGGAAACCAAACGAATCTCGTAAAATGCTACCAAATAAGGAGCCGAAGGTCCTGAACTCTTGCTGTGAGGTTCACTTCGTGGATCTGCAGCACTGGATATTTAGAAGACTTCTACATAATAATGCTATCCAATTAATATTTCCATATTTAGAAAATTCAGTATTCCTTACCACAAGTACAAATACCAACATCCAACCCAAATTAAAACTTAAAGCGTGTACCTAAATAATATTAATCCAATAGATTTTTTAGTACTTTTCAACATTCAAAGAAAAGTGTCAGCTACTCATGATTAGCCCAAAGTCATATTAATTGTATTGCCCCTAAAATGTACAATACACAAATTACAACTTTTGATGAGACATTATTACGACAAAACATTAACTATTATAAAAAAACAAATCAAATCTTGGCTAAAATCTTCCGAAATAGATTTATTTTTCTCATAAATCAACAGTCATCTGTAATTATACTAAAGAATTGTTTTTGATTGTACAAATATCACAATATTCATATAATTCTAATTGAAAAACAAATTCTTCTTTTTGAAAAACATTAGTAGTCACCTTATTTTAATATTTGGTTTAAAACTTCCACCGATAATGTCAAATTTTAGGTTTTCATTTCATCTATTGTTTATATTTTTATAACTTTATATTGTGATGATACAAACAGACTTTGCCTTTGTGGGATTTTTTGATACACACTACATTGTAATTTTATTTCTATAACTTTTCATTACGTTAATATGTATCAAATTTTCAATAATTTTTAACTTATTTTGGGACTTTTTAATATTTTTGTATAGTGTTTTGTTCCTCTTTAAAATAATTTCTCTGTACATAAACATATAAATATTTTTACTGTCTAACTTTCGGGATATTGTGCTTATCGATTTCTTGAATCAACATTTCGTTCAGCCTTTCAGTGTGTATCATTAGCGCAATGTATTTTTATTTGTGTAGCAACAATAAAGTATACCTGCATTTAGTCTTCGTTAATATAGACCACAGCGATCACTTTTGTAATCCCTAGTAATTTTGGTTGTTTACTTGCAGATTTCAATGGCCTCTGTTTTTAAGTGAGCACGACATGTTTTAGACATATTCTGTACTATATGTTTAGTTCTAAATGCTCAGTTATTATTGCTGATTATTATTTGTTCGGATGATTGGATAATAATATGCATTATGCAAGCCTCTATGTTAATGTGCTTGGCATTCACACCATTTCGCTTTATGGACAGTTTTTAACTTTTGGTCTTGAATCTTTTTCTAGTTTCAGAAGACAGTCTTGATGCGTCTTCCCTTATGATCATCGAAATACTAAATAACAATGTGGCTTCAATTGCAAAGTAAAATAACATTGAAGTATTGAACTTTCTCGCTGAAGTAGCCGCAGTTAAACCATTTCCATTGTAATATAATCACTAATGTAGGTCAGTGAAAAATCACGGAATATAAAAAAGGATCGAAATTTTCGATACACATCATTGGCACAGTTATAAAATGCAAATGCAGTGTAATATGTACCAAAATCCCACAAAGGCAAAGCCTATGGGTGGGTATCATATTAATTATTATCACTTGTGAGTTAACGGTAATAATAAAAAAATACTATACTATAGAAATGAGATCAAATAAAGTATCTTGACGCATGTAAATCCACTAAAATTAACATTCAAAATAATTTTTTTATAATTATAAAGTGATTTAAACTTCACAAAAATGCCAAAGTGGCCATCTAAAATCATGCAAAAATATATATTTTTACCGTCACTCAAATAAATAAAATAGTAGATTCTGTGCTAGATATTTGATATATATTTTGATTTAAAAAATAATTATGCGGATTGGTTAGTTATTTCGTCCTCAAATCTTAATATAAGTTTTGCATGAAAAAAATTGCGCAGCCATTCCTCTTAATAATAAAGACGTACATATTATGTTATTAGAATTTTATTAACGAGCTGACGAGCAGATAGACTCGTCGTCAAGTAGGTACTTTATCGCTTGTCTGAATTCTTGACACGTTCAGTTTCAATTTCGGAAATTCAAAACGAATCCGAGTTCATTGAACCAGAGTTACAATCACTCACAGACAGACTCACACAGATATTAGTATGTTTGATGATACAATATCTAGGTAAAACACAAAGGGTGATCGCCCACCAGACGACTAGTTACTAGAGACTGGAGCAACCTAGCACACAACTAGCCGTCACTAGTCACTACGAGTATAGGCAGGGCGCGGGCCGTGTCATAACACAATGCAGGCAATGTCGTGAAAGGTCGTCCATCGATTAACCTGCTAGTTATGAAGAGGCCCAAACAACTTAACATTTCATTATTTCATACATTAGTCTACACAATGTTAAGTTTGTCGCTTGATCCAAGGTTTGTTCATCTTTTTAATACAGCTATTTTAAAATCGATTTTGTTTTTAATACAGCTATTTGAAAATAGTTTTTTTTAAATACAGCTATTTAAATACTGATTTCGTTTTAATACAGCTATTTGAATATCGATTGGGTTTTTAATACAGCTATTTGAATATCGATTATGTTTTTAATACAGCTATTTGAATAACGATTCTGTTTTTAATACAGCTATTCGAATATTGATTTTGTTTTTAATACAGCTATTTGAATACCGATTTGGTTTTTAATAGAAATATGTAAAAATCTTTTTTTTCAATAACGCTATTTGAATACCGACTTTTTTTAATACAGCTATTTGAATACCGACTTTTTTTAATACAGCTATTTAAATAACGATTTTGTTTTTAATGCAGCAATTTGAATGTCGATTTTGTTTTTAATGCAGCAATTTGAATGTCGATTTTGTTTTTAATACAGCTATTTAAATAACGATTTTGTTTTTAATGCAGCAATTTGAATGTCGATTTTGTTTTTAATACAGCTATTTAAATAACGATTTTGTTTTTAATGCAGCAATTTGAATGTCGATTTTGTTTTTAATACAGCTATTTGAATATCGATTTTTTTTTTAATATAGCTATTTGAATAACGCTTTTGTTTTTAATACAGCTATTCGAATATCAATTTTGTTTCCTTGAATGAATAAATGAATGAATTAATAAAAAATGAATTAATGTAATGGAATCTTGGAAGTGAAAATTAACCCCTTTTGTGTACGAGTATATCTATTTTTTTTAATTTTAGAAGACATTTTAAAAGTTCACAACAATTTGGGGGCAGTCCCTGGGGAGGAAGGTCCAATCCTCAGTCAAACCAAAAAAAATTCTAAAGCATTCGTAAATAAATCTATTAATAAAAATAATTTTTTTTTTTAAGGTTTGATTTTTTCACAGTTTTTTATTATTTACAAAATTAACTATTCGTACCGGTATCTTCACATTTCCCCACATTCTTAATTAATTCACCTAACTGAATAATAACTTTAATAAGTCAATTATCATATGGCAATTTTTCAAGCGTATAGATATTTAACTTGGTCATATGGAACTTTTCTTAAATTTCGCAATCAACTTACATAAAACTTATAATTATACTGTAGGGGTCTGCGGTCACATAAATTACCTTCAAATTTCTCTAATTAATGGTATCGTTTTTCCATATAGTGTCTTCGTAAAACGAAAATGATCCAATTAAGGAATTAATCTAATCAAAATACCAAATATCATGTAAATTATTTGCAAATTAGATGCGAAAAGTAATCAGACGAAAGTTATACATTAATTTGATAAGATAATTTATAATATCGTATCGTATCATAAAAACAAAGCGTATACTAAATTCGGTTGTGATTACTAATTAGATACTATTTAGAATTGGATAAAAATTAAAATTGTTTGTTCAGATGGTTATCATCGATTGCAAACATGAATGAATACTAGTTAAACGGTAGTGAGGGTATTAATAAACAACAAAAAATAGTTAAACTAGATAATAACATTGACAACAAAAAATAGTTAAACTAGATAATGACATTGACAACAAAAAATAGTTAAACTAGATAATAACATTGACAACAAAAAATAGTTAAACTAGATAATAACATTGACAACAAAAAATAGTTAAACTAGATAATAACATTGACAACAAAAAATAGTTAAACTAGATAATAACATTGACAACAAAAAATAGTTAAACTAGATAATAACATTGACAACAAAAAATAGTTAAACTAGATAATAACATTGACAACAAAAAATAGTTAAACTAGATAATAACATTGACAACAAAAAATAGTTAAACTAGATAATAACATTGACAACAAAAAATAGTTAAACTAGATAATAACATTGACAACAAAAAATAGTTAAACTAGATAATAACATTGACAACAAAAAATAGTTAAACTAGATAATAACATTGACAACAAAAAATAGTTAAACTAGATAATAACATTGACAACAAAAAATAGATTAGGCTTCCGTGGTCGAGTAATCTGGAAGTCGCTGGTTCAAATCCCGGCGTGCGCAAGTAAATTTGATGTCATTTATAATAAAAAGAGTGATACTCTCAGTATTTTTCTGGTGTAAAACCATCATTCAGAATTGAATCGTTGCTTGAAATGTCTTTAGTGGTGTTTGGTGACCAGATCTGAATAGCCAGATACTGCCCCACCTTCTGCTTCCCCATCTCCTTTCCTTCCCTTCAGCCTTACAACATGTCAACTGAGTGGAAATTGTCTCTAATTATAAAAATAACTCTAGCTGACGCCCGGTCATATATGACCCACAAAACCTGGAGCGGTTAAGAGTTCATGTTTTAGGTGTTCCTCTGCAATACATTTATGTATTGGTGAACTAGGCCGCCTTAATTGCCATGTACTTTCCCATCTCCCTTTTACCGCCTTCTCCCCCCCCCTCCTCCACTACCTTAGCCTCGCCACCCCAATTGAGGATGCCATAGTCTCACTGGCTCCAGACGGTTGGGAGCAGTTGGGACTCTTGTGCGGTATTCACATAAAAAATCTTATTGATAATGGGAAAGCTGTCCAAAACTTTGACTCGAGAGGGAAGAGAAATCCAAATGTGGATAAGTGAGAAAAAACATCTTTCAAAATTTTGATTTCACTGAGCATTTATATAATGGTAGCTCTTTTTTAACTGAGCATTTAAAGAATGGTAGCTCTTTTTTTACGGAAAATTTAAATAATGGTAACTCCTTTTTTACTGAGCGTTTATAGAATGGTAGCATAGACATATGAATATTAGTAGACCTGCCCTAAGTGATTAAAAGCGTATTATTCCCCACTCCCCATACCGGTTCCATTGGAGCCGGCTGGGCTCGCGTATGGCCTCAAGTGAATTTAGAAAACGTGACGTCATCATTCTTGTACGAACTAGCGTCGAGCTATGGTCGAGGCATCATCGGTTCATTTTACGAAATAACACGGCAAAATGGTGGCTTGTGCTATGAAAACTTGTAAAAATAGACGTGAAAAAGAGAATAAACCCAATTGTCGTATTACATTCCATATATAAGCATTATTTTACTTTATTTTAAGCATTTTCACATCGTATAATATGGATCAGTTGTAGAAACATATACTATCACATCGAGATACGTCTGGACGCGAAACACAAAGCTGGTTGGTTGCTGGGAAGTAAATTATGAACATTTATAAAAGTGTCTTAACTAAATACGTAAACGAAATATTCGACTCTGAAAATAGAAGAAATTTATTTTGCCGAATTTGGACTTCGCAAATTTGCTCATAACGTGGCGAGTAATTTGCGCTCCCATGTAAAAATGTCTATTCATTCAAAAGCAGATTTTACTTTTAAGAAGTAAATGGTGATATTATAATGCGAGATGCCTATTTACTGTCAGATTGATTTATTGATGAATCACAGTCAGCTTTCCTCTCTGCGTCCCGCAACTCTTGTTTTAACCCCTCGTCCTTAACTTTTCGTCTATTAATATTCATATGTCTGTGAATGGTAGCCATTTTTTCACCGAGCATTTAAAAAATGGTAGCTTTTTTTTCTGAGCATTTAAATAATGGTAACTCTTTTTTACTGAGCATTTAAAGAATGGCAGCTCTTTTTTTACCCGGCATTTAAAGAATGGTAGCTCTTTTTAACTGAGCATTTAAATAATGGTAACTCTTTTTTACTGATCATTTAAAGAATGTCAGCTCTTTTTTTAACCGGCATTTAAAGAATGGTAGCTCTGTTTTTACTGAGCATTTAAAGAACGGTATCTCTTTTTTTCTATTGATTAGAAGGAAAAACACTCTTCCGTAGGTTGCAGGATTCACACGAGGGTTGAATAATAATTTGATTACTTCTATCAAAATTCCCTAGAGAGCCCTTTGAAATTTATGAAATCCACCATTAGATCAGAACCAAGGATCGAAAGGCGTAAAGGTATTTTATAATATTAAAATATAATACTTAAATGAACTCACCGCAGGCGTAGTACGTGAAATACGCACAACGAAATGCCAAGCTTCCAATATGTCAATCATATCGCAATAAATGACTTCCGCCAAAAAGTCGAACGAGCACGAAGCTGTCATACCGTTACCTCGTTAAAATGTCAAGAAGTGTTATAAAATAACGTCTGTACAATACAAGTACCTAATGTAATTATTCTTCGAGGAACAATGAGTTTTTTTGTTTGTTTTATATTTACTGCACACAGGAGGCCTGAGAAAAATATTTTCCCTCAGGGCCTATGACATCTCTGGAGTGCTGTATGGAAGGTATGTTTGAAGAGAGGATGAAGTTAACGTGACTCTGTTGTTGGAGGGAGAAAACACAGAGGACACCAAAGCACAAATCGTTCCACAGCCGAGATGTAGAACTCAAGAACGAGTCGTAGAAGTAACCCATTCTCATGTGACCAATTTCAACAGTGTATCAATGATGCTAGTTAATCGGAGCATCTTCCATTTTAATACCGGTAGAACATCGATAGCATACCTGGCTGGTTTATTAAAATACTGTGAGAAACGTGATTGCAATCCATTTCTTAATAAAATATTAGTCCATTCAGAATATATGGGAACAAGTGTTCATGCAGCTGCGGTTTTCATGATAAACATAATGATGAATTGCGACAATATTTGAATTTTTATGAACACGTCTTCCGACATCCTAATAACCTACCTGACGCCTGTGCTTTAAAGATTGCAATCCACTTGTTAAGATCAAATGGACCGCCAGTTTCTGCACAGTGTCAAAGGTTTTTTTAAAGTATTTTAGGGCTCCAGACCAGAAGTGGCTGTCAAATTCAACAGTGGAGTGTACTTACGATTAGTACAGGGGTATCAGTTATGTACTATTAAGTGTCTGCGGCCCTGTACAGCACACCGAACTTCGGTGAGGCTAACTTGACTTCTATGGAGCCTCCATGCCTGAGCTGGTCACTTGGAGTTACACCAAGCATATCATTGGAAGGCAGTTGGGAAGATGGCTTCCGTTTAAAGAGTCTAGATTGTCATTTCGATCCCTTTTAGACGTAATCAGACATGATTGGGTTTTTAAAACATTAAATTCCATTAAATCCTTTAAAGCACAGGTTCTCAAACTTATTTCGACCACAGACCAATTAGAGATTAAAAAAAATCTTATGCTTCACATATTTTTCAACTTACCTTTTTAAAGAGAACTTGTTAGAACTTGATTACCACAAACACAGCACGATCTGAAGGTGGATAGTCTGATACAGTTTTCCATACAAGCTTTAAGGAACCAATAACGGTGATAGAAACGAAATAATTCTATTGTTAGTGTTTTTACTTAATTTAAAAACTAACTAACAATGTGGCGAATACCCAGTTTTGTAATAAAAAATGTTTTGTTGTAGGGAAGTTAAACAAACTATTATTATTTAATTCATCTAAATTCCGTCGGATTTTTAGGGATATAATTTGCCTGCCGTCGCCCCTCTAGATTTCCTTAGCGCCCCCTAATTTTCTTTGAGCTTTCTACTGCCCCCCCTGAAAGCCCCCAGCGCCCACAGGGGGGCGTTATTGCCAACTTTGGAATTACTACAAAAAATAAAAAAAATACTCTCGTATTCTCTGCTGGTCCTGCGTTATCAAGATGTTAAATCTTTTTATGGTAGCCTGGTTCTCTGCCTGTTTTCGGTAATGACCTAATTTTTTATAACATTTCTCTTTTGATCGCAAATACGTAGACCATGTTAGTTACATTCAGAATGCGCCCCGGCCTAAGGTCAAAGGATGTCTTAAGCTATTTTGATGTAAAATAAAATCTCATTCTGATTTTACATGTGGTAAGGTATTTTAACAGTTATGTAATAATAGGTACACGTAAATCATTTATAGGTCCATGTAATATTGGATAACATTCAATCATGTACGAGTATATCGTTATACTGTGATAAGTGTACAAAATGTTATCGTAGATAACCAACCACTCGTGTTAGGCAGATTTTCCAGACTTTTCAGAGTCTTGATAGACTACAATTTGAAAGAAAAAGTCAGAAACGGCCGAGGCACAATCAAGGCACGATCAAGTGAACCAAATGCTCTAGTCATCTCATGTCAAGAGCAGTAACGGCTCGTGACTTCTGGGTGTGCTAGAGTGCTAATATTACAAAAAATGGCATCATTAATATTGTTGTATCCGAAAATGATTTATTTTTTTTTAAATTTCCTGAAAATCTTCATACGAAAAATTGAATTTTCGAAAGAAAATAAAAAATAGTTTTGGACTAAACAACACCGATAATGTCGAATTTGTCAAACTTAGCACCCTATAACACTTATAATTCACGAGCCGCCACTGGTCAAGAGTCAGAATAACACAAAGAGAAAAATGAATTTGGCTGGTTTATTAAAATACTGTGAGAAACGTGATTGCAATCCATTTCTTAATAAAATATTAGTCCATTCAGAATATATGGGAACAAGTGTTCATGCAGATGTGCTTTTCATGATAAACATAATGATGTATTGCCATAATATTTGAATTTTTATGAACACGTTTTCCGACATTATAATATTCCGACATATTCGTGTTTTACCGACAGTTAATATATAATCAGACCTGATTTTGATGAGACGTATTATGTATGAGACGTTAAATGAATGTGCACGGGCAAGGAGTGTGTGCCAAGATCAAGTTGATTGACGGTCCGTCCTCTCTGCATAACCCTGCATAGAAACTGCGTAATAGTTAGTTAGTTAGTTAGTACAGGTACTGTCGCCCTGGGAACCAGTTATCGGATAACTAACACCTCTGCCATGTGTCATCGCAAGTGGTTCGCTACGTTTGGTAACTTAGCAGGGGTGCCTGGGTTCATGGGATGAAGTTTGGTCAGGTCTTGACGACGGATACTGGAGAGACTGGTTGAGGGAGACCTTTCGACATTAACCTCTCCAGCAGGACTCTCAACCCATCCCTTTACGATCCTTACAATGGATCCTTACGTCAGTCACTTTTAGACACACTAACCCCCAGATTCCTACCTACCACTCATACCTTTTACCTTCCCAGAATTTATTCTCCTTGTTTCTTTAAAAAGACTCCCCACACATCAAATCCAAAGTTGACATAGGCTGTGCTCAGGGCCTCTTGTGTGAAGTTAATTAATGTAAAAAGAACAGATTTACAAATTAATAATTATTTTTAAATGAGTGAAAGAGGAAGCGCTCTAGTTATTGAGTTTTTTTTTGCGTCGCATCGTCACGCATAGCTGACATTGCTCTATTCGCGCCTGAGTTATAATTCGATAGGCGCCCGCTATACATATTACTCCTCTAAGCCAGTTATGATCAACCTTTTTAGCCGGAGGTCCATTTATCCATTTTCAGTTTGTACGTGGCCGCAGAGGGTAGGGTACATGCAACTTGACATGGTAACTTTGTAGTCGGTGGTGTCGCAAACCTATTTAAATTTTGTAAAACAGTATTTTTTAATAAAAAAAAATTTAGTAAACAATTTTTTGTAGATCATAGGCCAAAACAATAAATGCTGTCGATTTTTTTATCAATAACATTTAAATAGTACTTGTAATTTTGGGCGAAAAGGTTGCTAGCGCTTAATTCCAGCCGATTAATATAACTAATAATACGATTAATACGATAATTGCCAAACGGCAATTTTTTTTTGTAGGTCAACGTGAATATTTTCTACTTACCTTGGGTGAAACCATTAAATGCTGACCAGTAAAATTTTAAAAATCGTTCGGAATTTTCAATGTCTAGTCTAAATCCTTTAAAACGAGTCAAATATAGATCTCAACAAAAAGCGCTGCGTTGCGGAGGTGAAATTTTTACAATTATGGTCGGACCACGAAATTCCATCTTTTTAAGAATATGTAAAAAAAAAGCTTATTATTTTGAGCGGCTGATTAAAAAAATTGAAGACAGACTAAAATTTTCGATAAACCTTTGTGCAAAACGGTCAGAACCGCAAGCCGCGAGTTGTTCACCACTGCTCTAAGCGCTTGCCATTGGCCGTCGCCATGGCCTTTATTGAATAGTATATTCGCGTTTGATTTCATGGGTTACGGGCTCGATTCCTATCACGGACCTTAGAATACCATTTCTACATAAGTATCTATATTACGGACCTGTCATTCCGGTTGATAGGACGTTGATTATTATTTTTGATTGGCATTACAAATTTCTACTTTCGTAAGGAATATAAACATGGTTAATAATCTCAAAGATGTTTTTTTGTTCATATATTTGACAATAACTTATTTTAGTTGAGGAAGTCATGCATCAAATAAATATTGGAATTATGTCTGTCGCGTCTGTCAAAAGATACCGTCTAATGGGGATACTCTGCATTCCATGGGTGTCTTTGCATAGCCTAATTTAATTTTATAAAACTGCTAATAAATGTTTCATTCGTGGTAGTACAAAGTATTCTATGCTGACACCACTTAATAAAGAACACAGTTTCATCAGCTTTGTGCTGTTGTATTATCATTCAGTAATTAAATTTCAGATTGAAAAAAAGGCTTAGTGATAAATGATAAGAAAAAAGCATGTGAAACTTTAGTAAAATGTACGTACATGTTGTACATAGCATATATACATATATATACAGTAGGCACAAATGTAAAAATATGTTATGAAATACCCATAATGTATATGTTTATTGGAGGTAATCGTAATGATTTTATTTTTAAACGAACTGTTGGTTTGCGTACTCCTAATATCAGTAAATAGAAAATTGAATAGCTGAATAGCTAATTGTTAGAATAAAACACATATAACTTTGTTTACCTCACTTTAATATATATAACCTTTACATGTTTCATGAACAATGTTCACCTCATCAGGAGCAAGTATATACTAAAGTCAAAAATTAAATATAGATTACAATTGAACAGTGGAAGAAGTGGGGAGGGGTAAGTGGGAGCGGAGTCTAAGGACGAGTTGTTTCGGAGAATTTGAACAATTCATCAAATTTCAACGTTCATTTTCAAGTTCTGTGAAAGTCCTATTCAAGTTCTGTTATTATATCATAATAGGCTAGTTGCTTGACAAAACTACACTAAAAACAGAACTTGAAAAATTCTTTCACAGAGCTCGAAAGTGGATGTTGAAATTTGATGAATTGTTCAAATTCTCCGAAACAACCCGTCTTAATGATAAGCTTTCAGAAGAAATTTTCTTCGAAAAATTAGCTAATTGTTATCTACAAAAATCTGTTTTTTAAATTCAAAGAAAATTTATATTGGACGATACATTTTGAATGTTATTCCGCCATGCTAGAGATGCCCCTTAAGATGTTTAAGCTTATCTTGTATAAATATATAAGATAAGCTTCTATAACGTGTATTATTGATTTTGAGAATAATTAAGGGATTTTTAAGATCAATTTCGTCGGTTTTGGTAGCAAAGAAGTCACTTGAAATAAAATTAGGTTTTGGGTAACTTTGTCAGGTGTGTAAGGTTGTCAAAAACACAAGTAGTTGGTAGATATTTACTTGAGTATAATTTTTTCTACCTATAACTTTTATATTTACAGCAGTTCGATTTTAATAGCTAACATTCAGAATATTGAATTTTGAATCAGGTAAAAAAAAAATTACAAACGCGTCTATTATTTTTCAGTGTGCCTCATCATACGTCTCGTGCCTCACAAATATAAACAGATTGTCAGGAATAAAGTTGAAGAATGGAAATATTTTTTAAATTTTATCTTGCTTTTTTAAATTTATTTTTTTACCGACCAGAATCGGCATACTTTACGTAGTTTAATTATTGAACGTTCTAACAACTATATTATTCTTCATTTTGTACCTACTTCTTCTAATCTTGCTAAATATGCAATAAAAATAGATTTTCTTTGAATTATTATAATTACTAATATGACATTGAGTTAGTAATGTACAAACCTGAAAAGTTAAAATGAATGAAAATCAACATGAACCCGGGGGTAAGATTGCCTACGAGCCAATAACTTTTCACAGACAACTCTGATATGAAATATTTTTAAGTTAACATAAAATATTAACATCTGGACAAGGATAATTGTGGGGTGAGTTTGAGTACCGCCGCCCCGGAAACCATTTACTGGACAACCAACATCTCTGTCATAGGTCACCTAAAGTGGTTTTCTACGTATGGTGACTTAGGTTCATGGGGTGAGGTTTGTCTAGGTCTTGACGGCGAATACGTTTGCCTGTCTGTTGCGTGGTTGGCCAGAGCAATAGAGACTTGTGGAGGTAGATTCTTTGACCTCTCCAGCCGGACTCTCTCGACCCATCGCCTTGCACCGCAGTGGGGTGAAATTCATACGTCCGTCACTTCTAAACAGATTGATCCCCCGATCCTACCCACCCCTTATACCTTTTTCTTCCCAGAACTTTCACTCCTTCCCTTCCCTAAAAAGACCCTCCTTACAGCATCCCCAAAGAAGACACAGGCCTTGAGGATTTATTTTCCCTCAGGCCTCCTGTGTGGAGCCAATATTAAAAAACAAATCTTCCAAAAGCAAAATCTTTAATGGAATTGGTGTAAGCAAAGAAACCTCGACCACGAGATTACGTTGCCTAATTTTTATTGTGCCAAGAAATTGACTCGTCTGTCATAATTTTACTTTCATAAACCATAAATAATACCATTTTTATTTCCAAAAATTGAATTAAATTTACACCAAAACATGTTTTCATACAAAAAACCAACGATTATTAAAAATTAAGTTTAAAAATATTGAAAATTAGGCAAAGTAACCCCATTTGACGGTAGCCATTTCCCGCGTTATGTGATCTCTAATAATACACACTTTACATATTACACTGATTACAAGAGACTTCCAATCTACGTGCTTCGGGCGAAGAGCTATGATAATGGATACTGAGAGGCTGCTCGATGGAATTGTATAAAAGTCAACCTCTCTTTCACATAAATAAACCTATTTTTTTAGGTTAAACAAATTTTAAAAATATATAGCAGTTAATAAAGGTACACCGAGCTCCGGAAGAAATATAAATAGTGATATCTTCACTGGGATCTCTCGTGCTGAGGATTTCATTTAGTATATTTTGTAGTGTTTTTAGTGCGGTTGAGTGGTTTCTATTTGTGTCTGTATTTGGTGTCAGTATGTTTTCTATTTCTGATCTCGCTGTGTTTTGTATCCAGCTTTACATTTGAGTTTAAATGTTAAAATTTTGCTTTGATTTTTGAATGAGAGTTGGATTTTGTTGTAGAGATTAGTACCACAGTATTTTTGTCAAAATGTTTTATTCATAGTTGCTTGTTGGATATGTATTGACTCTGAGATCTAGTGTTTCTGATATGCGTGTTAGTTGTATTTCTTGTGTTTTGTATTTACGAATATAAATGAGTATTGTTTTAGAATAGAGTTATTATTTATTGTTTTGTCCGTTGGTATACAAACTCAATTATAACAATCTTACTTTTTGTTAAAAAAAAAGATAAATTTAAATATTTTTATAAATTATTCTCAAATTGCCATTGGAAACTTTGATTATATAGGGGTACATTTTGATTCTTCCGCAGTAACTTCTAGATTTTAAAATATCTTTATGTTTTGGTTTCTGTGTTTCTTATATGGAATGTTTGACTGAAGTTATCCACTTCCGTTCGGTAATCCCCTCAAACAGGTGACTTTCCAACGGTCAAGAAGGTAATTGATAGGCGCAGGGACAGGAAAGATGTAAATCATATTTGGTCGCAGATAAACTGAATCGAAAGAGAAATTCGTGGTTTCCGCTGACCAAGTCACCGCGTGAGTATAACTATCATTATAATTATTATTCGATAATAAAAATAAATTATCGTTGCTTTATTACACTTAACGGACTTACTAAAAACATATTACACAACCGTTAAATGGTATTTTTTTTACATATTGTATAAAGACTGTAAAAGTTTAGATTCGAGTTTGTACTAATAAAAAATATCTTTGACAGAGCTCCGAAAGATCCGGTAACGTCACATTTCAGCGGACTGACAAGTGAAATTCTCGTCTTGAAAAAGAGAGGTTATTTCAAACAAACTGACTGTTACCGCGTGAATTTAATTAGAATTATATCACAGTGATGTTTCTAATAACATAATTTTTTTTATGTATGTGAAAGTAAATATAAATCAACGTGTATGACTGTTTATGAACAATGTATTAAAAATCTAATTGATGTAAATATGTGTGTGTGTGTGTTTTTTTTTAAATTTGTCGTGTTTGTAATTAAAATATTCCAAATTATAACAATCAAAGCATATATCAAAAACAAAAATCTAACAGGTTATATTATTTAGTTTCTTAAAATTGTATTTGTTTTTACGACATCTTTAAAAATAATAAATATATAGAACATTTAAAATACCTTGGAAATATTCCGAAATTCGGTAAGAAACTTTAAATTTACAGGAGACAGATAAACGAACCTCTTTCCATGAACTATTTTATAATTTATGTCAGTTTCTATATTAGTAATATTTTCTCATACGCGCTCGTGTATCACTTGAATAAAAGTTTCACCACATTTTTAATAAGGCTGTTAATGATTAAGAGGAACAACTGCGCGGTTTTTTTTCCATACAAACTGATTTTTTTTAATGAAAAGGAATTATTATTTTTGTTGATTTGTGATTTATCATTATTTCAAAAGCAACTTGGGCAATAATTTGTGAGTTACTGATTATTAATTTTAAAAAGTAAATTACCTACCTACTGTGTAATTAATAAGTATTTGGCTGGGCTTAAATTTAAACTACAAACGACTGATATTTCTTGAAACAAAAATTTGTAGTAGGTAGGTATAAAAATAAAAATAAAATATCGACCTAAAAACTTTTTCATTTTACCAGCAAATTACTGGGCAAGATTATTTTATTGATAATTACTCTTAACTCGTGCCATTATTAAATACATATTTTAAATTCGACTTTGTATTCTTGATTGAATGAATAAATGTATTAACAAAATAAATGCAATTAGAAATTAACCCACGTCTCGATATCCGATTGAGCTGTAGCACTCATACAGTTTACACACTTAGTATGCGAAACAAATGTCGGTACTATCCAATTAGGATTTGGCTAAGGTGTTAGCGGTGTTGACTCTAGTCCCTGGGGAGAAGGGTTCGATCCTCAGACAAACCAAAAAAAGTTCACAGCAGTTTGAGCCAGTCCCTGGGGAGGAAGGTTTAATCCTCAGTCAAACCAAAACAAAATAAAATATCTCTGAAATTGGTCACTAGCTATGATATAGCGCAACTAGGGCGTAAATTGTAAAATAGATGTATTACAGTAAAAAAGAAAAAGGCCTCTGAAATCATGAAAAATCGAATTCTTTAATAGTCTTTATTTATTTAATTTTTTTATTTCTTGCTAGAGCAATCACGATGAGTTACAAAACTCATTGTAGGAAGAGAGAAACTTACAATACATAAGTGGGATTTAATAGGTTCAATTTTACATCGGTATTTTCAAATCAACATGATAAGTTTCACATGCGAAACGATTTTATAAAGAGATTGTGTATCTTGAGGTTTTCGGGGGATTTAACATAAAAATAAAAGGTTTTCTGATATTAACTTGTAACGAGAAACTGAATGAGTAGGTACCTAACTTCTAATTTGTACTTCGTATTATGGGGAACACATATTTATGAAAACCGATTTTTTTCATAAATAGGATGGCACAAACGTCCCCGCTCGATTTCCAAAAAAAAAAGAATAATGCATTTTCCCACTATGAAAAATGTGTGGAAGGTTTTTAGTTAATTTTTATCGTAATAAAAAAATATGTACTGCAAGTATTTTCATTGATTTAAAAAATCGATGTAAAACCTCACATTCCAAAACGGTTCCAACTGGTTACAACGTCATTATGACATCGAAAACATGTCTGGTAAGACAGCTGCCACCTACTTCAATAATAACAACGAACGTGTCGTTTTGGCGGCAAATCGAAAGTGATACATTTTAAATCGTTACAAAAAATTTAAAACTTTCATTATGGTAATTTTTTTTCTTGAATAAAAATCAGAAAAAATACCCAATAAAATATATAATATGTGTGTGTGTATATGAGTATATAGGTACATTACAAATGTTACAGTTGCGTGATTATACAAGACGACATTTGCGAAAATGAGTGTGCCACCTTTTGCAAATATTCAAATTTTAACCTGTGTTTTTTCGTTACTCTAAGGCAGGGGTTCCCAACCCCGTACCCGCGAGCACCATGGCGCCCGCGGAACGATTCGTATGTGGCCGCCACTATTCGACAGTGAAATATTTTTTTCATAAACATTAATTAAAAATATGAATTATTTTTATTTATTTGTTAGAGTTTTAATTTTTGTGAGTGCCAAGGTTTATTAAATACTTTTGTATGTTTGCGATATTGTATGTGTGAGACACTGACAGTATTACTGACAGTACTTGTCGCAACCTGTCTAGCGGCGAGCCAGACTGCACTCTTCACGCTAGCCTGGAACGGAGAGTTCTATTTGCACATCACTCCTTGTACACGCAGAAAACCCGAAGTAAACGAACGCCACGAACTGAGCCGATGAACGCCGAAGGCGCCAAAATACATGGCACATGACTCTGCCGGCTCTGTCTGTCAGTGAAAGCAATAAGCATGGCCCCGACAACCAAACTGACAGTCGTCACGTGCTCGTACCGCCCCGATCGGTTCGGCGATCATCGGCTCACTTCGGGTTTTCGGCGTGTACAAGGAGTGATGTGCAAATAGCATTCCCCGCCTGGAACCGCATTGTTGTCATTTTGATTGCGATTGCTGCCCCGAGTGTGTCGATTAAAAATAGGTGATGCCCGCCACCCTACCGATATTTTAGAATGTGCTCTAGAGAACAAAAAGTTTAGGAACCCCTGCTCTAAGGGTACGTATAAATTTACGAACCGAAACGCGAACCGTACCACGAATTACGGGAAAGGAACGAAGCAACTGCAAGCGGCGTTGCACGCCATTTCCGGTTGCTTCATTACTTTCCCATAAGTTGAGGTTCAGTTCGGCAGTTCGGCTCGCAGAGGGATACGTAGCATAAGGTTTGTTCATCTTGTCATGTAAACGGTATTATTACTCTCACATTTTATTTTTGTGGAATTAAGACTTAAGCTAATGTTGCTTTTATCTTAGATTACAGAAGATCAAAGATGTTGACGAGGAATGAAAATTATCACACCACAAATCAGTGGTGTTTACGCGAAGGAACAACTTACTTGTGAATGCCATATTTTAAAAATAATTTAATAATTTGTAATATGATATTCAGGGAACCAAGAAGGAGTAGAGATGAGAGATGAGGCCACCTTCATAAACTCTTCCCTTGTGAGGCCTTCAGGGAACCAAAGGGGAGTGGAGAGGAGAAATGAAGCTCTCTTCTCTTGTAGGGTCTTCAAGAAACCAAGGGGGGTTGGAGAAGAGAGATGAGATCTGGGAAGACACATTGAACCAGAAGACATAGCCACATATACAATGACAACCCTGGTAAACTTTATTAAAGGGACCGGGTGACTGTAGGAGTGAGGTAATATGGGAGATAGAATAATCGGCCTATGACCTAAGTGCTCACGGGAACTATATGTAAACCTTCTAACCCTATAAAAAAAAATATGATATTATAATAATAAACAAAGAAAAGTTAAATATCTCTTTTTTAACCACATTAAGTATTTTATTTTTTTATGAACCTACATCTTTCGCTACAGCAGCTGGTCAAGTATCCTCACCACCTAGGATTCTTGCTGCAGAGTCTCCATAATCTATCTTCGTATCACCTGTTCCTGTACTTCATCACCTGTTCATGTACTTCATTTTATTTAACTTAATTTCATTAATTTTCGCATCAACTGTAAAGCGCCCCTGAGGTGATATCACACAAAAGCGGCGCTATACAAATTTTCCAATAAATAAATAGTTGTATAGTTTTAACAAATAATTAAAATATTTATCTGATTATTAGTTGAGTTTCTTAGGTAATAGTGATAAATTTATGAAGACCACACAACACCCTAAAATAAATTCGGAATCTTAACGACGTAAGTCAAGAAGGCGTGTAGAAAAATATACGTAGCGCGGCCCCGGCGTATTGGACGGAACTACGATTGAATTTGCTCTAGCAAATACTTAACGACGTGAACTGAAGAAAGCGTCTACAAAAGTATTCGACGCGCGGCCCGGCTCGTTGGACAGACCTACTTACTACAATCTTTCCGCGTGGTTTATTTTTATTAATTCTGATGATCGAATTACTAACTTCTTAGAATTTTCTAAGTGAATACCTCATGGTAACTAATTCAACGCCTAGAATAAAATAAAATTTGGTTTTACGTAAAATATTTTAATAGTAAAGTACTGATTTTTTATTAATTTTAAATATAAATAACTGTCATCCGTGGGTATCGGTCTGAACAAAACAGAAAATGTAGTTACGAATCCGTCGGAATTAATTAAAATGTGAGCCTCCAGCAAACCCCGTTAAGAGGAAGCTTCAAGCCAAAAATTTGGATATTCTCGGTATACCTTATATTGTAGGTAATAGGCATTAAAATTGCTTGACAAACGGAGTCTAGAAACGTTCGATTTCAAGCACAAAACTGGTTTTTATTTATTTTGTAAATAATTTTATAAGAAAGCAAAAAAGTTAATCAAGTGAAACTGTCACAGATAATCTAAGCTATAATACTGTATTTTTTTAAGTTGTTTCCTTTACGCATTCATACGTTTCCATTGAAAAAAAATTGTGTTTTTCATTTATATTTTTTATTGACTAATTAATTTTTTTATTTGTATTCTACTCAAGCGAAACGATAGGAAAACCTTCAATTTATCTAAAGCATATTTTTTGGTATTCATAATGTACACCAATTTGTTATAAAGATTAATCAAAATAGTGATTTAGCATTAAGCTTCGCCTTAATAGAGTCTTGCATCACTTTTACGAACCAAAATAACACGAAATGAAAGAGGTGAATATCTGCCTTAACCCATATTTTATAATTTTACTACCGTAAATCCATCTGG
Organism: Hesperophylax magnus; assembly: GCA_026573805.1. Lineage (NCBI taxonomy): Eukaryota > Metazoa > Arthropoda > Insecta > Trichoptera > Limnephilidae > Hesperophylax > Hesperophylax magnus. The sequence continues at coordinate 13,805,315 of JAIUSX010000084.1, forward strand.
CGAATAGATACTTCTTTTTCCAGATCGCCATTAACCGGCAACTTTCACGGATTAATATTTTCATCGCTTGTCAATAAATTATATTGCATCATTTGTAGTGAAATGACCACACACACTTACTCACAAATCAGTGCGGCTATAACTATATGATAATATTTAAATTTAAGAACAGTCCCACACGGAAAAAATGATCCTGTAAAAAAGTCACTTCATACGAACTTCCTGATGAAATATTAGTCATTCAGAATATATCGAGAACACGTGTTCTTTTTTAATTAGATATCATGACGGAATTCGACAGTATAAGTATGCGAGCATTTGTATGAACACGTGTTCCGCCGTCCTCATAAAACATTTGCTTTTAACTGATACTTTGTTAGGAACTCTTTTAATTAATTCGCTATATGCCCGCAGTCTCATTTTTAACAGGAATACGCTTTTTTTGTTTTGTTTATGTGACACCTCACAAGAGCGCCCCTGACTGTACAATGTAAAGATAGGGGAGCTATGTCGCTACCCAGTTGGGCAGCATTGTAAGGCGGGTTGAGATAAGGGCTGTATTGCGGGTCTTAAAGAGGCCCGGATTATATGAAGGAGGAAAAACAGATGCCTGTAACTCGTTCCACGTACGAACAGTCTTACACAAAACCGAGTCGAAGAAGCGGCCCGTTCTCATGAAGCCAAAATAAACTGTTGTGGTAAGTGTGTTTCATGGTAAAATTGGATTTGCAAGTTGTCCAGATATTTTAATGCGTTACGTACATTGTGTATGTGGAACCAGTGTGTTTTTACATTCACATGGAGAAAAATTACTAATGCTGATGTATTAAAAATATCTAGTAAATCTTGTTGAAAATGAGACTGCAGGTCGCTTCCTGATAAATTGTTAGTAAATTCATAATATTAATATTAAATGCGTGTTCGTCCACCGTTTTGCTACGTATGCAAACGGGTTCGGATATCCTGTCAAAACATTGGTATTTTACTCGAAGTTTATTAGGATACCTCTAAATTCATTTGTTTAATGTCCTACAATACCATTTTTAACAGAAATACGAATAATTTGAAGAGATTATTAATAAATTAGCAACATTTTTTTTCAGGAACTTTTCTCCGTGCAGCCTCGCGATATTCCCCAAACGAAGAATGAGGATCCCTTAGTTTTACTGGCTCACATTGACATTATTTAGTATTTAAACGAATTTTACGCTATCTTGGTACTTGTGCGTGTTTTTAGTTGAGTAATAATTCTGTTATGTTGATGTAAGCCTAAAAACTTACCCAGGAAGGTACGCAGTTGTTCTTCATAAATTATTATTTTTCCAGCGGAACAGTATATGAATTGCTTGTAACAATACGTATGCAACATGGAAACTAATACAGTTATAATATTTCCGGTTGAACAATAAAACCAAGCTTTTTTATTTTCATTAAAGTTATTATATATATTCTTTTTTAGTTGAATCCCCATTGAACCTTCCTCCCCAGGGACTGAAATCAACGACCGAGCCAAATCCCGATTGGATAGGATCGATATTTACTTCGTATATTAACTATTATCATGGGTATTACACATGATTACTACCATGTACAGTATATCTGCCGAGTTTCAGCCCTATAGGATGCCGGGAAGTGAGTTAATTTCCACTTTCAAGATTCCACTTCATTCATACATTCGTTAAAGAAAACAAAAATTAAATTCAAATAAATGTATTTAAAAGTCTATCGTATTTTGATTGAAAAAACTCAGATTCATATTTCAAAATCACAATATCTAATACGAAGTTATATTTGGTAACACGAAAATCGTAAAAAGATTAATAAACAAAAAATCCACATATCTGTAAAATTATTTTTATTTTTATAATTACAAAGTCTAAAGCATTAGTCAATAACTTTTACTACACAGACTATTGATTCTTATGGTGTTGACACATAATAAATAATATTTTCCACTTTTCTATGAATGTAATCTGTGTTTCGGGCTAATAAATATTGCTTAAAATATATTGTTTTCTTTGGTACTTCGCATAAATATCACCTTCAATATTGTCCCGGTGATCATCATTCAGAATCGAAACTTTGTTTAAAATTGACTTAGCCGTATTTGATGACTATTATAGATCTTAATAGCCTCGATTACCTATTTCCACCTCATTTTATATGCCGCTAACTTCACCCAACTTTCCATGATCTTAGTAAAACCATGACCAGGAACCCAAAAGATAGGTTCTCTATATATATATATACACTGGCTCCAGGGAGAGGTTGGGACATTTGTGCGGCATTCGAATAAAAAATCAAAGACTTTTTTTTAATTTTTAATTTTTAATGTATGTTATTATCGATCTATATAAAGAAGCGCGAATGTGGCAGCAATAAAAATAAAGAGTTTCAGATTTTCGTTTAGAAATCACTAATATTGTCTTCAATATTTAAATATTACAATTTGAGGTTTTACTCAATAAAGTTATTCCGAAAAATAAATATTCATTCTAGACTTGCAGAAAAGTCAATAGATGTCGCACATTAAAAATTTTAAAAAAAGATAGGTTTATCTAAAAAGACGCTGTCTAGATTGCATTTAGTTCGGGTTGAATCTTGCGATCATACATAAAGATAGTTAGTTGCCAATAAAAAATGTGCGGTGAAAAAATGAAGACAATGTTGGTAGTTCTTATTCGAAGTATGATACAGTTAAAAGTGACCGAGGGGAATAGGGTCCCATTAGCGCAGTTGGTAGAGCACTGTCCCGGAAAGACAGGGGTCCTGGGTTCGAGTCCCAGATGTGACCGTTTCCTTTTCTGATTTTTCTGTTTCAGATTTTCGTTTAGAAATCACTAATATTGTCTTCAATATTTAAATATTACAATTTGAGGTTTTACTCAATAAAGTTATTCCGAAAAATAAATAAAAATAAATATTAAAAAATACACATTGGTATTTAAGTTGTTGGTTAAAATACACAGGTTGGTATTTAACGTCTCTAAGTTAGCGTTCAAATAAGGTTTGAGAGGGAGATATGTAAATAAGAATGGAGCGCGATAAAGGGAGCGCGCTAATATTACAAAAATGATAATAATTAAGCGAAAATGGTGAAAATATTTAATGAAACACGACTCGTTTTAAATAGAGCAAAACTGTAGACAAATGATGTAGTTGCATTTCAAGATACACTGTGAATTTTTTCATGTCTATAACGTATTGAATAACAGAACAAACCATGATGTTAATAATTTTTGGATCTTATTTTGCGATTTTTTTTCTATCTAGGAATATCATCTAATTAACGTTTCGGCATAACATGTATAGAAATTATCTTAAAAAATAACATATATTTTTTTGGAACTTAAAAACTTAAAGAGTTAACGAGAAACTTGTTATAAATCGGTAAAAAATGGGTATGCAGGGGCTTAAGTTGTTGGTTAAAATACACAGGTTGGTATTTGGTAAGAAGGTCATTCTTGATAAACAAAGATATTAAAAATGGACTTAAGTTCCTCATTGGAACAATTATTTATAAAATTTTCTCAAATATCAAAGTAGCAGGTAAGAGGAGGTGTGACTAACATAAAAGGTGATCATGTCTGCCGAGGCTGCTTATCTTATAACCCCCACGCACTAAATACTGGAGCCATTTCATGTTCAGATTGATGAAAAATTTAGATTGCTATTATTTCTCAATACGATTTTATTTCCAATAAAGTCCAAACCGAGGTAATATATGGCACCAATAAATCAAGCAACTGTTCGTCCCAATGCTATTCAGTGTATGCAAATTTCCCCTTTCCGCTGAGATTTCGCAAAACTAATTATACAAAAAAAATACTTATCGACCAATTGGATCAGCAAACTACTTAATTTTCAGTCAGCTGCATTAGTTGCCGAACACAGTTTTCTAATCAAAAATTATTTAAAAAAATTTTGATAGATACCTAACTCACTAGATACTAGGTATTTACTTCTGATGCTCAAGCCTGAGCTACCTACGCATTGTGAAAAACAGCTGATTAAGGTTGCACTTTTCCATTGATAGAATGCAACTTGTCTAGTGACTTCATTTATAATTACTTCGTATTAGATCTGGTAAGGAGACAATGAAAGATGATAGTTGGATTGTGTCACAGCGTTTATGGTGGAATGGTCGAGGCGGTCGTCAGTGATTCGACACCGCTCTTGGTGGAGACCGGACTCGTGGATATGTTCAGCACTGGTGAAGACGTGGAGTCTTCCGGGTACTCCAGTGTGACAAGGTAGCCGAAGGTGCGATGGACCTGGTCGACAGATGTGCGGGAGATGCAAGCCGGCGACGATGCCGCGGGGCCGAGGCGCAGACCGGTGAAGGTGTCGGAGGGTCTAGGCGCGTGAGGAGCGCTGGCCAGGGATGATAGCCGGCACAAGGGCGCTGATGTGATCCCGAGGAGTCCATAATAATTATTAGTTTTATAATTACATAATTCTCACTCAAATGGACAATGGACCTATTCTAACTGATGACGAATTCTTAATTTGTGATTTATTTCTACGTGTAGGTATATTTTAATATTGACAGAAATTGTTGTTTTATTATTGAAAAACATAAAGACTTGTTTTCTTTCATTTTCACTTCCCCAATACTCATTTTCTCCGTGTATTGGCGCATAAACATGTAAACAATATCAAACGATTGTGAATCAGGTCAGTCACCAAGTGACGATGATAATGTGGAATTTTTGAGACTTTATATGTCAAAATATGCCTAAATAATAAATTTATTAGAATATTTAAAAAAAAAAATTACCCATATCTTTAATGAATAAAATATTAGATTTTGTTCACAAATTATTAAATCACAAATTTCGGTAAATTTTCTATGAAAATGTTAAAATTCGTGTAGTTTATAGTTTTTTTTACTAAATAGGCTAAAAAAATTATTTAAAAAAAGATCGTCAATATACAGGATTTTCCAATAAGAGGTGTTATTTTGATATTCAATCGTAAAAGATCAATGGTTTTGTTGCTTGTGTGGCACGTAGCGCCGTCTTGTTGAAAGTAAACGTTTTCCAGATCAATACATTCCAATTTCGGCCATAAAAAATCATTAATCATCTCTCGATAGCGCAATCCATTCACCGTAACTGTTTCTCCAGCCCCATTTTTTGAAAAAGTAAGGTCCAATGGCTCCGCCGGACCATAAACCACACCAAACAATCACACGTTGAGGAAAGAAAGGCTTTTCAACAATAACTCTTGGGTTTTCCGAGCCCCAGATGAAACAATTTTGCTTGTTGACGAAGCCACCGAGGTGGAAATGGGCCTCATCACTCAAGATGATTTGCATTTGATTCACTCAAGTGAATTTTAATAATTTCAATGCGTTGTTGAAGCATTTATCGTTCCATTTTTATTAATGGCGTAGTTTTTACATGTCAAATCTCAAAAAATGACAGCTTTAAAAGTAACATCTACTGAAATAGCGGGCTATTCAAAATAACACCTCTTATTGGAAAACCGTGTATTTGCTAATTTAACGACACCTCTAAGATGTTATACGGATGCATCACACTTTAATCTCTAATTAGCCTTTATAAAGTTTCTCTGCAGAATTAATTCCGTGAATGCTTTCAGGAAAAGGGCGTAACATATTCAAAAATACATTCTATCTCTTTAAATTATTGGTGATCCAGTTAAAAACGGGATTGCAGGCCGTTTCCTGATAAACTTTTAGTTAATTTCTAATATATCGGAACACGTATTCCTGCATTTGCCTTTATAATATATAAAGACGAAATGCGAAAATATTAAGATTTTTATGAACACGTGTTCCGACATCGTGATAATACATTGGCAGTTTTTTAAAATAATAATTATTATTATAAGTGTTTTATTATCTTCTTTTTTGTAACAAATAGATAAAATAATGATATCCTCACTGGGATCTCCCGTGCTGAGGATTTCATCTACATGCTATTAAAATTTAATTGAATGGTTTATCAGGAAATGCCTTTTTTAACCGGATTACTGATTTTTCTATTTCAAATTTTCATTTGAGAGTTGCTAATATTGTCTTAAATTATTAAAAAATTATTACTTTGTATAAAATGTACACATCTCTTAGACAGCTGGATTTCTTATGAAGGGTTTAGCTAATTTGTCCATTTCTAACAGCTGACCTACACAATCATTTTAAATTAAATGAAACTAAACTAATAAATTAAACTAACAGGACATAGTAAATAAAATCTCAATTTAAAACCACACAATATCTGCAAAACAAAAATGACACTAATGACATGAATTAGTTAATGGTGATTGTGATAATTTTAACAAAAAAACATTATTATTATAATGAAGTGACACTATTATTTGTTAAGTAATAATGTATTAATATGGTATTTTCTTTATTCGTTGATGTTAATGATGTTTAAAAATTAATTTGTTCATAGTGTATGCGTTTGCTGTTTTATTTAAAATCTTTATATCGGCTCTGAAATCGAGTTTCACAAGCCTACAGACAATAAATTATAACACAAATAATGTATTGTGAAAGTAATATCAATCCATAATCCGTTTCGATCGGAGCTCCGTGTAGGTAGTTATGATTCTTTGCTGATATATCAATATTGGTATTACCAGCCTTGGTAGCCTTACTAATAAAAAACACTTCCCAATCGTTAAACTGTGTTTTATTGAATAAAGATTGCACAATTTATGTTTCGAACTTTTACTAATAAAAAATGTCTACTGGCTGCGAATGAGCTGGCAACGTTGCATTTTAGCTGAATGACACACAATGTTTCGGTCTTGAAAAAGTAAAGTTATTTAATGACATATTATTTTTTAATACACTGCCACCTCGTGAATTTAACAAAAATCCTGTGAAAGTGATGTTTTTAAAAACTAAGAATTTTTATAAATGTATCCAAGAAATAAACGTTTATGTTGCACTACCAATGAATCCAAATTGCCATTTTTTGTTATTATTAGATTATTTTTTATTGTACAAAGGAGTTAAAAAGTGAGGTGACAGTTTTATTGCAGATTCCCTAAATAAAAAGAATGTGTTTTAAAAGTTTCGTATTATGGTGATTTGTTTTGGGGTATTATGCCGTGTTGCGCTACCTCCTTATTTAGCCGACGTTTCGGACTGCATTGCAGTGTCCATCATCAGGGCAGATTTGTCATTTTATTTAACGAAACGTTGGCTAAAGAAGGAGGTAGACCAACACGGCATAATACCCCAAAAACAAATCACTACAATACTGAAAATCTTAAATCATACCAAAATTTAGGATTGTCTATTTCGAGTATTTCAAAAACAAAACATAAATAAGAAATGTATAGCACATTTAAAATACCTCGGAAATGTAACGAAATTCGATGAGAAATTTTTATTTTTTACGAATAAACTACCTTCTTCCGCTGTATAGGTATATGTGTAACGTAAACGCTGTTTATGTGGATTAGTAAATGTGTTCAACCATCATGGAACCAAAACTTTTATGGCTGCATTGAGAAAAATGAATAGAGCGTTTTTTATCAAGCCTAAAATGTGACTGATGGACATTTCCAAATAAAATATTAGTGACTTAAAATATCTTAACACGTGTTCAAGCAGGTGGCCTTTTCAGAATAAATATAATGGACGAGATGCGAATATAATTATTTTGAAGAATACGTGTTCCGACTTCCTCGTAACATATTCGTGCTTCACATCAGTAAAAAAAACTAACAAGTTTCCTATGAAATTTGTCAAATAATTCTTTATACAGGGTTTTCTAATAAGAGGTATTATTTTGATATTCAATCGTAAAAGATCAATGGTTTCATTGCTTGTGTGGCACATAGCGCTGTCTTGTTGAAAGTAAACGTTGTCCAGATCAATACCATCCAATTCCGGCCATAAAAAATCATTAATCATCTCTCGATAGCGCAATCTACTCACCGTAACTGTGGCTCCAGCCTCATTTTCGAAAAAGTAAGGTCCAATGACTCCGACGGACCATAAACCGCACCAAACAGTCACACGTTGAAGATAGAGAGGCTTTTCAACAATAACTCTTGGGTTTTCCAAGCCACAGATGCGATAATTTTGCTTTTTGACGAAGCCACCGAGGTGGAAATGGGCCTCATCACTCAAAATGATTTGCATTTGATTCACTCAAGTGAATTTTAATAATTTCACTGCGTTGGTGAAGCGTGTATTGTTCCATTTTTATTAATGGCGTAGTTTCTACTTGTCAAATGTCAAAAAATGACCGCTTCAAAAGTAAAATCTACCGAAATAGCGGGCTATTCAAAATAACACCTCTTATTGGAAAACCCTGTATAATTCATATCAGTAAATTTACATCAGTTTAGACAATTTTAGTTTATTAGTAAGGTTTTCACGTTCACGGTTGCTTATCGATTATATAAAATTTATACTACCTTCATTAGTAAGGCCTATAATAGATGCTTAAATAGTCGCTTGGTCACCCTACTTACTCATACCAAACTAGATAATTTATCAAGAATTTCGAACGATAATTGCCTCCGAGCATATCTTAATAGAGATCTACTTTCCTATTATATAACATTCGAAAAGTTCTACCGAGTTAAATAGTTAAATATTAACACAGACCCATGAAAAGTTGCGGGATTTTTTTATGTGAATACCTCATAAGAGTCTCAACTGCTCCCAACAGTCTGGAGCTAGTGTTGAGTCAAAGGCGTGCAGTACAGTAATAACAAAACCAATCATTTGAAAATATTCTTAATAAATTAGCAATACTCCTTTTCTCCGTGTGATATTAAATGCATCAAAATTTGAAATGATTTTTAAGTGTATTTTCTGTGTAGGGGGTCTTTTTTAAGGAAAGAAAGGAGAAAATGTTCTGCCGGTAAAATATATGAGGGCTGGGAAGGAATCTAGGGATCTAGAAGTGACGGATTTTTTAATATGTCCCTCCCACTGCGGCGCAAGGCGATGGGTCGAAAGATCAGTTGGAGAGGTTAAAGGGTCTCCCCAAACCAGCCTCTCACGATCTGGCACGCCATGCAGCTGATGGGAAAGCGCATCCTGAACACATCTCACCGGATGAACCTGGGCACCCCTGCTAAGTCGCCAAACGTAGTAAACCGCTCGAGGTGACCTATGGCATAATAATGAATTAATAGGTTTACTAATAAACTTTCAGTATTAAAGAATGTCGGAACACGTGTTCATAAAAATTCGAATGTGTTCTTATTTCATCACTGCAGACAAATGCAGGTGGATGAACATACGTGTTCCAATATATTAGGAATGTACTACAAATTGAAGGCGAGAAATAGATACATTTATGTGGTAGTTAGTCCCAAAGTATCGAACTGCACGTTATGGTTACCCTGAACATACAAAAGGTATACATAATACCCTAAGGCTAAGGGAATGAGTAAATTTCATCATTGTTTTAGATGTGTTTGATTTCAAAATCGGTGCTCTAAATCAAACATCGTTCTGCAATAATCTTGTTATTTTCTTTCCCATACATTTTTTACAAGGACAAAAAGAAGAATAATCAACTTTTTTAAGTAGACTTTTTACACGTAGCGTGTGTAATAAATTGCGTCCATTGTTGCATCAGATACTTTTAATACCGATAACCTGCAATCATTTCACATTCAGTAATATACAATTAAATACCAAATTAAATGTGGATTTAACAGTATAAAAATCTCCGGGAAGTGTAGAGGTAAGATTTTTTAACAATTTATCACTTTCGATTCTATTATAGAAATAGCACAGACCGGTGAAAAATGACAGGATTGTAGGATTTGTAAATCTGAAAGTATCAATGAATTAATTAAAATAAAATAATTTTCTGATTATTAGTATGTAACATTATTTTTTATGAATAAATATATATGTTTTTTTTTTAAATTGTCTCTGCGCCGTTGTCATTCATTTTTAAGTATGCTTTGGAGAGAATCCACAATTAGAAGAAGAATTGAAGAATAAAAGAGTGGACACATTTTGTTTGAGTTTTTTCATTTGAAATATCGGTTAAACAGACCCAATATTCAAAACCGCAATCTCTATGATCCCAAAACACAAAATAACACCGAAACACAGACTAGTGAATATTGTGTCTGTTTTACCGGTATTTCAAATGAAAAAATTCAAACAAGAAGTGTCTATTTAGAAATCACATAAGTTTTTCATGTAACTAGTATTTCTAGACCAATTTTAATACCTGAATTTCAATGAACTGACTCGCGCACTGTCTCTTCTACGTGTAATCAACTCTACAATCCAATATGTTCCTCGACCGATTAGTTTAGTTACAATATGTAATAGTCTTAGATTATTTTAATGTGCTGTTGACGAAGTTACGCAAAGTATCAAAAATAGAAAAATTATTTATTTGTATATATACGCCTAAAAAGTCTTTTACATAAAAGTTATACATGATGCAGTGTACATAGGAGAATATCTCTATTATACAGGAGATACTGACAGTAAATAGATGTAATCCATTGTAAAGTAGGTACAAATTACACAGTTGTAAAATTATGATTACAAGTATAATGAGGAAATATTAAGAAATGATTAAAAAAAAAAAAAAAAAAAAAAAACTGAATATGAAGCAATATTAGTAAAACGTAAGAGTTACATAAAGTAAAAAAGAAATTACAACAACACTACATATAAGACAAATCATTAAAACTAATTTACCAACGCCACTCTAATTTGTAGGATTCGACAAAGTGTTGGTATAGATTATGCTTAATTCTATAAATGGAGTCAATAAATAAATTAATAACACCCCCATACTTGTTGCCCAGATCATGCATCCTATTGGTCAGTGAGTGTGTCTGATAGTTGGTCGTGTATGTATTGCAGAAGAATGTTATATTTTGTCTTGTATTCCTAGTCGGCTCATTGAGTTTAATAGTGGCAACGATGGCAGGACTATCAATTAAGTTGTTAATGACTCTATTAACACAACCAGGTCTGAAATAATTCTCCTGTCAGACAGTGTTATTAGATGCAATTGATTCATCAAACTGACATAATTAATGTAATCAATAGGAATTCTGAGCTTAAAATTTACGTAATTAAGAAATTTGTGGCTGAACTCTTTCTATATTATTGGAGTGAACTTTATATAAAGGGGACCAAATAGGTGAATTATACTCCAATTGACTTCTGACCATTGATGTATTTATACTAGATTAGCCTTGTCTAGTTAAATCCATTTTAAAAATGACACCACATAGCGTACGTCACAAATATGGAGATGAACTTAACAACCCAACTCTGTTTAAACTCCTTGTACAAACGTTCGAACTCGTAAGCGGAACCAAGGAACAGCGTTCATTTTGTTACCGAGTTGTTGTTGTAATTTGAATACAAAACCGTCACCAAATAACATTTTTTGCTTAACCAGGTCTGAATCAGGTAAAGGACTAATAAATAACACAAAATGATTTTTATATTCACATTTTAAGTTTTGGATTCTGTACACTACATATTGAACCAAAACGGGAAACGTACACATATTTACTATTGAGTAGAAGTTTTAAGAATTTACAAAATTATTTATATAAAATAGTATATAATTATCAAAGAAACCGTTTACTTTGTGGCTTGACACTTTAATCAAATGAAAAGTTATTTTGTTTTTAACCGCTTCGTTAGGTTTATAAGACAGAATTATAAAAAACTAGTCTAGGTACTTATTAATAATGTATAAATTATAATAGACAAAATAAAGCGAGAGAAATCATATGGTGGGGTGGGACAAGGGAGGGTGGGGGTTACATGGTAATAATATCAATTTATTTATGCCCATTAAATAAGCTTTTACCTTTTTACATTGTGTTTGTCTTCTTTTTTTATTATAGGCACAACTTTACATATCTACGGAAAAAAATATGATTTTACCTTCCTTCCCAAAGATTGGAGTGAACCGCGCCAACAACCTTGCCAAATGCATGCCGATCGGACCGAAATTTATTTCGTATATTAACTGCTGTAATGTCATACGATTTCAGAGAAATGCCTATTCGGTTTATTTTTGTAGTACCATTTTTGTGAAATATATAGATGGTGCTTAATCAAAGCTAGACAATAACAACCAGTAATTAAAATAACCTTTCTCAGATTAAGCAACGATAGCTAATTTGTGGGTATATTACATTCTCTCCTCCACACAGAATGCTCAAAGATTATAAAGGACCTGAAGGAAATTGCAGTCTAAACGTTTGGGATGAAAATGATTTGAGCATAAATGGCTTCCTGATGATGGTACGGTCAACGTGTTCCGATATCGTGATAATTAATGTATTCGAAATTTACTAACAATTTAACAGGAAACCTGTTTATTCATTTGTTAAGGGCCTGCAATCCCTTTTTTAAATAAATTAGAAAAACTCTGTTCCGACATCGTGATAATGAATGTATTCGAAATTTACTAAAAGTTCAACCAGAAACCTGTTCATTATTCGTTTGTTAAAGGCCTGCAATCCGCTTTTTTAAATAAATTAGCAAACACTCTTTTTTCCGTATTTGTAAATATTTATTTTTTAAATATTAATTTACCATATTTTGTAAGAAACAATCAGCTTTTATATAATATACAATGATAGATATAAATATACAAGTTAACTGAAGTCAAGCCACAGAAGTTTCTTACGTTAAAGTTCATTAGAAATGAAGTTTTAATATCTTGAAATTAATTTGGTGTTAAAGGAAGGGGAGAGGAAGAGGAAAATAGGAAGAGGATAGGAGATGCTCCCGATACATTCCATACTCTCATATTAATAATCGATCGTACGCATTACTTCATATCGATATTTCTTTAGGTTATTACCAAAAATGTCAATGCTGTCAAATTTTGTATTAGATTGTGCACATATACGAGGAATTGGGGAATTTTTTCGAATGTTATATATAATAAATATTACCTAGTTATTTTCACAAAATTGAATCCGGATTGCTTATATCCATTTCTCAATTTTTTCTCGGTTTGTGGGGAAACCTAAGCGAAAATAAGACATTTTAAGAATAATTATCGGAATGTATATAGAAAATATTTATTCCTGTACCTAACATTTTAAGCCTACGTGAACGTTCCTTTTCATGTAACATATCTTCCACCACCTTCATCACCTCTACAGCAATAGTTATAATAAAAAAGGTAAGTGTAATATATATATATATATATATAAATACTTTGTAATATATATTTTTTCAATGAAAAGAAAAATGTAATTAAGATAGTAAACACAAAATAAATTACTCAACGACGCGATTTTTTCATATAATTTAACATGCAAATAATTGTGGACTTAATACAACCCTGAATAGAGACAACACTAAAAAATAACCAACACTTCTAAAGTTTTTTGCGCGCATCAAGTAAGAACGCCTGATTTTAACCAACACATCAATAATTATCATGTGGCAAGACTGGCAAGCTCGTGCCATGTACTATTGTTTATATGTATTCGTTAAAAGCGTATAACACACTGCATGACGTCATAATTGTGACTAGTTTGAAAGATGACGTCAGAAAATTTACTTGTCGTTAGTGAAATTCTATTAATTTCTGATATTTGTTAATGCGTTGCCTTGAATCTATCGGTAAGGTACTTATATTTTTTTTTATTCAGATAGCTGATTACATTTTCTAAAATAAAGTCCGCGATAGGCACAATCTAAAATATTTGGAACTGGGTTATTTTTGTGATTGAAAAAATGAACTTGCCCAGCATAGCTGACAAGCAAAATAGCTTAACTCTAGACCAACAAAAGGTAAAACGCAATGCACAGTTGCAATTTCGCATTGCGACACAATGCGTGCGCCTTTTCATAAATGTGCACGTGAACCAAAACAAAATTGAGTTGGTGTTATTTTTCACTGGTTACACCTAGTCTAGTTGTATTTAGTCTATGCTTCTGACTAATGAAATATAGAGGGTTCTCATACAATCCATGGACTTAAAATCAGTTAAAGTTCTGCAAAGGAAGCCAAGCATCTTTAAAGCCTTATTAGTTATATAGTTGATATGAGAGTTATATAACAACAAACGTCAAAAATTCCAAAAAAGCTTTTGATTTTTTTTTTCACTGGCTGATCGCAGTGATCTAGTGATTGAAGTGGTGAGAATGCAGTTGGAGGGGGCTCTTACTCGACCGAGTCATTGGGCCTTGTTCCTATCCACTGTCTCGCCTGAATTAGTCGCCTGCTTATTATACCTAGTACTGACTGCACTGATCACATCAGCCGAGTACTCAGCCGAATGAACTGTCTCGGCCGATCACTCGGCTAATCTATTTGTATTTTGTCGATCTGAAAACAAAGGATCATAAAACACTCAACTATAATATAAATAATTATCTGAGACAATTATCAAAATTCTCTTCATAAAAGGACGCAAACGTTAACAGAAGAACAGATTAAAAAATATTGCTTTACATAAAACTGTTTATATTAACAGTTTTATTACCAAACTTGCCCTTGGGAACAAATGGCTAATACTTGAAACGCACTCGTAATCTAAAACCTTGAAAACAATCAATTATTATTGTTTTGTAAAATTGCACACAACTAATATGATAATAACATTTAATCTAAGATAAAATGCATGGAGCAAACATCGATCATTGCAAGTTATCGGCCTCTGTTGACGTAACCAACAATTATCTTAACACGGGCTTCTCGAATCGCCATCACTGCGTATTGGTGCGAATCAAAATATACTCAGGGCCGCCGACAGCTAATCTGGGCCCCAAGTCTAGTAGACTATACCGGGCCCCCTCCCCACAACTTACCGGGGGGGGGGGTGAGATAACAATTAATAAGTTCATGCTTACCTGCTACTGCTAGGAATACTACTTCATTACCTTTTCTTATATCATTATACCAATCATTCGAATTTAGCATAATTATTCAATGAAAATGTTTAAAAAGTTATGGTGAATACTCAAAATAAAATACTTGTGTTTCTTGTTTGTGTGTATTTACATATTCTTCGTTAATCAAGATATCTTGAGGCTAAATTAAATTATTATATTTGAAAGGCAGAAAACAGGTAACATAAATAAATAATCAATTTTCAAAACCAATGGAAAATAAATTAGGAGTACCGCAGTGATCGATCCTTGGACCCCTATTGTTCATACTCTATAAGTCTATATTAATGACATGGTGAAAATATTTTCAAAATGCAAAGTACGACTATTTGCCGATGATACACTTATATACTTAATTGGAGATAACTATAAAGAACTAATAAATATTTTAAATAATGAACTAGATGATGTATCAAGATGGCTAAAAATAAATAAGCTTAAATTAAAAACAAAATGTATGGTGATTGGAAATAAGAAGACATTCAGTGAAAGCAAAATTAAAATTGATGGTGAAATTATTGAAAATGTTACTGAAATCAAATACTTAGGAGTTATATTAGATTCCAAACTAAACTTCAATAGACATGCCGAATATACCCAAAAGAAAATTGGCAAAAAGATATCTTTTTTGGGAAGAATCCGGCCTAAAATTTACAATTCAATAGGCCACTTGCATGGATTTCATAACGACTTGGAAAAAATCGTGTGGATAGATCTTTTTACTAAGATTACGAAAATGTTAGTAAAATTTTGTTGAAATGTACATTTATTTTTATTTTTAAATAAATAAATCCATTATTTGGGCTCGTGTCGTCACTACATGAAAATGTCCCGTCTACTGAAAGTGTTCCTATTAATTTTGTAAAATTCCACACTGATTTAATTTTTTTTTATATGGCATCACTTTGAGTTCAGGCGAATTTTTTAATTCGTTCACTAGATTTATTGTTTGTTCTCTGCGAACTTTTCATTTGGTTTGAATTTTTGACAGATGTGAAGAGAACCCCGTACAATTTAGATGTCGGTACTTGTTTTAGAGATATGTATAATGGTTATGGTGCTGATTTTATCAAAATCAAATTTTATAATATTCTTATTATTATTATAATTTACAAGTACAAGTATATTACATTGGATTTATTAATATAGACGTAAAAAATAATATAGGCAAATAAAAATTGTCATCTAAAATTTTTCTTTTCTACTTTTCTTGTTTGCAAAGCTAGTTATAACATCATCAAAATCCAAGTTTCTGGCCAGACCATTTTCTAAAGATAACATTCCCAAACTTGTTAAACGTTCTTGACCCATTGTGGAACGCAAAAAGTTTTTCACTCTAGACAACAAACTAAAAGATCTTTCTGCTTCCGCCACTGTTACAGGCAGAGTACAGAAAATTCGAATGGCAATTACTACATTAGGGAAGAGATTTGACAGTTTTTGGTTTGAAAGAGTATTTAGTAACTGCAGTGGATTTAAATGTTCTGAAAAGTTTCCTGGTTGAATAGTTTTTAAGTGTTCAATTTCCAAAAGCGTTTCTTCTTCAGATACATCAGTTTTATAGAGATCACACCAGTTTTTCACCCTTTCTTTTAGTTCTTCTTGAGTCATACTTGGGTATTGCCAAAGAAACTTAAACAATTCATTAATATTGTTGACAGCTTTGTATCTTCGGGTCAAGTTTCCAATGACACTGTCAAACATCACATAAAAAACATTAATTTTAAATAATAATTGGAGGTTTTACTCAATAAAGTTATTCCGAAAAATAAATATTAATTTTAAAGTTCTCTTCTGGGCAATCAATCTGTTTTTCATGACTTTTATCAGCCAAAACTTTTGTCTTTTTTCTTTTTTTTTGGGAGTTCTTGTGAAATTCCAATATTTTCAGCTACAAGTTTACACTCTTCTAATATTCTAGTCCACTTAGAACGAAGGGTAGATAGGTTTTCAACTAAGTGTTGCAAATTGACAACTTCCACGTCCAGAGTTGCTTGTCTCGCTTGCAAAACTACACTCCAGGAGTTTATTTCAGACAACACTTTAAACCATGTCGTAGACATAAGTAGACATTCAAATGTATTCATATACTGTTCAATGCCCTTAATTTCGGCCAAAGTTTGAGGAGTGAGATAAAGCTCTTTAATCTTACTAAGAGCAACTTTCAGTCCAGGAATATGAGCAGCAAAAGGCCGCACGCTATCAACTCTTGCAGACCATCTTGTTTTAGAATGAGAATGAAGCGAACACCCAATGTTTTCTTGGAGAATTTCCCGAATTGGAGCGTGTTCACACACATGCGTGGGATGACGTAATTCAGCATATCGCTCGCCATATATTCCAATTTGGAATGTACGGCGAACGTTATGCCGAAATACGCTATCCCTCGCATATTATAGCTGTGTGCTGTGTGTGAACACGCTCTGACAGTTGGGCCTACGGAGCGTGCGGGCCTGGGCGCCCGGCCCACGTCCGTTCCTAGTGTCATTGGCATTTTTTAGTAAAATATCCGGGCCCCGTCCCGGGCCCCCCTTAGGCCCAGGCCCCAAGTTTCGGACTTGACTAACGTGCCCTCTCGGCGGCCCTGAATATACTGCCAAGCCCCAAATGCCAATTATCTATTAAATCTGAAAATGAAAGTAAAAACCGTAAAAATTGACCCTGAACTTTGAATTCAATACGCAGGAAAATAGTTAACAGTGTTCTAGTATTTACTGTTCAATTTCGCCCCAGTTTCAACGCCTTTCTTCGCATTAAACAAACAAATCCGTAAAATCTATTTTTTTACTAAAGGGTTTTCCAATAAGAGTTGTTATTTTGAATATTAATTAAGGAATTAATGATTTTTTTGGCCGGAATTGGATGGTATTGATCTGGACAACGTTAATAGTGAAAAATAACATCAGTCAAATGACCACCACTACCACGCTTACAAGACCATATCCTTGTCATGAAATTTTCCATAACCAAATCGCAAAGTGGCTGCTTTATGTCCTCGATAACCTCACGAATTCCATCGTTGAGGTCTTGAATCGACGCTGGGCTGTTGGCGTAGACCTTCTCTTTCACGTGTCCCCAAAGGAAGAACTCGCAAGGTGTTAAATCACAAGATCTCGGTAGCTAATTGTGATCACCTCTTCGAGAGATAACACGGTCCGGAAACTTTTCTCGTAAAAGATCAATGGTTTCGTTGCTTGTGTGGCACGTAGCGCCGTCTTGTTGAAAGTAAACGTTGTCAAGATCAATACCATTCAATTCCGGCCATAAAAAATCATTAATCATCTCTCGATAGCGCAATCCATTCACCGTAACTGCGGCTCCAGCCTCATTTTCGAAAAAGTAAGGTTTAATGACTCTGCCGTATCATAAACCGCACCAAACAGTCATACGTTGAGGATAGAGAGGCTTTTCAACAATAACTCTTGGGTTTTCCGAGCCCCAGATGCGACAATTTTGCTTGTTGACGAAGCCACCGAGGTGGAAATGGGCCTCATCACTCAAAATGATTTTGCATTTGATTCACTCAAGTGAATTTTAATAATTTCAATGCGTTGTTGAAGCGTGTATCGTTCCATTTTTATTAATGGCGTAGTTTCTACTTGTCAAATGTCAAAAAATGACAGCTTTAAAAGTAACATCTACCGAAATAGCGGGCTATTCAAAATAACACCTCTTATAGGAAAACCCTGTAGTTGACGACAAAAATTTCTTTCATACGGAGAAATATGAATGTGGCTGATTTATTGAAATCCTCTTAAAAATTTGATTGCAATCTATTTCATAATAAAATATTACTCTCTTCAGAATACATCGGAACACGTGTTCATTCAAGTGTCCTTTTCCTGATAAATATAATGACGCTGTGTTGCAATATTTGTATTTTTATGAACACTTATTCCGACATCGTAATAACATATTCAGTGTTTTAGGATACCTGTCAATTCATTCATTTTAGGCCCGTTTTTAACAGGAATATGAATAATTTGAATTTCCCGAAAGAAAAAGCTGTACAATTTTAATCGATTTTACCATTCAAGAGTTTTTCACAAATCGAAAAATGTTAAAATAATATAAAGAGATTTTCTGCTGTATAGTCAAGATAAACCACTTTCTCACACTAGCAAGTAGTAAATAACTTTATAAAAACAAACATTGGAACTGGATTTGTCAAGTACCTATATTATATCCAGATGCAAAGGCATAGAAAGCTGCAATATCGTATTGAACTATGTTTCTAATCTGTACTTACTAATACATTTTAATGATAACTGCGCATTTTATTGAGGAAAACTCTCCGAGCTGACTCATCGCAATGAAAATCACAGGCAATCCAACGTTAAGGACGGCTTGTTTCGGAGTATATCAATGTTCATTTTCGGGTTCTGTGAAAGTCTTATTCAAGTTTTGTTATTATATCATTATCGGCTAGTTGCTTGACAGAACTTAAATAATAACAGAACTTGAAAAATCTTTCACAGAACTCGAAAATAATAATGATCATCTAGTCAACATTATGCAAGTGCATTATATAAGCAAAATAAATACAAAACAATACAAGAACAACACGTCAACTCACCAGAGATCAAATGGGAAAATAATTCACCGACTCCAGATATTTTCATATCAGAGGGTTCGGCTCGGTAGAACTTCTAACAAGGCCTATAAATCCTGCTGATCCCTCAACATAAATATTTAAAAAATCTTTCGTTTTCCTACATGTATTCAAAATGACCGACTTTTGCATCTTTATATTTAAATTTTTTGATAGATCTAATACGCCTAAATTTTTAATGAGAGTGAGCTAGGTATAATGCCAGTAGCCGAAATAACGAATGGTAATATTTTTATAGTCTGAGAATGCCAAATTATTTTTATCTCATTCCTAAATCTGTGTATTTTCTTATTTTTTCATTAAGAGATTTTGAATATTACAGGAATTTGGAATAGCGATATCAATGATATAAGTTATTTTTTTAATTTGGTCATTTTATTTTATTTTGTTAAAAATAATAATTTTTTTTTAATTAAGATTTTTTTTAAATTTCAATCGTTACCAACCGGACATAATTTATGGATACGAAAAAAATTAAAGAACAAAAAATCATTTTTACAAAAAAACCACGAATTCTATACAAATGGTTGAGGGGAACAGCGAGGCGTAGCAAAAATATTACATTTCATTTTTTTCCTTGATCCATCTTATTGATCATTATTGTTCTAGATATCACAAAATTTCCCTTTTTTTTTTTTTGTAATTATTTTTTTTTTTTTAATATGTTTACATGGTACATAATTCATTTTACATCTTGGGTCTTTTTACTACTCTTCCATTGAAAGCATTTGCTTGTGTATGGAAGGGGAGTGTACATAAATGTTGTTGTTAGTTAGTACATAAATAATTCATTGTACATAAATGTATGTTTGCTGTAGTATTTTTTTTTGATAGTAGTGAAGGATAATATATTAATATAATAAATTTTAAAAAAGAAAGGAAGTTATGGAAAACTAAGGATATTTGTGAGATTAATTAAGTGACAGTAGTTTTTTTTTTCAGAATATTTTTAAAGTGCTCTTGACAGAGAGCAGTATTTGGGTTTTATCATTAATGCTTCTGATTTCTTCTGGTAGACGATTGAAAAAAGTTCTTCCCTGGTAAGTATAATGATGTTGTGCAAAAGACGTATTTAGTTTTGAGCATAGAAAAACATGTCTAAGTCGCGTTCATATAATTTGGATTAATGAGCTTTTAATATATAGGTCTTTAAATGTAGGTACTTGAAATTCTTCAAACAGGCGTTCTGTCGGGTAGTCAAAGGATTTTTTTAATATAATTTTTAACAATCTAACCTAACATAAACCAACAAATATTGAAAATATGCGATGAAGTTTTAAATTTAACATCTTAATAACAACGTGAAAAAATCCAAGGAAGGGAATATTTCATATTTAAAATCTTAATCATTAAAAACAAGTACCTATTAGGGTTCACCAAAAATATATCAAAATTAGGGGTGGTTTTTACAATGACACTGTGATAAACGGTTTATATAGAATTTCGAAAGACCAAACATTATTGTTCTTAAACATATATTCATCTTGTACCTTTTGTTTGAATTTTGATGGTATCCTACTTTTCAGATTTTAAACTTTTCAACTTCTCGTTCAAAATTTTAATTGCATCACATTTGTTTGTGATGTAAAAATCTGAGAGTCTTTCATCTGCTTTCAGAAACAGTATTCCGTCATAAGATACGGTCTAAAACAGTGAATCTATTTGAAATTGAATGTCAAATGAGAATAATTGAGGACATTATTTTTGTCTAGATCCAAAAGCGGTTAAAACAGGACATAGATTTGCTTGGTCTTTATGCAGTTCCGGAAGTTATATTCATAAAAAACTCAGATTAAATTGCGTCATTTATCTTTTAAATAATCTTAGAATAAATTATATATAATATTTATTATCATTTTTGTACGTATTTTAATGCGATCAATCTTTGACATTGAGAAATCATAAATCTCTATAATTATTTCTACTTAACAAAATAAGTACATTTACCGCGGTACAAAATATCAGACAGAACTAAGGTTATTTCTGTTATTAGACAAATAAAATTATTTTTAAAATTTAACTCTCATTTACGGTACATTTATACCAAAATAATAACCAATCATTATTTCTAATGATCGTAGTTCCGACGCAGTGTCGATAATACAATAATTTTAATCAGGGATGACCAACAGTTCGATAGCGAACCGATTTTTCGTCGATTACCGTCATTTTTAAACGTTTGGAACCATTTATTGAATAACCAACAGCTCTGCCATAGGTCACTCCAATTGGTTTGCTACGTTTGGTGATTTAGCAGGGGTGCCCGGGTTCATTGGGAGAGGTGTGTTCAGGATTGTGTCGCCTTTCCAAAGGAAAAACCGTTCTAATGTTCTTATTGTATTTTATATCATAAGTTTTAATCAACGTTAGCAATATAAGCGCCCTAAAATATTTTTTTTATGAAATTACAAAACATCGTATTTTCTCTACTTTTTATAATTATAATATAGGTACATGTATTATATGTATAAACCTTCCGGGAGAAATCCTCTAAATGATAATGAAAATTATATCAAAATCCGTTGCGTAGTTTAGAAGAACTAAGCGCACAAATAGACAGACGCGGATATCGACTTTGTTTTATATTATTTAAAGATTTATTTTATGTAAGGTTACGTGAATCTATACTATGATAAATGGACTTCATCAGTTAAATGTGTCAAATAGCGTTAAGATTCATGACATGCTTTATACATTCCCAGAGTATTACTATCCTGAAATGTGCAACATGAAATAAATTATCGCAGTAGTTAACAACTATTTACTCTATTTACTGTGTAAATGCCCATTGCCCACACCAAACCATTACAACACAACGCGTGATTCAATTTCAAATCTCCACTGCCGACAGGTGATTTAGGACTCCACAGAGCGATATGCACAGTAAAAGTTCCTTACTTTGCCACTGGGGTAACATTGCATAATTTGAAAAAAAATTAACTTTAATTTTGAATTCTTCGTTGACATTATTTTTTACATTTCATTAAAATGCAGTGACATATCTTGTCAGAGGTGAAAATTACAGAGCATTCTTATCAATAAATCATTCGAACTAACCCGTGCAGGTCTAGGTGCGCGACCGCCACGTTAGTACTGTCGCTAAGTAAACTTCACTGTTTAAAATGGTATAATCACTCTGTTTATTTAATATGCTTGCGGTAAAATAACACACAAAGCAGTAGTAACAACGAGTATCAACAAGAATCGCCGATATTTGCAAACTGTCTTGCTCAATGGCACTGACATGATCACGTGCAAAGGCCTGTACTGTAGTCGGCCTTGAGCTAACCCCTTCAGCCATTTTGTATATACATACCTACTATTTTTGTGTGCGGAAATATCTTATCTAGGACAACACGTTATAGATCGAATGAATGTGACAAAAGTCACGAAATACCACAAAAAATATGTCACTATCAATAATCGTTACAATAACGTTACAGTATAAGGGCAACCTAATAGCAGTAGGTCGTATCATACTGTATTCCGTGTTCGTCTTATAGTGTAAACGAGTAAGCGTATCTTGTTATCTCAGTCACACCCGTGATGTAGAATGTAGTATTCGACGAAAATACTAAAACGCCGCCCGCTCACTTTTATTTCGTTCATACGCATATATTTTTTGGATGTCTATCTCTGTTACACATGAACAACGTTTGAATTAAGAAGTTACTGGAAACATAATAAAGGCCCCAAGTACACATTCGGCCAACGCGTGCGGCGAATGCGACCGGCAGATTTTCGTGATACCGTTCACACATTCGCGTGTTCATTCGGCGTTGGTCGCTAGATGAAGATGGACGTTAGGGCGACTGCGGCCGCTGCGATATACTTGTACAGCGCTTTCAATTTTTTTTTTACTTGTGCACCAGAGAAGAGTGATTAAAAAAAGATGGCGCAAAAGAAGATGGTGGATGCTGAGTATTCATCGAAACAGAACAAGGTAAATCAAATTTTGTTTTAATTGTTAGTATCCTATTTTGAATGTGTGTACTTCTAGAGTATTCTGCCACCCCTTTGTGAAAATATAGGCGTGACGGTATTTATTTTTATTATATAGAATTTAAAAAAAACATTTTTTTAGGGAGACCATGAACAACCAACTTGCCGAGCTTCTAGCAGAGCCATCTGGAGAGTTTGAAAACTTCGTACGATTGTCACCTACTGACTTTGAATACCTCGTACAAAAAATTTCCCCTATCGTTTCAAAACAGGACACAAAATGGAGGGAAGCTATACCAGTAAAAATACGGCAAGCAGTGACTTTAAGATTCCTAGCTACCGGGGACAGTTACAGAAGTCTGCACTATCTGTTTAAAATGTCAAGCCCAGCCATCTCACGCATAGTGATTGAAGTCTGTTTAGCACTCAATGAAGTGTTAAAAGATATGATTAAGGTAGGTAAAAAAAAAGGTTTTATTTTTAATCAATTATTTATTTCAAGATAATACTTAGCTTATTTGTGTTGACAAATATTTGACTCAAATAGGTTTCAATTAATTTGTTTTTTTTTATGCATCTCTATATGCTCGATAAAGAATATGTTGTGATGGAGTTGCGTCAGTTTCTGAAGAATTGTACCCTTCGCACGTGTAACTGTGATCATCAGTCATAGTATGTTGAGAGACTTCTGGTATACTTATTACAACAGGAGATTCTTGCTGTTCTTGTGACGGTGGATGGGTTGGGTTGGGTGAAGATTGTGACGTGTATATTTGTGCTGGGGCTAAAACTTCATTGGAAATTATTTGAACTCGTCGAGGTAGAAGTTGATTAGGAACATAATATGTAGATGGTGGTGTACTTGCTGAAAATGGTCTGTTTTGAGGGGAAGAAGGCGGAGGAGGCGAGCATGACCATTCAGATCGGTATAAATTTTGAGAAGATGGTGAACGAATGACATATGAATTTTGAGAAGAGGGCGGACGAATGAAGTATGAATTTTTAGGAATCATTTGTGATTTTCGACGTCTGTTTAACAACATGTTATCTATATCTAACATGATTTCTTCTCTTTCAATCTCTGTATATTTCCTCAGTTTTGTTGCAAGAAGTTTTCCATATAATTCGCATAGATCATCTTCTCGTGTTGAAGAATCTTTACTAAGGACTTGATTTAAAGTGTTGAAAGCATTTGACATCTCTCTGCTAGCCTCTGCTAATTCTGGCGGATTTTTGCAACGTCGCTTTGTAGCTGGAACTTTTCCTGGATTACTGTTACTCCCAGCTACGGAGTTGTTTCCTTGACTATCATCTTGTTCATCTAGTGTATCTTCTACAGAATATGTCGATGATGAGGCCTGTAAAAAAATAACTTGTTAAAAACATGTTGAAATTTTTTTATTTGCCATTACAAAATGTGCCACGTAGACCTACCCAAACAGCAACCCAGATACGGTTGGATTTTATGAATTATTTTTGTAGAAACAGTATAGAAAATAATTAAAATTTGTCAAAATAAATATGTTGTTTTTCTTGCACTGTTACCCTCTGTGTTAATAATGCTGGAACATTCATAAACGTCATTTGAAAAATTGTCCATTGCTTCATAAAACGGCCAAATTGGGTTGTAATATTCCTCTTCACCCATGCCGGATTTAATGGACTGGATTTTCTTCCTACGATGAATTCTGTACGTTGCCATTAACGACTCCTTCTTTTTTTTTAATTCACTTACAGGGATATTCATACTGTCTGCAATTCCACTCCAAGCATCATTAACCTGAAATAAAAAAAGGAGTTAGGAACTACTAGCTCTAGTTGATAGTAAAAACGAAAAAAGTAGCTAGGAACGGTATACCTATAGACAAATTAATATCGCAACTAAACATGTATTATTTTATGTAGTGAGGCAAGTTACTTACTCTGTTTTTATTTTTGTGTTGCTGGTGTTTGGGGTTCCATATAATGGATTCATTATGATAATAATCAATGAACCTAAACAGTTCTTCGTTACTCCATGGCGCCATATTCGCGACACGACACTACAGTCTACTAAATATACCAAACCACACACGTCCACTCCGGCCGACGCGCAACTATGAACTGAACGTTCGGCCAATGTGTGAACGCTCTTTGCCGCTCGCGCCAAATTCCTTTGATTCGTGCACGAAAAACCGACACTCATCGGCTCGCCGGCGAGCGTTGGCCGCAAACGCGAAGTTCACACAAAATGGCCTCGCTATTTAAGAGGAAGCTACAAGCCAAAAATGTGTATATTCTTGGTGTACCTTATATCGTAGGTAATAGGCATTAAAATCGCTTGACAAAAGGAGTCTAGAAACGTTCGAATTCAAGCAAAAAACTGTTTTTTTATTTATTTTGTAAATAATTTTTATGAGAAAGCAAAAAAGTTAATCAAGTGAAACTGTCACAGATAATCTTGGCCATAAAACTGTATTTTTTAAAAATTGTTTCATTTATGCGTTCATACATTTCTCTATTGAAAAAATCTTTTTTTTTGTAGTTTGCATTTATATTTTTTATTGAATAATTTATTTTTTTATTTGTATTCTACTCAAGCGAAGCGATAGGAAAACCTTCAATTTATCTAAAATATATTTTTTGGTATTCATAATGTACACCAATTCGTTATAAAAATAGTGATCTGGCATTAAGCTTCGCCTTTGTAAAATATTTTCAAAACATTGTGCAATGTTACCCCCTTACGGGGCAAACTTAGGCATTTTACGCTACCTTAGAATATTAGGAACCGATTATATTTTTTAAGCTATTTTGTAATAATTATAGCTTCTAGCAACGTTGATCTCTTTCACCCAATCAACGCGGTTCAAACGCGCCTTAACCTCGGACTACTAATCAATTCACGGCTACATTTAATTGTACCGCGATCGCTTTGATTTTAAATTTATCTCATTTCGATTGTGTTTTAAATTTAGAACGATGTGTTTTTTATCGCGAACATTACGTACTGCCGGCAGGTATTAAAATGGCCAATTTGCGAGATTGTTTTGTTTCCATTTCGCATGAATAACTATTGACCATAAGCGATTTGTTGCAGTTATCACCGTTGCAAAAATTTCGTTTATAAAACTCGTTAAAGTATAATTTGATTGAGTTTTGCGTGTCGGTTAGGTAACCTATGTTATGAGTATTATGTTAACAGTAATGTTGGTATTGTTGATATCGTTATTTAGGTGAAATACATTGCCAAAATATGCTAATGCAACTGCTACGGGCATTTTTGGAATGGAAAATTATTAAATACTTCTAATAAGCAGTCGTCCCATGGGTCGGTATCAACAAAACATTCAGGAATCAACAAAAACCGAGTGCGATAGATAAAAAGTGACAGAATGCTTGCAGAACTCCCTGATAAAATATTAGACATTCAGAATATATCGAGAACACGAGTTCTTTTCCAAACGGAATACGACAATATCAGTATGTCAACACGTGTTCCGCCGTCCTCATAAAACATTCGCTTTTGACTGATACTTTGTTAGAAACTCTTTCAATTAATTCGATATAAGCCTGCAGTCCCATTGTTAACAGGGAAACGAATCAGAAACAGATTTATAATAAATTAACATTATTTCAATACAGTACCCTTAAAAATAGTACCCGTGCGTCAATTTGACGATGACAAGATAATGAAATTCAGCACTCGGTTTTTGTCGATTCTTTACCGACCCGTGGGTGACTGCCTAAACAATATGTGTGTTGAAGCAACAAAATCTCAGTGAAGTCTGCCATAGTGAAATTTGCACCGAAGTTTCCGTCTGTAGGTAAACCAACTTATTTCAGATCGCAACGTCATCTCCATCGTGAGCTATGGAGCTTAGTTAAAAGAAAGAAGACAAGATTCCAGTTTTTTCCACATCTTCCTTTGAGAAAAAATATTGTTGAAATCTCGGGCAAAACGGATTAGTAAATTCTAGATAATTTATAAACAAAGTATCCAGACATTTTGTTCTGTTGCATGTTTTTTGGTACACAATGTGCAATACGCATACAAAATGTTACTTATGTTCATTAAATTTAAATATAAGAATTCAATTGAGTGTGACAATTTTATATGCATTTGAATAGTTGAGTCATATTTCTTTCTGACTTTTGTAAAAAAAATGCCATTCGTGAAAACTTTCTTTTTCGTCATTACGCCGTGTTATGTGTACTAGTTACTGCATCACATGAATATTGACTTTATAATACATAATATTTCATTTCAATGATGACTACCTATTACTTTTATCATGACATAGTAATAAAGTCATACATACATGAGTTACCTATATCTTGGTATAACGCAATGGAGCAAATTCTCCAATTCACATTAACTTGTTAAACAATATAAACTTGGGTGACCATTGGCCATACCCGGATGCGTATTTCCTTCTTCGTGTTCAATAGGAGGCAGTACTAGAGTTTAAAAAGAGAATTAGCGAAACAAACCCGTGCGTGTTTCAAAGCAGTACAGCCGTACTGCCTCCTATTAAACACCGAAAAGCAAATACGCTTGCAGGTTTTATATCAAAAGGGCGGAAGCAACAATTTAGTCAAAAATTAGTTAAACATACAGTTTTGATAAGAAAAAAATTCTAATCTAAACTGTACGTTTAACTAATTTTTGTCGAAATTGTCGCTTACGCCCTTTCCGGCATCAAATATAATTTCTGTAAAATTTGCGCGTAATTGCGTCAAAATATATTTGATGTGTTTGCTATCTATCAATAAAAAGCATAAATGTTGGATTCAGAGACTTTTAAGATTTTAGGATTTTTTTACATTAACTCCTCGTTTATGAGCCGTAGTGAGGTTACTAAATAAGGAGTCAATGATTAGGCCTTTTTGAATCAGCTGTGAAACTAAAATTTTGTAAGACAAATATATATTCAATTTATATATTCTGAATGCTAGTATTTATTATAAAATGGATTGCAATAACTTTTTTAGCGGGATTTCAATAAATCAGCAATACTCATATTTCTCCTTGCAGTTGTATATCTGCGGGCCCTGTAATGCTCTGGTTTCGTTGGTGACTAAGCAGGTCACTGAGAATAACACCAATAACCTTTTATATCAATGGAACGTTTGTTGAAAAGATTGCTTCCTAAGATTGAGTCAATTGATAACAGAAAACAAGGCAAACAAGGAAAACACAAGCTTAGAATAAAGTTATCATCAGCCATCATTACCTTCTCAATGGGCGGGCGCCATTTACGCATTATTTCGTTTATACATTCGTTCCAACGAGTTATTAATCTGGCCCTGGACATGAAATTTTATAAATTCACGTAAAATTACAATAAATATAAGTTAGGTAAGTACTCGTAGTTGCACTGCAACTTTTACCTGGAAAAACACTACTCGCACACAGTACTTTCGTAAGTTTCGTCAGTGCCCCAGTAATAATTATGTTCGTACATACGTACGTAAGTTATTCTCATTGTCTTTTGAAATTGACTTGTCAACCTGACACATTGTTCCTCATCGTAAAAAGTGGAGCAGGTGTGTGTTACAAGTGAAAAAAACATGCATTGGCTGATCAGTTACAGATCTTAAAAGATCTGATTGCTAATTAATGCGGTTCACAATTCTCCAATAGTATTATCGAAATCTTTTATTGTTGGAAATACGCTATGGATATTACATAACTAACTAACCATCACGCCGTTTCGCCGCAGGAGTAGGCAGAGAAGACGGACCGCCAAACAACTCGGTCTTGGCACACACTCCTTGCCTCATTCACATTCATACATCGTCTCATACATAATCTTCTATTATTCCGACTTTTGACATGGCCCAACTCAAGTATCCGATTCACTTGATCGTGCCATGTCTTTCTCCAGCATCCCCGACTTCTGCTACCATCTTCATTCGCTTCATATATTCTATTTACACTCCTGTCTTCGCTCATTCGTTCCCCGTGCCTAAACTATCTAAGCGACCCTTTCTTAATCTTAGTCATTACGCTTACATCAGCCTTGCACTCTTTGCGCATCTCCACATTTCTCACACGATTAAACATGGTTTTACCATACATACGCCTCAAGGATCTCATTTCTACAGCATTCAGTCTACTTTCATTCTTTCCCTGCCAGTTCCATGCCCCACTTCCATACATCAGGGTAGGTACCAGCACTCCATTGTGGATTGCTAACTTCGCTTCTTTGAACAATTTTTTGTTAGCGCCAACTACGTTCAGTCCTCCATTAATGGACTTTTTTCAAAATCTCTGTCAGCCTTCCCATCTCTCGTAAACATACTTCCTAAATACACAAACTCATCCACCTGCTCCAATTATTCCCCATTCACAACTATATTGCACACTGTTATAGTACATACTCTCTCTTTCAAACCCCATTATTTAGACTTGGATATTACATACATTTTCAAATTGAATGAAATATTATGATATTTATTTTTCGGAATAACTTTATTGAGTAAAACCTCAAATTGTAATAATTAAATATTGAAGACAATATTAGTGATTTCTAAACGAAAATCTGAAACAGAAAAATCAGAAAATGAAACGGTCACATCTGGGACAAAATTGGTAGAGCACTGTCCCGGAAAGACAAGGGTCCTGGGTTCGCGTCCCAGATGTGACCGTTTCCTTTTCTGATTTTTCTGTTTCAGATTTTCGTTTAGAAATCACTAATATTGTCTTCAATATTGAAATATTATGACGTTAAAGTATAGAGAACTCTACACACGGACAACTTTGATATTAAAACAAAACAAATTAAAGATAGATTGTAGAAAGGCAGGAGTAGGTACCTGTGTAGAAATATAAGTTTGAAGATAGATGTCTAGCTATTGAAATAAGTTTCATATTTCAAATTGTCTAAAAAACAAGCCTCAGAGAAAAATTATATTCTTCTATATAAATAAAAATGTTACGACGGGTTGTTTCACGGAATTTTAACAATTGATCAAATTTCATTGAAGTTCTGTTATTATATCATTATTGGCCAGTTGTTTGAGAAAACTGAAATGATGAAAGAACTTGAATAGCACCTTCACAGAACTTGAAAATCAACTTTGAAAATTTCTTCACCGATTGCTTTGAAAATTTGACATAATGTTGCATTTGAATACGCGTGTGTTTTTATTTACCTATATTATATAGATGTCCACTGCGACAGGTAAAAACTTATTTTATTTTAAAAACTGCTCAATCTGTTGGACAAACATGCTTTTTTTTAAAAACAGCACCTTCTTTCTGACGTAAATGCAACACGCACTATTGTTCTATCTGCACAGATAGACTGAGCCACACCAACGCTTGGTTGGTAACTTATTTTGAAGGTTATACACATCAATATACTCTGTCATTGAAGAAGAACATAACGCTAATAAATATAAACGAAACATGAAACAGAACAACACACAAAATAAAAAAGATAACGGAACCCAGGATCTCTTTTTTTACCGGGACAGGCGTTTTAAACCACGAGCCATGAGTTTTGCCGTAATACTTACTCGATATCGAGTAAAACCGTCGAGTAATAACGAGTATGCGTACGAAGCATTAGATAGATCTTACTAAGATTTCTAAATTGTTACCAAACAAATTAGAAACGTATAGTAATAATTAATAATTAAATCCGTGTTTTTTTGGCTCGTGTCGTCACCTTATAAAAATGTCCGGTCTGTTTTTATGAGAACACCGCATAAGAACGCCAACTACTCCCAAACATCTGGAGCTAGTGAGTCTATGGCATTCCCAATTTGGTTGTATTATGAGACTAAAGGTAGTGGGAAGGGAATGAGATGGGGAAGAAGAAGGTGGTAAAGTACCTGGCTATTTATGAATAGCCAGGTACTTTACCACCTATACCTTTACCACCTACAGATATGTCTGGTTGCCAAATTCGTCTTAAGTCATTTCAAGCAACGTTTTAATTCTGAATGGTGGTTTTACACCAGGGCGATACTGAGAGTATCTTCCACTCTAGAACGTGCCACAAGTACCCTATATACTATTTTTAATTAATAAATTGTGAAATAACACAAATAAAATTTGGATTTGTCTGACAATTAGTCGAGAAAAAATTCATTCGCGAAAACAATCTTCGCATATTCATACACCTTATAACAGCTTCATTTCTCGGTATAAAAATCTGTTTTCCTGTAGCATTGTAGCGGAAGTATTTTTACACAAAGAAACTATATAATATCTTGGTAATTATTCGGGATCGCTGGCCACGCTTAATACGATTTTTTAAAATAAAACCTTTTGATTCCCTTAATTACTATTAAATAAATTTTTGGTTGTATGTATTTTTGAATGAGAAATCTTTAAAAAAATCTGGACAACAGCGCCACCTATCGGGTCCAAAACTATCCTATACATCAAGCTGGAACCAGCCATACACATACACAAAATTTCATTTAAATCGGTTGGGCGGTTTCGAAGATTAGCGTGACACATGATTTTTTATATATTAACATAAATTGGGTTCCTGCGTTCAATTCTTTGATGTGACCGCATCTTTTTCTTATTTTTCTGTTTCATTTGAGAGTCGCTAATATTGTCTTCAATGATTAAATATCACAACTTGAGGTTTAACTCATTGAGTTATTCCAATAAAAACTTATCCTTGACTTTTATAATGGTCAATAGATGTCACACATTTCATTTTAATAAAAATGGATATATTTATCCAAGATCCTCTCTAGATTGCATTTAGTTCGGGAAGAGAGCAGCCAATAAAAACATGCGTTAGGGAAATGAAGATAATGTTGGTAGTTCTTAGTCGAAATTATACAGTTAAATATGACCGAAGGGGATAGAGTCGAGTTAACTCAATAGTAGACCAAAGCCTAGATGCACCCGAATCTTTTTATATTTTTTCTGTTCGTATTTTTGATTGAGAGCCGTTAATATTGGCTTTAATGATTAAATATTAACTATTTTTAATTGGAATTCAATAAAAAAACACACAAATAAAAAATACAACTTCTTTGTCACGATTGATACAATAATTCTTTTTACAATTTCATAAAAAATTCTCGTAACCGTGAAAATACGAGTAGATAATTTCGCGAATATTTATTAACATTTCCGAGCAGAAAGAGAGTAAATGAAACGAAAATTATTTTTATTTATACAAAACATTCACTGGATTCGCGGGAATTCAACGGAGCGCTAAATTATATTCGTCACAATTAAAATTTACTGAAAAACTATGAATATGGTTATTTGATTTAAAAACCTGCTTTTGGTCAATTCGAAAGAACCATTTTAATAATTCAGAAAGTTTATCTCGTAATAATTTATTATAAATTTATTTATACCAACCTGATCGAAAGTGATTCTTGCTACCCGCAAATCTATCCGACAAGCTTGAAGTGCGGTTTTATCGGACGATTAAAATTCTTTTGAGTCAACGGTTTTTGCAGTAGCCAAGAGTCGTTCATAGACGAGCCGCACAATTAATCTAGCTCTTTATGATGAGCGGTAGGTATTCGTACGACTCTCGGTAAACCGTACCATGATTCATTTGAACGGTTAATCTTTTTTATGAGTCATGACTCATCGCTATTTCGCAGATTAATTTAGTTCTTACTGGGATTGGTGACAACCATTTTGAAAGCATCACGGCCTTTAGCAGCATTGACAAGTGTGAAAAGCCATCCAAGCCGATCCGGTTCTTCGAATTCCTTGACCCTGATGTTTCGCAGTCGTCTTGCATTCTTCATTACGGCTGGAATTTGGCCTTCTCCCCAGATGATATCCACCGGCTCCGGTCTCCAAGTCATTCTTCCTACCTGAATGTAGTACACGTGAGTTTGTAAGAGTGTGATAGGGATGCAAGAAAGAGAGCGCGAATGTGTGCACCAGTTTTAATAAACGGAATTGCTATTCTGGGATTACGTGTGACAGATCGATTGTGCGTCGATCATTAGGGTAAAGTAAATAATAATAATAATAATAATTGTTTATTCCAGAATGTGGGGAGGTGAGTGCAATCCACACATTCCATAAAATATAACTACAATATTATATACAGAGATTTAAGTAAGTACAAATAAAATAAAATATAAAATGTAAGTTTGATAAAGCAAATAAAACATAAGAAAAAGTAAAATGAAATATGTAGAATGGAGAGTGATATCATAAAACATTTACATTTCTTGTAAGCTTATTGGTATATCGGAGCGATAATTATGGGGGACAATATTTTTCTCCAATGTTTTTCGATGCTCGATCCTGAGGTCTGGCGGGATTCGATGATGAGGACGTTTCTGGAGTTGTTGATCCTTCCTCTCGTTCCTGCTACCCTGGTTCTCATTAGGGCTGCAAATCCGGGAACTCTCCCCTCCATGAACATCGAGGAGGCACTGCAGTACCTTGGAAGTCCGAACATTATTCGGTAAGTATTGTTATATTGAATCCGAAGCCTTTCCATGGTTCGCTTTTTGAAATTGGCCCACAGCTCGCAAGTATACAAGGTAGTGCAGAAAGCTGAGAATAGCGTCCTTTTCACCTGCGGGCTGCAGAGTCGAAATCTTCTACTAAGCATGTTACTTTTTATGCTCAGTGCTCGCCTCTGCCTGTCGATGTCGTCGTCATCCGTTAAGTTGTTAAGTAAAGTGTTCAGTTATAAAATATACTATAAATTGGAGCTGGACTTATCAAATGCTACTCCCAGATAAACCAAGAATATAACACTGATGAAGTTGTCTTCTACGCAGACGACACCGTCCTGGTCTAACATGGTCGTGATTTTCGATATCCTGTATCCTACCGTCTTTGCATTATTTCCGCAACCCCAGATTAATCCCATTAACCTTATCTAACCTAACCCAACCGACAGTTCCGTGCTCAGTAAAATTATTGATATAAAAGGAACAGCTAGACGGCCGGCATAGTCCAGTGGTAACGCATTGGACTGCCATTCCGAAGGTCGCGGGTTCGAACCCGGCGTGCGCAAATAAATTTTATTTGATTAATTTGTGTTATTTCACAATTAATTCATTAAAATAATATATAGTATATTTGCGGCACGTTCCAGAGTGGAAGATACTACCAGTATCGCCCTGGTGTAAGACCACCATTCAGAATTGAAACGTTGCTCCAAATGGCTTTAGCCGTGTTTAGTGACTAGATCTGAATAGCCAGGTACTTCCCCACCTTCCTCTTTCCCTTCCCCACTTACCTTCAGCCTCACAACATCCCCCAATTGGGGATGCCATAGTCTCACTGGCTCCAGACGGGAGCAGTTGGGACTCTTGTGAGGTATTCACTATAAAAAAAAAAAAAAAAAGCTGCACATCGTTTTTCGTGCAAAACTTAATTTTTATTTCAGGACAAAATACCCAACAACAATATATATTTTTTTAAGATCTAAAGGTATAGCATTTTTTCTAAGTTAATATTCATTATTAGAAAAAAAAACTTGCTCAACATAACATGTCAATTTGATGTAATTAAAACAATATTTACAAAAGCGTTTTTTGTGTCCTAATTGTTAATACCTACCTTAATTTTTATTTCCAACGTCAATTATCGTGCTGTTTTTTTTAATCCTTTTGTATTTTTCAATTAATATTTACATAGCAGATAGGGAATTTTTTTTTTAAATAATTAACTGCCAAAATTCATTAAATAGGTAACTCCATTAATAGAGCACTGAACGCAGTTGGCGCTTACAAAAAATTGTCCAAAGAAGCGAAGCTAGCAGTCCACAATGGAGTGTTGGTAACTACCCTGATGTACGGAAGTGAGGCATGGAACTGGCAGAGAAAGTATGAAAGTAGACTAAATGCTGTAGAAATGAGATCCCTGAAGCGTATGTGTGGTAAAACCATGTATGATCGTGTGAGAAATGTGGATATCCGCAAAGAGTGCAAGGCTGATGTAAGCGTAATGAGTAAGATCACGAAAGGGACGCTTAGATGGTTTTTGGCATGTAGAGCGAATGTGCGAAGAAAGGAGTGTAAGCAGAATATACGATGCAAATGTGAATGGTAGCAGAAGTCGGGGACGCCCGAGGAAGACATTGCACGACCAAGTGAATCGGATACTTGAGTCGGGTCATGTTCAAAGTCAGAATAATAGAAGAGTATGTATGAGACGATGTATGAATGTGAATGAGGCAAGGAGTGTGTGCCAAGACCGAGTTGTTTGGCGGTCTGTCTTCTCTGCCTACCCCTGCGGGGAAACTGCGTAATGGTTAGTTGGTTAGTTAGTTTAACTGCCAAAATTTCCTCTAAAGACAAGAAAAATATTTCTTTTTTTAAACTGATTTTATAATTTAAACCAATAAAATATCTCACGTTACATTTGAACCAGATATTTGCTAAACCTTCATGATAGAAATTATTCAGTTTGGTTGAGTATTTTGGCCTCAAATCCAAAATTTAAAGTTTTGTGTCCCTCACAGCCGTGGTTAATTTTAACTATGTATTGATCTGATCTTTAACGTGGGTGTGAAAATAATTTTGATTTCGAATACTGCTGACGAGACGAGATATCTTACTTCTGGCAAATCAGTAAAACGTTTATATCGGCTTAGTGATTTCAGTGGTGTTTAGGAATATAGCAATTCTTCGCTATTGCCAATGTCTTTCTTGGGGGTCTCCGACTGTTCCACTTTAATTCGAGACTATTGTGTAAGTATATCCCCGACTACTTCTACCATTCATACCAATCTCAAATATAAATACTCCTGCCACTAATAAGAACAAACTTTTAAATTTTCAGCGATATCGGTTGACTACTTTTCGAGTTTTGCAAGCACAAACATATGCAGGCTTAATTTTTATACAGGGTGTCCGGGGGTAAATTGCGCTAACTTCGGTTTTTGATTCTGCATGATTTTATAAGTAGAAAAGATTATTCACTTTTTTCGAAATGTCAATGTTTTAAGATAGAATAAGTTGTATCGAAAAATATTTTAGTATGGGAAATAAAAGTTGGAATTTCGAAAAGATTTATTTATTTGTTTTACTTCTACCACGGACACCCTGTATAAAAATTCAGCTTGCTTTTTTACTTTACTTTATTAACGCCATTTTTGGGAGCTTTTAAAAGTGAATAATAAAAATTATATATTAATACAGTACATATTTATCATACATAAATAAACGTTCTCAGTAACAATATTTTGTATTTGATTTAATAAATTAAATATTTCCCTCCATAAGAATTCTGCGCAATGAGGAATACAAATGGTAGTTAGTACTAGAATTTCTGCACTGAAATAAATCCTGACTTTAAGTATTACATAGTGGAATCCGAAAACTTTTCGATGCAAGCAATTCTGGACTATCAAATGCATCATTTAGAATTTTATATAGTCAGTGAAAATCCTTCTGTCAGACAATTTAAGCATATTCATTTCATTTAAAAAAGTGTTGTAATTAAATAAAATTGCTGAATTTTCCATTTTAAAACTTTCTTAATATTTCATGAATATTGCAATGTGGGTTTCAGGCGGGAGAATTGTATTCAAGTTAACTTCTAACAAATGCAAAATATAACAGTTTAATACAATTAATATTGTTGAAATTTCTAATAATTGAAATAATCTAGTTATAAATCCCAAT
Source organism: Hesperophylax magnus (assembly GCA_026573805.1). Classification (NCBI taxonomy): domain Eukaryota; kingdom Metazoa; phylum Arthropoda; class Insecta; order Trichoptera; family Limnephilidae; genus Hesperophylax; species Hesperophylax magnus. The sequence goes on from JAIUSX010000084.1 coordinate 13,842,313, forward strand.
CCTGTAGGTCCTTGTTAAATATTTCCGTTATTGTAATTGGAACTAGGTGTATAATTGATTAACTTTACTATGTAGTCAAAATAACTAACAACAGAATTGCCAGAATTTAGTATATTAAAAAAAAAAAAACTATCCGCTAAAAGAGGTATAAAAGTCACTATTGAGTACAAAAATATCAAAATAATTCGATAATAAGAACAAATGGAACAATGAATGCGCTTGTTCGGTACAATTTAATCACAGGCAATAATCAGGTATATTTATTAACAAAAGAAATATTCCGAAGGTGCCACGTAATGATTGCATTATTTAGGATCACAATATCTGTCCGACGTCAGATACTGATTATATCTAAAGGAGACAGCTATGGACGGATTAAAAAGTCAGCGAACCATGAGATAACACGTGTAGGGAAGTGATTTAATAAACTGCCGGTACAACCAACAACCGGAATTAGGTTGTGTATCGTGTGTTACCGCCAATTACTATAAATGTAAATACAATTGGATGATTGCAGGATTTGTGTAGGTATTTTGGCGGTAACACACGATAGCTAACCTAACACGTGTAGGGAATTAGATTGTGTATCGTGTGTTACCGCCAATTACTATAAATGTAAATACAATTGGATGATTGCAGGATTCGTGTAGGTAATTTGATGGCCTCCGTGGTCGATGGGTTATTTCACAATTTATTCATTTAAAATAATATATAGTGTAATTGCGGCACGTTCCAGAGTGGAAGATACTCTCAGTATCGCCCTAGTGTAAGACCGCCATTCAGAATTGAAACATTGCTTGAAATGGCTTTAGTCGTGTTTGGTGACCATTTCTGAGCAGGTGTCTATTTCTATTATTATTATTTTATGCTTGCTTATGTGGGATTTTTGATTGTTATTTGTATTATGTTAGACTTTAAAATGATCAATTTTTTTACATTACAGTAGTAAATAACACTGTAATGGACTCAAAATTGAGAAAATACACATTTTAATTCAGTATGTGTGATATTACAATAAACGTATTTTTGTTCATATTGTGTATATAAACCATAGATTAAGGAATATATAATACACCAGTCTGAAAATGGCTATAATAAGCTGAAATCGATAACGGTAAAAAAAATATTTATTGGAAAAAAGTTTGAAGTTGTTTCAATATATCGCTATTAGTTTGTGATATGATTGATAGTCTGTGAAATCAAAAATTGATTTGTCATTGCTGAGAGACAGTATGCAGCTTTTATAATTAGAATATAAATTTGTATGTAAATTTACTGGTAATTAGCATTTAGATAAGTTGATATACTTGCGCTATCATTTTTATCGACAGGCATACATAAAATATGCTTGATTTCCTTATTGGTTTCCCACTTGCACTTCGTAGATGTAACTATCGTAAAGGAGGTGTAACGTAACAAAAGTGGTCAAAATTTGTTCTTATTATTATGGGCCGGACCTACATAATTGTTATATTATTCCACAAGGGCCATGCAGTCTGGGCCGGACCTACATAATTGTTATATTATTCCACAAGGGCCATGCAGTAAGGGCCGGACCTACATAATTGTACGTATTATTGCAACAGGGCTATGCAGTCTGGGCCGGACCTACATAATTGTTTGTATTATTCCACAAGGGCCATGCAGTCTGGGCCGGACCTATATAATTGTACGTATTATTGCAACAGGGCTATGCAGTCTGGGCCGGACCTACATAATTGTTTGTATTATTCCACAAGGGCCATGCAGTCTGGGCCGGACCTACATAATTGTACGTATTATTGCAACAGGGCTATGCAGTCTGGGCCGGACCTACATAATTGTTTGTATTATTCCACAAGGGCCATGCAGTCTGGGCCGGACCTACATAATTGTTTGTATTATTCCACAAGGGCCGTGCAGTCCTACATAGTTTGTGTCCAGTGCAAAACTTTTCATAGTATTTGAAAAATAAACTTTTTTTTATAAATGTGCGGATTGTGCTAAATGGTTCCATGATAACTCAACACAGTGACAATTCAACACAGTGACAATTCTACACACTTTTAAAAAGTGAGATAAAGTCATTAGAAACGATAAATTTTTTTTTAACCTAACCTAACCTACATAACCCAGTTAATAAAGTTTTTGTTTCATCACTTTCCACGACTTTAAATAACTTTTTAAAGATGTGATGATTTAGGCGATATTTAAAACGGCGCTCTACAAATTATCCAATTATTATTATTATTATTATTATTATCAGGTTACCGTGCTAAATGTGCCATTATGTACCAATTTATTTTATGATATCCTGTATGAGATCCGACACTGCATACAGGAAATTGAGAAAAAATGACACGAATGCGTTCTTTTTCTAACAATCCGTCGGTGACCTCAGGAATCTGCTTAAGAGTGCCTAGTGCTCTGATTCGACAGTCATGAGTTGGATTTTCCTTCCATTTCGAGGTTGTTAAATATTTATTGCGTGTGCATATTTGTATTCAAGTCCAGAATCGGCAACCAGTAATTAAACGGACCTTGCAAAAATGATTTCACCGATTCAAATAATGCAGAAGGTAAGTAGGAAAGAAAACAAACTTCTTTGGGTAGTAAAAATTAACTCATCGAAAAAAATTGTGTTTTCAACACTTTAAATTCTGATTGTTTTCACAATTAAAATCACGCGTAAACACTCGAAGTTTTCGACCATAATTGTGTTTGAAATCTGCGAAGTCGACAGCTCTTAAGTCCGTATACTAATTTATTATACATGTATTAAATAAAATATTCTGTAAAAATAATCGCACATGTGTGGCCCACTTGACCGTCCTTGAGGCATTCCCTCCGGTTCCGGAGCGGGCCCAACAGCGATTTTGTTATTGCTACCGCCACTACAACTGCCCACAGAAATCTACTAAACAATGAAAAATAATACATTTTGCGATGTAATGATAAATAACCGCATAACGAGGTTCACGGACGGTAACAGAATGGTTTATTAGATCATAACAAATACAGCGTGGTTTTACCCGTGTTTTTTTTCCAATAATTGTTATTGATCCAGTATAAGTTACTAAGCAAGCTATATCTTTGGTTTTTTTTTCTAGTAAATTGGTTTCCAACTCTGGTGAACACGTCCAAATCTATATATATATTACATAATTATTACCACTGATTACATTTCATTCCATCGAAAATATTTTTCCACACAATTGAAAATTGTTTGCCATTTTGAATGCTACTACTAGACTTCATAAGTTTTCTAACATGCGGCTTTGGATATCGGTTCCTCTTAAGTGTATTTTGCCAGTTTTTGAGAGCTGTCTTAAATAATATGTGAAACCGGAAGTTCTTCCACGGTCATCAACCTCATCTGTTGGCGATCTCTATTTTTTTTGTCCCAATCAAGGACCCTATCCAATGATGTTGAGATTACAAATATCATCAATATTCGGCCCAGTGTAGTTCCACATGGGTGTGGAGATTTTGTGAATACTTTATAATAATAGCGAAGGCACGTTTGTATTGGAAAGTCTGTATATTGGCTGAAAGGAGAGCTTCATTGAAAACTCGCGTACATTCCTGAAACATAATAATCATAATTAATCAAAAAACATTACCACAGTAACACAGTAAGTCGATACAAAATTTATCACATGGGTACACTTGGTATGATGGTATGATACGCTTGGCCGACTATTATCGCGCATTGAAGTGCGGAAACAAAGTAAACATAGTAATTAGTTACGTTTGCAGAAAAGTAGATGTAAGTAAATATTCTTTGATTAGGTGCGGGTTTAGTGGTACTCTGAATTCTTAATGCGCTCAGGAATAGGGGTCATACAATATCTGATTTGTTTGAAAGTGTTCAACACTGGAATATACAACACTTAGGATATGGAAACGTTCATCCAATTGTGAATAACCCTTCTATTTACTCGTTTCAATTAATTCACGCAGTTGAACATGTCTGTTGGGTAGTTATCTTCTTCCTGTCAGACGTTGGTTTTTGTCAGAGCCATATTCGTGCTGCAGGCTGCAGCCTGGAACAACTCAGGGGTTACACTTGTACCTATTATAAATAATAAACGTTTCGGAGCCATGAGATCAGGTCTTACTCTGCTGCGTCTTCAATCAATCGTCCCAATTTTGTATTATTATTCAATTTAGTTACTGGCTTAATGGACTCACCTGACTTAACTAAACTAATATCGTTCTGAGTACCAAATCGTAACACGAGACTTCCTGAGTTGTTCTTTGCTCATTCATCTAAAACCAACTATTTGATTAATTGAAGTGAAACAACACAAAACTGCGCTATATAAATGTTATGTTATTATTAATTCCCCAGTCCAAAGGCTACATAGGCTTGGAAATAAATTCATTTCCCTTGATATTTTCAATTATTCCATACTAAAATTTCATTCCGAAATTTCTGTCATTTTTTTGTTATTTGTTTTTGGGGTGTTATGCCGTGTTGCGCTAACTCCTTCTTTAGCCAACGTTTAGGACAACGTTACAGTGTCCATCATCAGGGCAGATGTGTGTAAATCATATTTTCTGACATTTTGTTTCGCTGACATTTTATCTTAATATATAAATATCGCAAGTCACTGTGTTCGTACATGCTAATCTACGAAACCGCCCAACCGATTCAATGAAATTTTGTGAATGTGTATGGTTGGTTCCAGTTTGAAATATAGAACAGTTTTGGACCCGATAGGTGGCGCTGTTGTCGGATTTAAAAAAAAAAATTTTCAACAAAAAAAATCTTTTTGCAGATTTCTCATCAAGATCCTCATTTCAGATTTCTCAACCACAATTTTTAACTATCCTACATAAAAGCGGTCTGTGGCAGGACAACGTCTTATATTATAAAATGCATAATTTGGATTGCATGATTTGGCTGGTTGAGTAGTCGACCGATATCGCTGAACATTTCAAAGTTTGTTGTTATTATTAGTGTTGTTGTTAGTGTTTAGCACAGACATAGGAATTAATAGACGAGAAGATATGGGCGAGGGGTAAAATCAACTGTTGAAGAACGAAGGGAGTGAAGCTGACTGTGATTCGTCAATAAATCAATCTGACAGTAAATAGGCATCTCGCATTATAATATCACCATTTACTTCTTAAAAGTAAAATCTGCTTTGAATGAATAGACATTTTTACATGGGAGCGCAAATTACTCGCCACGTTATGAACAAATTTGCGAAGTCCAAATTCGGCAAAGTAAGGCAGCTTCTATTTTCAGAGTCGTAGTTAGTTTCAGAGTATTTAGTTAAGACACTTTTATAAATGTTCATAATTTACTTCCCAGCAACCAACCAGCTTTGTGTTTCGCGTCCAGACGTTTCTCGATGTGATAGTAACAACTGATTCATATTATACGATGTGAATATGCTTAAAATAAAGTAAAATAATGCTTATATATGGAATGTAATACGACAATTGGGTTTATTCTCTTTTTTCACATCTATTTTTACCAGTTTTCATAGTACAAGTCAAAATTTTGCCGTGTTATTTAGTAAAATGAACCGATGATGCCTCGACCATAGTTCGCACAAGAATGATGACGTCACGTTTTCAAATTTCATTTGAGGCCATACGCGAGCCCAGCCGGCTCAATGGAACCGGTATGGGGAGTGGGGATAATACGCTTTTAATCACTTAGGGCAGGTCTACTAATATTCATATGTCTATGGTGTTTAGATATTTTTAAATGGTAGAAGAAGTAAGGAACGCCCGAGAAAGGCATTAGCAATAGCGAAGCATTGCGGAGGATCCACTAGCGTTATATTATAAACTCATATATATATTTTTTGTAAATATTTAACTTATATTTATCTTTTTCTTTTATATTGATTTTTGTTATATTCTAATCGGGTAGTAATACCTTTTGTTATCTGTTTTTTTTTTAATATTTGTTGTATTGATGTGTATTATGTTAATTCTTTTTTTGTGTATTCTTTTGATGCTTTACTTTGATTATATGCTCATGATGGTATACAAGTTTTGTAATTTCTTGCACTGTGTAATAAAATTATTAGTGTTATGTAATTATTTTATACTTGTTTTGTGTAAAAGCCCGACGGGCTAAACCATATATGTAAAGGAAAAAATACTAATAAGTACCTACCTAGAAATGCCTAGGATTACCTTGTGTTTGAATTGTGCTTTTTTATACGCTTTTCAATGTCATTGAATGTTGTCTTGGTTACACATTAAACAGCAATATTGTTTTCTCGCTATGTGGCTGACATTTGAGTGATATATTTAATTTGTTTAATAAAAAAAGATCGTCAAATAAACATTAAATGTCGTTTCTTTGATTTCAGAGCAACACATTGTTTAATTTGTCTTGTATGTATAATGTGTGTAATGTATTTATTTTTAAATGCTTCCAATTTTGTTGTCCGGGTTAAATCGTCCCCATAGGAAAAACTAAACCCTTCCACACACTTTTCCACAAATGATCATCTAGTCAATCCACATTATGCTAAGTGCATTATATAAGCAAAATGAATACAAAACAATACAAGAACAAGAACACGTCAACTCACCAGAGAACAAATGGGAAAATAATTCACCGACTCCAGATATTTTCATATCATTACTATCTAGGATTATCAGTATTGGCGTGTTATACTATTTAGGTTGTCGCCTGGGAAACACGTGCATAAATAACATTGGGTATATAGATGAGATGGTCATTGCACTGAACTTAGCCTATTTACATCGTAGCTGTGGACCAACTTTTGACAAAGCAACTCTAAAAAATTGAATATTTACGTGGTTTTGCCACCAGCTCATCGAAAAGAAACCAAGATTTCATGTAAGGGCAAGTCTTTTAATTAAAATGTATATGTACCATGCACAAGCTATTATGACAATCCATTATAACGATATATTTAATTTTTTTGCTACCTGTTAAGGCTTGCATTCACTGGTCACCGGTCAACTGGTCATTGGTCAACCTTGCAGCCCGTGAGATTATTTCTCCAAGTCAGTTGTTTTATTATAACTCCGGAATTTGTGTTGATAAATGTTCATTTAATTACTCCTTTCCTGACAGACGAGGAATCCGGAAATCTCAACATTTAACAAAAACTACCAATCATAATGTCTTCACCTTACCGTAATTAGGCAACTTGTAGTATTGTGAAATTAAATTGGTTTATCGTTCGATAAATAAATCATTCGTGTGATTAAAGCTTCAATCAAAGGTTATTTTTTACGATGTGCTTGTCATGGTGGAATTAATATACTATATCGTACTGATTCAAATTATGGTTTTAGGCAAGTTGGCATTATTTATTCAAAAAATCGACCCATAAAACTTTTTATACTATAATACATCTATTTTAAAATGCCTTTTAAAAATATATTGAACCGGTTTGACTAAGGATTGAACCTTCCTACCCAGTTACGTAAGGTTATTTTCTTAAGTAGGTTAAAGGAAAAATTGGACACTAAAACAAGGATTTTGGTCTACAATACCACTGTAGCATCCCATCTGAATTATTGCACAAGTGTAATCTTTCTGAGTAATGAAACCCCAAATTAAGATAATGGAAATAATCCAGAACAGAGACATGAGGTCAATACTGTGTTGTAGCAGGTACACCAGGATAAAAACCATGCAACGTTAACTCAATCTTTTAAGTGTGTGGCAATGATTAGTTTATAATGCCTTAGTGTTTATTTATATATAAGTTGAAAATTAAAATGTTACCTGACTATATGTCAAAGAATGTTAGAATTAATAGTACAGTTCATTTATATCCTACGAAAAACTGCAACTATTTTAGGCTTCCTAAAACATTTTATCGGCAACACAAAACAATATTTATTATAAAGGTTTTAAAATGTTCAATGAACTCCCGGTAATTGTTAAGTCTTACAGTTTTTCGTGGATTATGTCTCAATGTTGTAAGTCCAAACTTTAGTATGTAAGTAGTAAATAATATTATAGTAGTCCTAGAAAATAATATATAAGGTTGTCATATAACAGATTTTAGCCGCAAAAGATCCTACAGTTGCCAGCCTGAGAGCGGGAATTATTCAAATTAGTTGCTAGACCAAACGTAGTGAAGAACGCGCAATACATCCGCTACAGTCATCCGCAATACATCTGGAGATCCACATCAAGCAACGAATTATCGCCCAATATGTCTAATTTCTAATATAGGAAAGATCTTTGAAAAAATAGTTAAAAAACAATTGGTAAATTTTCTAGATAATAATAAAATATTACACAAAAACCAGTTTGGCTTTATAAAATCACTCAGCACACAAGATGCTATTGCTAACGTAACTTCATACATTTACGAATCACTAGATAAAAGTAAAAAATGTGCGGGTATATTTATTGACCTTAGAAAGGCATTCGATAGCATATCCCATGAGATGCTATTAAAAAAATTGAATAAAATCGGCATAAAAGGCAACGCGATTAAATGGATCACCGACTACTTAAAAAACCGTCCTCAATTAGTAAAAATCAATGGTGTTAATAGTGATCAAGAGATTACAAGCTTTGGAATCCCCCAAGGTACAGTGCTTGGACCAATTCTATTTACTATATATGTAAACGATATTTTTTTTCAACCTTTACACGGTCAAATTACGTCATACGCCGATGATACAGTATTAATAATAAGTGATAAGACTTGGGAAAATGTAGAATTAAAGGCCACGGAAGACATCAACACGCTCAAGAATTTTTTCGACACTAATTTACTGTCACTTAATAATGAAAAGACATTTGTAATTCCATTTGCAATCCATACAAATGATACTCCTAAAAATTTTAACATTGTCATACATAATAATACTAAAATTCACAGCCAAAACTATTGCAAATCAAACTGTACAGTACTAAAAACAACAAATAAAATTAAATATCTAGGAGTAATTATTGATAAAAATCTGAAATGGAAAGAACAAATATGTCAAGTAGTAAACAAAATTAGAAAATTAATATATATATTTTTAAGAATTAGAAACTTTCTGTCGATAAAAAATCTATATTTAATTTACTATGCCTTAGTTCAATCCACTTTACAATACGCTATTATTAGTTGGGGATCCGCGTATAAATGTAACCTTCTTCCAATTGAAATTATACAAAGAACAATTATTAAAATTATATTAAAAAAATCCTTTGACTACCCAACAGAACGCCTGTTTGAAGAATTTCAAGTACCTACATTTAAAGACCTATATATTAAAAACTCATTAATCCAAATTATAAAAGAAAAAGATAAATATCAATTTTTAAATGAAAACAGAACGCGACTTAGACATGTTTTTCTATGCCCAAAACTAAATACGTCTTTTGCACAACATCATTATACTTACCAGGGAAGAACTTTTTTCAATCGTTTACCAGAAGAAATCAGAAGCATTAATGATAAAACCCGAATACTGCTCTCTGTCAAGAGACACTTTAAAAATATTCTGAAAAAAAAACTACTGTCACTTAATTAATCTTACAAATATCCTTAGTTTTCCATCGCTTCCTTTCTTTTTAAAAATTTAATAAATTAATATATTATCCTTCACTACTTTCCAAAGAAATATTACAGCAAACATACATTTATGTACAATGAATTATTTAATTACTAACTAACAACAACATTTATGTACACTCCCCTTCCATACACAAGCAAATGCTTTCAATGGAAGAGTAGTAAAAAACCAATGATGTAAAATGAATTATGTCCCATGTAAAACATATCATTAAAAATAAAAAATAATTATTAAAAAAAAAAAAAAAAGTTCCCCCACCCCCGGCGACCCTACGCCCCGGCTCCCCCGCTCTCGCGCGCCGACCTCTGACCAGGCTGGACGTGTGTTCGTTTCGGCTCCCGCGTTCCCAATTTGCACCGCTCCGTCGAAAGCAATAACGTACGGAAATGGCGCTTTGAACATCGACAGGCTGGCACCGTTTGTTTGAGACACGGCGCTCAGTCCTGCAAATCAACAGGATACCCGACAACACCATGCTGTGAGTCTCTTACATTTCCTATTACCCTTGAATGTGTCCGCTAATAACCTAAATTCATCCACGCTGCCTGCCGATCTAGAGAGAGTGAGCTGTTAATTATTTCCCAGAGAGAGATTAGGGAACCCTTGTTGATAATTCCAGTTTAGGATGTAATAACCTGTGTACTGTTGTTATTCACCCATGTAATGTCCTTTAGCCGCTCAAATACAATGCTAATTCATAAAAACCTAACCTCTTTCATTTGGGCATAACAATCGTATGGGAGTGTTTTGTATAGACGGTGGGATATGGATTCTCGAGCCACGCGCTGACCCCGAACCCTGACTATGAGAGAGACGTCTCATGCCCCGCTTCTGAGCTGGCCGAGGGTAAGTCAGGACCCCCCCAGGTCCGACGCGCGACACTGGCGACCAACTTAGGGGCAGAATTTTTTTTTTTAAACATATCCTTCCCGACTGCACAGAATTACCTTTACGATTGTCCCCAATTTGAAAACATGTACTATGCAATTTTGTGCCAAGAGCATTTTTGCCGCAAAAACTACGGTGGAAGTTTCTCGAATAAATAAGAAATGCACGCAATCCTGTCGTGACTTTGTTTGTTGCTAAGCGCATTTTGCCGCGAAAAATAACGGTAAGAATCTTCTCGAACGAATAAAAGAGACGCGCGAAATTCCCGCCAAAATGCTGTGATAACGAAAGTTCGAACATAATGTTTTTGTTTTTTTCAATAACATAGATTCTGTATTCTTTGTTTAACAAAACAAACCCACTGTTTTAATTTCGGCATAAATTGCACCGTAATAATAACAGTCAGGATTTAGAACTGTGAAGCCAATTTTTACACCGGAAGTGATTTTTTTAAAAAAAAGCACAATACACCCAACGGCCCATCGAAGCTGATTTCTAAAAAGTATATCAGCTACAACCTGTAAAACACAAGTAATTCTTTATCCCGATTAATTATATAGGTACGGTGTTTGTCCATATTCTTTTTTCAGCATTGACTGTTATAAAAGTGATTTTAAGTGAATTGTTTGAAATTAACTTCAGAAGTGCAGTGTTTTTTTTGCAAAGAAGTGCTTTCTCGACGCAATAATAAGAACGTGTGTTCAATCTCACGATTTAGTGCCAGTAAATGAAGCAAATATAAAATCTTTCCATCAAAAGTGTTTTTTCGCTTCTAAAGTGCTGTTTTTTGTGCCTTTTTCGTGCCTTTCCTCGAGTGCAGTGAATATAAGTGCGAATAGTGCCCACAAAAATTAAATAATGCAAATCCTAAAGTGTCCCCCTGGCCAAATTTTCTTCAAAAAGACTTAGAAGAATTTCGGAGTTTTTTTTTTCCCTTTTTTTTAAACCATTTTTAACAATGAATTCCAATCAAATGGCTACATCTTCGGACATGGGTGTCATTCCCAATGTACACAACTTATCCAAAGTGCACCTACAAGCCGTCCTAAAAGACAGAGGAATATCACCACTAAACAAATCAAAGTCAGCATTGAAAGCATACGCTTTGTTATTTAACAAGAAGTTCATCAGGAAAATAAACCTATCCGTTGCAAATGAAGTCAAGGCACCCAATACCCCAGCTTTGGAAATCCCCGTTTCTAACAAAGAAACCAGGACACATGTTACAGTAAAACAAGACAATGCACCCATCACGGCACAAGAAAAAACATACGATCTCACTCCTTGGAAGATCAAATATAACGGTGTTTCTGATGTACTGGATTTCATTGACCGAATCGAAGAAACGGCCTCAATTAAAAATGTTCCATTTGACGTGCTGCAGAAAAACTTTATAGAACTAATATCTCCAGAATTAATCCCGTGGCACCGAATACAAAAATCAAAATGCAAGGACTGGAATAAACTCAGATCAGCCCTGATCACTAGCTTCGGCAAATCAGAGGCCCAACACAGAATTAAATTATCGTTACTATCCATTAAACAATTAGTAAACGAAACTGTGGCAACATTCATAGAGAGGGCCGAATCCATCAACATCAAACTTTCCCACCCTGTCTCGGAAGCCGAATTATTACCAGTTATAACTGATGGCCTCCTACAAAGATATGAAAACATTATCACCTCACAGAAAATTGTGTCGTTGGCCCATTTAAACGAAGTTTGCCTCATTTTGGAATCCCACCAAGACAGGAAAAACAACAAAACCACCACGGACAATATCACTGTACCAAGCCGTCCTTCTGGATTAAAACCAGAATTTGACAACAAAAAAGTTTGCTCCTTTTGCAAAAAAGTAGGTCACCTAGCTACCACTTGTTTCAAGCAGGCCAAATTTCTGGAAGCTAAAGAACCCAGAACCTTAAAGAGACATCGCTCCAGGGATCGTTCTCCTCCACGCGACGAACTGCGTGAAATTTTCAAAAAAACAAGAAATAACATGGAAAGGTTGCAAGACCCTCACTTTGTTAAACCTCAAGTGGATTTCTCTAAACCCCCACCGAATTTTCATGCGAGAAAACCAAAAAACTAAATAATAACCTCTCAGGTATTCATTCTGTACCAAGGTCTAAGGAATGGACTGATTGGTTATCACACATTAAATATTTTAACCAGACCTTAAATGTTTCTTCGGTTTGTTGCAAACAAGCTAAAGATGGAAGACCTTATGCCCTTTTCTCCGTTAACAATGTCCCCTTCTCTGGACTACTAGATAGTGGTGCATCTGTTAGTTGCCTTGGCAACAATGCCCACCTGCCTTTTGTTAACAACGGTTTTAAAGTTTTTTCCAAACCTACACTCGTGACAACTGCGGACAATGCTCCCCAGACAGTCATCGGTACTCTGTCATTACCAATTAAATGTAACAATAACACAGTTACAATTAACTTTCTAATAGTACCCTCTATATCCCAGAATTTCATCCTTGGCGTTGACTTCTGGAAGGCTTTTAACGTTGCTCCACAAGTATTTAATACTCTTGGCCAAAAACCTCCGGTCGCTCAAGTTGGTGAGATTCGAACAATAATACCTCACGAAAACCTAAGCACTGACCAGGCTCTCCAATTAAAGGAAATGATCAACAAATTTGAATCAATATCTTTCGAAAAATGCGGACTGGGTTTAACTAATTTGGTAAAACACCACATTAAAACCAACGGCCCACCAATCAAGCAACGCTACTACAATTTAGCCCCCCAAAAATTGAAACTTTTAGAAAATGAACTTGATGAAATGTTGAAAATGGGAGTGGTAGTTCCCAGCAGAAGTGCTTGGACCAACCCAACCCTTTTGGTTTCAAAAAAAGACGGCTCTGCACGCTTTTGCCTCGACAGTAGACGATTGAACTCTTGCACTGAAGCCGACGCGTACCCACTGCCTTTCGTTCACGCAACTTTAGACAAATTACGCAACGCCAAATTCATTTCTTCCATTGATCTAAGCAAAGCTTTCTGGCAAATACCTTTAGATGCGGAATCCTGCGAAAAAACTGCTTTTGTTGTACCTGGTAGGGGAATGTTCCACTTTAAAAGGCTACCTTTTGGTCTAAAAAATAGCCCCGCCGAACTACAGAGGCTGATGGACAAACTATTCGGCCCTGAAGTTGACAACAACCTATTCTGCTACCTTGATGATCTCATCATCGTTAGTGACACCTTCGAAAAACACCTGTTAATGCTGGAAAAAGTTTTTCAACAACTTAAATTTGCTGGTTTAACCATCAATTTAAAGAAGTCTGAATTTTGTAAGTCTCGCCTGCGTTATTTGGGATTCATTGTCGACGAAAAAGGTCTGAGAACAGATCCTACTAAGGTGGAAGCAATGGCAAATTTCCCCCGACCCAAAAACGCGAAAGAAGTCAAAGGTTTCCTTGGACTTACAGGTTACTATAGGAGATTCATTAAAGACTTTTCCACTATTTCGGCCCCATTAAACAAAATTACTGGTATCCGTAAAGGTATCAGCAACTTTCGTTGGTCTACTGAAGCCGAAGAAGCTTTTACGACTTTAAAAAATGCTCTTCAAACAGCCCCTGTCCTGAATTGTCCTAATTTTGAACTACCTTTTACCCTCCACACGGATGCTTCTAACGTAGGGATCGGTGGAGTCCTAACTCAGGAATTCCCCGATGGCGAACACCCTGTAGCCTATTTTTCCCGCACCTTGAATAAACACGAGAAAAATTACGGAATCACCGAAAAAGAGTTACTGGCAGTATTGGATTCTGTTCACCATTTCCGCGGTTACATAGACGGTAGCAAATTTACTGTAGTCACAGACCATAGTAGTTTGAAATGGTTGATCTCTCTAAGTAATCCCTCCGGCAGACTCGCTCGCTGGGCTTCTCGTTTGTCCCAATACACTTTCGATGTCATCCACCGTAAAGGTGCGGACAATATTGTCCCAGATGCCCTGTCAAGAATTGAACTTGCCGCATTAAACATCGATACAATTGCCTCTACCCCATCCACAAAAGATGAATGGTATCTCAAAATCTATGAAGGGTGCAAAAACAATCAACAAAAGTTTCCCAATTTTATTATAAAAGAAGGACAACTATATCGCAATTGTAAGGCCCCACTGTCCATCCTCGAAGATTACTCTTGGAAACTCGTTGTGCCCCTCGAAAAGAGAAAACAAGTAATCATCAACAATCATAGTGCCCCCGACTCTATACACCCAGGAACCTTCAAGACGTATAAAAAGATTTCCTTGAAGTATTACTGGCCTGGTCTTTTCAAGCAAGTTCGCAACTACATCTCCAAATGTGAAACATGTAAAGCTTACAAACATAGTACGGCACCCCCTGCCGGCCTAATGGGAAAACCCAAACGTGCTGATAGACCCCTCCAATCGTTATCTATGGACCTCGTCGGACCTTTTCCCAGAAGTTATTCTGGACACATGCATATACTCAGCATTGTGGATATCTTTACCAAATTTTGTTGGATCTTCCCCTTAAAAAGAGCCAACGCCGCCGCCATTGTCAAACTTGTGGAAAAACACATTTTCATACCCTACGGAACACCCAAAACCGTAATAGTTGACAACGGAAAACAGTTTATAGCACAGGAATTTAAAGATTTCCTTGCTAAATACGGGATTAAAGATATTTATTATAATACCTTGTACACTCCCCAAAATAACACTGTCGAAAGGTATAACCAGACTATTAACACAGCTCTGGCCATTTTGGTTGACAAAGACCAACGTAATTGGTGTAAGAATTTAGATAAAATTCAAGCTGCCATGAATAACACTGTTAACCTAACCACTGGTTACACCCCCTTCTTTTTAAAACACGGTATGGAACAGGTGGTACACGGTTCATTGCACTGGAACACGAATTTCCCCACGTCAACCACCTCCACAAGCAATCCTGCCGTTGATTACGCCCATCGTTTGGAAGAACTTACTGCCATTTATAGTGAAGTTACTGATGCCCTATTGCTGGCCCACCAAAAAAGTGCGGACAGATATAACCTACGTAGGAAACACATCACTTTTAATGTAGGCGATGTTGTCTGGAGAAGGAATAACACCCTCTCTCAAGGAGCCCTGTACTTCTCTGCCAAGCTGGCACCCCGTTTTGTCAAGGCCAAGGTTGTAAGAAAAATATCGGACTTAGTTTACTACCTGTCCGACTCCTCTGGCAAACATACTGGTAATTACCATATTAAGGACATTGTAAAGTCTGGAAGTGAGGAGACAGTTGAAACTCCCCCACCACCCCAGCAACTTTAAACTAACCCACTGTGTATTATCACAAACTATTGTAAGCTATGAAGTCTTACCATAATTAGGCGTGTAAAGTGTCAACTACATGTCAACCTATTCGTCAAAAACGAGTTTAACCCACCTTTGTAAATGAATGTATATTAACATATTATGACCATGAAATATTATTCCTGTAATAACGTTCTTTCCCTCACGACAATCGTTTTCTCCCTTTTTACGTTTTATTTTCTCACCTGTTCTGAAACTGATCATTTTAGAATAGAGACACGTCTTCGAGTTACAATCGCCGGGAAGTCGCGAACCCGCTTTTGCTCCTCAACTTCTACACTATGCAATGTTTATGTCATGTCACCCCATTTTCGTTTCATTTTTGTTCCCTTAGTCGTGTTAGAAAGAACCACCCCACTTTTGTTTTTGTTCCTTGTAAAATAACGATTGGTAATCACTCATAAGAGTGCCATCCAAAAGAGTTCGGATTTTGTAAATTCCAAAGTGTTAAATACCGACCCTTTTTTTTAAAAAAAGAAAACCTGTCAAGTACAGCCATTAATTCTTTCTTGTCCAATTCAACGTTACCTTGAGTATGTAAAACCCTATAGTGGTCTCAAAGGCAAGAACCAAGTAGCAATTAATCACATAATTGTCTTCTTTGTATGTATATAATTTTTTTTTTCATTTTTTTTCAATTTTTTCCTTTCAAAAATTGATGGCGTCCTACCCAAGCTCACATTTACCAAAAATAGGATTTTGACACATCCATTTTGGGAAATTGTATTTATAAAAGAAAACCAAATGTCGGTCCTATAAAACCACATACAAATAACTGGACTCGCTTCAACTAAAAGTATGTAAAACCCATTAAGGTCTTTTATTGTACGACGAGATCTCGATTTTCTTTTCTCTACTGTTACGTCACGTATGTCTCGTACCTCACGTTTCAACCCTACGGGACAGGTTAGTAAAACCTTACGGTTATCCTGATCTTCAAACGCAAATAATTATATCACAACGTAAATCAACAGGACTTTGTTCGATCATCGTTGCATAATATAAACACCCAACCTTTGTCTCACCATTTAACCAAGTGTTTGCAACCCAATTGCACGCTACAACGAACAGTATGTAAAGCCATTATGGGCCTGTTCCCACCCATCGCTCGATGTAAGTAGAAATACCTTCTACCATCATCTTGCACCTTGTAACACAATGAAGTAACATTAAAATTGTTTATCTTCTCTATTGTTCCATCGTACGCCCCTCCAGGCTACGGAGTTAGTCAATCTAACAAATCTTTGCAAACAGTATCAAATGATACTGCTAGCTTTTGTTGAATTATATTTAAATGTAAAAATTGTCACGCGATAGGAGAGATCCTTACAAAATCCACCACTACACGAGAAGTTCGTTACAATTACTTAATACTTATAACCATGTGTTATAATTTGGTCGTGTGACATTAATTTGCCATGAGTACCGCCTTTGTGTATAATTTGGTCGTGTGACATTAATTTGCCATGAGTACCGCCCTTTGTGAATAATTTGGTCGTGTGACATTAATTTGCCATGAGTACCGCCCTTTGTGTATAATTTGGTCGTGTGTCATTAACATGTCATGAGAACCGCTTTTGTGTATAATTGTGTACAACCCTGTACACGAGACGTGGAGACGTAATAATAATACTTACCGTGATTCGTGTGAACGACATAATATCGACATCGTCATCTCCTTTAAGGAACTGTTTTTACACTCCTTGACTTCTGTCTATAATTGAGTTGTACCTTGCATATACTGCATACTTGTACACTATACGTGAAGACGTTACAATACTCACCATGAATCGTGCGAACGAAATAATATCAAACCTTTATATGTGAACTACGTAAGTATTTCACAGAAGCCTCTTTGTTCAACGCCAATGCCCGTGGACTTCCTGTTTTTGCTGCTTTCCAAAAAGAAAAGAAGCCCAGGAATATCTACTATCCCAAAAGGACTAGTTTTCAGCTTCACTGTCAATTATGGGGCATAGTGCCGCAGGAGTTAATCGATGGGCACAAAACCACTAAACTCGTCGTCTGGGAAACGAATAAGAAGAATCCCAGGTTTGTGAAATTGGAACTAGGGTCTGTCTTTTCTCACAATCATGTAGAAGTTTAAAACGACCCCTAATCTTTTGCCAAATACACGCAAAAGATTAGCCTCTTTAGTACAATGTGTATTCAAATGCGGTTTAAAAATTAATCCACTTTATTAAAATGTAAAGAGTCAGGAAATCTGCTGGTTGAATATGTTTCACTCTCACATAGAGGTTGAATTGGAAATTAGTCCAGTCTCTAGCAATTTCGTAACTCAATTCCCGTCCTTTTTCCCCCCTCCCCACCCCATGCCCTCAGGCAATATGTATAAAGTGGAAAATCTGTTGTCGACCATATTTCGCCCTCACTTCGAGTTCGAATCGGTAATTGTTCCGGTCACCAACAGGCTTCCTACCTCACCTTTCACGTATGTTGTCATTTTTTTTCTCTCCTCAACGAAACACATTCATGAATTTTGAATATGTATGATACGCACTTGGCGTATCGTCTGTCTTTTCTGACAACCTTTATTCATGAATTAGTTTCCCTGCTGTTGCCGTGACTCGTTCACGAATTTTTTTGTCTTGTTCCTTGAAATCCTACGAAAATGTTACCACCTGTATGTTAACATAGGCCAAAGAAGGCCAGTTGTTTTTTTCAACCAAGACAGTTTGTCATTCGGCAAACGCCAAGTCATCCTAATAAAGGATAATGTTTATGTAATCAAAACTAGTTAGGAACCTCTCTCTACCTCTCTCTCACACTCTTCGTCACTCTCCGGACCGGCAGCTAAACCTCGTTTGTTTATTTTTTCTGGACACATTTTGTTTCTCTCCAAACTTTTCTTCATTGGTCCCTAGGCAGGTAAACTTCAAGAAATTTGCTTTAATAATAATTCCCCCCGGATTTAAAAAGAAGCCCAGGCGGATGTCATCTCCGGCAGCCAAGCTGAGCCTCACCTCCTAGCAGCCTGCGCTGTGGTTACAAAGGTCCCTCGACTACTACTCGCTACACACTTGTTCCATCTTGTTCCTGAAAGCTCAGACAATACTAATCATATGTATGACGTTTGTCTCACCACTGCAAGCCGAGTTGTCCCACTATACTTTATGACACTCTGAACTACCTTTCGGACACGCTAGTCCCGGAGTTCAAATTTCTTGCCCTCAATGCCAATGCCAGTTATACCGTCTCTTGCTCTGTCATGCAGTGACACATACCAGGTCATGGGTGAAACATAATTACCCTTTGCCCCTCCAGTAAACACAAACTGCGCATCTCTAAAAAGTTATCCTGAGCTACATTATGCTCCGATAACCAACACATACGATCCGTGCCCACCATAATAGCACATAGGACTCGTACTGGCATAACTACGGAACCTGGACTACTCTCTCCAATGACCACTGTAACCATAGCCGCAGCCCCGCAAACCACAGCCCCACTTCGCAAACATCAACGCCCACAACGAAGCAAAGTGTTTTTTTTTTTCCAAGACCTAAGTGTACTCCTGAGTGTTATCTCAATGGGTCAGATTACAGTGATAATGTAATCTTTTAGAGTCAGTGAAATCTCGTTTCCTTCGCAACTCTTCAAAACCAAAAAACCAACGCAACGCAAACTTAGCTTCCAGACCAATGAAACCCTAGAATCACACCTTAACATTCCGTCTTTTGTTTTGTTTTTTCAATTGTATAATGTTGTCTATTGTTTTTTCAATTGCATAACCATGCCCTTTTGTTTTTCAATTGTATAATGTTGTCTATTGTTTTTTCAATTGCATAACCATGCCCTTTTGTTTTTCAATTGTATAATGTTGTCTATTGTTTTTTCAATTGCATAACCATGCCCTTTTGTTTTTCAATTGTATAATGTTGTCTATTGTTTTTTCAATTGCATAACCATGCCCTTTTGTTTTTCAATTGCATAACCATGCCCTTTTGTCTTTCAATTGCATAATTTTGTCTTTTGTCTTTCAATTGCATAACCATGTCTATTGTTTTCAAGTTGCATAATTTTACTTGTTGTTTCCACACCTGCTCTCTCCCCAAAATTTATTTGCTCCAAACATGCTATGTACCCTTCCTCATTTCTCCCCACAAATATTGTTACCTAGCCTATGGCATAAGCTAGTCATTATGTTTTAGCTAGGCATCTCTCTGGCCATCCAAGTCTCTCAAACTAAGGGCAACTCTTGTTTTGTCAAAAAAAACCCCAAGGGAGGCACATAGAGGATCTTTTAACCCTGATGCTCCATTACCACGTCGCCTTTTTTACGAGCGCGGGGGGAGGTGTCATATAACAGATTTTAGCCGCAAAAGATCCTACAGTTGCCAGCCTGAGAGCGGGAATTATTCAAATTAGTTGCTAGACCAAACGTAGTGAAGAACGCGCAATACATCCGCTACAGTTCCCCCACCCCCGGCGACCCTACGCCCCGGCTCCCCCGCTCTCGCGCGCCGACCTCTGACCAGGCTGGACGTGTGTTCGTTTCGGCTCCCGCGTTCCCAATTTGCACCGCTCCGTCGAAAGCAATAACGTACGGAAATGGCGCTTTGAACATCGACAGGCTGGCACCGTTTGTTTGAGACACGGCGCTCAGTCCTGCAAATCAACAGGATACCCGACAACACCATGCTGTGAGTCTCTTACATTTCCTATTACCCTTGAATGTGTCCGCTAATAACCTAAATTCATCCACGCTGCCTGCCGATCTAGAGAGAGTGAGCTGTTAATTATTTCCCAGAGAGAGATTAGGGAACCCTTGTTGATAATTCCAGTTTAGGATGTAATAACCTGTGTACTGTTGTTATTCACCCATGTAATGTCCTTTAGCCGCTCAAATACAATGCTAATTCATAAAAACCTAACCTCTTTCATTTGGGCATAACAATCGTATGGGAGTGTTTTGTATAGACGGTGGGATATGGATTCTCGAGCCACGCGCTGACCCCGAACCCTGACTATGAGAGAGACGTCTCATGCCCCGCTTCTGAGCTGGCCGAGGGTAAGTCAGGACCCCCCCAGGTCCGACGCGCGACAAGGTATAAGATTTAAAATTTTATAACAAAATAAAATATACATTTTTTTATTTTATTTTTATTTTTTTATTAGGTACAATATTTTTTACAATTCAAGGTTTTCAGTAATGTAGGCCTCACTGGGTGGCTTGCCCGTGCTGAGGCCTTCATTTTATAATATAAAAAAAACTACATTTAATGAGAAAAATTATACATTTAAAATTAAAAATACATAATAATATATTTAAAATTTAAAAAAAAAAAATTGTACGTTGAAAATAATCTTGTGTGTTTGTGAGTGATGTGTGTTTATATTGGTTTTGTGTGTTACGTGTATGTTTTATTTTTATTTTGTGCTATGAAATTTTGGTAATATTGTCTTTTTTGTTCTTTAATCCATTTTGTAATTTTGTGTGTGAATTTATTTTTATTTTCCTCAATTTTAATTTCAAGTTTTAAACTGTTGAAAGCTTTTATTGCGTGGTATTGGTAGTGTCTTTGTCCAAAGCTTGAATTTACTGTCGGAGTTTTTATGTTTTCTTTGTACGCTTGTCTAACTGGTCTGTTAGTGTTATTTTGTGTATGTTGAAATTTATTTTTTTTGTCAAAAATGTAGTTTAGTAGTGTTTTAACGTATAATTGGCGTATATCTAGTACGTCACAGCTGTTGAATATTTGGTCTGTATCAGTCAGTCTATGTTTTTTTAGTATTACCTTTAATATCGTTTTCTGTGCAGTTTCTATGTAATTGATAGCCGAGTTTGTTGCTCCTCCCCAAGCAATAATTCCATATTCTATTATTGATTGGCAGAGTGCAAAATATATTGTTTTCAATTGTTTTATTTTATATATGTTTCTTATGTTTAGGAAAATGTGTATTGTTTTGAGAAGTTTATTTGTGATTTGTTTGATGTGAGGTGTCCATCTAAGGTTATGGTCAATTACGATTCCTAGATACTTTATTTGAAAAATTTAAAAAAAAAAGTCGACAACTTTACCAACCTTGCGAAATGTCAATGAGTCATCCGATTTCAGAGTAATGCGTAGGTATATACACGGAAAAAATAGTAATGGTAATTTATTAAGAATTTCTTCAAATTATTGGTTATTCGGT
Organism: Hesperophylax magnus; assembly: GCA_026573805.1. NCBI lineage: Eukaryota > Metazoa > Arthropoda > Insecta > Trichoptera > Limnephilidae > Hesperophylax > Hesperophylax magnus. The sequence goes on from JAIUSX010000084.1 coordinate 13,864,222, forward strand.
TAAAAGCGGGATTGCAGGACGTTTCCTGATATTTGTTTAGTAAATTATTAATATATTGGAACAAGTATGAAGAGATTCTTAATAAATTAGCAATACTCATTTTTCTCATATTAGACATTACAGCAGTTAATATACGAAATAAAAAAGTCGAAATTCAAATAGATGTAATTGAAATATTGTGGAACAGCGTTTTAAGCTTCCCTTATGCACATTTTCAAATGAGTGTGGATTGAACAGAAAATAGTTTGAATAAACCTTAATCTATTTTATGTAAAACACTAAGGACGGGTTGTTTCAAAGTTAATTTTTAAGTTCTGTGAAAGATTATTTCAAGTTCTGTTATTAGTTTAGTTTTTTCAAGTAGCTAGTCTATAGTGATATTATAACAGAACTTGAATAGGACTTTCACAAAACCCGAAAATAAGCATTGAATTTTTAACAATTCTTCAAATTTCAAAGTTAATTTTTAAATTTTGTGAAAGATTATTTCAAGTTCTGGTATTATTTCAGTTTTTCAAGCAGCTAGCCTATAATGATATAATAACAAAACTTGAATGGAACTTTCACAGAACAAGAAAAGGAACGTTGAAATTTGAACAATTTATAAAATTTCAACGTTCATTTGCGGGTTTTGTGAAAGTCCTTGAAAATTAACTTTGAAATCTTAAGAATTGTTCAAATTCTCCGAAACAACCCGTCCTTAATTTACTGTATTTTTTACAACAAACGCATAAAACATCAAGCCTAAGCATCAAGAATTTGCAACGCTAGTTTCTGTCAGAAGTTTCTAGATCAATTAAACCATTTTCACTTAGGCAACATTATTTTCGGTATAAGTAGTATCAGTCATGAGCTATGAATCCCCAAACTGTTTTTTTTAATTTAATCAAAAAGTTAAGATTTATTTTTCTTTAACATTTTACAATAAAAATTACAAAGTTATAATAATAATAAAAATTAACTAATTTATAATCTAAAAAAATAATTAATTGTTGAAAAATACGTAGGCAGGTAATATAAATAATGGGTGGTTACAAAAAATACTATTTATGTAAAGCCAATTCGCACAGGTGTTCTAATTTAAATAATACTTTGGGCTTTAAACCCTTTGACTTGCGCGCTTGAGTATTTTCCTCTCACTTTGGCCACATTTTTATCAAGGTGAAGTCGTTAATTATTTTCGCCTACTGTTAAATCGGCAGTTATCAATCAATATTCAACCAGCTGACACCAGGAAAACATATTATCACTGCCAAAAATAATAGTTTTTACAACATTTTTTAATTGGCAATTTAAGTCATTTATTCGGGTAATTAATCTTAAAAATCTGTTTTATTTTTGTTTCACTAATTTGTGCGAACCATTTAATAATATTTATTTATTTCTATTCTGCGCTTTGATATTTAAAGAGTATTTTTTCCACCCTTACAACTATGTAGTATCGCGGAAGTGTTTAGGCGAATAATGCTTACTGTTAAGGATAAGTTTTAAATGAAGCGATTATATTTTTCTAAAGATTAACTTAACACGCAAAATTTACAAAGCGATTTATCAAAAGGTTTCGGAAAATGCGAGAGATTGTTATGTGGGAATTGCGTGTTTAAATTACAGATGGTTGAGAGCAGTTGGAAAACTTGTGTTATATAAGATATTATTTATTTTATGTGGGGTAGGCCGTGCTTACGGAATGCATTTCTCTGCGAAATGTATGTAATAAGATGAATGGCAAAAATATGAATAGTATAAACAGCAACCATTTATAAATACCTAGGCTAATAAAATAAATATAACTCCTTCTGAATAAAAGCCAAGATGACATATGTCCGAATTCAAACGTGTTTTATTAAAAATTTTAGAAACATTCCATGTTTTTTTATGCGTACGATTAAAAAAACATAACCGCATTGAATGACTTTATTTTCAGCATTCCGCGTCGGCACCATCCTTTCTCTCACACGGCCGAAAAACAATAATTTATAATTCATTGTAATTTACGATACCCATTCAATGTCGTTAACTTCTCGTGAAGAACACTGTTTTTTTTTAAGATTTAAATATAATTAAAGTAATTATAATGCGATGGTTCCATTCCGCTAGACTCGTTACGTCCAATGATCGCTTTCATTGAATGTTTAAATTTGCTTTTTTTAATTATTGTTATTAAGTTTAATTTGTAGAACTCCATTTTATTTTTTTATTTTTTATATATTCAATAAATAAAAATTATATTATTGAATATATGTATAAAAAAAAAAAAAAAAAAAAAAAATTTGCTTCTTCAAGACTCTTTGCCTTCTGTATCATTCTGACGTCACATATCAGACGATCTCGGCCCTGAGACCTGACAATTATCATAATACCAGTGGTGGTTCTTCGTAGGGGGTCGATGGGGTCTATCCACATCAGATATTCCCGAAACCTCATTAAGGGGATGTTACCGTAAGCGCAGCATAATTGCGGTTTTTGACGCAGTTTTTTATAAATTTCCATATTGTTTATAAGAAAATAATATTATGTTTTGAACAGATAATTTATTCTTCTAAACAATGAGAAAACAAAACGCTTTAAAATGTTTAAAACAATTGCGTAAAAAAATATTTACAGAACCTCTAAAAATAGCTTTAAGTTCGATTATATCCTTTAATTCTAAATGCAGAAGAATTTTAAATAAATACATTATCACCACGTCAATGTCGTCTAAACGATGAGAAAATAAAATTATTTTGAAAAGCATTAAAACAATGCTTAAGTAAATAAAAACAGTTTTTTAATACTAAGATATTGTTCCTTGTATCACCGCATTATATAAATCACAACGCAAGTTATTTATCTTCAGTAACCGAGGTGAGTTCGACGTGAGAGCACGTTTCATTTTACAAAAAATAAATACGTAAATATGTAGGCACATGAGAAAAGAGATCACACTAAAGGCTAGTCGTTATGTTATTATGTATCATTTCTAACCCAAGTTGACTTTTTTACTATAAATCTCGTTTTATGCAACACTTGGCCATCTGGCTGACTATCAGCGGCACAGAATATTAGAGAGTGCCCCTTCACTAGAATCGTATTCCTAGTTTTATTTATTCACGCCCTACTGTGCTTTTACATAAATTTCTAATTATACATTTATATTAGTTGTAACAATAATTTATCTAATAAATTATGGTAAAATAAAATGAGTTTTTATTAAGGAGTGGTATTCTCTTATATTTCAATAATTCGAGTGTTTGTGAAGAGTTCGTTTCATTACTGATACGGAATCCCCAAATAAATAGACAACATTCTCAAATTTATAACCCAGATTATGCCGTCGTTTTATAGGTGTAGTAGTTAGTTTGAAAAAAAAACACAGGTTATAAACTTTTTTGGATTAACTAGGCAAGATCAAAATGGAGTTAGTGGATAACACTGTCACTAATAAAATCGCTTTTGATTAACACGATAGTTAAACTTTTTTGATATATTTCGACATCACGGATTTTTTTTAAACGTATCAAATGATTAGTTTGACAGAGCGCGTCGTTACTGCTAACATGTAGGTACGTTCATCATCTACAAATAAATACAAAAACCGACCTATATAATCCTTAAATCTTTTTTCCAGAGGTTACTAATTGTTTAGAATGGGCAACAAAGAAAAGAAGAACAGGTATTCGCTAGGAAGTAGGGCTGATGGTTTGTGAATAATGTTTATGTCTCTATTGTTTATATATAAATTTTTTTTTGATTTGATATCTGCCACCTCTCTCCATGGCTATAAATGTATTGTTTTGTAAATTTTTCGATTTATATAATCTTTTGTTTTATATAATTTTTTTAATTCATATTTCAATCTCACAAATTTAAATAACTTATTCCATATTATGCTGTCCCAGTTAAAGTCACAAGGAGGAAATCCATAATTGGTGTTATTTTACTATATAATACTTATGTACAAACTGATTAAATGTAAACTGTCGATTTCCCAAAAATGAATACGCTCTAATGGGCTTTTACAAAAACAAGTAATACAGTTGTGTTAGGTACATAGTACTATATAGTATATTATACTCTCGGGCACGTCACCATAACATATTATATTGCCGATTGAGTCGTACAAATCTGTACCCGAATTCGCCCGTGGGAAGAGCGATACGCTATTTAAATATATAAGATAAAAATTTCGACATATTCTTCGGAAAATTCAATGAGTTTGTAAGGTTTTTGGCACTACATTCTCACTGTGAAAATGGTACTTTTACAATTAGTTAGATAAAATATCTGTAATGTTGTAAAATTTTTTGTACACAAATAAAATAAATTAAATTATATATAGTGTACAATAAATAATGTTTTATGATGAAGTAAATTAAAATTAATAGTGTGGATTATGGAAAGCAAAATATGTATCAAGAAAGATAGAAATATAAAAATAAAAGTGTATTCACTACGGAGTCGTGAATTCATACATCTAAGTAAAGTGATAAAATATATCGTTTTATAACTAATACGGTATCTTTAAACATGTCTAAAATATTCCCAAATATATTGCCAAAATGATGTAGTCTATTTATAGGTGTATGAGCTTCATAGTTGGTTTTAAAATTGGCAAAGAAAACGGTAGCACTTTGCCTCAAATTTCTGGTTGGTACGTAAAATTTTATTTTGGCGAGAATTTCAGGGTTGTCAATGCAATTATTAATAATTTTTTTTAATATTACAAGTTCAGAGATGATCCGCTTATCTGACAGCGTTATTGTTAAGTTGTTTCATCAAAAGGACATAGTTTATATTTTGAATTGGAATATTCAGTTTAAAGTTAATAAATCTTAAAAATATGTGCTGTACCCTTTCTATATTGTCAGAAAGCGTTTTATACAATGGGGATCAAATAGGCGAATTATACTCTACCTGGTTTCTTACTAAAGAAGTGTACAATGTTTTCAAACATTCAAGTGACTTGAAACCACTCGCTGTTCTGCATATGAAACCAAGCATTTTTGTAGCTTTCTTTGTTATATCATTTACATGCAGAGTAAATGTTAACTTTTTATCAAATATAACCCCCAAGTCGCTGATCTGAGCGACTGATGTCAATAGTACATTATTTAAAGAGTATTCATAAGTAACATGACTTTGGATTTTACGAAAACGAATAACTTGGCACTTTTGAATATTAAGAAATAATTAGTTGATCACACACCAATTATACAATTTAAAATTTATCCAAATTAGATTGCAAAATATGGTAATCCTCTATATTACGTATCATTCTATATATTTTCGAATCATCAGCGAAGAGCAGAACTTGTACATCTTTAAATACACCAACAATTTCATTTATAAATAATAAAAACAGAGTTGGTCCGAGGTGAGATCCTTGGGAAACTTCACATATGGATTCGAAGATGTAAGATTCTACAGAATTTATTTTAACACAAAGCTTTCTTTTACTAAGATAACTGTTGATCCAGATCAATAAGGTTCCTTTAATGCCCAAAAGACTTAGTTTATACACAAGAATATGTCTCCTAACTATATCAAAAGCTTTGGAAAAATCAGTGTATATCGAATCCAGCCGATGCTTGTGGATAAGGGAATCAGTTACATAATTTTCATAAATGATTAAGTTACTGAAAGTGTTTCTATCTGTGATAAAGCCGTGCTGATTGGGAACGATTATATTATTGATTTGTTTTGTAATGACATCTAGTAAATTATTATGTAAATTATTTTTACTATTCCTAACTGATAAAATAATAAATGATGGCCTTTATATAAAAAATTTAATCTTATGCTTTTTACATTACATAATTATTTGTTTTATGTAACTTTTTTGCAAAAAATAATAATAAATATTGAAAATGACCGATATTTTATTTATCTTGCCAATATATTCAGATATATATATTTTTTTTATAGTGAAAACCTCACAAGAGTCCCAACTGCTCCCGTCTGGAGCCAGTGATACTATGGCATCCCCAATTGGGGGATGATGTGAGGCTGAAGGTAAGTGGGGAAGGGAAAGAGGAAGGTGGGGAAGTACCTGGCTATTCAGATCTAGTCACTAAACACGGCTAAAGCCATTTGGAGCAACGTTTCAATTCTGAATGGTGGTCTTACACCAGGGCGATACTGGTAGTATCTTCCACTCTGGAACGTCCCGCAAATATACCATATGTTATTTTAATTAATTAATTGTGAAATAACACAAATTAATCAAATAAAATTTATTTGCGCACGCCGGGTTCGAACCCGCGACCTTCGGAATGGCAGTCCAATGCGTTACCACTGGACTATGCCGGCCGTCAGATATAATTATGAACAGATATTATGAAAATAAATACCGTATTGTTTTGACATCTGTCAATGAAGAACACGTCGGTTACGAGTCATAAGGTAATGTCTACCGTCTAGCAGTGTAGTTGATAGTATCGATAATTTATCAAACAAGTTTGATAGAAATCTGATAATCTCATCTAAATCTCATAAAATCATGAGCTCCTTCTGCAATTCTTCTATCGAAATTTACCTAAAAAATGCATACTCAACTTAATAAACTTTATTTGAAAGACGCTCATTATTAAGCGTTTCGTGTTCAAACCTTACTCATGGGTACCATCTAGTGGATTTCATCGCTGCTGACTTCGAACTGAGTTGACCACTAGACCATCGCACGTCGCCGCGTGTTCCCCGTTCCAACTTACTTCATACCTCTCCGCCCCGAAATATTATTTCGGTCTTTGCAAATACCCCCTTAAGCGTTCAAAAATGTTTTGAAAGGGAGATAAATTAATACGAATGTTAGAGGGAGCGCGATAATATTAAAAAATGATAATAATTAAGACAAAATGGTGAAAATATTTTTTCAAGCTCTTATTAAAATAGTTCCGGCTGACAAACTGCCATCGGCATACATTCACAATGACATAATAATACACCAAACTACTTGAGCTTTTCTGAGGATTGGCCATGTGCAGTGCGAACTGCGCAGTCAGGGAACGTCACCGTGGCTTTTCGCTTGAAATTCGTATTTAGTGCATTTGAATTGCTTCCTCAAGAATTCCGCCCTAGATCTTGTATGTGAATCTAAAACAGTTTAGGGACAGATTTAATAAGCTCAGAATTCCTATTGATTACATTAATCATGTCAGTTTGATGAATCGATTGCATCTAATAACACTGTCTGACAGGAGAATTATTTCAGACCTGGTTGTGTTACACGGAGTCATTAACAACTTAATTGATAGTCCTGCCATCGTTGCCACTATTAAATTCCATGTGCCGACTAGGAATACAAGACAAAATATAACATTCTTCTGCAATACATACACGACCAACTATCAGACACACTCACTGACCAATAGGATGCATGATCTAAGCAACAAGTATGGGGGTGCTATTGATTTATTTATTGACTCCATTTATAGAATTAAGCATAATCTATATCAACACTTTGTCGAATCCTACAAATTAGAGTACCGTTCGTAAAATAGTTTTAATGTTTTGTCTTATAGTAGTGTTGTTGTAATTTCTTTTTTACTTTATGTTACTCTTACGTTTTACTAATAATGCTTAATATATTTTTAATTATTTTTTATACAATTTCCTTTATTTAATTATTTTTTTAATATTTTTTCATTATACTTGTAATCACAATTTTGTGTATTTTGTACCTACTATCCAATGGATGACATCTATTTACTGTCAATATCTCCTGTATAATACCGATATTCTCCTATGTACATTGCATCATGTATCACTTTTATGTAAAAGCCTTTTTAGGCGTGTATATATATATTTAATTATTTATCGTTTCTTTACATTGTATCTTTTTTTTAAGTTAGAATTTTTAACCTCACTAGGACACACCTGTGTTGAGGTTTCAGGTTATATATATATACAGAGTTTTCCAATAAGAGGTGTTATTTTGAATAGCCCGCTATTTCGGTAGATTTTACTTTTGAAGCTGTCATCAACTGCCACGCTTCAACAACGCACTGAAATTAATAAAATTCACTTGAGTGAATCAAATGCAAATCATCTTGAGTGATGAGGCCCATTTCCACCTCAGTGGCTTCGTCAACAAGCAAAATTGTCGAATCTGGGGCTCGGAAAACCCAAGATTTATTGTTGAAAAGCCTCTCTATCCTCAACGTGTCACTGTTTGGTGCGGTATACGGTCCGGCGGAGTCATTGGACCTTACTTTTTCGAAAATGAGGCTAGAGCAATAGTTGCGGTGAATGGATTGCGCTATCAAGAAATGATTAATGATTTTTTATGGCCGGAATTGGATGGTATTGATCTGGACAACGTTTACTTTCAACAAGATGGCGCTACGTGCTACAGAAGCAAAGACACCATTGATCTTTTTCGATTGAATATCAAAATAACACCTCTTATTGGAAAATCCTGTATATAACCTGAAACCTCTTGCAAGAATTGGACGGTTTGCTAGTTTCAAATTAAGATATTACGCTATTTTTATTATTCTGCATTACAAAACGGTAAACATTTAGAGAATTTTTTTTAAATGATTTTGTGTTTAGATAGCTGATTAGGCGCATGACTTGTCGGCGAACATTTTTGTTAGAGAAATATACTCGTAATATATATATATGATGGTCCCCACCATCTAAGAGTGCTTGAGCCGGCACTGTATTATAAAACTTGCTATCAACAATGTCGCGAAAGTTCAAATACCGGATTTAAGAGGCCAAAAAAACACTTTCTTTTTTTAATAACATTCTCTCGCGCAATTTATTGGACCGATTACATTAACTACGAGGATATTGTTCTGTTAAGAACGTTTCATTTAATCGACATGCGTAAATTTCTTTTTATTTCAACTGTTAAACTCTGTATTACGATTACTGTGGTACAAAATCAATTGGATAAAAAAATGTGTCACACCGTCTAATCAAAAATACTCATTTTGGTTGAGTGACTCTTTGATAGACTATGGAACATGGATTTGCTTTGAATTTAAGTGTCATTTTAAAAATTTTAAATTACTATGTGAAGAATTCAGACAAGCGAATTGCACCTGCACTGAGAAAAATGAGTATTGCTGATTTATTAAAATCCTGTTAAAAACGGGACAGCACGACGTTTCCAAATAAACTTTTAGTAATTTCATAATATATCAGAACACGTGTTCATGATACATGTCCTGATATTATACAATAACGAAATGCGAAAATATTAGAATTTATATAAACACGTGTTCCGATATCGCCACAACACATTCGTGTTTTGCTGAAAGTTTATTAGGAAATGCCTGCAATCCCGTTTTTAATCGTGTTACGAATAATTTGAAGAGATCTTTAATAAATTATCAATATTTTATATCAGTATTTTTCTCCGTGTGGACGAGACTTTCAAATCCTAGTTGATGGCCAGTTTTTTCTAGGAAATAAACACCGGGAGCTTTTTGAATACTTTGCTTCATACTTTTTCATGTCCCGTAAGAAAATAAATTGTCATTCATCATCTTAGTGAAAGCTTTACTTTCAAAATTCCCCCACCCCTCGCCCAACCACCTCACCAACCCACTCCATCACCTCTCAGTAATCCATTGAACCAAAACTAGTATTGATAATGACATTGTTATGTATATTATTTTAGTTAGGCTAACATGTCAACATTAATAAACAGGTAATGGATGCCAGAAGCACGCAAATGTGCTCAGGTTAAACTAATAGTTAGATAAACTGTCGGTAGATCTCGTGTCCACAAGAGTACGTTTCTAATTGCATCCAATTAAAATCAATACCAAAATCTCCTCTCAAATCATAAAGTTTGTAAGTAAGTTCTTACCTAGCTAGCTATCTACAGGGTTTTCCAATAAGAGGTGTTATTTTAAATAGCCCGCGATTTCGGTAGATTTTACGTTTGAAGCTATTATTTTTTTACATTTGACAAGTAAAAACTACGTTATTAATAATAATGGAACGATACACGCTTCAACAACGCATTTAAATTATTAAAATTCACTTGAGTGAATCAAATGCAAATCATCTTGAGTGATGAGGCTCATTTCCACCTCGCTGGCTTCGTCAACAAGCTAAATTGTCGCATCTGGGGCTCGGAAAACCCAAGATTTATTGCTGAAAAGCCTCTCTATCTTCAACATGTGACTGTTTGGTGCGGTTTATGGTCTGGCGGAGTCATTGGACCTTACTTTTTCAAAAATGAAGCTGGAGCAACAGTTACGGTGAATGGATCGCTGTCGGGAGATGATTATTGATTTTTTATGGACGAAATTGGATGGTATTGATCTGGACAATGTTTACTTTCAACAAGACGGCGCTACGTGCCACACAAACAACGAAACCATTGATCTTTTACGATTGAGTATCAAAATAACACCTCTTATTGGAAAACCCTGTACTTAATTATAAGCCTTATATATTTTTTAATATTGTTAATTTAAAATTTTTTGAATTTCACGTTTGTTTTCGGTGATGATTTTCGGTAACCACCTGTCCGACATCGGATCCAGCTGAATTTCTGCAGATAGCTGTTATTCTATCAATTTATGGTTGTAATCACGTACACAAGCTGACACATTTCTCTGAAATTCAGATGACATTACAGCTGTTAATATACGATATAAATGTCGGTCCTACCCGATCGGCATTTGGCGAGGTGGTTAGCGTGGTTCGGTCCCTGGAAAGCGAGGTACAATAGTCAGTTAAGCAAACAAAAAATATTTTAAATTTTAAGATCAATTATTATTTTTTTTTTTGGTAAACTAATGTTTAAGACAAGATTTTTTATGCATAGCACAAAGGGTAACAATTATTTTACAAACAGGTGAAAAATGTAACAAGCAGTAATTGTTGAATGAAACACTAGTATATATTGAATTATTTCGCGGATAAGAGATAAGCCGCCATAGCTCAGTGGTCAGAGCTGTCGATCGGAAATCGAAAGGACACGGGTTCAAGTCCCGTTGGCGTCATGTATCTTTTATCAGGAGATTTTTCAATGTGGATGAGTGTTTCAGGCTAATAATTATTGCTTGTAAAATAATTTAAGATCAATATATTACATTAAAAAGTTTGTTTTTCAGGAGTTAATTTTTATTTTACACATTTTTTCCGAAGAAACCTCACTATCTCAATGACAATTATTTTTTCAAAATTACTTCAGATGAAAAAATGCCAATACGAACATTTATATAAAACACGACGATTTCACATTTGTAAAATAATCTTTACTAAAACAATGAATAAAGACCATTTTTGTTATTATTATTAACTTTTCCCTTACTGTGCTAAAAAATCCACGCGTTCCGATGCTGTGTAGTCAATACACATCTCAAAATAAGCGATTTAATTTCGGAAAAATATCAATATTCATAGCTTATGTTTATTATGTTTTATATCAAATGAGATAATAAATGTAATTTAATTGCTGAAAACATGAAAAACCATCGGCAGATGCTAAAAAAACGTGCCGAGAAGTCCTTATCTAACGACGGCCCCCCGGATGGATAGACCATGGGCGCTGGACGCACACACACAGCTATGCGGTCGTAGGTATCGATGGTCTAAATACAACTGCGGACGTGTGGATTTCCCATGTTCTCGCATAGCGAACTAAAGCGGGACATCAATAGCGTGTCATTTCCTCGCACACTCTTCGCGTAGCAGTGTCACACCAAAGATATTAGAAGAACGAGATATGCTATGTTGGCCGCCGGACCGTAGGCGGAGTACTAACTAATTAGGGTACTTTGAACGGTATCGGGACGTGTACGCACAGAAATCTGTTCTATGTATTAGTGCGGATACCTTAGCGATGCCTTAGCGTAAGCGAAGGTGTGCAGTAGTATTGGTGAACAAAACCGGCGACACTCGGCAAAGCAATCCCACACAGTATGAACTGCTCATAGCACATCTCGTTCTTCTAATATCTTTGTGTCACACGTATTGGCGTATTTTTCCCGATTTTTAACAAAAATCTCTGATTTTTAATTGAATTTGAAAACTATGCAAAATATTATTTTTTAATTCAGTGCATAAATTTATAACGGAAAAATACCTTATATATGAACCCAGAATTTATTATATTTATAGTTATTATAGTTATTCGAAGCAATGTGTAGTAAATACACACCACAGATGAGGAAAGGTTGAAACGGCCAACAAATTTATAGGCAGACGAAATGCAAACGCTCTGTCAATAAGACAACTATTTAAATTATTTTTACGAGCAATTTTCATTTTAAAAAATCAGACTGCCTTAATGACCGGGCAATTTAATTTTGGCGCTTATTGCCTGCTCAACAAACGTACAATTTTACACAGAAATGAAGATAACTGTAGTTGATCATTAAGCAGGGGATTATTTTCCTTCGAAAGTTCCATTTTAGGCTGGCCGCATACATACGTTTTCCGTATTCGATTTCCGAATTCGTTTTCCGTATTCGGAATTCCGTGAGACTAGCGCAAACGTTCGTTTTTCTTCATTCGGAATGTATAAACGTCAGAACCAGTGTTGCCAACAAGGGCGATATATCGCCATTTAGGCTACTCAGAGCGAGAATCGCCGCCGAGAAGGCGCCGAAAAAATCTAAAAGACGACTGGTCGCCAATTAAGCTACTTGAAAAACATGAATATCAAAAAATTCTCTAGCCACTCCCTCCATGACTTTTTTATTTTCTGGGGACAAATTTTATTTTTTTGAAATTCTCTAGCCACCCCCCCCCCCCCACACGAAATTTTTATTTCCACGTAAAAACATCAATTTTAAACATGTCCCACCTAACAGCAAAGTCGGCTACTTTACGCTACCTTATGTATGATAAACGGCGATATTAGGTCAAGATCCGTTGGCAACACTGAATTACGAACGGAAATTTCCGTACGTTTGCGTCGGCACAAACAAACTGTATGCAATAGCTGCGTTCCACATGACGTCATTAGGTTTTTTCCATTCGGTTTCTCCGAACGCGCCGACTCGCATTCGGAACGTGCGTAAGGAATTTGTTCCGTTCGGAACTAAAACGAGCGTGTGCGGCAGTTAATGTATTTTCTACTGATTCCGTGCATTCGGATGTCCGAATACGGAAAACGAATTCGGAAATCGAATACGAAAAACGTATGTATGCGGCCAGCCTTAATGGCCCGTAATTTTAGCATGAGTGAATGGAATAAAGTAGATACTTCAAAATAAGAACACAATTTATAGTAATATACTGTATTTGATTAATTTTTAAATAATTTTAGACACTTCATTTTTCAAATTATTATAAGCAATAATTATTAGCCTGAAACACCCATACAAATTGAAAATAATTTCAGAGAAAAAATAAATGCCGCCTACGAGAATTCCACACGCAGCCTTCTCTGCTGGTCAGCTGCTAACCACTACGCTACGTCAACTTATTTTATACCGCCAAATATTAAATATTTACTCGTAATTTTATTCAAAAATTATTGCTTATTACATTTCATAATAATATTTGACAAGTCAAAATATTTCAGCAATGAAAGAAGATATATAGTGTCTCGACGCCATCTAGTGGGATATTTAGTATTTAACAATGGCTTTCCTACAATAATAAAGTCGGTTGTTTACAAGTGAAATCTAACAAACAATAAATGTTTAGTCAAATACTAGTATAAATATATCAAATTATTTGGAGGGTTTATAATGAAAATATTTAAATTACAAATTTTTAAATACATTTCTTTGAATTTTTCTTTTCCTTTCACGAATGAACGCAAATCTTGAAAGTGAAAACAAACCCACTTCCGACATTCGATCGGGCTGAAACCCGACAGATATACTCGTTGTCGATGACAATGCATTCTATCAGCTTTTGATTGCAATTACTCACCCACACGCAGACCTGTACGTAGTTTAATAACTAGGTTGATTATTTGCTAGCAAACACTTCGAGCTTTCAACAATTCAAAAATTTAAATCCTGGACCCTTTGCGAAATAGCAATGCGCGCCATTGGCTACTAACCATGATAGGTATCTATGCAAAATTAAAAGGTCTTCATTGTTATTTTTGGAAAGTATTTAGTAACTTTATGATGAATCATTTTTCTTATTAAAACATAATTCAAATAACTTTTCATATATTTTTCTTATTAAAACATAATTCAAATTACTTTTCATATAGTTTTCTTATTGAAACATAATTCAAATAACTTTACATTTTTTTCTTATTAAAACATAATTCAAATAACTTTTTATAGATTGTTTGTTTTTTGTTGAACATTTTTTTGAATTATTCTTTATAGAAGGATCGATTAAATGTTTTTAAACAGTTCAGCATTCGATGAATTAAAATCATGCCCGCATCATGATTGGTAGTCCGTCATTAAATTGCGAAAAAAATCAATTTACTTTTAAAAGCTATCGCCAATATGTAATGGCAAAGTGTGGGACGTCTACCGCTCATAATATTCTGCAGAACAAAAAATTATTCTCTTTGTTCACGGTGGTATTTTGACATTCAAGTTCTGATGCAAAACGATTTGTAAATATGAACCTCTTAGATTAATTTACTAGTGAGCTTCAAAAATCTTATTACTAGGACAGACCCACGGACAGAGAATATCACGGGATATCATGTTGCTAATTAACGTTTTCTTGAAAAAGAAAAAAGCACGAGACTTGAAGAGTCACGAAATTTGACTTTACGTGTAAAGCATATTAACCTTAAAAAATTTAAACAAAATAAATACACATTTCAAATATAGAATTAAAATAATTTTCTGTTAAATTTTTGTTTTATATCATAGGTCGGTTCTTTATCGCTTGTCTGAATTCTCAATACAATCAGTTCCATTTTTTTAAATGACAATTTATGTTAAAGCTTTGTATTATAGGTAAGTATCTACTATATCGCTTGTCTGATTTCTGACAATCAGATCCAATCTGACGGCCTCCGTGGTCGAGGGGTAAAGCTTTCGACTTATAATCCGAAAATCACGAGCTTAAATCCCAGTGTGCGCAAGTAAATTTTATTTGATTAATTAATTTATTTATTTATATATATATACGCCTAAAAAGGCTTTTACATAGAAGTGATACATGATTCAGTGAACATAGGAGAATATGTATTATACAGGAGATATTGACAGTAAATAGATGTAATCCATTTTAAAGAAGGTACAAAATACACACTTGTAAAATTGTGATTACAAGTATAATGAGAAAATATTAAAAAATATGAAGCAATATTAGTAAAACGCAAGAGTAACATAAAGTAAAAAAGAAATTACAACAACACTACATATATGACAAATCATTAAAACTAATTTACCAACGCTACTCTAATTTGTAGGTTTCAACAAAGTGTTGTTGTAGTGTGTGTTGTGTAGATTATGCTTAATTATGGAGTAAAAAAAAATATGGAGTAATAAATATGGAGTAAAATAAATATGGAGTCAATAAATAAATCAATAGCGCCCCCATACTTGTTGCCCAGATCATGCATCCTATTGGTCAGTGAGTGTGTCTGATAGTTGGTCGAGTATGTATTACAGAAGAATGTTATATTTTGTCTTGTATTCCTAGTCGGCACACGTAGTTTAATAGTGGCAAGGATGGCAGGACTATCAATTAAGTTGTTAATGACTCTGTGTAACACAACCAAGAAATTTGTGCTGAACTCTTTCTATATTATTGGAGTGAACTTTATATAAAGGGGACCGAATAGGTGAATTATACCCCAATTGACTTCTGACTAATGAAATATAGAGGGTTCTCAAACAATCTATGGACTTAAAATCAGTTAAAGTTCTGCAAAGGAAGCCAAGCATCTTTAAAGCCTTATTAGATATAAAGTTGATGTGTTCAATGAATGACAAGTTTTCATCGAATATTACACCCAAGTCACGAATATGTGATACTGGTATTAATTTAATATTTGTGTTATTGCACAATGTTTTCATTAAAAACTCATTAGAAACATTGCTTAAAATTACTTTAGCCGTGTTTGGTGACCAGATCTAAATATCCAAGTACTTTTCCACCTTCCTCTATCTGAACTACATCCTCTCCTTTCTAGTGTAGTGCTGTGCGGAGGATATCTTAAAAGATAGAAAGTTCTGGGAAATCAAAAGTCATGAGGGGTGAGTAGGAATCAGTGTCCAGAAGTAACGGACGTGTGAATTCATCTCTCCCACTCTGGTGCAAGGTGATGAGTCGTGTCCTGCTGGAGTGGTAAAAAGATCTCTCACAACCAGTCACTTCATATGCCTCAGCATCTGCATCGGCGGGTACATCCGACCTAGACAAACCTCACCCCACGGATCCTGGCACCCCTGCTAAATTACCAAACGTAACGAACGCTTGCGGTGATCTATGGTAGAAGTGTTGGTTATCCAATAAATTTGTCTCCGGGACTGTACCGCCTCCCAAATTGAACATTTGAAAAAATATAAAAGTCAACCCAAATATACTTACAAATGATTACCTACGCAGTCACACTTTTTGTATAATTCAATTTATCTTTCAAAGCTCCACAGAGCTGAAGATGGAAAATATTCAAGTTGATCTATAATTTCCAAATTATAAAATTGCTTATATTTCGTGACATTATAGAGGAGCTAAAGTTTCATTTAAAACATTTCAACATATTATGTTGTTGTTTATATCTATAATGATTGATGTATGCGGGTTTACCGGGTTGGGAACCTATATATTATGTTCCTAACACATAATATTAGGCTTTACAAAGGAAAAAATCGAATAATCGCATTGCGTAATTAAGTTTGAACCTTTTAACATCACGAATTGTATCTCTAATTAGTGTTATTTACAATTTATGAATCAAGGATTGATTTCCTCCCGGAGGCCTAGCGGAGTGACCGCAGTTTACGACCTTGTGGATATGAGGTAGGTGGTATTATATGGCGGTTGATTATATATTTTTCACTTTCAATTTACATATTATTTCATGGAAGCGTTTATCGACTTTAAAATTTAGATAAAATATCTGAGACCTCAGACTACAGCCGACGGCCAAATCGTTATTTTTTCCTCTACAGTCATTGCACTGTGTGGTTTAGATTAGTCTAAAAAATGTGGCCATACGAAAAATTTTATTGTTACATAATTATTTTCTAAGTACTTGTTTTTTTACGTATTCTAAAATGATTCACATTTTGTGGCTAGCCATTATTAGATCAAATTAAATGTTTCGTGTGCAAAATATATTTTTATCTTAATGTAGACTGATTTCTGAATTACAATTCTTCACGAGACAAAGGGATAAAATAGGACGAAGAATAGGACTGATGTGTTAAACTAGACTAATGTGTATTAAACATTCTCAACCATCTGGAGTCAGTGAGACATGGTATATCCAATCGGGGTATGTTGTGAGGCAGAAGGTAGTGGGGAGAGGAAAGAGATGAAGAAGAGGAAGGTAGGGAAATAGCTGGCTATTCAGATCTGGTCACCAAACACAACCATTTCAAGCAACGTTTCTATTCTGAATGGTGGTCTTACACCAGGGCGATACTATGAGTGTCTGCCACTGTGGAAATTGTGAAATCAGACTAATCAATCTAACAAAAAGCCGGGTTTTGAACCCGCGACCTCCGGCCTGCTAGTTGAGAGCCTTGCCCCCCAACCACGGAGGTCGTCTTTGTAATAATATAAATGATTTTTTATTCGATGTCTGCCTTAAAGTTATATATTATTAAGATTATCTATAAAAATAAAAGGCTATGTACGTATATATGTGCAATTTAAACTCAAAACTGCTAGACCGTTTCCGCTGAAAATTTTAAGGTTTGTTCTTATTAGTGCCAGGGGAGTTTAGAGAGAAGTTTGAATGGTAGACGAAGTCAGGAACGCTCGAGGAAGACTTAAGGCGATGCCATACGTAGTAGTACAAAATCATTTGTTTTTGGTTTGAAAATTTGGTCGCCTAGAAATGTTTCAGATGCTTTAATTAAATACTGCGAGTAGAATACATCTTGGCCTTTAAAATAATCGAGTATTTTTTAGATAAGTCTTTTTGTAAGCCCAGAAAAAATAATGTAAAAGCCTATGAAAACTGCTTTAAAGTTCAAAATCTCCTACTTACGAACCCATTTTTGGTTATGATCTTATTGTATAATGTGGTAAATTAAGTTATTTATAAAATGACCGAAAAAAAAATAATCATTTATGCCTGAATATCCACAAAATAAAATAAAAGGCACTTTTTGGCCATGTTTTTTTCTTGCATAATCAAAACAGTCGGATGGTGTTAAGCGGGAATTTAAACCTTATCGCCATCTACATAAGGGTTGTTATTGATAGCGGCTCAATTTAAAATATTACACGACGTAGTGCATCGCCTTAACGCATTATCTCTGCAATGAAGTGAGATGCGCAGTCGAATTAAAGTCGTTATGCTACATAGTGGTGTATGGTAGGATAAGTCGATACGCCCGAGGAAGATATAAATCAAATAATCATTTTTGGTAAAATGAATGTGGTGAAAGGACGTGAAAAGGAATGATATAAGAAGCCGGGAAGAGATGGCCCGATCAAGTGAATCAATTATCAAGTGAAGACGTGGCATGATCAAATTAATCAAACATATACTTATGTGTGATGAAATGTGGCGTATGAAATGAACTAAGGGGTGTACTGAGAATGTGAAACAATAAAGTGAATAGTTAAAGAAGTCGAAGACCTACGAGGAATACGTGCATGATCCTATGAAACAAATACTTTAAAAAGTAAAAAAAATAATTTGCAATATTATTATTATTATTTCTACCATAAAAATGCACCCAGTTTTTATGTACACTCGAATCCACAACCACAAAACTTTACTTCAAGCCATTTATAACCCCGAGCAACGCCGGGTACACTTCAGCTAATATTATATATATGTATGCTTCTGGTCAGGAGTCATACATAGAAAAGCCAGATTACAAACACATTACATAAGTAAATATTGCATATTGAATTCTGATCTCCGAAAGTGTTTTATTAATTTAGTCCAATCCATATTCAATTCAATTGAGTTTATTCGTTTTAAAAACATTACAAATAATTTCATTTTAATGCGTTTTTAAAAAACACATGGTCATAATAATTCTAATAGCCCAGCTACACTACTCGCGAAGTTGATCGAAGTTGACCGAATACGATAGTGTGGGCACGAACTTCACTTCGCTTCGGGCAACTTCGCTTCGCTTCGCCCGACTTCCGATTGTTGTCGGTAAATGCGCCCGAGTCAAAGGACTCGAAGCGTCACGGCATAAATAAACCAATCACTGACTGGTTGGACTGAGTTACTCGCGAAGTTGCACGAGTGTGTGGGCACGCACTTCGAACTTCGGCTAACTTCGTCGAGGACTTCGTCGAAGCGTCGAAGCGAGTAGTGTAGCGGCCGCTTTACATTAATATAAACAGCGGGCAGAGCTTGGCCGCCCTAGGCCCCAGACCATGTAGCCGCCCCTTTCTCAGTACCCATCATATTGACCAGGAGTATCCAAACTTTTCAGTAAGTTCGTAGGGTCAAAACCGTTTTAATTTTCCTGCCATTACCATTCAATGAATGGTGGAAATGAACAATGTTCATGGGGTGAGATTTGTCCAGGTCTTGGCGGCGGATACGTCTGCCCACCTGCTGCGTGGCGGGCCGGATCGAGAGAGACTGGGTGAGGGAGGCCTTTTGACCTTTCCAACCGGACTATCTTGACCCATCGCCTTGCACCGCAGTTGGAGGGATGTATTCATACGTATGTCACTCCTGGACACACTAATCCCCATACATTTTCCTTTTCAGAACTTCCTATCCTTCCCTTCCTTAAAAAGACCCTCCACACAGCATCACCTAAGATGACATAGGTCGTGAGGGAAAATATTTTCCTCAAAGCCTCCTGTGTGGAATTAATGTAAAAAAATACGCTAGCTAAATTCGCTAGTTCAATTACTGTATAATTGTCGATTGTCGCAGGCCGGATGATGACATTGGCGGGCCGTTGTTTGGAGACCCCTGATATAGACTATAGACTACATAATGAATTTACTTTATTGACAACTTTTATCGAAATCGATTCAGAAATTTAGTTAACTATAATAGCTGCTAGTTTGTAATACTTTCTAAGGTTTCAGGGATTTGAATAAAACATTTAAAACAATTTTAGGTTTAATTTATTTAACTAGTTTCAGGTTTATTCTCATACAATAATATATAAGTGTTTCACAGTTACAATTAGGGTTGCCAGATACGGGCTGGATAAAGAGTTATTATTAAGTCTTCAAACAAATAAAAGAAATCAGCACCTCTTTTAAATAAAAATCAACTTAAGGTACATATTCGAATATAATAACTAAACTTAAAATACAAATTAAAACGTTGGTAAAAAAAATTTACGTAAAGCAATTATCTAACATAAAAAAAAACTGAACTCAAAACAAAAATCTGGCAGTTACAATTCTCGTCTGCACTTAAGTGCAGCAAAATCATTAATTAGATCTTCGAAATCCAATTTCCTTAAAAAATCTGCTTCTATGTTAAGCAAAGCAAGATTGTTCAGCCTTTGCTCCGCCATTGTTGTGCGTAAATAATTTTTTACACGTCGTAAACAAGAAAATGATCGTTCTCCAGAACAGTTACTGGCGGGAGTACACACACACACATTCGAAGAGCAATATCCACGTTTGGATAAATGGTTTGAAGATCTTCAGTTCGTAACCATTTTAACAAACTGACAGCATTGTTTCGATCCTTATTTTTCACACTGCAGTGAGCACGAAAATGGAGACATTCTTCTGAAAAATGGGCTTCTAAATCACTAGAATAAATCATTTGCAATGATTTTGTCTTTTCTTCAACTTCAGACGGGCTAAGTTTTGTCAATTGAGGAATAAAATTAAATTTATTTTAAAGTGATTTGTAAGCACCCAGTCGTTTTTTTAGTTCTGCTGATAAGGAATCGATTATTACTAAAAAAGTAGCGATTCTGAAATTTTCGCGGCCGTTTTTTTGTTGCATCTCTTCACCTGTATTATTCTCGCCAGGAAGTAGCTTAGGCTTTCGATTGCGTCGAAAATCTCTTTCATATTCCTGTAAAAAGGACAGTTTTTTGGCTTGGTTTTCGAAATCATCGAAATTATCTCGCATTTCGCCAATAAAATGTATAAGTACCTCATACAGTTCTATGACAATGGTGATGTCAATTTCCACACTGTGAAGTTTTTTACTTGTGGCGTTAATACGAATCAGTAAAAATCCCCAAAACACAGTCATGATGGCCGTTTCAAAGCGTTCCAGTTTTAAACGAATACCTCTTGCTTCACATATAACGGCTTTCTTCTGTTCTGTGTCATTTTCGATCGAGACTAACGCTTTATGGATTTCATGCCACGATTCGCGTAAACTTTTGCATGCATCTGCAAGAGCTGACCAACGAGTCGTTAATAGACTTTTGACGGTGAAATGGGCTTGTAGGAGTTCCCAACGCTGAGTTGATGCTGCAAAGAAATTATTCAGCTCTTGGAGTAGAGAAAAGAACGAACAAGCCTCTTGGCTGCTTTCAGCTGCACACTCACCTACTAAATTGAGCGAGTGTGCTGAACAGGGAACATACTCGGTAAGGGGAGAAAATTCCTTTATTTTAGCTTGTAGGCCGTTGTATATGCCTGACATGTTAGAAAGTATGGCGAGCGATATGCTGAAATACGCCATCCCACGCATATTATAGCTCTGTGTGTGAACACGCTATTATGCATAACAATACCTAACGCGGTTCAGTCACTAGCGCAACTGAATCACGGTAGGGATTGGAAATACGCGAGCGGGCGAGCGACGGAGCATGATAGGTGTGGCGAGGGCGGCTGCGGGGCGTGGGGGCGCGCTGTGTGCTGTGTGTGAACACGCTCTTGCATATCGCTATTTCGTACGTAGAATATTTAGGTACTTAGGAAGTAATTTCTTGTTATCATCTGTGACTTTTTTGTCACGATTGGCCGCCCCTAATATCTGGCCGCCCTAGGCCCGGGCCTACATAGGCCTAAGGGCAAATCCGCCTCTGACAGCGGGTATATCAACTATACTAGTAATAATAGAGCTTGCCTTTTTTATTCATTGATGCTAAAAATGTCGATATCCGAATTGATTCTGTTCAACAGCAAGATTGCTGTCCCCACCGGCAGTGTGTCCTGCAGGCCGGGAGATATAGTCTAAGTTGTCGGTGACGGAGATAACCACCGGGAACTTAGAAATGAATGCTCTCCATGATGACCGAGTTTTCAAACCATCCGCAAATCAGTCTGAAGAAATGTGTGGCATTGCGTATTGCGTACATCCCTCCTGACCCGTAGACGGTTCATTCCGAGCATATTCTAAATAACGTCAGTAGGATAGAGCCGCGAGTGGTATACATAACACACTACGTGATTTCTCTTGGTTTGTTGGGAGGCAAAACGTTATTTATTTAGTCCATATATATTTATATGACGTCAGCACTCACCGGCCGCCATTTTTTGTGAGAAATGCAAACAGATTTTTCGTTTCAGAAATATTTAAAATTTAAAATAAGATTTTATTTTGAAAATATCTAAATAGTATAAAATAAAGTCGCTATCCGCATCTTTCTGTTTGTGCGCTTAGTTCTTCTAAACTAGGAAACTTCTTTGATATTGTTTTCACTAACAGAATTTCTTCCTGAAGGTTTATATTTATAATGATAATTGATAGTATATTATATTTATAGAAAGCAGAGAAAAGTCGATGTTTTGTAATAGTGTCATAAAAAAATATTTTCGAGCGCTTACATTGCTAACGCTGGCCAAACCTCTAACGAGATTTTTATTCTTTTGATATTCTATTATATTTCAATATTTTGATATATTCTTTCAAATTATGTTAATGTATTTTACATAAACACTAACTTGCACATATAAAATATCAACAGTAATTTTTTTATCTTATTAGTACATTGATTTCGTAAATTTAATTTATATATATATTATAATTTTTTTTAATTGTGTACTACATAATTCTTAAACTTTATAGGTACTCCTTATTTTTTTTTTTTTTTAAAGCTTCCGATTTTGTTGTCCGGGTTAAATCTTCCCCATAGGAAAAACTAAACCCTTCCACTCACTTTTCCACAAATGATCAGCTAGTCAATCAACACTATGCAAGTGCATTATACAGGGTGTCCGTAAACTCGTAGTACAAGCGGGAAACTGGTGAATCTACATCACATTTGGAGTCGATTTTGTAGTATATATTTTTTTGATTTGAGCTTTCGTTATCGAGTAAATCGAGTTAGAAGTTCATTTTTTTTTTTTTTTTTTTAATCAAATTCTTATAAATTATTACTGAAGATCAAAGTACCCAACTAATTAAAACTATTTGAAAGTAAAACAAATGAAGAAACTCGGATTTGAAGCATTATTTTGAAATCACCCTTCATTTAATCCGGTGTAATCATAAAATATTTCTGCTCTGCAGGGTTAAAACATCTGTTGTTCAACCCTAAACACCAGAAAAAAGTTTAACCCAAAAATAGCCGAAAAATATTTTTTTTTGGTTTTTTTTTTTTTTTTGTGAAAAAGCTCAAATCAAAAAACTTTATGTTTTTTTGGGTTCCCCTTGTGGTGTAGATTCTCCAGTTTCCCGCTTGTACTACGAGTTTCCGGACACCGTGTATAAGTAAAATAAATACAAAACAATACAAGAACAACAACATGTCAACTCACCAGAGATCAAATGGGAAAAAAAATTTCACCGACTCCAGATATTTTCATATCAGAGGGTTCGGCTCGGTAGAACTTCTAACAGGGCCTATAAATCCTACTGATCCCTCAACATAAATATTTAAAAAATCTTTCGTTATCCTACATGTATTCAAAATGACCGACTTTTGCATTTTTATATATAAATTTTTTGATAGATCTAATACGCCTAAATTTTTAATGAGAGAGCTAATTAAATAATAATATATTTAAATAATATACTTTTCATACTTATTTCTTCTATATTTCATACTTGATTTATTATTTAAATGTACTGTAAATAATATATAATCCACCACCACAACACGGGCATGTGCCTAGCGTGGTGGTCTTAACATATCCAATAATTGTAATAACCAAAAAAAGGCATACAGAAAAGTCCGTGAAAGTGTACGTATATCTTCTAAGGATGACCCCCAGGTACGCCCGGGTACTCTTTAGCAAGTAGGTAATAAATTTAAAATAGGTTAAAAAGGGTGTTATGCATACGCATTTTGATTTTAAGACCCGTTTTAAATCAGTGATATTTTAAAGATTACTGTGTGGACGACAGACCAATATTCAGTAAGCAGTACCCACTCAGCACGCAATATACAGTACAGCAATGGCTGTCAAAGGGCCCGGAGCGATCGCGTGATTCCGACATTATTTCCCAAGTCGTTAAGAATCGTTTCCAAAGATTTGTATGTTGCGAAACTCTGATTTATCCTGCGTCAGCTCGCAACTAACAATAATGTGTTACATTTTATATATTTTCTATTTTTATGGCGGCACTCAATCATGCCGTCGTCGATTCTTCAAAGTCGTAAATCCTCCATTTCAAATGCATATCTATAATATCCCCGGTTGTAATTATTCTTCTCCTGCAATTCTCGCCATGTAGTCATCACTTCTGCAGAATGCTTTTTTTATACAAAACGATGTTAAAAGGAGCGCCCGATTAAGGCCATCATTGAAATTAAATTTTATTTAACGTTTGGTTTTAAGAGTAACGGCTGCGCTGCCTTTTTCACACGAAACTTATATTTGAATTTTGTGGCCGAATTACCGAATCAGACTGAATAATCTTCTTTTTTAGTCAAAAGGTGTTGCGAATATCTAGTAGTGTTACGTACCATTTTATTTATTCGTGTTTTAATCTAAGATATACCAGCTACCGTGTACCCGGCGTTGCGGAGGATTGTGAATAATTAGTAGTGTTTATTGTGAATTCTAGAATAAACATCGACTATTAAATGCATATAACTCACTACCTATAATATAATATGCATACATATATATCTACATGTTATGGTTAAGGTTTTCACGGGTGTAAGATGTAGAATATTTTTCTCGGTTTACCCGCGTAACGTAGTCCTTAAAAGGATTTTGAAGTGAAACTTCTTTGACCGGAGTAAAACCGACTCATGACCGTCACGAAAAACCGTGATCATTTGGTGGTGGGGGTACGGGACCCCCACCACCGCTCACCGTTCACTGTCGCTCTCTCACCGTAGTCGCTTACTGAAGTGAGGGAGCCACTGACGAACGTTCTCTCTCTCTCTCTTCTCTCTTTTCTTCTCTCTCTAGCCAACGACGCCACGCCAGGCATCAGCTGCTTGCTTCGTGTACTGCGCGGTGAGTGTAATACGAGTGAAATACGTAATTGATTGTGGTTTATTCGATTTGGAACAGAGTTTTAGTGTCAAAAATGAGTAGTGACGAGATAGAAGTGAGAAAAAAGAGAGAATGAAATGAAAAGAGAGAGAGAAGAATACTAAAAGTTTCACTTCCGTCGTGCGTAGGCTTGCCACACACTGTTTTTTTTTTAATTCCTATGTTTCGGATAGATCTCACAGTCCATCTTCAAAGGCCATAATATGTCTTGAGTTTTGTCTCAAACTGATCGCTTTCGCGTGTCTGTTCGATCCAGAAATCAAAACCTAAGTGAATGCTTATATGGAACCTATTTTTCGCCTCATATCTCACATATAGGTACGTCAATGATTTCAACGTAAATCGGTCGATTGCAATTTAAATTTATGCCCATCAAACATTGATATATTATATTTAGATGAGACATAAAGCGAAAAGACAAGTTCCCAACGCTCTAACTAAAACTACTGAATCCGGTCAACGCGCACCGCTTATCGCGTTCTAATAGTGGAACATCTTTCGACGAGATTTTAGTACGCAATATCACCTGTATACCATCAAATTGCTTTTTCATTAAAAAATTCAACGTAAAAAAAAATAAATTATCGTTTACTTTCAAATAATTGCCAAAATTGCTTCTAAAATCATGAAAAATGAATTCTTTAATGGCCTCTATTTTAAAATTTAAAAATAAAATAAAATAAAGTAGCTCATATCCGTTCCAGATATTTGATATACATTTTGATTAAAAGAATAATTTTCAGCTTTCTTGGGTATTTTGACCTCAAGTCCAATCCAATGCATGATAAAGGCCGCGCAGCCGTTCCCCTTAAGATTGTAGCCAGAGAAAAATAACAATTTTTAAGTAGTGTAATTTTGAATTACCTGTTTTTTTTTAATATTAGCGACTACTCAATGCCATATTTTTTTCCAAATTTATGCAAAACTGCAAAGTGTCTAAAGTCTAAAACATTTTTTTATATTTTGATGAATCTTGGGAAACGAAAGTTCAGGGAACAATTTGATAATAAAAAAAATATTTTTCTACGATTTTGAAAATATTATTTTTTTTTATTAAAGTTAAACCTGTGTTTACAAGACAAGGTTTTTCGTGCAAAAAAAAACATTTGACAAGTAAAAATATTTCACCGATAAATGAAGATATAATATATCTCGACGCCACCTAGTGAGAAATTAAGTATTTAACAATACCTTTCCTACAAACATAAAGTTGGTAGTTTTCAGGGGAAAAAAATCAAAAAGCAATAATTGTCGAATGCCGAATAAGCCGACGTAGCACAGTGGTTCCGTGTAATTGACTGGCAATCAGAAGGTGCGGGTTCAATTCCCGTCAATTCAAGTTAAAGTTAACGATGCTACTAGAGCGATCGCAATTTGGGAGGTGCGCTGCGTGTGTTACCCAGAGGAGCAACTGACGAAATTGAAACAACCATCGCATCGTCTGTACGCAACACTCAACGGTTAACAAATAACGGTTGAACCAACCGGATTGAGTAGTCTATAGGGGATATATATATAAATATATAAAAATTACAAACAATACAAAACAAAATGAACCATTGTCTGTCCAACTGGGAAGGATTCCCGTTTCAGGACATCCAAATTGTGTATTTAGTACATAATATTCTTACAATGGAATGGCGATGCTGTCGAAAGAAATTTTGAGAACATTAATTGATTGCATTCGAAGTGACAGGATGGTTTCTTTATCCTTGAAAGAATCGCAAAGATATAATTTATTACCAGGGTCAATTTGGATAACATTAGTAATTGCATTCAGAACAGATGAATGGTTTCTTTCGGGACATCACAAGTCTGAGATTCTTTCCAGGGCATTTTGGAGAACATTTAAAATTGTATTGTTAGAATTTCCACATTTATATCATTTAAAGATTTTCTTCCGGAAGGTTTGTATATATAATATTATATAATATATATAATAGTTTGTATTATAGAAAGTAGAGAAAAATCGATGTTTATTCTACAATTCACAACGTCAAAACTTTACTCTAAATCATTCAATCTGGGATATTGAAAAGTAGTATATATAATACAAAGCTAGTGCATAATAGAATTCTAGAATAAAAACACGATAACTGTGATTATTATATCAACCATCTCTGTGACAGCTGTTATCTTTTAAATTTAATCTCGTAGAATATTTTTAACAATTACAGCAAATCACATGTAAGAATATGCATGCCTACATTAAGAAATAACGTTTTTTTATGTGAGACAGCTCAGAGTCCCAACTGCTTCCAATCATCCGGAGCCAGTGAGACTATGGCATCCCCAATTGGGATATACTCTGAGGGGAAGGAGATGGGGAAGATGGAGGTGGAGAAGAACCTGGCTCTATATCTATCAGATCTGATCTCCAAACACGACCAAGGCCATTTCAATTCTGAATGGTGGATCATCCACTCTTAAAATAACGTTTTGATTTTGTTGCCAGCAGTCCACTTTTTGCTTTGACACTTATTGAGTGTTTAAATACTATTCTGCAGTTTAAATACGTATGTAAGATTTAAAATGTACACATTGAAATAAATCTTACATATTGAAATAATTAATTACACCACAAAGAGTGGCGATAGATATCGAATTAAATGTTTAACACTATTAACTTGTGAATGATTATCCAATAAGCTTTGTTGATCTTTTCAAGCGTCTACATTAATGTAGATCGCAGAACTAGATAACTTTTTTGTATCTTTTATGTTGTTAATTCATTGGATTCTTACAAAAGGCTATATCTTTACTGATTATGAACGCTATTCATCTTGATACCAATTTAGCAGTGGCCTAGTCAAGTTCCTACTACCTTCTGCCTCCTACCTATTACCTGCAAATCGACCTCGATTTTGTACTAATTAAGGAGTGTTGTTTGGAATTTATTGATATGGATATCTGGGAATTTTATAAATGCGTGTTTAATTAATTTATCTTAATGACCTCCATGAATATATTTTCTAGATTTTTTTCGTAATATTTCTCAATATAGTTCAAACCTACCTGTTTAAATGAACGTTTTGACATCGTCTGTTTTAAAAGAGCTTAACGTGAATAAGGTATCTTTATATACATGTCTATCAAGTTATGTGCAATCGCCCAAAAGAGGAATTAATGTGAACAAACTATTTCTGAACTGACACAATCACAATATCGACAGTAGCGACGGTCCCGACTACACATCTGGGGGTCTTGCATGATGAAATCGATAACTATACAATATCAGATCAATAGGCGTAACTACCAATGGCATGGTCGCGCTGTTGATAGCCAGACCGATAATTATAATGCAATAAAAAAAATATACAAAATTTAAAAAATAACTTATATCATTGATGTCGCTTTTCCAAATTCCTGTAATATTCAAAAATCTGTTAATGAAAAAATAAGAAAATACACAGATTTAGGAAATGAGATAAAAAAAATTTGGCATTCTCAGAGTATAAAAATATTACCATTCGTTATTTCGGCTACTGGCATTATACCTAGCTCTCTCATTAAAAATTTAGGCGTATTAGATCTATCAAAAAATATATACATAAAAATGCAAAAATCAGTTATTTTAAATACATGTAGGATAACGAAAGATTTTTTGAATATTTATGTTGAGGGATCAGTAGGATTTGTAGCCGAACCCTGTGATATGAAAATATCTGGAGTCGGTGAATTATTTTCCCATTTGATCTCTGGTGAGTTGACGTGTTGTTCTTGTATTATTTTGTATTTATTTTGCTTATATAATGCACTTGCATAATGTTGATTGACTAGATGATCATTTGTGGAAAAG
Organism: Hesperophylax magnus; assembly: GCA_026573805.1. NCBI lineage: Eukaryota > Metazoa > Arthropoda > Insecta > Trichoptera > Limnephilidae > Hesperophylax > Hesperophylax magnus. Next base: position 13,893,392 of record JAIUSX010000084.1, read on the forward strand.
TGTGTGGAAGGGTTTAGTTTTTCCTATGGGGAAGATTTAACCCGGACATAAAATCGTTAATTATAGAAATCGATATACGCTGGCAATACTGGCGAATCTGCTATGAATTGACATTCCTAAACGTCAGACGCCTAAGTAAAAGTTAAAATTTTTAATAAACTAACAATGTCGATTTAAAATAATAACTTTAATTTACATTGGCAGTCCGCATGTAATTTTTGATAGTAAAAAAAGAGTTAGTTTATTCACGTGGTTTTTAGTCATAAGTCGTAACTAACAACGCTTGTTTCTCCAAGCTGGACGGAATCAATTGATCGCATTTTAGATGAATTAATCAATGGATACGATTTTTTTTCAATTCTAAGAGCTTAGTTAGTTAACTTCCATTCATTATAAGTCAGTTATTTTGTATAACGAACGACATTATCCAAAAAGTTGTGATTATTGACAGACCTAGGAGGCCTTGACAGTAGCGGCTTTTTTCTACCAATTATCGAACAAGACTTAGACAATGGCAGTTGACAACGACAATTATAATAATGTTGATAAGAGAACACAGTAAGCATGCTCTATATTAGTATTAGACAAGTATGGATTATAATTCTAAAATTATTGGTTTAAAAGAACACTTTTTTCTTGTTGAAAATTTAATTGTAATTTTTGGTATGATCATCATTTTTTCAAGCAAATAGATATACATAGGTAAATTCCAAGGCCTCATAACCATAGGATAAAGAAGAAGATAAGAAATGCCACGTGGAAGTGTTTTGTGATTCAAATCGCCGTGATTACGAAATTGAAATGGGATAGCGATATACAATGTCAGGCAGGGAGTAAGGGAAACAGAGCGCGTACTAAATGATCGAGAACCAAAACTTTTATTTTTATTTTTATGTGAAACTGCACAAAAGTTACAACTACTCCCAACCATTCCAATATATTCCATCTGGAGCCAATGAGTCTATTCAATTTTGTATTGAAGCATTGATATATTATATTTAAATGAGATATGAAAAGAAAAAATAGGTTCCTCTTTCAGACCTCCAACGGACCTCCAACTCTCCTAACGCTCTAATTAAAAATACTGATTCCTGTCAAATTCCTGTACACTCTAAAATTGAGTGGAAGAATTTTAGACGAGATATTCGTACGTAGTTCTTTGTTTTATGCTCTTAATGCACAATGGAAATTACTATAATATGTGCTAATTTGTGGAAGAATCGATATACGTTAATAATTAAAAAAAGCTGATATTCGTATTTAATATTGTATAGAAAACGAACTAGGACCTAGAACCTCAATTGCTTACTACAGACTACATGTAGGTATTCCATTAACCGCTTGATTTTACAATATTGCGACATGAAGCATTGAAATCTACGAAATGAATCGTGAAGTCATTCAGTAATTCAATTTAAAAAGGGTATGTCCAATTTTAGAAATGTTCTGCCTGGAAATTTTATAATAAACCTGTTTGTCAATAAAATACAGTAGTACCTACTTTTGCAATTGAAAAACGTATTTTTTTTATAAATTAGAGTAATTGTTCGATTGGCTATAAAAGGACGTAGAAGCGAAAAGCTAAACTGTGCAATGATTAAGAACTATTAGGAATGCGTTTCATTTGAAATTGGAAACTTGCGAAGAACCTATCAACTTAATGCATTCTGACTAGAGCCAGTGCAACTATGGAGTTTTCAATTTTGAGTATGTTTTGGGAAATAGTTTGCTATTCTAAATATTTGCTTCTTTCCAGGGATTATAGGGAGGGAGTAACACTGGAGAATATCTTCCGCTCTCGAAGAATGTGAAAAGATTTTACTTTTTTACGATGGTTGCAAACAGGCGAACTTGAGAAAAAAAATTCCCCCAGGGGCCTGTGTTATCTTTGGGGATGCCTTTTGGAGGGTATTTTGGGGGAAAGGAAGGAGAGGAAGTTCTGAGAAGGAAAAATGTATCAGGAGTGCGTACTCTCACTGCGGTGCAAGGCGATGATATAAGCATGAGAGTTCGGCTGGAGAGGCCAAAAGGTCTCCCTCAACTAGTCTCTCTCTAAGACCTAGACAAATCTCACCCCGTGAACCCGGGCATCCCTGCTAAGTCACCAAACGTAGCAAACCACCTGGGGTGACCTATGGGAAGGGGTGTTTGTTATCCAAAAATGGTTCCCGGGGCGGCGGTACGCCTTCCCCCAAAATTTAGGTAATTTGTGAAAAACCCAAGCAAATGCAAGTACTTTACTTTTTTTATTTGGTCTTGCCGGGTTTCGAACCATTGCACACGAGTCCTGAGACAAGGAAATAACTGCTCTGCCAGATAGGTCATCAAGAATGGAGATGATGCTGCGATCACCTCGGCCTTGATCTAAGCCGTGATTTTCGTTAATTAAATACCACTGTGGCACTGCATTGTGTACTTTCGAAAATTACTTCCACTCTTCCAAATTAATAAATATCAGTTCTAGCCACAGACATAGGAATTAATAGGCGAGAAGATAATGGCGAGGTGTAAAATCAACTGTTGAAGAACGAAGGGGGTGAAGCTGACTTTGATTTGTCAATAAATCAATCTGACAGTAAATAGGCATCTCGCATTATAATATCACCATTTACTTCTTAAAAGTAAAATCTGCTTTTGAATGAATAGACATTTTTACATGGGAGCGCAAATTACTCGCAACGTTATGAACAAATTTGCGAAGTCCAAATTCGGCAAAAAAATTCGGTTCTATTTTCAGAGTCGAATATTTCGTTTAAGTATTTAGTTAAGACACTTTTATAAATGTTCATAATTTACTTCCCAGCAACCAACCAGCTTTGTGTTTCGCGTCCAGACATGTTTCTACAACTGATCCATATTATACGATGTGAATATGCTTAAAATAAAGTAAAATAATGCTTATATATGGAATGTAATACGACAATTGGGTTTATTCTCTTTTCACATCTATTTTTACAAGTTTTCATAGCACAAGTCAACATTTTGCCGTGTTATTTCGTAAAATGAACCGATGATGCCTCGACCATAGTTCGCACAAGAATGATGACGTCACGTTTTCAAAATTCACTTGAGGCCATACGCGAGCACAGCCGGCTCCAATGGAACCGGTATGGGGAGTGGGGATAATACGCTTTTAATCACTTAGGGCAGGTCTACTAATATTCATATGTCTATGGTTCTAGCAATTTTTTATTCAATCTGTTTTAAACATTAGTAGTTACTAAGTGCCCGGTTTACCCCGGATTATTAATACCTTTGTGGGACTACTTTAACTCATCCCACATATGATAACACTAAAATAATTACTCCGCCGCCTGAAGCCCCGGGAGAGCTAGGCACGGACGGGAACGCAACTCTCCGTCATTCTAGTTTCAACTTTCGACCAGACCACCACTCTCCACTACCACCGTCTCTGCGTTCGCATAACTTGTAAATTCATTTTCGCAAATAAATTCAACAAAGATCGCAGACCTTTATCTTTCAATCATCCGAATTCCTTGAACACAGATTTACGATACCGGCAGCCATCGTAAATTTCACTCCACACATCGCTATCATACTGGCGACTCCACGCTGCCACACTGGTGATCCCGACGTTTATTCTGCCATACTGGTGACCCTCGACATTTCTTTGGGTGGTAATAATATTTAGTGGACACGGTAGGTCGAACGTTGAAGCTGGAATCCTGGACAATTGAGTAAGTAACTTCCAATCTCATTACTTTCAATCTCATTTTCAACATTTTCAAGTCCAGTATATTTATTAGAGTCTGATTGTCGAATTATAAAGCACATTTCAAAAAAAAAACATTATTGTCCCACCAATTCTAATACTTAAGTATATCAAATATACCCACTAATCTGAACCAAAAAACTCGTATATTCGAATAGTATAGTGCCAAAAAATCTCAATTTCAGTGAAACACCGCACCAGCAGCTGCAGACCAAGCATCAAATTCACCGCAGAACGCAACAATCTCTGCAGAACAACATCAATTTCATCGCAGATCAAGGATCTACCGGATTTACTACGCAGGCAGAACTTCAGTTCCGGACCTCGTAACATCCACCACAAATCAATGCCCAGTAATCAACACCAAGTAACGAACCATAATTAATCCTACATACAGTGATTTTACAGCTTAATTTCCGAATACGAACATTCTAAAATAACTTTAAAAAAAAATTTTTTTTGCAAGTGTACAATATTGTTACATGTTTATTAAATTAAGTGACCAGACAAGTTGAACTCGTCACAGTACATTCACATTATTTACATTGTATGCACTCTAGATTAAGGGATTTTTGAAATTTTCGGATATCATCAATCTAACATTTTTGAATTTTTAAATTTTTTTTCAAAACCTTAATTTACTGTCGTCATTGCTTGTGTTTCCTTGCTATATTTTACACTTACATCTGCCTATTTTATACTGCCTATTGCTTGCCGTATTATCAAAACAATATGTCATTCGAGAATAACCAGACATCGAACGAAATCCACGGTAATAATTCCACAATGGACACAACAATAAACTCTGTCTCGGTTAAACTACCCGCGTGCTGGCGCGACAACATTGCACTTTGGTTCGCACAAGCCGAGAGCCAATTTTCTAACTCAAGACTAAAGGATGATCTCACCAAGTACAACATTATTGTTGCCGCTTTGGATATGGAGACCCTCAGGACCGTAAGCGACATCGTCATCAATCCTCCTGCAGCAGACAAGTACACTCATCTCAAATCAGCACTCATCGAGAGGTTACAAGATTCGGAGGAAAAGCGACTCACTCGTCTTCTAACCGGACTACAGCTCGAGGACAGGAAACCTTCTGGACTGCTTCGACTAATCCATGAACTCGCTGGTCCCGGGCTATCGGAGAGCCCAATCGTTCGCGTACTTTGGCTGCAAAGACTCCCGCAACACATTCAGGCCATTCTTACCGCACTACCCGACGACAATCTGTTGCAACTAGCATCTGCAGCAGATAAAATCTCGGAAGTTTATCAAAAATCTGAATGTGAAACTATGGACAGTAAACATTATAATGGCATCCCGAACTCGAATCCAAACATCAGTGCTATATTACAAAACTTACAAGAACAAATTTCGGCACTCACTCTAGAAGTCAGTCGACTTAAAACGACTCGGAGAGATGTTCATGGACAGGCAAACATTAATTTCGAAAACCGAAATCCCAGCACCCGCCGCGAATGGCGTCATCCATCGACATCGTACCCAAATTCCGCGCACCGACCTCGTTCCAGGTCACGCGGTAGACCGTTAAACACCAATAATACCGCACACGGCTACTGCAGGTACCACGCAAAATTCGGTAACAAATCACATAATTGCATCAAACCATGTACCTTTATTAATAACAAGTCGGGAAACGACAATGGAAACCCGCAGTAGGGACGTGCGATTTTCCTAAAAAAAACTTGTCGTCTCTTCATTCACGAACTTGTGACGCGACAGAAATTTTTAATCCAGATAAATTTCCGATACCACAGCTCCACGACTTCGCACACAAATTAAATAAGGCGAAAATTTTCTCTACAATTGACCTAGTGCGCGCCTACAATCAAATCCCAGTCGACGAGGCGGACATACCGAAAACCGCAATAATAACACCGTTTGGCTTATACGAATTTACATCGATGCAGTTCGGACTATCTAACGCAGCCCAAACCTTCCAAAGATTTATGCACGCTGTAACAAGAGATTTAGAATCATGTTTCGTGTATATAGATGACATTTTAATTGTATCGGAAAACGAGCAAGAACATCTAAAACATTTAGATGCCCTTTTCCAACGCCTCACAGAAAACAACCTGATAATAAACCTCAACAAATGCAAATTTGGTCTACCAGCCGTTGATTTTCTAGGACACACAATATCACCGGACGGTATCACTCCCATCAAGGAGAAGGTGAAAACGATTGAAGATTTTCCACTTCCCAAAACAATGCAAGGTTTAAGACGTTTTCTTGGAATGTTGAACTACTACAGGAGATTTTTGAAGAACTCAATCAGCACCCAGATTAAACTCTTCAACTTCACAGCAGGCTACAGGAAAAATGACAAAAGAACCCTCACTTGGACTCCGGAATTGACAGCTGCGTTTGAGGAATGCAAAAATCAGCTGGCAAATGCCACCCTCCTCGCGCACCCGGATCCCCAGGCGAAAATCGCCATAATGGTCGACGCGTCTGATTTAGCAATCGGCGCATCCCTCCAACAGTTCAAAGGTGATGCATGGCAACCTTTAGGATTTTTCTCCCGTAAATTTACACCCGCTCAATGTAAATATAGCACTTTCGACCGGGAGTTAACAGCATTATTCGAAGCAATCAAATATTTTAGAAATGAAATAGAAGGTAGAAATTTCACAGTCTACACCGATCACAAACCGATTACGTTTGCGTTCAGCAAGAAACGCGCTTCAAGCTCACCGCGACAAGAAAGACAACTAGATTTCATTTCACAGTTCACCACCGACGTTAAACACATCTCCGGTCATCTCAACACCGTAGCAGATACGCTGTCTCGAATAGAAGAGATAAACAGCCCCTCTGCTATTGATTACAGACGTATGGGGATAGAGCAGAGTCACGACGACGATCTTATTAAGGCGCATGAGGACTCCTCCCTTGTCTTGCGGAAAATGATAATTCCCGACACGGACGAATTATTATGGTGCGACATCTCCACTGGTCGTGTGAGACCCTTTGTTCCTCGAGACATGAGAGAACAAGTAATAGCCAACGTACACAACGTATGCCACCCAGGCGCCTCCGGCACCTCCAACAGCATACGTCAGAAATTCGTCTGGCCCAAGATGGCAAAGGAAATCAAAACCTTCGTCAAACAGTGTGTCGCTTGCCAGAAAGCCAAAGTATCACGACACACAACTGCACCCACAGCGACATTTATCCTGCCCGAGGATCGATTCAGAAACGTCCACATTGACTTGGTCGGCCCTCTACCAGCTCGCAATGAGTACAAATACCTCCTAACAATGATTGACAGGTACACTCGCTGGCCAGAAGCAGTGCCATTAAAAGATATGTCCGCAGAAAACGTAGCTACAGCCTTAATGTCACACTGGATAGCTCGACACGGCGTTCCAGACACAATCACCACAGACCAAGGACGACAATTTGAATCCTGTCTTTTTAGGAGCCTCACTCAAAAATTCGGTATCAAACATAACCGAACCACCGCCTACCACCCGCAATCTAACGGAATTATTGAAAGGTGGCACAGGACCCTTAAAGCATCTCTGATGGCGCTTGATAACTCGGACTGGTTGGAAAATCTCCCGATCATCCTACTCGGTTTGAGATCAACAGTCCGCGAAGACATAAAATGCTCACCCGCCGAAATCACGTACGGAAGAACACTTAGGCTACCATCTGAATTCTTCACCACAACCCACCGCGAAGAACCCGACACCTACGTCGGACGCCTACAAAAAAGGTTTAATGAGATGAAACCCACTCCCGCTAGTAACCACAGCGCTGGAAAATTTTTCATCCACAAGGATTTACCGCATTCATCACACGTTTTCCTACGCACCGACGCCGTAAGGAAACCACTTCAAAACCCCTACGAAGGACCTTTCGAAGTCAAAGAACGTGACGATAAAACTTATGTTATCATGGTCAACGGTAAACCAAAAAGAGTCTCAATAGATCGACTGAAACCTGCATTCTTTCAAAGCACTGAAGAAATTCCATCAAGAGGAACCGTCACACAGCCTCCAATAACGAAAATGACAACTCGATCCGGAAGACATGTTCATTTCCCGGACAGATATCAAGCGCAGTAATAATTTGGCAATATCATAAGGCACAGTAATTAGCCAAAAAAACTAACCAGAAACCTTAGATTGACGTATCCATAAATTTCATAAATTAATTGTAACTATCATATCGCAAATGTCAGACAATCTAATAAATTACTGTTACTAAAACAAAAAAAAACAAAAAAAAACAATATAAAATTTACTATCAATAATACGCATATATAAGCATCCTACAATAAAATCTTTATTATGTAAATATTCACAATACTATGTACTACGTCAAAAGTGCATTAATAAAAACAACAATAGAACTGTCATAACAAGCTATTTTAAATCATCGTAAACAATCATAGTATACACAGGTAGCTCACTACTACGCTAAGTACATTGCGACTAGCGCTCGCCGTTCATCAATAATTATGTCTACCTTTATATCATTTATGTTACCTATTTACTACAGCGAATAAAAATTCGTACGGCCACTCATAGGTACACAGTTACTATGCAGCGGCGGCATTGAGCCACTATTATTATTATTTTACCATTGCTGCTATATTATTACTTACCATTGTTATTACTTTTCTGTCGCTAACCGAGCGCAATATTATCACAACATTATGTACCTTAGATTATAAATGGACTTGTGTTTTTGTAAATTATTATTGACAGTGTAAAATATTCATTGTTGTAATTATGTACTAAATGCCTTTGTATCGCGTAGAGACGCTGGGGGGGAGGTATGTGGGACTACTTTAACTCATCCCACATATGATAACACTAAAATAATTACTCCGCCGCCTGAAGCCCCGGGAGAGCTAGGCACGGACGGGAACGCAACTCTCCGTCATTCTAGTTTCAACTTTCGACCAGACCACCACTCTCCACTACCACCGTCTCTGCGTTCGCATAACTTGTAAATTCATTTTCGCAAATAAATTCAACAAAGATCGCAGACCTTTATCTTTCAATCATCCGAATTCCTTGAACACAGATTTACGATACCGGCAGCCATCGTAAATTTCACTCCACACATCGCTATCATACTGGCGACTCCACGCTGCCACACCTTTTTTATTTGAAAACCCTGTGATGTCTGCACTTATTATTTGATATTTAAATAAGCAAGGACTTTGTGAACTGAAAATATTTTTATAAACTTGAAACTCCAGACAGAAGAAACTTTGCTAATTTGAATCACAAGGCAATAACCACTAGCGCTGAATAAAATCAAACATATCGATTTTTACTAGATACCTATAATATTGAAGCTTCCGTCGAGAGCTAGAAATTGACTTTTCCAAATTTCATCGCTTTATTGCAAAAATCTTTATTTTACTAGCTGACGTTTACCCGGCGTTGCTTGGGTTATCCTTAGGAGTTAGACATATATCACAAAGACTTTTCTGTAGGCCGTTTTAAGATATACAATTCCGTAATACATTATTTTGATGTATCTCATAAGTTTTATCCAGGATTAGCAATGTAAGCGCCCAAAAACTTTTTACGACTTGATTACAACACTTTTCTCTACTTTCTATAAATATAATATGCACATATTATATACATAAACCTTCAGGAAGAAATTATCTAAATGATAGTAAAAACAGTATCAAAATCCGTTGCGTAGTTTAAAAGAACTAAGCGCACAAACAGATGGACACGGATAAGCGACTTTATTTTATACTATTTGTAGATAATCAGGCAGTTCCAAGTGTAACCAATTTGCGATAAATGCAACAAATTTATTGCGTAACACCAATAAATACAAATAGTTTATTGCTTATAATCGATTATTTTATCGACTTGGTTGCATTTTGCAAAACTATGCGTTGATTATTTTTGTTTTATATTGCTTTATTCTGTGAATGAAGACAATTAATCACTTTCGCTTGTTGCTTCCTGGAGATTTAAACTCCACCAAGCTGTTCATTCATGCAATTAATTCTGCCGTTGAAATCATAATAATACCTACATATCTCTTGAGTTCACAAATGAGCGCCTTGAATGCATCTATGAATTATGTATTAGCATTGTCAAGTCGGTGAATAAAGATATCAGAGCAAGTGCAAATACAATATTTAGTAAACACCGCTGTGATTGGTGCATAAAATAATCAAGATTTGATTGATACACGGGGAAAAATTACTATTGTTGCTAATTTATTAAGAATCTATTCAAATTATTCGTAATCCGGTTAAAAACGGCATTGCAGGTCCTTAACGAATGAATTAATAGGTTTCTTAATAAACTTTTAGTAAAATACGAATGTGCTGTCACGTGTATGTTCCGATATTTTAGGAATATACTAAAAGTTTTTAAGCCGATTACCAATAATTTGAAGATATTTTTAATAAATTTGCAATTCCTACACATTTTTCTCCGAACAGCAGCGTCTAGGCCCCGTAGTAAGCGCTCAAACATGGTTTGAAAGGGAGATATGTAAATACGAATGTTAGAGGGAGCGCGCTAATTTTAAAAAAGGTAACAATTAAGCGAAAATGGGAAAATATTTAATAAAACACTACTCGATTGAAATAAAGCAAAAATCTCTCGACAAATGCTGTAGTTACATTTAAAGATATACTGTGAATTTTTTCATGCCTATAACATCATCTGCGTCATCGTGTACACAGATAAAACCTACTTTGTAGTCAGAATAGACATTTAGTAAGCCTTAAAAAAGTTGGTCTGAGGGTGCGCTTCTTGGAGGTCTCCGCGCAGTCATGGAAATAGCCAACGAATTTTTTTGTAAAAATTACGTCATAAGGTACATGAACGGGAATTGTTTCTTACGGTAGGAGTCGATTAGTAGATGAAAAAATAGATCTGCCAACCAGCAGTCTGGACCATTCGCAGGCAGCCGGATTGAAAGTATAAAAATTATGGATAAAAATTGGTAAATGATACTTCATAGAGTATACAAAGAAACCAACGATTAACTGTAGTCCAGATCGTACCATTGAAGAATTTATTGGTCTGCCGACTAGCAGCCCATCTAATGATTATTCCAGCTCGTCGAAATAATACCCAGATGTCATGTTAGGGCAAGTCAATTAATTTGGATGTCTATGGGGGTTCCAGATTGAATTCTGGATAAAGTGACCTACATGTTACTTGATCAATTGACCTGCATGTTAATTGATAAAGTGGCCTGCATGTTAGTTGATAAAGTGACCTGCGTGTTAGTTGATATTGTGACCTGCATGTTAGTTGATAAAGTGACCTGCATTTTAGTTGATAAAGTGGCCTGCATTTTAGTTGATAAAGTGGCCTGCGTGTTAGTTGATAAAGTGACATGTATGTTAGTTGATAATGTGACCTGCGTATTACTTGATAAAGTGATCTGCATTTTAGTTGACAAAGTGGCCTGCGTGTTAGTTGATAAAGTTACCTGCATATTACTTGATCAATTGACCTGCATGTTAGTTGATAAAGTGGCCTGCATGTTAGTTGAAAAAGTGACCTGCATTTTAGTTGATAAAATGGCCTGTGTGTTAGTTGATAAAATGGCCTGCGTGTTAGTTGATAAAGTGACCTCTACTTTACTTAATCAATTGACCTGCATGTTAGTTGATAAAGTGACCTGTACGTTACTTGATCAATTGACCTGCATGTTAGTTGATAAAGTGACCTGTACGTTACTTGATCAATTGACCTGCATGTTAGTTGATAAAGTGACCAGCATTTTAGTTGATAAAGTGGCCTGCTTATTAGTTGATAAAGTGACCTGCATGTTACTTGATCAATTGACCATTAATAATAGTAAATAATATTATAATACTTAGGTAGTTTGTGTAGCGCCATTTAGTGAAGTCGCAAGGACGATTAAAGTGATTTAAATTTATTGAGAGAGTAGAAGGTTACTTAATATTAACCTGCGCCTGTGCTAACAATTTTTATCTTCGCAATTAGTTGTTACAAATTAAACTTGTGCTGTTATGTGCGGCAAGTAAATGCCAAATAATAAAAGGAAAAACTTTATAATTATTATAATCGCCATGTCGTGGGTGATTAGCACAACTCCATGTTACACTAAAATAAATGCAAAATATCCAGAACACTCTCAAACTGTGGTATGTGTAAAAAAGATTGTATTAAAAATAAAGTTTTTTTTACTATTATACATCTACTTTTATTAATAGACTAGCGGATGATAGCGGACGGTTATGATTTTTTTTATTTATATTATTTTTTTTATATAGAGTTCACAAAAGTTTTGTCAACACCTCACTAGGAGAACCTGTGCTGAGGTGTTCGCATGTATTGGGAATGAGTTACTATGCCGTCATAAGTAAAAACACACCATCATCCTTGAGGTACTCAAGTATTCGTTTCATCCATGGCAGTAGTGATGTATACAATACATAGTATGTTAATAGTCGCTAGATCATACTGTTACATATTACATAAACATAGTTACGTGAAAAGAAAGGAATACAACATGAAGTTTACTTAAAGATACAGTTAAGACGAAAGAGAACAAAATACAAAACAGAAGTAGATCATAATCAATACAAGTATTTAAAATGCAGGGCATTTAAAACATTACCAAATAATAATAGAAAAATAATTTATTTAGTAAAACTAAAAACGTAATATAAATGCTAATTAATATGTGTTATGTTTCGTTTGGGTGACATATTTTTGAAAATTTTGTACCTTTAGTTGTTATCCATCTGTGATCTGTTTTTTTCTGTTTGTGTATTGGTGAATTATCAGCACGTTGTTTCAGATTAGGTAGTGTTGGGAAGTAAGAGCTTCATAGATGCTCTCATAGAGGGCAGTGCATAGAATTTGCGTGGAAGTCCGCAAGATGGCAGCCAGTGGCCAGTAGTCGCCAGGGCCAGTGGGAATGCTCCCAGACAAACTTCCTGTTTCAGATCTCAATTAGCCAGCTTCTAGTTAGGTCGACTATCGAGTCACCATTGTAATAGGCGAAGTATTAATAAATCCCTGATTTATCATAAAGAACCAATTATTTATAATCTCCTTCCACGACGAGTTGGAGAACTGTTTGTGGGTACACAACAGGTAGCAATAAGTTATAATGTTTAATGTAATAATACTTAATATTTGTCAGTGCGTGGAGTGTTTTATCGGGCTGATAAGGTTTAGGTTTGTTAAAGATCTGGTTATTATGGAGGGCTGAGATTGTGACGGAATATGTTGTTTGTATTTGAGGAGGTAAAGAATCGCTCTGGCATAAAATTATTTATTTATTTATTTAACGCTCAGAGGGCTTTTACATGTAGGGGCTACAATTTTGATGACAGATAATTTTGAAACATAAGAAAGAAATAATAAAAATTAAATTAAATTAAAAATACATGCAAGAAACAAAAAAAAAAACAAGAAAAAGATCAAGAACGTAAAATAAAAAATACGGTGATTTGACTGGTTTACAAAAATACAACTTCTATTTAGGAATAGTGTTGAAGTAAGGGCGGCTTGCACCATAAGTTAAATTTGATTTAAATATAATTTTAAACACATTATTTGATTTAAGTCGACTTGGCGTCTTTCACCACAAAATTTAAGTCGTTAAATGCGTTTAAAGAACTGTCAAAGTTAAATACCCAAAAGCGGCTGTTTAACTGAGTTAAACGTGTTTAGCCCTACTCGTAAAGCAGTAATGTGAAAAATATTTTGGTTATCTCTTCGATTTCTGATTGTGTTTAAAATCTATCTCATTTTAATTTGTATTCACAATGAACATTTGGGATTTGTATTCTGACGATCATGAAGAAATTATGTTATAGAAATTATAAATAACTTAAATAAATTATAATATAGTCAGAGAATTAAACAAGAGAACAAATTTATTTGAAACACTCAGTGCCAAGAAGTTTCAAAGAATATTTCGTCTCAGTAAAGAAATGACATCATTATTAGTGCAAGAAATTGAACCTCAGTTAAAATTCAACACCAATAAAACATCAGCGAGGTGCTCGTCACTTGGAGCTAACACTCCTTATCGAGGAGTACTTTGCAAGGTTGTAAACTTCTAATCATACCTACAGCATTCTTATAATACTTTAAAACAATATAATATGTAAAAGAAATAAAAAAAAACAAAATTACTCGGATAATTGTTTTATTTTTAATTCCAACAACAGAAGCTCTTTTTGTCTTATTTCATCATTATGTCTATTTGCTTTAACTTTTTCTTCATAAAATAAATGAACACACTATTAAACCACACACACAATCACAAAATATTTTGAAACTTCAAGTAAAATGAAACATCGTAGCTGTTTTATTTACGCGTTAATGGCGGTAACCACGCGGTAACTGTTTTACCGACGCGTTAAACACGTTTAACTAAAATTGCCACCGAACTGCGTGGTGCAGGACGCAACTAAACGCATTTAAGTTAAATGTATTTAGGGTCTTAAATACGTTTAGTTAAATACAATTTAAGATAAAATTTGCGATAGTTGGTGCAAGCCGCCCTTAAGCCGCCCTTAAGGTGCAAGCCGCCCTTAAGCCGCCCTTAAGGTGCAAGCTGCCCTTAAGGTGCAAGCCGCCCTTAAGGGCGGCTTGCACCTTCTTTACTGAGACGAAATCTTCTTTGAAACTTCTTGGCACTGAGTGTTTCAAATCAATTTGTTGTTGTGTTTACTTCTCTGACTATATTATAATTTATTTATAATTTCTATAATATAATTTCTTCATGATCGTCAGAATACAAATCCCAAATGTTCATTGTGAATACAAATTAAAATGAGATAGATTTTAACCACAATAAGAAATCGAAGAGATAACCTAAACAAAATTTGACAGTACTGCTTAGAGTAGGGCTAAACACGTTTAACTCGGTTAAACGGCCGCTTTTGGGTATTTAACTTTGACAGTTCTTTAAACGCATTTAACGACTTAAATTTTGTGGTGCAAGACGCCAAGTCGACTTAAATCAAATAATGTGTTTAAAATTATATTTAAATCAAATTTAACTTATGGTGCAAGCCGCCCTAAGTATTGGTTTCGCATGGTGTGAAACCATTGTATTGGGGAGTTCGCAATGTGTGCTGGAGTAAAATAGTGTATTTTGTCGTGTTGTTGTTGTTGTGGTTGTTTAATTGACAAAACTTTGAGCAGGTTGTAAATTTTCTCAGAGTCAGTGTCGTATGGTACTTAAAGAATTAGTTTAGTAGTTGACTTTTGTGCTTTTTTTAGAGGATCTAGGGAGTTATTGGTTGCACTTCCACAAGACAGTAGTGGTTTGGAGTATACTTTTGAGAATGTAAATTCTAGTGTATCTGAAAACTGGGGGCATTTTAATGGCGGAAATAAGATTATTGTATTGTAACTTGAACATGCCATGTCTTCCTCGGGCATCCTCGACTTCTCCTGCCATTCACTTCCACGTCATACATTCTCCTTACACCCCTTTCTTTGTTCATTTGATTAATTTGATCGTTCCATATCTTCCTTGGGCGTTCTCGATTTCTTCAACCATTACTTCCATGTCATATATTCTACTTACACCTCTTTCTTCGTTCATTACTTACGTCACATTTTCCCACAAATAATTATTTCATTCTTCTCTTCATTGGGCGTTCCCGACTCTTTCTACCATCCACTACGGTATACCATATTGTTACTGAAACTACATCAGATCGAATTTAATTCGACTCATGTAGGTATCTCATTCCAGTGCCGAGATAATGTGTAAACCTTTAGTGGACGTCACCGACTTCTTCTACCATTCAAACCACTCTCTAAACACTCCCGACACTAATAAGAATAAACTTTGAAGCTTTCTGCAAAATCGGACCAATAGTTGTTGAGTCTGTAGACTGGACAAACATTGGTTTTTATTTACATAGATGTATTTTAATATATATATATTTGAATGAGGATTGAACCTTCCTCCCGGGTGATATGATATTCTGTTTCCACTGGTCTGTGCTTCTTGTGTAAACACACTGTAAAGATGCAACAGCTGCATTTTCACTTAAAAATATTTTTACTCTGATACAAAGAAGTTACAAAAAATGGTCAGATTTATTTCACTAATGAGCGAATTGATAAAAAAAAGTTCAATTTGACATTTGATGCTTTACTGACCATTCAATAACTTGACCTCAAATTTTAATTTACTTCGTTATTGACCTTCTCTGTTCAATGTTAGCAATGTTACCTTTAATGGGAGCTTATTATTTATGATTTGAACATAATACCTGCATTGGATTATATTGAATACCTCTGGAACCTGTTGAACTTATTCGCTGAGTTCCTGGTCATGATTTTATTGTGATCATTGCACTCGGCAGGTGAAAAATAATTCACCATCCTAAAAAGGGTATACCCAATAGGATGAGGAAATACAAATTCGACGAAGTCATCGACATCCAAAGATACAGACTCAAATGAACACAGACTTACCCAACATAAAATCATTTTTCATGAGTGTCATTTTTGCGAGCTGAAGGTAAACCACCTGACGATGTTTTTGGCTCCAGGGGGGTTCGAGAATGCTTTTAGTAAACTATTAATGACATCAGTCGTGTATTGACCACATGCTGACCACCGAAGAGCGCACATTGAAATAATCAGACCATGCGCAGAAAAACAAAGTTAGCTAAAGCTAGGTTTGCAGCGCTGACCATTGTGGGACTTTTCTACGCAGGATCTAAATGTTCGTTCTAAGCAAATCGCCTGACATAGAGAAGCTAACTTTGAGTGCGGTTAGTAAATTATAACACATTTGTAAAAGTTTCTAACAAAATAACGTAAAAATTGATATAAATCTTACATTTATTTGAAGCAAGACAACTACGTCACGCAACAAATTAAGACAACACTTTTGTCACAAAATGAACTATCTTTGTTTGTTTCGCGTGCGTCTTTAGAAGCTTGTACAACAAGTTCATCAAGATGGGAAGTTGTATTAGGGTGAAGACACATTACGCTATTAGCATTATGGCTTGGCCTTTTTACGCATATCGTTGGCCATACACCTCGAATGGGAATTTATGGCGAGCGATGTGCCGAAATAAGCCAAGCCACGAAAATATTGCGCGCTTATTGCGTGGCTCTGCAACATTGAAATTAGGAAAGAGAGGGTTGATCTATTGTTAGTATCTATCGATGTTTGCATACGATAATTACTTTGATATGATTTACGCTTTTCACGGCTAAAAGTATTATAGTGATTAATTTTTGGGGTATTACGCCGTTTTGACATGCTAAAATAATTTTAGCTATAATTTTTCTGATCTAGCGAATTAGTCACGTCAAAAATGTCTATATAATTTGTATATTCGTTTGCTAAACAAAGTAAGCGTTGAATAAAATTACTTTTTCACACCGTTCCCATATTAACGAGCTGTGTCACGTGCTTGGTCACTATTCAATCGATGTTATTGTTTCCCCGTTCATATTTGAACCTTTATCAAGATTATTATAGGTACCCATGCCTTGGCAAAATTGCCTACCTGATTATCAGTGCGATATTCGTATAATATCTGAAGTGAAACCACCAAAACACTACAGCGCAAATGCCAAAGCAACAGCTGTTACAAACCTGTATCTGTTAATTAGATAATAAAAGTTAATAAAAGTATGTTACAATATGATGTTAACACACATAGAATCTTAATTCTATGATAAAAGTTCTTGTTTATTATTCAAAAAATGTCAAATCACCAACGCGAAATTCACGAAACCTAACATTAATAGACATTCACAATTAGATGTCAAATAATGTGCACCATCTTAAACTGTTCTAAAATCTGTACCAGGGGTACAAACGACTAAAATAGATCACGTTCCTATTTTTCATGAACCGAAAAATTCCAGGGCGGAGCTATTCGAGAACAGTTTGAAGCCGCGAGTGGGGGGGAGATGTATGAAAAATACCAAAATCCACATAATTTTTCAATGACGTATTCCATCCAATAACCAAAAAATTCATAAGCCGTTATAAAATAAAATTATCATAGTTCATTATGCACCAATTTGCAAGCAAATCAGTTCAAAAAATAGTCATACAAGATGACTGCAAGGCAATCTTCCCTCATCCTAGATTTGGCTTCAATGCTATTCATACAAAATCGTACTAGCGCTCTGTCCAGGGCTTTTTAGATCCATGTTATTTTCATCTCAAATAGACAAACTGGATGAACCAAAAGCATGGTGTAAAACGGGTATAACTACGTTAGAAAATGTATGCTTTAAACCAATAAAAATCGACTTCTTTTATAAAATTCTGTGCTGATGTTTCTGATGATTTGTTTTAATTATATTAATGACTTATGCTAGATTACTACATACATACCAGGAATGCAATTAAATGTATGCTTCCTACATATTTTTTGTTAACTACGCTATTTTCAAATATACGAGCAATTCCCATTAAAGTTAATATTACTTTGGGCAAATATCATTTGAAATGCCAATTAAGATGCACGTTGTGAAGTTATGATACGAAAGGAATTGAAGTACGTTATTGATTTGAAGCAATAAATTATAGTGATCAATTCGCATTGCTTCCTGAGCTTGCTATTGAGAAGTAAATAAAAATTAATTTATATCATTTAATTGACTGAGCGTAGCTAAGTCCTGTTTTAACTCGACCATTTTGCCTTTCATTTGACCGTTATTTATTTGTTACGTTCCGGTTCCCGTTAAAGATGGTGGCCTTTTCGAATGCTACCTTTTTTTCAGGCAGAGTTCGCATGGTCGTGGTTCCTATAGTATGTATAATTCCTTATTTGAAATTTTTTAAAAGTTAAATGTTGTCGATTTATAGTTAAGTAGGCCAGGGTATGTAGGAACTTATACATATTTTCAATTCTTATGATTTCAGAGGAAATTTATGTTTTGATTTTGAGGTTAATAATAATAATATTTGGATGATTTGTGTAGAGCCGTTTTTATGCAAAATCACCTCAAGGGCGCTGTACAAATAATAAATATATAATACATTTCTACAATGATCTATGTTATTACTAACTATATATGGAGATAATATACAATACAATACTTACCTGGTAGGTCACTTGAGATTAAAACTTAACTAACATTAACTAATTGTTTATTAGTGAAATTTAGAGACTGGACTTAGGACTTAATTGGAAAATCGGAAATAACTGGACTTTCTCTCAGGAATGGTATATTTCATTTAAGGGTACGACAGCTTAAAAAGGTAAGTTTTTAGTTTAGACCTGAATTCTGTTGAACTTTTTATGGATCTTAGTTTTGGAGGGAGTTTATTCCAAGCCTTCGACCCAGATACTCCGAAAGCGCGATCACCAAACTTAGTATTTGGCTTCCGCTTAGGTTCCATCAGTCTGCCTTCGACCCAGATACTCCGAAAGCGCGATCACCAAACTTAGTATTTGGCTTCCGCTTAGGTTCCATCAGTCTGCCTACAGCTGCTGATGTTGCTGATCCAAGAGTTGACTGCCTCAGACCAGTGTTTTCCGGGACGCATAGTTCAGAGATGTAGGGTGGGGCCATTTTATTGATGGATTTAAACACCATCCACCACAATTTGCACTGGATTCTTTGAGCCAATGAAGGTTACGAAGGTGTTTTGAAATGTGCGAATATTTTGAAACCCCGGTTATCAGCCGTGCTGCTGCATTAAACACCGATTGAAGTTTGTCAATTTGATATTTTGGAAGGCTGGCATAAACGCCGTTGCAGTAATCGAGACGTGAGACAGTTTTGTTGCTTCTGTAGCAAGATTTCTTCGGACAGATTTGAGTTGTCTTAGGTGAAAAAAACCGGTGCTTACAGTCCTATTTATTTGACTTTTAAACGAAAAGTCTGAATCTAAATTGACTCCGATAATTTTGACTGTTGTTTTTGGGATGATATCGCTGCTGGAAATATAAATAGGTGAATCGTCTATGAAATGTTGACGTTTGTTTGTGGCCGCCCAGAGAAACTCAGTCTTAGATGGATTCAGCTTCAGCTTGTTTGAAGACATCCAACGAGTTATTGCTTCTAGACATTCAGTTATACGGATCTTGAGGCTATTGATTTCATTTGGAGCACAGTAAAAATAAACTTGCTGATCGTCAGCGTAGCAGTGAGACCAGAGACCGAATGACTCGATTATTTTGGCTACATCTGTAACATTTGTAAAAGGGATGAAGAGAGGTGGATCCAAAACGAATCCGGTTGGGTTATACCAAAGATATTAGAAGAACGAGATGTACTATGAGCAGTTCATACTGTGTGGAATTGCTTTGCCGAGTGTCGCCGGTTTTGTTCACCAATACTACTGCACACCTTCGCTTACGCTAAGGCATCGCTAAGGTATCCGCACTAATACATAGAACAGATTTCTGTGCGTACACGTCCCGATACCGTTCAAAGTACCCTAATTAGTTAGTACTCCGCCTACGGTCCGGCGGCCAACATAGCATATCTCGTTCTTCTAATATCTTTGGGTTATACACTAGATTTTTCGAGATCAGCCGTGACCTTTCTCTTGCCGTGTTACGCTTTGTCCTCTTGCCCTTATGTTAGACATAGCGCTATCCTAAATATTGGCTAAAGAACGAGGAATGCACACGCAAAATAACCCAAAAATTAATCACGATAAAAACTAAATATAAATTAAGTAACTAACGCTTACCATCACTAGGCTAACTTATAAACGATATAACTTGGAAAACGATTATTTACTTGTAAAATGTATTATGTACCCAACCACCTACACAAGTAAATGAATTATACATTATCCCGGAGATATGCTGTTAATTTAAACAGACAGTTCATGAACAGGAAATACGCCGATTTATTCAGGATTTAGAACACTTAAGTTTTCCCAGAAGTCAGATGGAACTAATTAATAAGTGATTTTTAAATGCTTACCAACTAATTCAGATATTAAACTTGCGATATCAGTTTCTGCCACTGAACACTTTACATTGTTTTCCACGAATGATGTAATGTAGTTATTTTCCTTTTCTTTTGCTCGCTACATTTTTAAAATATTTATTTTTATTTTTTACAATAGATATAGAATTTTTACATGTACGAATATATCACTAAATAGTATAAAATAAAGTCGCTATCCGCGTCTGTCTGTTTGTGTGCTTAGTTCTTCTAAACGACGCAACAGATTGTGATAGGGTTTTCACTATTGAGATGACTCTTTCTTTCACCCTTTGAATTTAATTTTTTTTGTAATACCTAAGTGACCTTAGGCCACTGGCATTAAAATATCCCTAGAACTCTTTCTCCCTTCGGTAGCTACGAAGGCTACTCATGGTTCTCAAGTAATATACATACATTTATATAAAGACAAATGTACTTAGTTAATTAATACGCCGGTTACGACCTTCAACGTAACTCCCTCGTATTTAGTTGTAATTAAATCCCACCAAACGTTGTGTGATTTTTTTGCTTTATGGTATCGGGTTTTTTAATTACTTTGTTTGGTAACCCCTAGTTCTCTTTAGGACAGGGATGAAGTCAGAGTTGTTAATTTCAAAGTTAACGAATCGAAATTGGATCAAAATACCTAAAACCCCCGCTTTCTCCATACTGTCTACCTTCCCTAATCTGATCTCCTTAGAAGTTCATCTAAGCCTCCCTCCCGACATGTCATAAACCCTTAATACACAAAACGAAAGTCAAACATAATTTGTTAGTACATTACAATCATAATTTGTCCTCCGGGACCTCTGGATCGCCGACCTCTCCTACTAAATGGGATAACATGGGACTAATTTCAAGCGTGTTAGTACGATTCGGTTATTGCATATATGACGAACTCGGAATATTACTTTGCTAGCAAAATCTGGCTCCTGCCTCCTTCAAGACGTGAAAATGATCCGTATCGATCTGGGTTTGGCATGATCACTCGACCCAATCTCCTAGTTGGTGCCTAAGTCACCGTGTCCTAGTTGACCATTCCTGTGGTCGTCACATACTACGTCCAAATCTCAACAGGGTCTCACGCTCCCAGATTCCAACTCCTCCGAGAATTACGTCTACTTAGTCCGAACCGGTTTCGTTCTATATGCAAAAATATACTTGCGGTCTTTGTGGAGAGCAGTTTCCTAGGCTGCTTCCCATCCTCTGAGAGGACGTGTATGCAGCCGTAGTGTATCATCCCGATAGTTACCAGACCACATACATCCCCCCTGCAGACAGTACATATCAAGAAATATATATAAATTTACTTTGTTTTGTTTTTATAATCTGCAATGTACTATTTATACAGTACATTCCAGACCAAGCATCGCCGAGAAGGAGTTGTGAATTCCAACCAGTTCGCTTGATACATAAATACTAATATAAATGCTAATAATTACGATACACATAATATATTACGGTTTTGTTTGTTTGATGATTTTATTTATAGAGATCACCAACTCAGATATGACCTTTAGCCATGTCCCCAGTCTCCCCCTTCTCCTGGCTGCCACCCTGCTTATTCAAATTTTCCCACAGGCACCACCTGATCTTGGGATCCTCCCGTTAAGTGAATTTAGCTATGTTCGTAGACTTCCAATTGCAGCTCAAAATTTACTTCGATTATCCCTCAGGCACTGTCTGATTTTGGGATCCTCCCGTTAAATGGCTTTAGCTATGTTCGTAGACTTTCAATTGCTGCTCAAAATTACTTCAATTTCCTCAGACACTGTCTGATTTTTGGGATCCTCCCGTTGAATGACTTTAGCTATGTACGTATCCTCGGAGCAAGTCTTTATTACCCAAGGTGCCTATCATTCAGCCGCCGTATTTTTTTTTCGAAACCAACCTCGCATTCCAGTCTCAGCTGTTCCTAGTGTCCCAGTTAATCTTCAAGGCCGTTTGCCCTTTCAGACCCTAATAAATCAACCTGCCCTCAGCACAACTCGAGTCAATGCCCTGTCTATTTTAAAGCCGGTTTGAAATGAATATTTTTTCTCTTCCTTTGTATTATCGTGTTACACACGTGCTCGGCCGACACCCTTATTTAAATTATCTCCCCGATAACATAGGTACTTTACCTACAATGAACCCTAACGACAAATTCCGATTACGATCCTAATCCATGGAATAATTGATAATTGTTTTGTCATAGAATAAATGATATTTATTTTATCAACTCATGCATTTATTAATATACACACATACATATGTTATTTGATAATACGTAACATAATTACGGTTCCAACTGGCGCCTTCCAAATAACTGCAGGATTAGTAGTCTCCATCCTTGGCCTGCAAATCTATTATAATTGTGCAAATCACTTACCTGAGCCCCCCCCTCCTCTAATCCACCGGGATAATCGACGGCAAAACAACCTGTTCTTTTGTCTCCGTCCACCTATCAATAATTCCTCTATAAGATTGTGAATGCCTAGCTTAACCGCGCACCCTGATTATCTTTAGCTATGTTCGTACTATTTGTTATAACGAGGTATGGTTATTATTTATCGCACGTTAGTGGAGTACGCGATTTAATTTTCCCTTTTCATACCAGTATTAAAAGTATTATTATTATTTCTATCATTTTCGATTGAATTCGTGAGTTGACGTGAACACTGAATCTGAATAATTACCCGAAGTCCGAAATTCTCTGAATCCGATATTGATTATTTTATCTTTAATTATTTTTATTATCATTTTCTAGTTTAAACTCCTTACAACGAAGGATCGCGTTAATCTCGGATTATAACCGTTTCCCTCCTTTCATCACTTCGTATTAACAACTCGGTTTACATCGCGGCACCGTAGTGTCGTTAACTAATCTTTTTTTTCACTGAATTTAAGCTAATTAAATTTTTCAACCTTAATTTATTATCACGCCAAAATACTGTGTTTAACTAATTCTTTGAAGTTCTAAAATTCTCTAAGGTCCGATATTAATTATTTTTCCAAACACTGAATCTAACTGTATGTCTTTGACTATGGAATTTTCCTAAGTCCACAAATAAATACCAATCTGCGCGACGTGTTTGAACGGTCCCCGGCGAGTTCCAGCTCTCTCTAAAATTCACGAAAAGACTTTTCGTTTTTTCTAAATTCAGCCCTTTTATAGTCCCGTTTCCTCATTAATCACGTCAAATACATGCTATTCTAACCTTTATCGACTCGTATGTTCTTTTCTATTTAGTCCATAGTCGCATCATGCTAATTAGGCCATTCTGATCATTTCAAGAAAGTTAACACCCTAGCATTCGTCTCATGTGACAGAAAGATCAGACGCGGACCGGGAAGCGGTCCCGTATTCCCATACGGCGTTTTCTATATTACGCTCTAGTGCGAGCTGCCCTTTTGTAGTGTGAATTCCGGGCCATTTAATTTCAAATGCTATCGTGTCCGCACAATTTATTTAATGGCCGTCATTTATGATGTGATACGCTTTGTTTTTAACGCTTTCACGAGCTTAGCTTTGATCTTCCTCACTTTGCCTTCGACAATTTAAACGGTGTACACGTCCGTTTCCCCCTCTTTCTTCCAAACCAATTACTTCCGACAATTCAAACGGTGTATGTTAAACATCCCGCGTACGATCGTCCCCTACTTCTAACATTTTGTTCTCTTCCCTTACAAACGGTCTAATATAGCTATTCCATTTTTTTTTCCCACCGATTATTTCTATTTAAGGCTTCCATCGATACTTGTTTTAGTTGAGACGTCCCAGTTTACATCACCTCGTTCATATTTTTATTCCACGTTCTAGTCCGCATCGGTTTGATACCCTGCCTATTCCTTCGACCAACTTTATCCCAAGAATTATTACTGGATTCTTACAACCCCTCTCTGTAATTTTGGGTGTAACTTCGGGTGGTACCTCCAAACGCCCATCTCCTGTCTTTTTCTCCTACTTCATCTCGCATCGATCAGAGGCCTTAATCACCTGTCATAACAAACCCGAACGTACTCTCTCATAATTTCCCCACTAATTGTTTATACATTAATTTTAATGTATTTTCGTCTCCATAAGACGCGGGTTAATTTTATCACCTCGTTGGATCGTTATTAGCGTCCTAATGGCCCAAAACCATGTCCGTATTTTTTTTCAAAATCAGCGCTTTCGAGTGTCTGACATCGCCAACCTTTTTTCCCTTGGTATCCCTCTCGCAACTAACTTCGCGCCATCATTCTCCTGTAACCTCAACGCTGTTTCTTTGCGGCTCCACGTCATGCTTACGATAGGAGTTCAATGTTTGCTTTTTTTTTTCACTTTTCTTACGTAATTTGCCTGTTTTTCCCTTATTTCTGTTGTTTTCTTTTAATTGACGCGTGTAACTGCCCTCTCCCCCAATGATTTCCACTTCCGGTATGTCTTAACGTAGGATTCTACCAATTTCTCTCAGTCCCCAGTTCGTTTCGCGTTATGTCTCTTACCTTTCTTGCAACACGTCCCCCTCGTTCGTCGATGGTTTACGATCCCGTTCCGCCACACCCTTGCATTCCAAACCCATGACGTCATCGCACTACCCTCTACCAAGGTTCCCGTTTTTTTCCTGTAATAAATCGAGGTAGCCCCTCCCGGTTCAAAGTCCATTCCTTTGTCTGCTTCGGTAAACCACTCCCACTTGCCGCCTCGCATCTCTTGGACCCTCTTGATTGGTGGAAGGTTTAATCGAGGCCTACGATTGGTCCACCTCTCTACCTCACAGAGACATCTGCCTTCGACCCTGTAAAGCTTTTTCCACCCATACATTTGATTGTAATTACTTATTTCTTGATTCTGACGCTAGAGGCCTCCGTCTGTATTATCTCGGTAAAAGTGCATCATATCACACTATCAATTAGAGAATTTCTTACGGAAGGTTTGTGTATATAACACAGGCATATTATATTTATAGAAAGTAGAGAAAAGTCGATGTTTTGTAATGAAGTCGAAAAAAATATATTGTCGGCGCTTATATTGCTAACGCTGGGTAAACCTAATAAGATAAATGAAAATAATGTACTACGTAATTGTACATCTTAAAAAAACCTACAGAAAATAGTTTATTTCTTTCTCCTAAGGATTATTCCCAGCAACGCCGGGTACACATCACCTAGTAGTGTTATAAAGAAGAATAAAGATCACCTCACCATAAAGATGCGAGGCTGTTGGGTTTGATGAGGGAATTCTAGCAGAATGGTATAAAGTAAATGGTATATTGTATATAAATGGTGACCAGATCTGAATAGCCAGGTACTTCACCGCCTTCCTCTTACTCATCTCCTTCCCCTTGCAACTACCTGCATCCTCAGAACATGCCCCAATTGGTGATGCTATAGTTTTACTGGTTGGAATTCTTGTGCGGTTTTACATTAAAAATATATCAATGTTTTATAACAAAAATAATAAATCTGTATAAACACCAAGATATTTCATTGTGTAAGTATATGAACATGCTTGATTGCAATTAGTTCTTATATGTGGAAACATTACTGTTTAATTGATACAAACATGCAATGTGTAATTATTTATATAAAATTGTAAAACTGTTTGTTTCCCCAATAAAATAAAATAAATAAAAAATTAAAATAAAATACATTTTACTTTGATGTGTAATATTTTTAAATTCTAGTTTTGATTTAAATTTATTGATAAAGAATGGGATAAATTTTGTTTTTTTCTGTGTTTAGGGAGAGGAGATAATTTAATTTAATTAGGGGTTATTCTTGGGAGATAGACATACACCATGACGGACTTTTCTGTAGGCAATTTCAAGATAAACAGGGTTTTCCAATAAGAGGTGTTATTTTGAATAGCCCGCTATTTCGGTAGATGTTACTTTTGAAGCTGTCATTTTTTGACATTTGACAAGTAGAAACTACGCCATTAATAAAAATGGAACGATACACGCTTCAACAACGCATTGAAATTAATAAAATTCACTTGAGTGAATCAAATGCAAAATCATTCCCACCTCGGTGGCTTCGTCAACAAGCAAAATTGTCGCATCTGGGGCTCGGAAAACCCAAGAGTTATTGTTGAAAAGCCTCTCTATCCTCAACGTGTGACTGTTTGGTGCGGTTTATGGTCCGGCGGAGTAATTGTACCTTACTTTTTCGAAAATGAGGCTGGAGCAACAGTTACGGTGAATGGATTGCGCTATCGAGAGATGATTAATGATTTTTTATGGCTGGAATTGGATGGTATTGATCTGGACAACGTTATCTTTCAACAAGACGGTGTTACGTACCACACAAGCAACGAAACAATTGATCTTTTACGATTGAATATCAAAATAACACCTCTTATTGGAAACCCTGTATTTAGTATTTGTTAGGAGGATATTAACATTATTCCAGTCATAACCTTCAATCATTATGACAGTGTCTCAGCGTAAGAAACATATTCAATTCATTCTTCCAATAACATTGCAATGAAATATTTTTTTACTGTACAACTTAACTCAGAACAGATTGTCCCTTGGGCAACGGCAATTCTCGTACTTAGGACCTAAATTATTTAATATCATTCCTAATGCTTGGAAAACGAAAAGTACAAATGTTTTGCGCAAATTGGTCAACGACTGGCTCCTTGATTTAGGGAGGGTAAAAAGTGAAGATATGTTGATCAATAGATAATCTCATTATAAAAAATATACATGTACATTATTGTCAAAACACTCATACATAATTTTTTAAAGTCCATACAATACAAAAACACATATTTATCACCTCTAAACACAATTGTCTATTCTGTATTAATCTATGCTTTATTTATCAATGCTATCGATTATTTTCTAATCAGCAAACTATATTATAAACTTATACACTACCCTTCCCATTTTTTTTTCTACCTTAAAACTCCTGCGGTGATCTGTCTTTTTATTACTACTATCTGGTTGTTATTTACTTTACCGGTTTTGTTTTATATTAAGTGCTAAATTATGATATGAACTAAACTTGTCAATTTGACTGGCCTAAAACAGGATCCATTCCTAGTTGGCTAGTCAAAGATTCCGCATGTTTTATTGTATGATTTTTATGTGAAATAAATTTATTATTATTATTATTAAATTATGACATGTTTGCAAAACGTTTTGAGCCATCACTTGCCTTAATATGCTAAATTTATAGAACCTAAAAATATAGGATAAACAGTGAAATCTAAATCTGGTTTTAAATCGCACTAAGCAGTTTCATATGTTTCCATATTAATATTTTGTGGAATGGTATTAATTAAATAATATGGTAAATGTATATATATATATATATATATATGACACCGATAGCTCGAGTGGCTAGTGAAGTAGGTAATGTAAAGCATATATTTAAATTGCATAGAAAATTAATTATGGTACCTACCTACTGATAATGTTGTTTCTCTTTGACGAAAATGTAAAAAATATACTTCAATAAACGCCGATCTATCGGCACTGAACTGAACTGAAATGTTATTGGATTTTAATTTTACCCATTGGCGTAAATACAAAGAAGCATTATGTTCATATTAATCGAACAAAAAATATAGTTCCTGTTTCTAGATTGAAATCGAATAACGGAACGCGTAAGAAAAGAATAGCCACAACGAATACGTGCGAATGAATGAAATGGCTGAATTATGTTAAGGCGATGCCATACGTAGTAATGCAAAATCATGTGTTTTTGGTTTGAAAATTTGGTCGCCTAGAAATGTTTCAGATGCTTTAATTAAATACTGCGGTAGACTACATCTTGGCCTTTGAAATAATTGAGTATTTTTAAGATAAGTCTTTTTATAAGCCCAGAAAAAAATAATGTATAGGCCTATGAAAACTGCTTTAAAGTTCAAAATCTCCTACTTACGAACCCGTTTTCATCTATGATTTTACTGTGGCAAATTAAGTTATTTATAAAATGATCGGAAAAAAATAAATATTTATGCCTGAACATCCACAAAATAAAATAAAAGGCTCTTTTTGGCCATGTTTTTTTCTTGTATAAATCAAAACAGGCGGATGGTGTTAAGCGGGATTTTAAACCTTATCGTCATCTACGTAAGGGTAGTTATTGATAGCGGCTCAATTTAAAATATTACACGACGTAGTCCATCGCCTTAAGGACAACCTAGTGACAGTACGTACGTCATATTCTAATACTCTACTCGCTCGTTTGTTCGTCGAGAAGTAGGGGAAAAGTGGTCCACTGACGGGCATGCATGTCCGCGGCTAGCACAACGTCACAGGCGAGCGACGAGCATTTTTGTTTGGATGCCGGAAAAATCATGTGACGTCATGCTCAGACTTCTCATCGCAGATCGCATACGTACTGTCACTAGGTTGTCCTTCATACACTTATGTACTTCTGCGTTCGCTGTCTCACTTTATTTTATTCGACGTGTCCCGTTTTCGGGTAACAAAAAGTGTTGCGAATAATTATTGCATTCATTGAAATAATATGTGATTTTTTAGTACATGAAAAGGAAAAGAAACTCCAGCGTATTTGGTTTTTGCTCGAGATGATATATTTATTGTTTATTTTATTGTTTATTTATTGTTTGTTTGTAAATATTACATAATACAATTAATGAACTTAAAATGTCCAACTAGGCGATTGCCCGTTTTAGGACATTCCAATATGATAATGTTTTTACATGTAAATTATAGTGTTGACTATTCTGTTGTTAAAATAATACATATGTATATACATATTCTAGAATACTTTCAGTTATACCATGATATATTTTAATATTGTTTAGCTGACATAATAAACTAAAGAAATATTAATAGATAAAAACAAGAAAATGAATTTGAAAATGAAACTGAATTGAAGAAATTCTGTTGGTAAAGTAATACAAATGTATATTCATAATCTAGTATACATTTAGCTGATATAATAAACTGATAGCTTTATTTTTAGTTTAGCTGATATAATAAACTAAAGAAATATTAATAGATAAAACAAGGAAATGATAATTAAAAAAATTAAAAAATTAAAAAATGAAAGTAAAGAAGGAACTTTTCATTTAAGGAAAAATATCACGAAGAATTGAGCAATTTTCGAACTTACTTTATGTAAAAATACAGTTCCTGTAATGCTAATATAATACCAATATAAATTAAAATGTAAAAAAGAATGTAAAGAAAAACAAAGTTTACAATTCAATTACTGTTTTTTAGCATATTCTCGCATTCAGCTCTCCCCAAGACCAGAAGCCAATTGTTTACCTGCATGCGCAGAATATTAGTACTCTTTGCCTTCCATGCATCAGGTATGAGATTGAGCAGTTTAGGGCCTAAGTATGAGAATTGTCTCTGTGCTAAAGATGAGGAAGTGGTGGGCGGAACTGTTGGGTTTTTTTTTGCATGTCGTGTATTATGACAGTGGTTTACGGAAGCTAAGTAGTGCCTCTGTTTTTGAGTATGTAATATGATTTTCCTCATGTATAATTGTCTTACATCAAAAACGCGAAACTCTGCGAACAATGAATCGCTGGGGTATCTGAAAGGTTTTTTCAGTATGACTCTTATAATCGATTTCTGGGATTTAGCTAAGGGATCGAGTATGGTTTTAGCACAACCTCCCCAACCTAAGGAAGCATAGTCTAATATGGAATTGCACATTGCAAAGTAAATACGTTTCAAATCATTTAGACATAGAATATTTCTTATTGCTATAAACAGATGTGTAAGTTTCCTGACCTTTGTGGAAGTAAAGGCTATGTGTTTGTCCCATCTCAGAAATTTATCAATGATAATTCCTAGGTATCTTATATTGTCCACACATTCTAGGGTATTGCATTTACATGTAATAATGTCGTAACAATGGTGTATTCTAATGTTAATAATTTCTTGTGGTTGACCCGCTTGAGTTGAACTGAAGCAGATGAATTTCGTTTTATCCGAGTTAAGAGTGAGGAGATTACTATCTAGCCACTGTTTAACTTTGTTTATGCCAAATTCAGCTTTACTGCAAGACTCATTCCAGGTTTTGCCTTCGAATAAAAGTACTGTATCGTCAGCAAATGTAATAATGTGGTCTGCAAATGAAGTATTACATAAGTCATTTATATAAACATTAAACAATATGGGACCTAGTGTACTTCCTTGTGGTACGCCATATTTAATATTGGCTGGATCACTTAGAGTACCGTTAATATCCACTCTTTGGCTCCTGTTTTCTAGGTAACTAACCAACCACTTGAAAATTTGACCCTGTATCCCAATTCGCTGTAGTTTATTCAGCAGAATTTTGTGCGAGATAGTGTCGAACGCTTTAGCTAGATCTAAAAAAGTGCAATGCATTTACTACCTTTATCTAGATTATTAGAGATGATTTTTGTCAAATTAGCGATGGCGTTTTCAGTGCTTAAACCTTTGCGAAAGCCGAATTGTCTACTAGAAAGGATGTTGTTATTTTCGAGATAATGGATGAGACGGTTCTTTACAATTTTCTCCATAATTTTAGAGACAGAGTTGAGCAAGGAAACAGGCCGGTAATTATGTATCAGTGATTTGTCCCCACTTTTATGCAGTAAAATGACGATTGACTGCTTTAAATGGTTAGGGAATTTCCCTGATTTAAAGCTAAGATTCGCAATGAAGGCAATCGGTATGGCTATGTATACTTTAATGATTTTTAGAAGATTTGATGAAATCTTATCGGGACCACATGCTTTTGATGACTTAAGGTCGTCAATTATCTTCATGACTTCGTTAGTTGAAGTTGTGATTGAGTCTATTTTGTGACCGATCCTAGGGATAGTTAAATTGGCGAGAGCGGTTTCTGATTTCTTACACTTATCGAGAATTTTTTTCGCAAGTGTGTCACCCACAGATGAAAAGTAACTGTTTGCAAAGTTTGCCATATCTTTGGGGACTTCAGAGTTTGGTGTGTTAATGTAAAGCGATTTTATTTCAGAAGATTTATTGATTTTAGATTTGGTTATGTTGCGAAAGGTATCCCAAAAACGTTTTGGATTGCAGTTGTTATCGTAAATGAGTTTTTTATAATAATTTTCTTTCGCCGATGTAATTAATTTCTTACACAAATTCCTATACTTTTTATAATAACATTGCAATACCAAATTCTCAGGATATGTTTTTGCCTTTTCATGAAGATGATTTCTTCTGTGAATCGATTTAACTAGCCCCAGGGTGATCCATGGTGTGAATTTAATTTGTTTATTAGATACGGTTATATTGCTTGTGTGTTTTGATATATACTCGTGTAGTTTGATAATAAATTCCTTCATTGCTAAGTCAGTATCTGATTTATCTAGAACATTTAGCCAGTTTTCTGCGCTCAAGTCCTCAATTAAATTGTTGAAATTAGTTTTAGCAACGTATTTAATTTTCGAAGAAGTGGGAGGCTTGTTTTTAAGACAAAGAGATGTTGTATAGTGGTCTGAAATAGTTGAGTGTATAACAAAAGTGTCAATAAAGTTAATATTTTTTACATTAATGTGATCAAGACAGGATTTACTCGAGCCCTGTTCACGAGTAAAGCTGTTAATAGTCTGTGTGAAACCATTTTCCGCGAGTAGACATAGATAATCGATTGATTGACGGTGGTAGTCAGGGATAGTGTTAATGTTTAAATCTCCCATTATAATTTGCTGTTCAAATTTTTTCGCATTGTTTAAAATTGCTTGCAATGAAAAAAGGAAGGGGTCAGTATTGATGAAGGAAGGAGATCTGTAAATGGCAAATATGCATATGTTATTACTCAATACTATTTTCATACAGTTTGATTGTGCTAAAGTAATTTCCTCAACATGAGCTTTAATTCCGTCCTTGATGTATATAACAATTCCACTAGATTTGTTGAGGTTGGTTGTGGTGTGATATTCAGAGTAATTGTGTATTGATTTTACGGTGTAGTATTTATTTATCCAGCATTCGGTTAATATTATAACATCGAAAGATGAATTAAATAGATCAAGAAAAATTGTAAAGTCATCGAGATTTGATATGCTTCTAATATTCTGTTGTATGATTTTTAGACTATATGAGTCCCAGTTATAGTTTTTTAAATTCTCCAGATCTCGAATTATATTCATATTAATGCTACTTACAGAATCATTGTAATTATCCGAAGGTAACTGAAACATAATTATGATTAAATTTACTATGATGTGTGGTGGTGAACCCGTAGTTCTTTTGTGAAAAGTCAGCAAACAAAAAGTTAAAAACGAATGTGTAAATTACTGTGTTGTTAATCAGTGTTTTATTGATATAATGTATAGTAGATTGTGAGTTCTGATAATTCGAGTATGATGCGTATTTTACTTCGAGATGAAAGTTGATTCCACTAATTATATTAGATATAAAAGATGTTATAAAAGATGATGGTGTTGGTATGTTTCGTAAAGAGCAATCTAAGCAGTTGATGATTATGTAGATATCTGTCATGAAGGCTGCAAATACAATAAATATGAAAACAATAAAATCAATAAAATGGCCAAATGCAAAGTATGTGCTGATTCTGTAGGGGAGTTATATGATATGAGCGATGTGTTTGTGGCAGCCGGTGTCAGTCTGACCGACGGATAATGTATACTATATACACTTAACGCAGAAAATCACAAGTTTATCCGCTGGACCTAGTTCAGTAAAACCAAACGCGTTATCTCAGTAACCTACCATTCATGCAAGATTTTACCACGTAAATTTTATTATGCACCCCCTAAACTGGTGTGTGTATCCCTAACAGCGTATAATAAACTGTGTTACTCTCAAAAATATTTTTTTTTTAAAGGCAAATATTTAAGTGACTAATCTGATTCCTATTAATTAGGTTATTTAATTTATTTACGAAACCTAAATTATTATCAGTACACGACATGATGGAACTTGCATGAAATAATCAAATATTATGTTTATAATACAACTGAAATTTAATGCTCCATAATGGCTTACCACGTTTTACGTGTAATATTAAATATTTTCGTGCATTGAACATTAATATCGTGTTAGCGTTATTTTTCACTATGAATTATTATTTTTTGTGCTCTACCTAATTATAAATAATGAAATATGTTCCGTAGCGTGTGGAATAGTGTATTATTTGGTGTTTTAATCAGGCAAAATATTGAAATAAGGCAATTCTTTTACTACACGCGCGTTATACAATGCGACTTAGAAGTTTGATTCCTGATTCAAAATTCTTCACTTGCACACAAAAATATTTTAGAATAATTATAGAGTATATTATGTAAGTATGTCCTAAGCAATAGGAAACCCTACTAACAATTTCCGGAAGACCTCTGTGAGTTATTTTTAAACTTCCTTTTAAAACATGAGTAGCTACCGTATTTTTATGATTGTTTTTAAACTTCCACTGCAAATGTCCAATGACGTTACAATATATATGACGCGCTGTACAAATCTCAAAGTGGCAAGCCAAAAACAAGTCAATTGTAGTGCTTTCGATTTCGTAGTTTTAGTACCAAACTGCCACGCGTCGCGTAAGGTAGGGGCATAACTTCGATCGAAAATTGGAACCAAAATATTGTGACGTCATATTGTTGCCTATCTATATCCACTAATGAAAAACTCTGAAAGTCTATGGAATAAACTATTGATAATTGAGTGCTGGCTGAGTGGAACATTTCTGATTGTTTAATATTTTCATCTAATTTGAATAAGTTGTTTATCCAATATTAGCGAGATGTTTGTCAGTTGTTGGCGACTCTCATTTCTCAATCGGAAGCTTAAAGGCCAAGTGGTTTGTTCCTGTTTTGAGGTAACATTTTGTTTCACTTTATTTTTTAGTATTATAAGTAGGCTCCGAATGAGAATTGTACTGTTGATCAGGTGGGATAGTTCGAGAACTGGAAGATGGACTCACTCCTTCTTCCCGTCAGTTAAAACCAGAATGGAAGGGGCTTATCTCACACGGGATCACTACGTTACGCAGCTGCTTTCTGGACATGGGGAATTCAGGGGAAGACTTCACGCCCTCTCACTGGCCCCCATCCCAGTTGCGCCTGTGGTAACTTAAACCAGACAGTCGAGCATATTCTGTGGCACTGCGAGATCATGAAGGATGCACGTGACGAACTAACGGCCGGTTTGATTGTCGATAACAGACCAGTGGTTAACGCTGATCTAGTCGCTAACAGAGTTAATTTCGAATGTCTGAGGAAGTTTACAAGGATCTGAGTTGAGAGATGGCCTGTGTTTAGAGTTGCTGACTAGTTTTACATAAAATTTTAGTCCCCGGGTGTATTTGTTCCTGAACTTCCACAGTTTAACTCTAATTGCTATTTTACACCTCTGCCTGATTTGTACTACACTCTAATAATCGCTTTTAATTCTTCTTTCTTACTATGTTTTTGCCTTTCATCTCAATATGTATGTTTTTCAGCTACTTATACCTTTTTTTTGTTTCTTCTTTCCTTTTTGTTTTTGTTTCCTCTAGCTCTACCTCTCGTATTAATGGCTCCTGAGACTACAGACATTTCTTTTCTTTTTTAACGATCATGCACATTTTATTTATTTTTATTTTTTTTTTAGGTCTTAAATTATTTCATCACAAATTTTTTTCTGTTTTCACCCTTTTAGGACAGAACTGAACTCCGTGTCTGTAATGTAACGTCCTAATCCCCAAAAGGGCTTGGTCCAGACCTGTCCCCACATACTTTCAGGCGACGTACAGACAGGAGGGGCTGACTCTCCTTGCCGGCGCCACCCCCTGGGTGGCGGAACTGAAGAAAGTGGGAACGAAGCCCCACGACCTTCCGTTCTGCCTCTGGAACTCGACGTTTTCTCCTTGGGGTCTTGGGTTGTCGCCCTTTTCCGCTTACTTTCTTCAAGGCACCACCGAGTACCCAGCTTAAGAACGCTGTAAAAAGGCCTAGTAACTTCGATCAGATTTCCGCTCCGTGCCCCGGGGACCGCCTAGCACTGAGGGATGCAGCTTCTCCATTTAATGTCTCCCCAGCTTCAGACCATTTACCTACATACGTATATTTTCTTTTGTATTTTTTTTGTTTATTTAAGAGACGCAGTGCTGGCCGAACATATACATCATCATTTTTCAGTAACTGTAAATATATATATATACAGATTGAGTAAATTGGATAAAATTGGATTTAACCATACAGATTGGCATATGTATGGTTAAATAGAGGACCAATTTGTTTCATACAAAAAAACCAAAGATATCGATCTAGTGAGTAGTTTATATATGCGTAATGTTGTGTGCTACCTCTAATTAAAATGTATTTTTAAAATGCCAAAACGCCCACGTGCGTGATAAGAAAATATTTGTGTTACTCGTCAAACAGTAGTAAAGCCAAGAAATAAGATTTCATTCGTAAATACACACACATTTTTTGATTATTATAAAAAATACAATTATTTCGATTGTTTCCCGGGGATTTTCAGCGGCATGAGGGAAAGTGAGATAGAAAACGTAGCAACACATAAGTATAAGAAGGACAACCTAATAGCAGTAGGTCGTCTCATACAGTATTCCGTGTTCGTCTTACAGTGTAAGCGAGTAAGCATATCTTTTTATCTCAGTAACACCCGTGGACGCACATATTCTTTGAATTCACTGGAAGCATAAAGAATTTTTCTTACTTGCTACATTTTATCTTGAGTTTGTGATACAATAGCAAATCTAGATGCATCTAAATGTATTGTGACGTCATTGGAAATGTCATATTTTGTTTTCATTTCACTTATTGTTTTTTTTTTCTTTATTATTTACACATGTTCTTAACTTCTATTTACTATCCGTGGCTGTTTTACACGCAACAGTAATAACAGCAAGGACTCTACCGGTCGTTGTTCCCAACTTTTCGAACGATCAATCTCAGACTCCGATCAGCCAAGTAATTTGTTCAGTAACGTTAGATTCGCTTGTTTCAAAACATCTTTTGTGTTGATTAACTTAAGTGGCCCCTCCCACTTTCATAGACAATAAAATGACATCAAAATAAAAACATTCAATGTAAAATTAATATTGACGAATTATTTATTATGTTTATTATTAATGCATATAATTTTCTTTAAATAATGTAATACATAAACCGATATTTTATATTTTTTAAACCGACGTATGTAATATGTTAAAAATAAAGTGTTTGCTTAACTTTAATGCCACCGTGTCTTGGCGTGGCAAATATTTTTCACTCTGTCGACACTTTTTGTAACTAGTCATTAACTGAGGCAGGGTTAATCCAGTAGTTTGGTTTCCTTAAATTGGTTGATCGCTCAGTCGTCACCAGCGTTTGAGCAGCGGGGAGCCAAAATTTCAGCACAACAGTAGTTGATCAGTAGGATTGGGAACAAAGGTCGTATATATCTTACTTAATTCTCATGTTTCATATTATGGTTTATGTTTTACTAAAATTTATACTAATTAAAAGCCGAACGGTGCATTAATGATACAAATAAATACATTTCAGTTGTGGGCCTCTGTCGGCAAGTGATTGTGACTCTAGTTTAATGAACTCGCATTTGATAGATATTATTTGAGATTTTCACGGCCAAAATAATTACAGTGATTCATTTTTGGGGTACTACGCCGTGTTGCGCTTCCTCCTTCTTTAGCCACCTTCGGGGCAGGTGTGATTTACACTGTAACGCTGACCAAAACGTTGGTTAAAGATAGAGGAAGAAAAACGGCTTAAATTCATAAATAATAAATCACGATTGAGCTCGGATCTGTTTTGAATTGGAGTGTCATTTTAAAAATTGGAACTGATGTCTCAAGAATTCAGACAAAAATAAAATATCTACCTATGAAATTGTTATATTATAGGTACCTACGTATTTTATACCAGATATACCCAAAAAATATTTTAATGCTTTATTTGAAATGGATATTTCTTTTGTTTTAATTTCTTATGGTTAATAATGACTAATAAAGTCACTTTTCTTGATTTTTTCAGAGGTCTGCTAATTTTCACACGGCGAAAATAGAACATTGCTAATTTATTTAGAATCGGTAATCCGATTAATAACGGAATTGCAGGCCGTTTCCTGATAAACTTTTAGTAAATTCGTAATAATGTCAGAAAACGTGTTGACGCACCAGCGTTTGTCTTGATAATATCTACATAATGACAAATGCGAAATGTTAGGATTATAACACGTGTTCAGACATCGTGACAATTTGTTTTTCTATTTAAGGGCCTGCAAACCCGTTTTTAACCGGATTACGAATAATTTAAAGAGTTTCTTCTTAAATTAGCCATATTTTTTATCGGCATTTTTTCTCCGTGCAAGAAAGCGTTATATATCTAACTAGATTTACAAACATAATATTCTCGTGAATTTTCACGGTTTTGCATTAGTATATATTCGCGTTTGGAGGGTTAAGATTACCAACATATTTTTGTGGAATAGATTACATTATTTTATTTGTTCATAAAGCTAGTAAAAAGTAAATAATACCTACTTTTATAACAGTTTACGAAGTTGCAAATAAATGCTACCATTCCGACATTGTTTTGCAATATTGGCGGCCGGCACAAATTCAGCACGTCTTTTTGAGTCAAGTTCGTGAGAAAATTTTTACGTTTTAATTAGCAGAATCTTTAACGAAGCCCGGGGGGGAGTTGGGTGATCTGTTTCGTGCTCTGCACAGACGCAAACGAAGAGATTCGTGATATCATTAAAAATGACATCACACAAGAGTTCCAACTTCCCGGAACCAGTGGGACATTGACATCCCCAATCAGAAGAAATTTGAATCAGAGAAACAGGAATGCAAAGTTTTCAAATATACCTGGCTATTCAAGTCCGATCACTAAACATAGCTAAATAGATAAATGCAGCTTTTATAATGAACTAGCGGAACCCGCAAGCTT
The DNA here is from genome assembly GCA_026573805.1 of Hesperophylax magnus. Classification (NCBI taxonomy): domain Eukaryota; kingdom Metazoa; phylum Arthropoda; class Insecta; order Trichoptera; family Limnephilidae; genus Hesperophylax; species Hesperophylax magnus. The sequence goes on from JAIUSX010000084.1 coordinate 13,931,865, forward strand.
CGCTTTAGTGTTTTGTATTATACTCGTATATGTTACTCTTATGTTTTACTAATACTGTTTCATATTTGTTTTCTTTACAAGCCATTAAACTATTATACGTATCTCTAGTAAAAAGTCTAATTGAATATAACTCAGTAGTTTGGTCTCCATCTTATAAAATTCACATTAACAACATTGAGCGAATACAAAAAAAATTTCTACGTTTTATAAATTTTAAATTAAATATCCCTGTCGAAGACTTCAAATACAATTTCTTATTAAATACTCTAAAAATACATACATTAGAAGATAGATGTAAAATAAACGATTTAACGTTCTTATTCAAAATACTTAACTCTAAATTCGACTGTTGTGAACTCCTGCAACTTATAAACATACATACACCCTCAGTAACAACACGACAAAATACAATATTCTACAGCAGCACACATAAGCGTAACTACATTGCCCACTCTCCGATACAACGACTTCACACCATGGGAAAACATTACTTGGGTGATGTTGACATATTCAATACCAACTTGGCAAGTTTTGTGGATCATTTAAAACATTTATTTCAACAATACTCCTGAACAAATCATGTAAACTTACAAATAGCTGTAATTTTCTGTTTTTGTTTCTTGTGTTTGTATGACTTGTTGCATAGCTTTTATCAAATGTAATTTTATTCTTATTTTTTATGTTTCAAAGTATCTGTCAAATTAAAATTATACTACCAACCATGTAAAAGCCCTATGGGCGTTAAATAAATAAATAAATATTTAGTTTCTTTTTATTGTTTTTTCTTTAAATATATTCTCACTATACTTGTAATCACAATTTTACATTTATGTATTCATGGATCTATTTTTCACCTACTTTATAATGGATTACATCTACATACTGTTATTATTTCCTATATAATACAGATATTCTTCTATGTACACTGCATCATGTATCACTTTTATTTAAAAGCGTTTTTAGTCGTATAGATAAAAAAAATAAGCTATTAATAACATCTTTCTTGGGCGTCTCCGACTTCTTCTACCATTAACTACTGTATACCACAAAGTTACTGTTAAAAAATAGATTACATTGACTTTAATTCGACTCTCTATCTCATTTCGGTTCAGAGATATTGCGTTTAGTATTCCTCGGGAGTCCCCGACTTCTACCATTCAAAACACTCTCTAAACAGTCCTGGCACTAAAAAGGACAAATTTTGAAATTTTCAGCGATATCGGTCGACTACTTTTCGAGTTTGCAGTCTGAATTCTTACATATTAAGATTAATCAGCAATCGGTTTATTATTGAGCTTACACGGCTAAAAATGAGTATTAGGTAGCCTCGATAATACAAAATGCGAAAATAAAATGATTTTTCACTAAAAGTTTATCAGGAAACCTATCAATTAATTCGCGCCTGCAGTCCCGTTTTTAACCGGATTACGAATAATTTGAAGAGATTCTTAATAAATTAGCAATATTTTATATCAATAAGTTTCCTCCGTGTGTCGAAGACCATTTGGGATTGTAATTTACAATTTTCACTGCCGGCAACCCGGGCGTTTATTGATTTTTTTGTTTGGTTTTCTCCGCGTAGGTATTGTGGTCGCAAATTGTTTGCGAATCAGTTTGTGGTGGGCTGTATCCAGGGGTGTATAACTCCGATATAAAATTGGAACCGAAATATTGTGACGTCATATGATTGCCTAACTATATCCACCAATGAAAAACTCTGAAAATCTATGGAATTAATTTTCAGAGTTTTTCATTGGTGTATTGTGTAAAAAGTAGGCTCCGAATGAGATTTTTACTATCTATATATTGTGATATCTATGGTTTTTAAGGATCGATTTGTTTCATACAAAAAGCCTGAAAATATCAATCTAGTGAGTGGTTTATTTATGGCTGTAATCCAATACGTTGAACTTTTTAAACTCGCTTGGAGTAGCTGGTTAACAGTTATTTAGAACTAGGAAGGGAGTCTGACTTACCCCTGATCTTCTGAAGCACTAGCGAATCGTTATTCACTTGTATTGACTCGATATTTAACATTTAACCATTAACATTAATAACACTTGACCGTTGTCATTCAAATGCCACTTGAAATCACACGTAGTACAATGGTGAACACCAATGAAAAATATTTTTGCTAAAATATCTATTCATCAATATGAATAGATATTGCAAATAGTGGATCAACACTCCATTCACTGCTCAATGTCTCCAAATGCAAATAGTGGATCAACACACCATTCACTGCTCAATGTCTCCAAATACAAATAGTGGATCAAGACTCAATTCACTGCTCAATGTTTCCAAATGCAAATAGTGGATCAACACTCCATTCACTGCTCAATGTCTCCAAATGCAAATAATGGATCAACACTCCATTCACTGTTCAATGTCTCCAAATGCAAATAGTGGATCAACACTCCATTCTCTGCTCAATGTCTCCAAATACAAATAGTGGATCAAGACTCAATTCACTGCTCAATGTTTCCAAATGCAAATAGTGGATCAACACTCCATTCACTGTTCAATGTCTCCAAATGCAAATAGTGGATCAACACTCCATTCACTGCTCAATTTCCGAAGCAACACAAAACCTTTAACATTTATCTGAAAACTTCCTTTGTAAATCACCCTAACCTACACTTTCACATTTGATATAAATTTTATAAAATCACCGCAAGACATTTTATCGCCATATCAGTCCATTAGTCACTTTTTTAATTGTTAGTTTGTTACATACAACCTATTGCCGATAATACCGATAGTATTGTACGATAAATTATTTTTGATTTAATGTTTTAGCTTTCCGATTTCTATTAGTCTAATTGTAATCTAATTCTAATTGTAAAGCGCCATTGGGTGATTGTTCATAAAAATGGTGCTATAAAAACTATAAAATTACTTACATTATTAATAAATTTTAAAAAGAGCTGATTCGGGACGCCTGGCAGGAAGTGAAAATGGAGGTAAACAAGTCTTTACATTTTTTTTAGTAAAACAATTCTTTTTTATTATTAAAATATGAACAAAGAAATATATTACAAATTAAAAATATATATCATTTAATCTGTAAATAGTATAAAATAAAGTCGCTCTTCGCATCTGTCTGTTTGTGCGCTTAGTTCTTCTAAACTAAGCAACGGACATTGAATGGTTCTCACTATCATTTAGATCATTTCTTCTGGAAGGTTTACATATATGATACATGAATATTATATTTATAAAAAGTAAAGAAAAATCAAGTCGAAAAAATATATTTTCGGGCACTACATTGCTAACGCTGGCTAAACCTCGTGACTCATGACATACTTACATCAAAATAATGTACAACGGAATTGTATATCTTAAAAAGGTCTACAACACGTCAGCTAATATTATAATAATTTGCGATGCGATTTTGACCTTAAGACGAAGCTTAATGCCAAATCACTATTTTGATTAATTTTTATAACGAATTGGTGTATATTATGAATACCAAAAAATATGCTTTAGATAAATTGAAGGTTTTCCTGTCGCTTCGCTTTAGTAGAATAGAAATAAATAAATAAATTACTCAATAAAAAATACAAATGCAAACTACTAAAAAAATTTTTTTTTCAATAGAAATGAATGAACGCGTAAAGGAAACAACTTTAAAAAAATACAGTATTATAGCCAAGATTATCTGTGACAGTTTCACTTGATTAACTTTTTTGCTTTCTTATAAAATTATTTACAAAATAAATAAATACCAGTTTTTTGCTTGAAATCGAACGTTTCTATCGACTCCTTTTGTCAAGCGATTTTAATGCCTATTACCTACTTTATCAGGTGTACCAAGAATATACACATTTTTGGCTTGTATCTTCCTCTTATGCTTCGAAAAACGTATGAAAACAAAATCAGCATCGTTTGGGCTAATAAAACTTTAAGTTCCACTAATATTTGTCTGTTTTATGCTCCGGTTAAAGGTTGAATGTTCTTGTCAATTTTTTATGATTTTCAGCTAAATTGCTGCTGTTGACTCGATCTAAAAAAATCGTAAAATAGTCAAAGTTTATCAATGATTGATGCAATTTTCCGATTAGCCGACTTTTCCCGCCACGATTTATCGAGTAGTTCGTTGCGTAGAATAGAGTAAAGTACCTACCAGAACGAGACAACTCTCTGCAGAATCGTGCTCAACCTGTTCACAACGTTCATCAAGTTCACTTTATTTATCTTCCCGTCAAATCTGTTGAATTAAAAATCGGCCGTAAAGGTTGTAAATTCAATAGTAATTCTGGCAGAAGATAAAATCTTACTCGCTTTATTTGTATTGATTGGCTTTATTTCGGTTGCTGATTAAATCTTGTTAAGAGAATTTGACTCGAAGTTTGTGGCAACCAACTAAACCCTAACTACCTTCTGCAGCAGCCTAAGTAATCGTAAGATTTTTTTCTTATTTGTTAAGCTGATACTTATTTTATTATAAGTAAATGCAACATTTTTTACAGGCGAGCTTGGTCTTTGAAACGTGATAATGTCAAATCTAATTGCTGATCCAGAATAAGAAATAATTATTACGGGGTGATATGTTTACAAAATAAATTGACCTGCAATGGATCAAGGCCTCGAAAAGTTATTTATGGGAGTAGGTACCGCTAAAGGCGCCTTATCAAAGATCTTAAAATGTAGTAGGTAATGTTTTCTGTATCTTTGGTAGATTATATTAACTCTGAACAAGAAATAAAATTAATATTTAAGATTATTTTTGTTTGTAAAATTCATCGTATATAATACAAAAGTTGATACAAAAACACTAAGTTCTTTATGTAACGGCTGCGCGGCCTTTTTTCATACAAAATTTAAATTTTGATTTGGCGCCAAAATATCCAAACAAACTGAAAATTTTGTTTTTAAATCAAAAGGTTTAGAAAATATCTAATCTCTGTGCTACTAAGGCTCTCGACCAGCAAGCCGAAGATCGCGGGTTCAAATCCCGACGTGCGCAAGTAAATTTTATTTGTTTAATTTGTGTTATTTCACAATGTATTCAATTAAAATAATATACAGTGTACTTGCGGTACACGTTCCGGAGTGGCAGATACCCCAATAGGGGATGCCATAGTCTCACTGGCTCCGGACGGTTGGGACCAGTTGGGACTCTTGTGCGGTATTCAGATTTTTTTAAATATATATACAGGCCATTTAAGAATTCAATTTTTCGTGAGTTTAGAGGAAACTTTGGTAATTATTGTGAGTTAAGGCGATGCCATACGTAGTAATGCAAAATCATGTGTTTTTGGTTTGAAAATTTGATGGCCTAGAAATGTTTCAGATGCTTTATTAAATACTGCGAGTAGAATACATCTTGGCCTTTGAAAAAATCGAGTATTTTTTAGATAAGTCTTTTTATAAGCCCAGAAAAAAATAATGTATAGGCCTATGAAAACTGCTTTAATGTTCAAAATCTCCTACTTACGAACCCATTTTCGGCAATGATTTTATTGTGGCAAATTAAGTTATTTATAAAATGATCGGAAAAATAAAATAAAAGGCACTTTTTGGCCTTGCATAAATCAAAACAGACGGATGGTGTTAAGCGGGAATTTAAACCTTATCGCCATCTACGTAAGGGTTGTTATTGATAGAGGCTCAATTTAAAATATTACACGACGTAGTGCATCGCCTTAATGATAATTATATAAAAATGCTTTGGAAGAGGAGAATTTTAGAATGTTACAGATTAAATTTGGACCAGGGGCTGTTTTGGCTGACGAGTTAGTTACTTATTTCTTGGTGGGTAGTGAAGTGAATAGGTCATCAATTGAGATATTAGTCACAAAAATTAATTGCACAAAGGAGCCAAACATTAGCTCTGGCGTGGGTCACGCACGTTTTGGTTTATTTAATTTCGGTAGGCAGTTACTAGATACCAATGAATTCGTAACCCACCTAATTACTCACATATTATCTTAACCTAGTTATAAAGTTATAAATATTCCAGCGAGCCAGCAGCCATTTTTTTCCATTCTAGAATGCGTAAATCAACGGTCTTTTAAACCGAATTACTTGCCAGTGGTGTGCGGCTACATTTAATCCTTTTAGATCTTGAGTGGAGGTCATTATATAATGTTTATATATCAATAATATTTCATAATATTTATGTAAGTACGTTTATTCTTTATTCTCCCATGAGTATATATCAACATAAAAACAGTACACGCACACAAACACCTCATAATGCAGGACATCATATACTGATGTTACTGAAGGCCGTCTGTGTTTCATGTTGACAAACAGCCGCTTCCTTCTGATAAAGGTTTCCTATGGTTTCCCTTAATACAACAGGCGAATGCGGCGGAATTCCTAAGAATAGGCCATATCCGACTCCTTCCTACTTCCAACACAACACAAACAGACATGTATTTAATATATGGCCGCGGTTGGCTACTGTTACTGATGCAAAAACATGCAATTTTAGTAGGATTTTTTACGAAACAATTTTCTCCCTACCGAGAAAATACAAGTCCTCTAAGTCTATAATAGCCAGGTAACATTTTAAACACACATATGAGGTAAAATTTGTGAGGCGCAATGACGCCGTTCTATTTGTACAAAGAAAATTAACTTTAAATTCAGTAAATGTACTTGATTCACAACTTCATGGAAAATAAGAACCAAGAAAATGAAAAAAAAAACACTGCGCTATACGCATCATGGCTTTACCTATTTCGGCATATCACTCGCCATACACTACCGATGGGAAAGTATGGTAAGCGATATGCTAAAACAGGTGTGAATATAGCGTGGTCCGTCACAGGTTTCATTGCCACTAATGTAACTCACATGTCACACCAGTTAATGCCATCTAAATTCCCGCAGGCGAGTTTCCATGCTGTTTTCTATGACATTATTAAAACGTTACCCTTTGAGACTGCATGTCATTTCAAAAGAACAGTTCATTTCATTTGGGTGTTATCATTGTTATAATTTATGTGAGAATTTCAATTCAGGTCTAAGACTTTAATGTGTTTTACTGTATTATCGCCGCCATGAACAGAGATATCACTTATAATCATTTTCGAATAGTTTCACTGCCGATTTTTTATTTATTTTTTTGGCTCGCGATTTTATTATTTTACGCCCGAAATTGAATTCAATACAAAGAAATAAAATCGTTGTGTATAAACAAATTAAAACATTATTTGTTTGCCCTGAAAAATCACAAAATTAAAAAAAAAAACATCGCACGCTACTGCTACCGGGTAGGTACTAGGTAGGCGCCCATTACCCATATCGTGTACATACTCTACAGTCCACAGACTCTGTTCCAGCAAAGGTGGCCCAAGGCCGTGTGATTCACGAAAGTGATTAGTGATACATTATACTGAAATGATCAATAACCCACAGACAATGCCCAACGGCCCTACAAGCTCGCGACTTCAAAAACAAAACACAGAATTGTGTCCTAATCTATGTAGATATAAAATTTCAAATAGTATTTACATTACCTACCTGTACTTAATACATTATGTACATTCAATTGATCATTTCCCCATAGAACAAATATTTGACAGGTTAGATTACATTTTACGCCATTTCGTATTAACGGCTGCGCAGCCTTTTTCATACAAACATAAATTTGGATTTGAGTCCATAATACCCAGAAAGACGGATTTTTTATTTTTTTATAAAAAAATTAAAAATATCTGGCACGAATGTGTGCTATTTTATTTATTTTGGTTTAAATTGTGACATATTTATAGTCTGGAAACAAACACAAACTTTTGAAATGATTTGTATGCAAAGTATGAACCTAAAAAGCCCTATTCGAGAACAATTTGAAGCCGCGGGGGGCCGGAACTACTTTAAAAAATTTAATGACATATCCTATTTCTTGTCTCATCAAATACCCAAAATAATTTGTAGTTCATTGCACTACATAAAAGTCGGTGATGGTATATGCCTGTCTTCTAGTTTTTAATATTATAGGGTATTTTAAGTCTATCTCAATGACAATAATACTTTGTTTAAACGTTCTTCTGGCATGTAGGTATGAGTATAATAATATTGAAAAAATGCGAAGTCCAAACCAAATTCCAAAGAAAAAATCTTTATTCGTTGGTCAAAACGTGAGTGGTTTATTTACGGTCCGAACAAACGCGACGATTTCACATTTGAAACGGAACTTACAAACAAATTTACATACAAATGAAAAACGGTAGAGTTGAAACAGGACTTCGCTAGTCAATCTCAGTTAATTACAAATTGGACGCCTGTTAAACATGAATCTGCAAAGTTCATAACTCGAGAGTTGTGGAGAATGTATGAGATAGATACTTCTTCAAACTCTTGTGCTCCTGGTAAATTGCTCATAAAAACTCTATTTTTTGTTTTTGGTTAGGCCGGGTTCCCACTACGCCGGACCGGCAGATCTGCCGGAAACCGGACACCGGACAAGAGTGTTCACATTACACCGGAGCCGGAGAGAGAATGGGAGGACATCGCTTCAGGATTCGAAAGAAAAGCCAACTTTCCTCACTGTGTTGGAGCAGTAGATGACAAACAAATTAGAATTTTGAAACCAGCCGAGAGTGGTTCTATGTTCTTTAATTACAAGGAATATTATTCTTTTGTATTAATGGCAGTTGTTGAATCAGAGTACCGATTTATTTTTATTAGTGTGGGCTCATATGGCAAGGAATGCGATTCTACTATATTAAAAGATAGTACATTTTGGCAAAAGATCAATGATGGTACTTTAAATGTACCAAAGCCTAGACCGCTTGATGAAAACTTGCACGAGGAATTACCGTTTATACTAGTTGGCGATGAAGGCTTTGCTTTAACACCTAATCTCCTACGTCCGTATGGAGGTACACATTTGAATACTGATAAAAAGATTTAAACGAGCAGGGCGAACACGTCTACTTTCTTCAAAAAATGCGAGCCGATGACGGGAGGGGAGCCCGGAGCGCGGGCGGGGCGAGCGGGGACAGCCGGATACGGCCGGGTTCCCACTATGCCGGACCGGCAGATCTACCGGGCCGGTAAAACTGCCGGAAGGGCTAGTGGCTGTACAATTTATATGTAGCTATTCACATTATCCCGCGTCCGGCATTTTTGCCGAGCCCGGCATTTTTACCGAGCGTTTTGTCACTGCAAAAGTGCCGGTAGAACCACCGGACCAGAGTAATGTGAACGAGTTTGTACCGATAGGCCGGGTTCCCACTACGCCGGACCGGCAGATCTGCCGGAAACCGGACACCGGATAAGAGTGTTCACATTACACCGGAGCCGGAGAGATAATGGGAGGACATCGCTTCAGGTTTCGGTGGGAACCCGGCCTATCGGTACAAACTCGTTCACATTACTCAGGTCCGGTGGTTCTACCGGCACTTTTGCAGTGACAAAACGCTTGGTAAAAATGCCGGGCTCGGCAAAAATGCCGGACCCGGGATAATGTGAATAGCTACATATAAATTGTACAGCCACTAGCTCTTCCGGCAGTTTTACCAGCCCGGCAGATCTTCCGGTCCGGCGTAGTGGGAACCCGGCCAGATAGATTACTAGAAATTATTTATAATTACGTTTGGTGTTTGTTTTCCTGTTTTTTTTGCACTATATTACAATTATCTACGAAGTAGGAGGTTTGAATAAATTAAAAAAAAAACGCTAATAAAGAAGATAATAGTAATAAATTTAAACAAAACATGAAACAGAAAATAAGGTAAAATCCAGAATCGCTGACTACGGCTAATACGAAATATGTTTTAATAAAACCTTTTGATTCACCTTAATTACAATAAAAGGAAACTGACTGCATTTGGGAATGTTTAATAATAGCATTTTAATTTTTAATTACGTATAATGAAAATTCGCTTTCGTTGTATGGGATTTCATAATGACTGTCAATTGGTATCACTGATTCTACATAAGTGGCCGACTTCATGCGGATAAGAAAAACAATTGTGCTTAATTTTGCTTACAATGTTACCGACATGAAACAAAGATTTTTTACTCTACCGGCCAGTATAAAGAACACAATTGAACGAAAAATGTGAAATAATTAATAATGTAAGATAAACAAACCTTTAATCAGAATTACTTGAGAGTCGCACTGGTATCCCGATTTTACGTCTGTGATTGGCACTCACTATTTCAGTTTTTTCAACATCCATATAAAAAGTTGGCAAAACATTTCCACTTTTTTTCCTGCCGGATTACGTTGTGACTCCTCAACCATTCTAATAAAACCTCCTCCCTTCTAATAACTTTAAAAAACCAAAAGAACAACAACTACACGACATAACAATATTTTTCGCACGTCCCACCAAGTCCCGCCGATAAGTTAATTATTTTGGACGATTAATTTGTAAACGGAACAGCATACGGCTAGAGACAATTGAATAACGTAATTTTTTTTTAAATATTGTGTTCCGTTAAATTAATATTCCGGCACAATAGTGCCTACTTAAAAAGCATATATTATTTATTATTATTAAGGTATTATTATTTTATATATCCTAACCTTACCCAACCTAACCTAACCTATAACAAACTAAACTAACCCAACCTATAATAACCTAACCTAACTTAACCCAACCTAACCTAACCCAACCTAACATCTATCTATATATATAAAAATCTCGAGTCACACATGTTTGTGGTCGCACTCCTCCGAAACGGCTCGACCGATTTTTATGATTTTTTTTTTATGTATTATTGTTAGGTATGAGAATAGGTTTTAAAGTATATTTCATACCGTTAGGTGATTAGGGTGTCCCTATCAAGAAATTTTTTCCGGTTTTTTTTACAAATTATATTTTTTGTATTTTGTTATTAGTTGGTATCAATAAATATCTATAACCATAAATTTTCACCCTCCTACCCCCACCCTACCATTTTTTAATCGTGATTTTAGTATTTATGTATGTAAAAATTTAACCGTTTCATATTTCAAATACATAGAACGAAATTATTTGTTGGTAAATATTTTTAATCTCTGGAACTATGCTTAAGGGGGGGCTAGGGTTTAAAAATTATTTTTTTTGCATTTTTTTCAAAAAATTTTAAATAAATGCTTAATATGTTAAGAATATTGTGTTCAAATTTCAAGTTGATTGGAGCAAAATTGACGAAGTTACGAGTATTTTTATACCTGTCGGATTTTAATCCCTACCCGACCCGAGCGCGCTATTGTTACCTGGCAGATGTGTCACTCTCTATATGTGTATATACAGTGCTCTTCCCGAGGATGTTTTGAATGCCATCAAGCCTATCTATGAAGATCTGAGCAAAGATGCCCTCTTGGAGCGATGTGTCGGAGGTTTCACGCAGAACAACAATGAGAGTTTGAACCAACTTATTTGGAAAATCTCACCAAAGCACTTGAGTGGAACCTCTGTCACCATTGTAATTGCAGCTTATGTGGCAGCCAGTGTCTTCAATGAAGGTTCTTTTGCTTTACTAAACTTCATGCAAGACATGGGAACAGTAGTGGATCAAGTGCTCATGACTGGGCGCGATCAACTGACTCCATACGTATAAGCCGAGCAGAGCAGGAAGCTGAGAGACAAACTAAAGAAGGCAGGATTCGTCGTAGACAGGAGCAAAAAGGTGCTTTAGACATCATGGATGATAGCAACATCCTTTATGGACCTGGCATTGATGATTCAGTGTGAGGTAAGCCGATAAAATTTGCTTATAAACGTTTAATACCAGATTTTTTAGTGTTCAAAACTTTATAGCGTTTTTCCCACAACTCACGTTTTCAAAGTCGGTGCCCGTCATAACTTCAAAACTACTGCACCGATCCTTTTGAAATTTTGAAAACTATTTCTGTACATAATTTACGAGGTAACGCTGGAGAGTTTTTTCAAATTTGCAAATAATTATTATTTTACAATAACAAATTAGCCGATTATTTTCACTAAAAATAGCGTTTTTCCCTTCAAAGTGTTCCAAAAAGGTGAAAAATTAAAATTTCAAAAAACCCTTCCAGCGTTACCTGGGAAAAACTATTATCTAACGAATGAACTTTGATTTCTTGATTTCAGATGACCCAGCACCGAGTTATGAGGGGCACCGCCATTCTACTTTTTTTTTAGGTACGTCCGAATAATTGCTGCCATTGCCGTGTTTTTTAATATTACTCCGTGAAAATTTTATACAACATTCTTAAAATGTCATACTTTACTGTCCTATTAGATTAAATAAAGAGATTTTAACTGTGTTGTCACAAAAAATTCACAAAAAATGCCTTTTTTCGTACGAATTAACCCTAGCCCCCCCTTAAGGGTAAACGTAATGTATGTTGTAATCAACTCACTTATAGATGGCGTTGTTTTTGCGAAACTTGGTAGATAACCTTTTAAACTGAATGCTGTAGAAATGAGATCCTTGAGGCGTGTGTATGTATAAGCCATGTATAATCGTATGAAAAACATGGAGATTTGCAAAGAATGCAAGGCTGATGTAAGCGTAGTGAGTAAGATTAAGGAAGGGACGCTTAGTTGGTTTGGACATGTAGAGCGAATAAACAAAGGAGACAACCAAAAAGAAAACAACCAAGATTACTTTCAAAAATATATTTATTTTTATTTTATTTTTAATTGTATCAATCAACCAAAATTATCACGGAAAATAATATTATTTGATGCTATAATGAAAACAGATAATATAATGTTTCAGTCTTTTGCAGGTGCATTGCTTCCTCCTTTGGTGATTTACCACTGTCCATACACTTATTAATAAGTCAAACAAATACTAATAGAACTAACGTTGAAGGTAATCCAAAACTCCTTTTCACAATTATTATTTTTTTACACATTAATTAATTTTATTAAATATCGGATTTTGCATTATTTATGCCACAATCTGTGTTACTTATCGAAAAAGTTAATCCTGCCCAACAAATAATTTTGTGCTCGACTAAATAAAATTATAGCGGAGATTCAAGCATTCTTCGATTTTACTCTTTGAATTTATTTTAGAATAGTTTTTTTTTTTGCAAATTTGTCATTACCATAAATAATTATATTTGTAATTTAATGCGTGCATATAGATTTTATGAATTGATTATTAAAATTAACTATAAAATAAGGCAACTTATTAAAAAAAAAATAAACATAATTAACTGCTTTTAATTTTTTATAATTATTTCTTGTTACACATTTTTTATTACTAGAGTATTTATTAATTTAAACTAACTAACCTAACTGGAAATATGTTAACAGTGGCATAATTAAATAAAATGCAATGATTAATGTAATCTAGATTAAAATTAGATTTCGCATTTCATTTCTAATTAGATTTAACTCAATTTTTTTATACCAGAAAAATCAGCCACAATGCAACGAATTTAAATATAATTAATTGGATACATTCATCGACCAACAAAGTCTAGACAAGGCGAGACGGAAACCAAAATTATTGGTTCGAAAAATTGGGTTATGAAAACATTTATCAAAAAGAAAGCGCTTTATTTCGCAATCAAACAAAGAACATAAGAAGTATTGTTTCTTATCTTTTGCTGGGTCTGCAAGTACCAAATTTGTCTCCTGCGATATTATGGTTTCGAAGCGAGCCGACGGAATCGTACGATTGAATTTGTAAGACTCGCCATATTTGATATATCAATAGGTACATTAGATTAGGAAAACTTTGATAGCTCCTCGGACTCTAAATAATTTAGAGCAAAAATCAAAGAAAGGTACATAATTTTCATGATTTTTTATTTAATTTTTCAAACACAATTTTCGATACAAAAGAAATTTCTACTCGAGGATAAAAGTGTTTGCGATCGTGGAGTCATTTCTAATAGTATGTATTTAGATTTGTGCTCCATTATATTTGTAGGTGTGTTCTATTAATCAACACAGAATAAATGCATATATTTGTTTAAAACATTACTAAGATCACTGCATAAACACAATCGACATGTCTATGAATGTATTCGATAGGTATATATAGGATAGATTCTAAATAATTATACTAAATTAGACTTAAAAATAAGGTTACTTTTATTAGGTTTAGAAAAAAACACAGAAATCATTACAAATCTCACAAACATCAGATTATAATATCAGAAAAATGATAATATTAATCAGGAGCAAATGAGTCGGAACAACTACTCTTAACTTGTGAACTAAAAAATTTTCATGCTGGTAGGCAGTCATTCTATCTGAAAATCACATCTTCAATCACATATTCAATATAATATGAACATAAAAAATAATAAAACCATGTTGCTACGAGTTAATGTTTCATTTTGTATACTATCATACAACATCATTCAAACGAAAAGGAGATATTATGTATTAAATAAACAAGATTAAAAGTGGCGCATGACCAGCCTCTTTCGGTTAAAACATATCACGGTTACGCCATTTTGTTTGCTCGTGGGTAATGTGACGGCAAGGCAGATATACAAAATCAACTGCCACCTCATTACCGAAGTAATATTCAAATGCACCAAAACACATATGTAATCTATAAATACTTAATTCATTGTAACACAACTACGGTTATAGTATAGCTTAATTAAAACGCAAACTATGGATGATATTTTAACCCATCGGCATACCCACAAATGCATAGCAAATGTAAAGCGAAATGAACCTAATGTAACGTATGTGCATTCAATATTGCAGATACGCCATTTTGGCTAGCATACAGCGTACATTCAATTACTAAAGTTAAGATAGACCAAAGAAGCAATGCTCTGAAAAGGTTTTTGAATTGCATTTGAATAAAACAGGACTAATCTATTTAGTATTTTCAGTAAAACAAATTGGTATGCCGATAGATAAACTCAAAGACCAAACTAAATTTAGTTGTGTGTCATCAGATTCTATTTTCTTCATAACATGTTTTTGTAAATTGTACCTTCTTACCTGATACATAATGTGTTTATATATTTATAAAAATAGTATATAATCTACCATATGTAGTTTCCCCAGAATAGCTAGTTATACAGGGTGTCCCGGGGTTAATTTCGCTAACCTCAGGAGGTTAGGAGAATTAGTTAGTTAACCTTAGGAGGTTTATTTATCTTCTACATGATGGTAGAAGATAAATAAATAAATAACTTTTTCGAAATTCCAATGTTATCCA
The DNA here is from genome assembly GCA_026573805.1 of Hesperophylax magnus. Lineage (NCBI taxonomy): Eukaryota > Metazoa > Arthropoda > Insecta > Trichoptera > Limnephilidae > Hesperophylax > Hesperophylax magnus. The sequence goes on from JAIUSX010000084.1 coordinate 13,946,943, forward strand.
ATCTCATAAAAACAATTCAACTTTTTAACCTAAAAACTACCTTAAAACATTGGAATTTCTAAGAAAGTTATTTATCTTTTTTGCTTCTAAAATCATGTAGAATCACTACCCAAAGTGAGCGCACTTTACCCCCGGTATTCAGAGAATTGATTTTTTAAACATATTTATATGGATATGCTGGCGTTTAATAGGTTAAGGAATATTTACAATAATTCTACTGACTTCATGAAAATGCAGGTGAAATTAAATTTTCACCACCATATCAGAACTCGTTACTGATTTTTTTTTTAAAACAAGCAGATTAGAGCTACAAGTGAAATAAATATAAGACGTGAATAATAGTGAGAATGTTTCATCAAAAAAGAACTTAAAAAATTGGAAAAGTCACAGCACTTTGTGTAGTTTAAAATGAACAGTTTGATAGCGTCTTCAAGCAGCTAAACGATAGTGACTAGATTTAAGCGCTCTGCTTAATCCATCGGTCTACGTTCCTCTTTGTTCTAGTGATGATGTCCAGCTTATGGGAAGGGTCCCTCCAGGCCGCCAGGTTCACACGTTTAACTTCGCCGCTGTCGCAGGGAACCAGGGGATTGCTACAACAAATAAATAATGTTGTTATTAACCCCTCAGGCTGTATAGTATCGTAGAAATCATTATGTCTCCCTAATATATATACGGGGTGTTAGAAAGAGAAAACACGCTTTATATTCAAACCTAGAAGTTAACCATAGAATAATTAAAATGTACATGTTTGAGAAAAAATGATACTTTGTGAATTTTTTATCAATTATTTTTAAATGAAACAACAAAATGTTATAATACATTTGTTCAATAAAGTGTGTTTTTCTTTTTTTGTTTTCGTTATCAGTAATGTTAGTTCAGTGTTTAGACGAAGAAAACGTTAAGTGAGCCATATTTAAAACTTTTTAATGTTTCATTAAAAATTTTGATATTTCAAAAATTATGTCTTTTTTTCCTAATAATAAAATTTTAAAGCGCATTTGATCACCTTTCCAAACAGTTTTTAGTTTTCAGATACATTCCGTAATATTCCATTTATTTGGATATTATTGCAAAGCGGAAATACTCCGACTTTCTGACTATGCCAGAGGCCGGAGGAGTTAAATATTCTTCTACTTGGTATGGTTGGGTTTCCGATATCAGAATGTGGATGCGTACCTGTCTGAAACAACAGAGAAGACGTCCCTCTGCAGGGCATGCAGGCCGGGGGTGTTGTCGCAGAAGAGGCGGAAGAGACTCGAACGTCGGAGCTGCTTCAGCTGCTGGTTGGAGAACGGCTCCGGCTGCTCGATGTTGCTATAGAAGTAGCGGTCAGCTAATCGAGTGCGAGACATCTGCTCACCTGCATTCAAAAAGTAATACTTAATGTCAAACAACGTTATCTACAAAAAAACATGCAAGCAATTCCAAGTGAAGCACGGGCTTAAAATCATACAATTTTATCTTCACAAAAACATACCAATAACAATTATTGGTATGTCTTTGTTTTTACATTACGTTTGTTTTTTGTCGTACTGTTGAAACATGTAAAAACTTTGTATAAACAATGTATTCAATCAGTGCTTTTTGATCTAAATCAGTGATGCAAAAACGTTTTAGACGGACCACCTTTTTATTTTTTTTTATTTGGATTATATCTAGGGAGCTATTGAAAATTATACAAAAAAATTTTAAGCATAATATAACAGTAAACTGATAAACTGAATATAAAACATGTAACAGTGACATAAAATAATATAGAAACTAGAACAATACTACATATAAGACAAATCACTAAAACTACATTACCAACGCTACTCTAATTTGGAGGATTCAACAAACAAAGTGCTGGTATTATAGATTACGCTTAATTTTATAAATGGAGTCAATAAATATATCAATAGTACCCACAAACTTATTGCCTAGATCATGCATCCTATTGGTCAGTGAGTGTGTCTGATAGTTGGTTGCAATATGTATTGCAGAAGAATGTTATATTTTATCTTGTATTCCTAGTCGATAAATGGAATTTAATAGTGGTAACGATGGCAGGACTTATCTTTAAAACGTAGAACACAAGCGGATTTTGATTTTCGGGGAGGAAGGAGGGGGTGGTCAGCAAAACGATTTCAGAGGGTTTGATTTTTTTAATTAAGTGAGTACATCACTGAGATATTAGTTTTGAAAGTCATTTTGCTTCAGCTTACCTAGCAAGCAGGCAAATGTGGGGCCCACCACGGAACCCGGCGCAGCTCTCTCCGAGATGGCTCCCACTATAAGGTCCACATCATGCACGTGCACGTACAGCTGCTTCAGGTCCTCTATCACCTGCAACAACACACACATCGTCATTATTATACTTGGCTTACTTGCATTACAAATCAAGTGATATATGAGATTATGTAACTTATTTTAAAATTTAAAACAACTCAATTACTGTTAAACTTATTTAGCAGAATGCTGCATGTTCATTCAATAATCATAATAATCTAATTATTGTTACATTATCTGATTTGTAATAAAGGTTCTAACTTTAAAAATTTAATATTGAACACTCTCCGCCACCTCCAAAAACTGGGCAAAGTGTCCAATTAGTGAAAACGACGAATTATAGTGCTAAAAATGAAAACATGTATTTCGTAAAAAAAAAAACAAACAGCGCTATCAATCTTTCGTAAAATATCAATTTTTCACAAGACTCTATTTTGTAAACTGTTGTGTTGCCGGGGTTTCTCACAAACTCTCTTATTAAATAAAACTCCGGCTTCAACAAAACACTTGGGACTTTTAATGTGATAGATTGACAATGGTCTCTGATATCTTAATTAACCGGCGGTTGGAATAATATGGACCCCGACCAAGAGGTTCCTAATTAATCTAATTACCCTCGGTTAATCTACTGCCATTACTCTAAAGGATATTATATAAACTTATCCAAAGAAAAAACAAACAGAAAGACATGCGACAGTTTCTAGAATATACAGAGGACAAGTCGAAATATCCTAAAACAATAATAATGAACCCTGGTGACTAGTAAAATGGTCGGCTCTACCAGCTAGATAGCGGTATAGTAACTGAGTGTGTAAGAGTAAAATAACTCAACTCGCCGGTGTACAAAACTTGGCGCTCAATTCTAAGTACGAGAAGGACTACTGAATTTGACATGCGAATGCCGGCAAAGAGAGTACTGTACGTACTCAAATATATGTTGTTAAACTTTGTAATCTAAATAATATGATGTATGTACGTATCTCTCGAATATGTTTAAAAAGAAAACAATCTGTTTGGTAGACTCTCACTATATTTCAACTGTAACAATACACAGAACATCACGTGGGGAAGAAGTCTTTGTTCTACCAGTATCAATGGAAGGTATTCCAAATAACTAGCATCGTTTATCCCTTCAGCTTCATTGCACAGTAGGAAACATTTCGCATAACTAAAAAATACACACGGTTGATATTTGCTGCATAAGGACAGATTGATTTTATGGCTTTGTGTTTCCTTCCGCCTACAATGTGTAGGCCTGTTCAAGTTCCAGGTTCACTCCTTCCTTTTATAAACATTATCCACATGGAACTAAGGGCATGGAATTAATATCAAATATGTATGTACTCACATTCAGAGGAATGGTATCGGCAAAGTCGTCGAAGCTGGTGGCCTCCTGTAGGCCACACAAGGCGCGGTAGCGGTGGTACGCAGGCAGACCGTGGTCGCGTCCACGCTGAATGTCAAATGCCAGCACGTCCAGACCTAGCGAACCGGCGACGCTGTACAGCTTCTGAGAGAGATCGTCAGCCATGTGTAGATCGACCTTCTGGCTGCGCTGGGTGGCGAGGCCGCGCACCAGCTGTGCCAGGCGGCCGGGCTCTCGCACAATGCTCGGACTGTTGAAGTGCTCTGCCAGCTGCAGCGTCAGGTTCAGCGAGGAGTCGGGGTTCAGCAGCTGTATGGAGCCGTCCATCAGGGAGCTGACGAAGCGCAGGCCGGCGCTGGCGAAGGCGTTGCTCACCGAGGGGTCCGTGTCCTGGTTGTAGCCCGTGTCATACGAATCAAATGTCTCGTCATAGCTTTTGCCTGAAACAAACATGACAAGTTAGTTGGCTCGTTACAACGGTAAGTGTTGTGAATGATGCAAAAAATTAACTTATTTCATTACATATTTGTAATTCACAAGCAAAAAGTTTTACATAACGGTCATTGTCATGTTTTCAGTCGATCATTTTTGCTGATCATCAAATTGGTTAAAAAAACTGAACCGCACCGAGAGTCGGCGTTTAAAAGTGACTATCAAATGTCAATAATTCAAAATTGTGGTGATTGACTGAATGTCAACGAAGTTATCTACAAAAACTTGCAAAGAATTATCAAAAAGTTATCAAAGAGTTATCTCAAACAATGTTGAATCAAAAAAAGGGGGACTTAAAGTCAAACAACGTTGACAACATAAAGACATACCAATTATTATTAAGGGTATGTTTAATAATTATTTTATTTGCCCTCGAATTATTGGTATGTTTTTGTAGAAAACGATGTTTGACTTTAAGCCCTAAAATTGTTTGTTTGTCTTTTGTAGATAACGTTTTAGAAATTAAGCCCTCGAAATATGAAAAAAATTATAAAGCATCCTTGAGATGATTTTTTTACCAAAGCAGCACTATATAAATTACTTACTAATTATTAAATTCAAATATAGTCTAGGGCGACACTTAACACAGCCAATAAGACAAGCCGAAAAGATAATACAGCGCCAAAGAAACACTTTCAACCTCTCCATCTCTGTTCCAACGAGTCACCGACTGTGTAACATTGGAATGACGAGTTTACCTGTGACAGCGGGCAGCCAGTGCGTGTAGGTGATGTGCTGCAGCTCAGCCACCACGATCCGGCGCGCCTCGTGGTACAGCACGTCATCAGACCAGGTGGGGTTGAGGGCATGGAGGGCGCGGGCCACGCGGTTATGTTCGCGCAGCCACAGGGTGTGCAGCGCTGCCAGCTGTGGGTGCATGTTCACGCGCCCGTCTCCTGAGGACAAACAAGTGGGCAGGTGAGATTAGAGCTCACATTTATAATCCTCCTTCAATAATCCAGGCCTCATTGCATTAATAAAATCCTTCCCAGAGTTCCTACCTTAACGCGCCCCTCAATGCTACCCAACTGGGTGGCGTATAGTTTCCCTGTCTTTAACCGTTAGTACTATTCAGCACTATCACGTTGCAAGAGTTAGTTACTCACGAAAATTGCGGCGCTACGGCGCTGCGTGCTTTATAGCGTATTTATCGGTCCTCGGGAGAGTCCGTGTTACATTTGAGTGCGGTGTATTGCGGTTGGCACGTGTCTTGATAAGTGTATTCATTTTTTAATTTTTATTTTTATTTATTTATCTATTCACTTATACAAACAGTTTATAGGTATACATTATATATAGACATTGGGTGCAAGTAATACAGATAGATGTTCCATATATAAAACGTCGTAGTATAATGAAATGTGATATGCAACTACATGATTGAAGCTTAGGTAGTAATGTTCTGTTCGCATGGGTGTTATTCTGCCGTCATAGGTGGAAACACAATATCCTCCTTGGGAGTCTCCACCGTAATTCCACCCATGGTGGCAGTATTATTTATCCTGTTAAAATAAATACACCCTAAAGTGAATCGATGTTTTTCAACATGTCAGATTTTGAAATGAGAGCGACACTACGGACGACGAGACCATTGTTTGACAAAATTTTTTTTTGTAAAAATTTTTTTTGTAAAGTTTACACAAGTTTACCAACAACCTATTTCAATTTATTTTTCACCTTGTTACTTCTTGAAAATAGTATCAAAGAAACCAATCGTTTTTTGTAGTTGTAAATATGTAGTTTTTTTTCATAGAAACATAAAATATCATTCTTCACTTGTTTGATTGCAAAAAGAATCATTTAAATTTGTTGATGTTTGTCCAAGTTTTTGCTTTTTTTATTTAATACCATACGTTTTTTTTATCTAAAAACTGTGGCAATTTACATGCATACTTGCAAAGTAAGCATAGCAATAAAACGATTAAACTGTAGATACAGAGGCTCTCTAATGTAATTTTTTTTATTTGTAAAAACATATTTTACAGCCATGAGCTATAATACAAAGATTTCTGTTCCAACCTGCTCTGAAGCAAGTGGCTGTGTCACTGTCCACTTGGCACTGGTCCCTGGGACTGTTGGCCTGCGGCAGGAAGGCCTCTCCGTGTTCTCCTAGCTCCTCCTGCAGCAGCCCACCCTCGCGCTGCCGCAGGGAAGCCGCCACCGCAGCATTGGATCCGTAGATAGCCGAGCCGTCCAGGAAGTGAGACGCTTGGTTCATCTGAAATACAAATATTTATTACAGCGCCTTGAGGTGATTTTTCATGACAATAGTCAATTGCATAAATTTATCAAATGGCCAATTGCATAAATTTTTATGCAATATAGATAATAACTAGGACCTGGAAATAACAGCTTCACCTTTACAGAAAAATAATTTTATTTTTTAACCGAAAACATTATCCATGTACATACCGAGGTGTTTTAAAATTCTTATTATTTTTCTGTACAGGTGAGGCCTTGAGTTTTACAAACATCCGAGTCCTAAAAATAACCAAACAAAAATGTAGTCTTTTCGTTTTTCATCAAATAAGGAATTTGATTGCATTTAAAAAAAAATTACTACCAACATTCATATTCAAATTAAATACTGGTAATTTTTTTAAGTTCGTTTTTATGGTTAAATTAATTCTCCAAGTTTCAATATTTTAAAGTCCGCCAAAACGTTCGCAATCCGAGCGGTAAGAAGCGGGAGGGTGCGTGACGTCATCCGTGCGCTAAATGTCCTGTGGTTAGTGAATTTTGTATGGAGAGTATTATTTAGTAAGGAATTCCAGTATATTTTTTATCAATGTTTACCATCTAACTAAATTAGGAATATATATTTTTTTTTTAATACAAAATTTCATACTGAAATGAATTGTTCAATCTGGCCCAAAACGTCGCTAAACAAAGCCCGTGCACTGAAATCTATGAAAAAAAAATCTATATCTATACATCATCGATGTACCTACGTAACTCACGCAGCGGCAGTACCGCGGGTTCTCGCCAACGGGCTTATTGTCATTGCTTTTACGTAAATTTGAAATGAGTTCCTACTTACTCATTTTTACAAAAAATATTAAATTGGCATGTAGTATTTTATTATATTTTAGAATAGCTTCAATTTTACCGCTTTGAATTTAACAAAACCTTCTAAAATGTCAGGAGATACTACGACGAAAGTTAAAACAATCGATAAAACTATAAAGACAACCATAAATCATCTCAAAAACTCAGATAAACATCCCTAACTATACAATACAAAACTTATAGGGACCTCTCCCTCTTATTATCAAAGTGCGCATGTAATAGAAAGAGATGTTTAATTATGAGAAATGAGATCCCTGAGGCGTATGTGTGGTAAAACCATGTATGATCGTGTGAGGAATGTGGATATCCGCAAAGAGTGCAAGGCTGATGTAAGCGTAATGAGTAAGATCAAGAAAGGGACGCTTAGATGGTTTGGGCATGTAGAGTGAATGAGCGAAGAAAGGAGTGTAAGGAGAATATACGATGCAAATGTGAATGGTAGCAGAAGTCGGGGACGCCCGAGGAAGACATGGGACGACCAAGTGAATCAGATACTTGAGTCGGGCCATGTCAAGAGTCAGAACAATAGAAGAGTATGTATGAGACGATGTATGAATGTGAATGAGGCAAGGAGTGTGTGCCAAGACCTAGTTGTTTGGCGGTCCGTCCTCTCTGCCTACCCCTGCGGAGAAACGGCGTGATGGTTAGTTAGTTAGTTAGTTATGTTTAATTATTACATTGTACGAAACGGAGTACACATGACATCAGATTTCGTTCGACCAATCATGGAACGTATAAATAGTACAGCTTTTAAACCATTTTTAAAGAACGATTTATTAATTCTGAGTAAAAATTTTGAAATACATATATAAATTTAAATCGATGTTTTTTGATCTCAAATTCCTTATTGTAATATTTAATCATTAAAGACAATATTAGTCAATTGAACAATTAAGCTATCCCAAAAATAAAAATAAATTCATCCTACACATCAAAATAAAAATTAATATATTTGTTCAAGACACTATCTAAATTTCATTTAATTCGGGAAGAATCTTGCATATCATACATAAAAATAGTTGCCTGTAAAAATATGCATTAAGAAAATTAAGATAATGCTGGTAGTTCTTAGTCGAAGTACGATACAGTTAAATATGACCAAAGGAGATAGCACTAGAACTAGCTCAGTGGTAGAGCAGAGCCCCGGCAACGTTGAGATCCTGCGGCTGAGTTCAATTCTTAGATGCGACCGAATCTTTTCCTAATTTTTCTGTTTCAAATTTTCGTATATATTCGCTCATATTTTCTTCAATGATTAAATCTATTTGTTGTTTGCTGTTTGAGAGAGATGCATAAAAACAACATGCTCACAGCCATAAATAAGAATGACACACAAAAAACTATGTGCACTACATAATAAAATAAAATCAAAACAGTATGCATTATTTATTATTGCACACACGTTTTGAGTTCCAAGTAAATAGTTTTATGTCTTCAACATGATTTGTTGTTATCAATCTGGAATTTGTACTTCACAATAACACTAGTACATACATAATACAAAATATTGTTTAAATCTACATAATAATCTGCGATAGATTTTACGAAAACGTCGAGCATAACCTGATTCTTTCTAAAATAGTTGCGTAATTATTAACAAGTGCGTCATGAAAATTCTTGTAAATTAGATACTTATCTCTTTCTCATTAGGGGAGGCTGTAGGTTACTTAGTTAGGCTTTTAAATTTGTTACTTAGTCCTGCTTTTTATATTTTGGTCTACATTCACTAAATACTTGGTTGTAAATTACCAATTCAACCATCTGTGAACATTTATAATTGGTCAGTTTCTTTTCATCCTCCTTTGTATATTAAATTAATATTAAGACTGTTTATGTGCCTTAAAATAAATAAATAAATTTCACTGGGTGATATGAAATATGTGGTGTAAACGGTTCCATGATAACTCCTCAAAATGACAATTCAACACACCTTTAAAAGGTGATATAAAGTCATTAAAAGTGGTGAAACAAAAACTAGGTTTAATAGTTACATATATAACCTATTTAACCTAGTTTTTGTTTCATCACTTTTCATAACTTTATAACACTTTTTATAGGTGTGTTGAATTGTCATTTTGAGGAGTTATCCGGTCACCGGTGTAAGCCGACAAAGATTAACGTGTAAATTAGTTTTATTGGCGGGTGCATTTGAATATATTGTTACCATTGACCATTGAGTGGAAAGGCAATCTGCGACAAGAGGGAGACAAGAAGAGGAGGCAGTAGTGGAGGGAGCTAGATGAATTGCAACAATACAATGATAAATAATAAAGCTGTAACCTGTTCAGATGTCCCCATAGTACAGTCACTTCTGAAAGTAGTGACGGAGCGCACGTAGGGCAGGCAGGTGACTCTGTGGTGGGAGTAGAAGGGGTCGGAGTGTGCCACTGCCAGGGGCATGCAGCTGGGGTGCTGGTAGCGCGGAGCCAGAGCCTGTCCGTGCTTGTTGCAGCACGAAATACTACTGCTAGAGTGGACTGCAACAATCAAACGGAATCAAATCAAATAATGTTTTCTTTTAAATTTACATATGAAATATACATAAGTTTACAAGAATTCAGATCACAGGCGAAACCAGGTATTAACCATATATAATAACAACATTATAATAATATTTGGAAGAGATGAATAGAATTAAACTGGCGGCGATTTCACCGCCATAACTCAGGGATATGTCGGGTGAATAAGGCGATATGTGCCTTGCATGGCGGGAGAAAAATAAAACAAAAATGTACACCAATCGAAAAACTGATTAAATTAAATAATAAATATTCAAATAGCTGCTATCAAAACTAAAACGTATTATCAAGAATTGAAGTTTCTCAAATATTTCAAAAATAATAGTACAATTAAACTAAATAGAAAATAACCATAGCAAAATCATTATATTTTTTTATGTGGCTTTAAGGCGTGCAATGAAAACATTATGTACAAAAACTGATATGGAAAATACAAGAATAAAAATATATAACACTTAAGGTTACACGCGACGTTCGTTATAATCTACGTGTTCTTAAATGGCGTTAATTTAATTATTTTATTAAAATACGCTTTTTGAAAGTTGAGCATTACAATATTAAGATGAATTTTTTGTTTGCACCCATACATACGCAATATCCAATATCAAAGTCCCAAGGGTTAAAACCTAGCTACATCGTAGAGAAATTGTATCTTCTGAAATTCTCTAGCTGTTTTCCTACTCCGTCATTCAAGAGGTTAAAACTTTTATCAATTGATTGAAAGAAACATCAAAGTGTTTATATAAGTTGAAATACCTTATTGCGAACAAATTTATTTGACTCTCAAAATGAGTGGCTCACTAGAAATGTTTAACAGCCTATCTCGGAGCAGACTTTTTTACATAATGCTGTTTTTCCGCAGGTGGGCTCAATAATATAAACATGGATTTCAGAAGAAGGTATACAATGGTCGGGATACACTATTGTTACAGAAAAGAGAACTCACCCATCTTCCTGATGGGGATGTGGACCATGTCGTGCTCAACGAACTGAGTCCACTGCATGAGCGCCAGTGTGCGCGCCTCGTCTGGTGCGTCCACGTCTGCGATGATGGCGGCGCTAATGCCGCGCGCCGGCGGCAGGGGGCGCGACGCAACCGACTTGCGCGCCTGAAACATTTATTTTTACTTCACTGTCAGTTTCATGTAATTCGCTATTAAATAATGAAGCAGAGGCAACTTAGGTCATTCTTAGACTCAACTCACACAAGACACTAGTGGCTTCGTGACAATTGGGTAATTCCCCAGTTACTAGTGTTCGCCTGCAGCTGGAGTAGCCGGCAAGTTAAGCAGCAGGATGCGCACAGATAAGCACTGCGCTTGTGGGAATCGCTTCATAAATATGTCTTTCAGCTTACTAAAAATAACAAAATATGTGCTATCTAATAAAAATATATAAAATATGCATTAAATCCTAAAAGAGTAAAATAACCAAGATAATTTTTAATACATTTACATATTTGAATTTCTATTTCTTTTTCATGTCTGAATAGTAAAAAACAGGTTTTATGAATTTCCAAAAAAATGTAACACAGTTTCTCCGAGCAAAGCGGTTGAACGGGTAAACAACTGTGTGGTTTATGCATACATTATTATAATTAAAACACATTAATTCCATTCAGACGCCATTGTGTGCTAGGCAAATAAAACTATACTATTTATCATCAGAGTGAAAATCAAGGCTCGCATCCGTAAACAAAGATTGCCATTAATTTATGCAAAGTACATTGGTGTTATTGTATTTATTTAATAATAATATCTACCCAGAATAATTATTACGCGATATTCACAAACACAATCTCAGATGGCTAATAAGTGCGACAGTTCAATAAGTGTGACAGTCCATTATTAGGTGATATTCACCAACACAATCTCAGATGGCCAATATGTGTGACAGTCCATTATTAGGCAATATTCACAAACACAATCTCCGATGGCCAATATGTGTGACAGTCCATTATTAGGTGATATTCACCAACACAATCTCAGATAGCCAATATGTGTGACAGTCCATTATTAGGCAATATTCACAAACACAATCTCCGATGGCCAATAAGTGTGACAGTCCATTATTAGGCAATATTCACAAACACAATCTCCGATGGCCAATATGTGTGACAGTCCATTATTAGGTGATATTCACCAACACAATCTCAGATAGCCAATATGTGTGACAGTCCATTATTAGGCAATATTCACAAACACAATCTCCGATGGCCAATAAGTGTGACAGTCCATTATTAGGCAATATTCACAAACACAATCTCCGATGGCCAATATGTGTGACAGTCCATTATTAGGTGATATTCACCAACACAATCTCAGATAGCCAATATGTGTGACAGTCCATTATTAGGCAATATTCACAAACACAATCTCCGATGGCCAATAAGTGTGACAAATAAAATCTTAATGCCGTCAGATTAATTTGTTCGCTTTTGGGAACAGCTCATGTGGTCCCATAGCATTGTGTCTCCCTTACTGTCATGGTGAGAAATATGAACTAAAGGGTTTTATTGTTATTTATTATTAAATATTACGGCTTACTGGTTTTTTTCATCACAATATAATATTTTGGGACAAATAATTACAATAGTCATAACTGACCGTGGTGCGAATTTTCGTTTAGAATGAAAGCTTTTCCTTTGATTGTGCTTATTGTGAAAGTTTTTGAAAAAAGTTAGCAAAATTAATGATGTTTTGACATGAATATCCGGGGACACCACTGAACTTTTTCCTTGCAATTTTTTATTTGCATTGAATACGTTTTTTAGAGATTTCGCTAAACAACGCATGTGCGTTTGAATCATATATCGTATACGCAGGGACATATTCTAGGATACCCTTGTGGATAATCAGGTGTCCGTTTTAGTTATAATTAAAGAAGGTTGGCATTTGCTTTAGTCGTATTGAAGTTGTACGTGACGTGTTAGTAAAATAATAATATTTCTATGTCGCCGTTCTCGTGGTAACATTACCTCAAAGGCGCCTTAAACCGAAAAGTTGGTTCGATTATCTTGAGTTATTTTTTATTACACTTCATATTTATATACGGAACTATTTGGTGTTTCTGGTAAGGTTAGGTTAGGTTATTTTTTATTTTGTAAGAAATATAAAAACTATTCGAAAAAATGAATGAAGTAGAATAGAGAACATTCAAAATCACCTAGTTGTGTAATATGTCTGGGGCCCAATGCTAGAAATGCCAATGTGAAATTACCTACTTGTGTAATATGTCTGGGGCCCAATGCTATAAATACCAATGTGAAATTACCTACTTGTGTAATATGTCTGGGGCCCAATGCTAGAAATGCCAATGTGAAATTACCTACTTGTGTAATATGTCTGGGGCCCAATGCTAGATGTGAAATTACCTACTTGTGTAATATGTCTGGGGCCCAATGCTAGAAATGCCAATGTCAAATTACCTACTTGCATATATGTCTGGGGCCCAATGCTAGAAGTGCCTACGTCAAATTTGTGAATCGCTCAGGAATAATCATGTATTGTTTGATAGTTCTTTCACACAAACTAAGTATAGAATTCTGTAAGTACAGAGCACCGGATCATCCCTAAATGAAATGATAGGGCAGTGAGATTTCAGCATATATAAATTAAAAAATGTCGATCCCCATCCATCCTCTATCGAAAATGTGCTCGAGCCGCACTATAGGATGATATAATTAAGCTAAGGCGAGTGGGGTAAGGAAATTGATAAAATAAAATGTATTCTGATTGTTTGTATTGATAAGATTGGTTCTCACCTGTTGGATGCCATCAGCGTAGTTGGGGTGCAACAGCCTCTTGAAGCCTGTGAGGGCCTTGCCGCGCGATGGGCGGGGAGAATTGTTGCAGGATCCGTCCAGGCTGCGATATTTGGAGGCCAGACGCGCCGCGCTGCAGGTCTGCGACGTCAGCCGCAGGCAGCGCTGCGCCGCCTCGCTCCCGCGCAGGGACACGCTGCTCACGTAGCCCGCGCATTCCTGCTCCGCCACCCCGTACCTGCACCACACACACACACACAGATGTATTACTCATAAACAAGCCGGAAGAATAACTGGACATTCTGAAGGTAATGAAAACAATATGTGACAAAATTAAATTACCACACCAAGGTAGTCGAGTGGCTAAAACAAGGAAATGAAGAGTCAAAGATCACACTTACTTAATTTATGTCATAATTACAACACTCTTGTATATTTTTCAGCAGTTATTATTTTTAACAACATTTTTGTATATTTTTCGAATAAATCGAATGTGAAATTTCTCACCTATGAAACAAGTTTTTTTTTCTTTATAAATATAATGACAGATGTTAATAGTTGAACAATTTAAATATTCACTAACTTTAAATATACATAATAAATGAACATATTTTTATGTCGATTTTTGTCATAAAACTTTTATCTGCCTAATCTGGAATGTGTCTGTTGACCTATTACAACAACAGTGGCGTGTATTGATCTATGACCAAAGGTTGGCTGTGTGTATTTTTTTAAGATCGGGTATTAATTTATTGAGCATTGTGTACCTATTTGAAAATGGCCATTTAAAATCATTTATTATTATTTATTAAAGTGGAGACAGTATACAGATAGTTGCCGTGATCACTCAGGCCATGGGCCCATTGTTACTATCCACCTTATTCCTTTGAATTTATGTCCAGGTCCCGTGAGTGCCCCTGTTTTCCCCCGCCTGCAGACTGTATTCCAGCCGGCACAGCATCTCTAGAGTTCAAGCCAAACTCCAGCGACTTGTTGAGTGTCTTGACGCGGATGGGCAGTAGTTTGATAAGTAGATAAATAGAGTGAGCACTCACTTTCCACAAGCATTATAGGCCAGGTTGTTGGAGGCTATGGTGATGGCGAGTGCCCACTTGTGCAGCTGCATGGCCTCCTCCGAGGGGAGGTGGTTGAGGAGCTGGCCGTGCTCGGGGCTGGCAGGCAGCACCGCAACGCCCCCCGCCTGCAGACTGTCTTCCAGCCGGCGCAGCATCTCCACAGAGTTCAAGCCAAACTCGAGGGACTGGTTGAGTGTCTTAACGCGGATGGGCGGCAGTTTGGCCAGCATCTTCTGGGACGGGAACGGGTAGTCGTACAGCGGCGGCGGGTACATTATATCTGTACATTAAACAAAACCATGCTCAACGACCACATTCCTTTTCATATTAAAGGAGTCTGCCCACAACGCTATGAACGTATCAGGCACGAAAAGAAACACGACACGCAATATTATGCCCACTGCAACTGATCGACAGCATTCTATGCCAGTGTGTATGTATGCACGGAGCGTGTCGCCACCGGCAAAATATTCTAGCTATGGATTTGTTGACGATCCGGTCATGGCACGTTGCGGTGTTGGTCGGTGACGGAACGGTCTAGTGGGTGTTTTTTCATATTGATTCAAAGAAAGAATATTTTTTTGCATGTATCGATACGGTTACAGTCATGGTATGATACGTTGTAGTGGGCAGAGTCCTTAATCATCAGTTCTCGAAAATACACATACTAACAAGTACTACAAAATAACTTATCTATAAATTCTTTATGCGGGTAGTTAGGAAAATTTATTAGGTTTTCTTGGGATTTATTGAGATATAAATAGAGTCTGCACTCCTTGCAAAATCACTGTAAAATATTGTTCCCGCGCAGGTAGTAGGAAGAACTGTCGTCTTCGCCCAAATTCTTTCGACCGCTCAAAGAATAAAGCGTATTTGTCAGTATTTTGCAGGTATCGCTGGAGACCCGTCCCCGGCGAATGCTTGAAACCGACTGAAGCCTGTGATATCTCAAAGATGCCAATTATCCCCCAAGTTGTTGCCCATATTTCGAAAGCTCGTCCTCCATATATATATAACTCAATAATACATACTGGAATTTTAGGTAAAATGTTCGAAAAAGCCTTCACTGGCTTTGAAACTATTAATAAAATATTACAAATTGAGGATTTTTGTCACTGGAATCCTTAGCCATTTTTCTAACTACTAACTGTAAAGAATTACAGATAAATAATTTATAGTATTACTTGAGTAAGCAGATTAGCAGAGTGATGTTTAGCCATTCTTAGTTCTGAATTTTATTTTTCAATCTCTCTGACAAAGTGCATTTACTCTGAGTAACACCATTTCATTATTATTACTTCTGCTATTATTTATAAGATTTCCAAGAATTACTACGATTTTTCCACACGCGAATCACTAATAAATTTTATAATATTAATTTCTGGAAAAATGCATCACAATGTCCTACATACGTCCTATATGTGTCCTAAATTGTACAGTAATTTCCTGTTTTCCCCATGAATGCA
Source organism: Hesperophylax magnus (assembly GCA_026573805.1). Lineage (NCBI taxonomy): Eukaryota > Metazoa > Arthropoda > Insecta > Trichoptera > Limnephilidae > Hesperophylax > Hesperophylax magnus. The sequence goes on from JAIUSX010000084.1 coordinate 13,962,965, forward strand.
TCACAATGTCCTATATGCATCAACGTCATACATGTGTCCTACAATGTACAGTAATCGGTTTTCCCCATGAATGGCATCTCAACGTCCTATATACGTCCTACATGTGTCCTACAATGTACAATAATTTCCTGTTTTCCCCATGAATGCATCACAATGCCCTATATACGTCATACATGTGTCCTACAATGTACAGTTATTTCCTGTTTTCCCCATGAATGCATAACAATGTCCTATATACGTCCTACATGTGTCCTACAATGCACAGTAATTTCCTGTTTTCCCCATGAATGCATAACAATGTCCTATATACGTCCTACATGTGTCCTACAATGTACAGTAATTTCCTGTTTTCCCCATGAATGCATAACAATGTCCTATATACGTCCTACATGTGTCCTACAATGTACAGAAATTTCCTGTTTTCCCCATGGATGATAGAGATAGAGATGGAGATAGCCAAGGACAATAGGTCCGGAACTGGGACAAGACAATATTGTCCTGTCCTTGTGCGAACTACACATTGCGATGAAGATAAAATCATCTATTGTATTTCAATGTATGAGAAATTAATCTTAATTTTTTACTTCCAACTGAGTTTATATAATGCGTTTGTATATAAGAAATGGAAAAAAGGAGTCAAAGGTTGAAAAAAAGCAAAAGAATAATATATGTCATAATATTAAAGTCGAAGGTCCAAACATTAATTTAATATCTATAATAAAAGAAACAAAGTTAATTCAACATAAATAATAAAAGATTAACCTTTAGTTTGGAAACATAGCTACACCTATTCCAAGAAAGTAATATTTTACACACAAGACATGCCTATAGCATTCAATGTTTAAAATTTATTTACATGCTTCCAAACAATTTCACAAAAAATTCTAATCGTTCTAGCTATGTACGTAAATGCAACATATTAATTTTACTGGTACTAAAATGTACAATTCACTACTTGCAACCATTGAATACATTTATTTTATTCTAAAAACATCTTCAAAATAAACATGAGTTTATGCTAAAGTTCAATTTAAGTCCCTACAAATCTTCAAGCAAATACACTTAAATATGGTAAACAAAACAAAATTTACAAAGTTATTATCAAGATAAAATTTTAAGCAGCAGATCTCTCCAAGTGAAAAAATGAGTGTTCTATAAAAAGAATTATCTTGCTCTGTGTAAATTCATTACAAACATAAGTGAAAATATTTCATTTTGACAGTCTAAATACCAATTTTAAATTGCTAAAAATCTCAACTTGGAGATTTCTTTTCAATAACAATTTACTTTATAAGGTTTCAAAATGGTGAGAGAATAATGGGATGACATAGAATAAATTTATGCATATTTCAAGTTGTGTTAGTATTGCAATTACAAAACATATCAATTTACAAAACATTCTAATTATATTTTGAGTTGGCTTCATATTGCAATGAAAGGCAGTAAAATCGGCATTACCTTATTGTATCAGATAAAAAAATATTATATTCAAGGTAGATTAATTTAAGAGGAAGCTACAAGCCAAAAATGTGTATATTCTTGATATACCTTATATTGTAGGTAATAGGCATTAAAATCGCTTGACAAACGGAGTTTAAAAACGTTCAATTTCAAGCACAAAACTTGTTTTTATTTATTTTGTAAATAATATTATAAGAAAGCAAAAAATTTAATCAAGTGAAACTGTCACAGATAATCTTAGCATTAATACTGTATTTTTTTTAAAGTTGTTCCCTTTACGCGTTCATACATTTCAATTGAAAAAAAATTTTTTTTAGGATGTTACATGGGTAATTTATTTTTTTATTTGTATTTTACTCAAGTGAAACGATAGGAAAACCTTCAATTTATCTAAAGCATATTTTTTGGTATTCATAATGTACACCAATTCGTTATAAAGATTAATCAAAATAGTGATTTGGCATTAAGCTTCGCCTTAAGTAGGGACTTATCATTTTCGAAAATGAAAAATTTTCAATTTTATTCAAATTAATTTACCGTCTTACTAATTGTATTCTTACACGCCCATTCAACGTTGGTGTGGTAAAGCCGGCCTTAAGCCCGGTTTAAGACCCTTTTAACCAAACAATAATTAGTCTAGTTTTCATTGTTCTGACCTTACACACCGAGGATTATAAACCACGTTTTTTAGAAAGGCTTTTAGTATTTTACTCAAAAAGAAGGTTTATTGTTTATTTTTCATTTGACGCAATAAAAAAAAAAATACTGTTTCTGTGATCTGTTTAACTTCTCTAAATTAATATTGGCCAGTTTAAAGAATGTGTTGATAAATTAAAATGGCAGATATGAACAAATGTAAAAAGCAGACAACTTACCAGCGGATACAATGAAGTTCAGAGGGTACGGCAAAACCGCACTGCCGTAACTGAGTCCTACCCATATCGCCCACAGCGCCAACGCTGTCATGATTATCGTCATGACTTCTTCAAAAACACTGCAACAACAACAACTTTATTAAAACTCGATCAATGTAACAAATTGCATTCTGCTCAACACACTCCACTGAGAGAGCAGTCAGTTGGCTGTCAGTTGAGAGAGTTGACTGCCGACTAATGCTGAGGGAACTCCTAGCAAACAAAGTATAAGCGTGCCACTGCTGGCAGAGCTTAAACAAAGCTTTGATTATAAAACTGGAGAAGATGTGAATCACAGTTTTTTAAACTTTTTGGCTCACCCACTTTTCTTCTTTGTGCACAGAATTGTAGGTTTTAACCCCTCAGTATAATCTGTTCGCTTTTGGGAACAGCTCATATAGCCTCATAGAAATCTTTGTGTCTCTTACTGTCTTGGTGAGAAATATGATCTAAACAGTGTTAGAAAGAGAAAACGCAGCGCTTTATATTCAAATCTAGAAGTTAACCAGAGAAGAATTAAAATGTATTCCTCTATGAAACCGACTGCAATTTGAAAATACATTTTTATATGAAATGACAAAAAGTGAGGTGACGATAATGTTTACAAAACATTTAACTAATAAAATGTGTGTTTTTTTCGTCATCAGTGTTTGGATAAAAAAACGTAAAGTGAGTAGTTTTTAAACTTTTTTTATGTTTGCATTCAAAATTTAATATTTCAAATATTATAATGTTTATTTCTAATAACAAAATTTGAAAGCATATTTTATCACCTTTCATAAACACTTTTTAGTTTTCGGATGTGTTCAGAAATATTCCTTTTACATGTATTTTATTGCAAGGCGTAAATACGCGCAAATTCTGACAGAATACGCCATAGGCCCGAGGGGTTAAACGAGAATCCCTTGATTCGCTTTTACAGGAGAAGTTAGTAACAGATGAAACACAGTAACTTTATCTTTGCGTACTAAATACTTAATAATTAGTAACGTATCCTCCATACTTATAAAGTCGTTTTAAAAATACAGAAAAAAAAATGAGTCAGCAATTAGAATTCGATATTGACCATTTACAAAACAAACACATATTGTTGGTCACTTCTGCAAGCTAGCTCCATCAGAACATTCCTCCCTGAAGAGTGAGGACCCCTGACTAAGTTTAGTGCATATCTATCTGCTATCTGTATTCACACTTGTAAACAAGATGTCTGCATGGAATTCGGTATCACTAACATTGCCAGCAGAATACCCAATGTTATGCAAATGAGATATAATGTATCTGAAAACAACAAAAAGCCACATTCTAGTTGTTCACTTCTTACAGTTGTGGAAACACAGGTTTTGAATAAGGATAATATACAAATACTGACAGGTTTTCTCTTCTGGGGGGTCAACCAACTTTTTTGAGAATTATTGACCTGTAAAGGTGAAAAAAACCATTGAAAAACTTTTTATATAAATTTATAATGGCTTATTTCAACTCACATATATTTTAAGTACATAAATAAAAGAATTTAAATAATTTAATTTATTATTCTAGAAATGAGGCACTATGAAAACCTCCGTATATTACTGTAAAGTGGGAAAGCCCGTATCATGAGGATGGATTGAAACAGTCATAGGAACTTATTAAATGTGTATCTGTCAGTCATAATAACGTGATTTATTTAAACTTATTCTGACCTATTTAGTACAATACTGACGCAGCTTGGTGATAAGAAATAGGATGTTTAAATTGCATCATTACAGAATGATCAACTCAAAATCAGAAAATGTGAAATGGAACAAAATTCTCCATCGGAGAGCTCTGGCATCATGAAATTGGATTGTTTTTGAAACTCGTCAAGATATGGAGAACTTTGAAATCTTTGTATCATATCGCGCCATCAAATACATTGTATCCGTCACTAATATCAAAATGGATGTTTTTCAACTATTAAAAACATTAATTAGGTTGGGTTATATAATAAAATTAATAGTTTTTAATATTTCTAAGACACAGTCGACTTGCAGGCATTCTATTCAAAACCTAGGCATTCTATACAAAGCCTAGGCAATTTATACAAAGCCTAGGCATTCTATACAAAGCCTAGGGATTATATACAAAGCCTAGGCAATCTACACAAAGCCTAGGCATTCTATGCCAAGCCAATTAAAATGGGATTATATAAAAAGACTAGGGATTATATACAACGCCTAGGGATTCTATACAAAGCCTAGGCAATCTACACAAAGCCTAGGCATTCTATGCCAAGCCAATTAAAATGGGATTATATAAAAAGACTAGGGATTATATACAAAGCCTAGGGATTCTATACAAAGCCTAGGCATTCTATAGAAAGCCTAGGGATTCTATAGAAAGTCTTGGTATACTATACAAAACCTGGGCATTCTATACAAAATCTAGGCATTCTACACAAAGCCTAGGCATCCTATACAAAACCCAGAAGTCTATACAAAGCCTAGGCATTCTATTAACACCTATTTATCACTCTACTTCTATGAATCAAAATTCAACTACAAGGTTTTCCAATAAGAGGTGTTATTTTGATATTCAATCGTAAAAGATCAATGGTTTCGTTGCTTGTATGGCACGTAACGCCGTCTTGTTGAAAGTAAACGTTGTCCAGATCAATACCATCCAATTCCGGCCATAAAAATACATTAATCATCTCTCAATAGCGCAATACATTCACCGCAACTATTGCTCCAGCCTCATTTTCGAAAAAGTAAGGTCCAATGACTCCGCCGGACCATAAACCGCACCAAACAGTCACACGTTGAGGATGGGGAGGTTTTTCAACAATAACTCTTGGGTTTTCCGAGCCCCAGATGCGACAATTTTGCTTGTTAACGAAGCCACCGAGGTGGAAATGGGCCCCATCACTCAAGATGATTTGCATTTTTTTTTTTTTTTTTTTTAATGTGAATACCTCACAAGAGTCCCAACTGCTCCCGTCTGGAGCCAGTGAGACTATGGCATCCCCAATTGGGGGATGTTGTGAGGCTGAAGGTAAGTGGGGAAGGGAAAGAGGAAGGTGGGGAAGTACCTGGCTATTCAGATCTAGTCACTAAACACGGCTAAAGCCATTTGGAGCAACGTTTCAATTCTGAATGGTGGTCTTACACCAGGGCGATACTGGTAGTATCTTCCACTCTGGAACGTGCCGCAAATATACTATATATTATTTTTAATTAATTAATTGTGAAATAACACAAATTAATCAAATAAAATTTATTTGCGCACGCCGGGTTCGAACCCGCGACCTTCGGAATGGCAGTCCAATCCGTTACCACTGGACTATGCCGGCCGTCAAGTGAATTTTAATAATTTCAATGCGTTGTTGAAGCGTGCATCATTCCATTTTTATTAATGGCGTAGTTTCTACTTGTCAAATGTCAAAAAATGACAGCTTCAAAAGTAACATCTACCGAAATAGCGGGCTATTCAAAATAACACCTCTTATTGGAAAACCCTGTATGTAGCTCTTTCCGAGAATAATAACAAACTCAATCTTTGAGCAACTTTAGCATGAGAAACTTTTTTTGGCTTATTTTCAATTAACTTGATATATATTTATATTTTTATTCTATGTACAAGCCGTTTGTTTCTTACAAATAAATAAATGAATAATGCTCACCCACTTTTCTTTTATGAAACACAAAGTCTATAGAAGCATTTTGAAATGCGTATATCATATATTATAATATTATGATCAAAACATTCACTCCCCTAACCACTTGGGCCTCTGGCATATATTGACCATTATATTTCTTGAAGACGCTATCAGAAGGTCGGAGAATTCAAGTGTATTAATAAAATTAAAATAAATAAAGAATATTAACGAATCCAAAAACTAAAAACTAGTTTTGAAAGGTGATGAAAGGTAAGCTTTCAACTTTTATTGTCAGAAATAAACATATAATTTCCAAAATATTAAAATTTTGAATGCATACATAAAAGATCCAAAAATGTACGTATTACGTCTACCTTACGTTTTTTCATCTAAACACAGTACTAAAATTATGGATAACAAAAAAAACACATATTTTCTTAGACAAATGCATTATAAACATTACTGTCACCTCACTTTTTTGTTGAATTAATTTTTTTTCTCAAATTTTTGTCGGAACCTTTGGTTTCATAGAGGTGCACATTTTAATTCTTATGTACTTCTAGATTTGAATATGAAGTGTGGTGTTTTCTCTTTCTAACACCGTTTAAATCATATTTCTTACTACGACAGTAAGAGTGACACAATGATTTCTGTGAGACCGTATGAACTCTTCCCAAAAGCAAATAAATTGAATCTACTGGTAAAAGCTGTTTGTTCGCAAAACTGAACAAAAGGATTGAACAGATGAAATTTCTTTACCACAGAAGAAATTTATAGTTTAGATTCGCATTTTCAAATACGCCATCCTCGACTTTGTGCAGAATGGGAACGCACTTAAAATGATAAAGCCCATATTTCTGCCAATAACACTGCACTTGAAGTACGTAATTTCATTGGATATTTACTAGAAAATAATGTAATAATGTGTATGTATAACAGAACTGTGGTGATATAGAACCAACTTTAAACATTATAAGAGCACTCTTAAACAGTGTAGTGAGAAAATAGACTCACTTTGCTGATAACTATTATCAATATTCCTGTTTAATTAAAAACCAGTTATATTTAAATGTTTCAATAGGATTGAATATGATTGGATGACAATTGAAATGAATTACACATAACACGGTTTCTCAACATAGTGTTGAGAAACCCTCAACTCCTCAGGCCTCAGCCATATTCTGTCAGACAGTCGGAGAATTTCCGCTTTGCAATAAAATCCAAATAAATGGAATATTTCTGAATGTATCGTAAAACTATTCTTTTTTTTATGAAAGGTGTTGAAATACGTTCTCATATTTTATTAATAGAAATAAACATAAAAAAATTAAATATAAAAACTTTGAATGCAAACAAAAAAAATTAAATGGCTCACTTTACGTTTTTGTATTATTTTAATAATATTAGCACATTTTAAACAGAGCGCCATAAAAATTCCGGCTTGTGACCGAAAAATATGTTCTAGTTAGAGAAACCCGATATTCCCATGTTGTGTGTTATAGAATCAGCACAAAATACTTAGTCCAAAAAAAAAAAAAAAAACAAACAAAACAACACAATCCCCCTGACAGTGAAATCCATTGTAAATTGGTATATCGTTGGCAGCGACAATAGAATATTTGATGCCACGTGACCTACGAAGTTTGACGAGTGTCACCGAGATTAGCTGAGCCCTACGCCCGTGCCGGCAGCTAGACCTTGCAGCTAGCTTTATAGTAGTTAGTAGTAAATTTTTATTTTAGTTCCTGCATTTTTGTTGCTGTTTTTCAAGGCATTTGTAAATCTACTAGTAAAACAGATTTTGATGTACTATGCTTTTGTTTTCGTATTCAAAATTCTCCCTTTTTTAGATAAAACATATTACTTTAGTAGCGAAAGTTTGGGCAAACGCCGTTTGTCTTGTATCGCAAGTTATGCAAAATTGTGGTGCGCCTTCGACTTCAAAGCGTAAAGCATTTATTGATTATTGAAATAGGTAATTAAATATAACATTGAAGAAGAAGATAATACTAACAAATCTAAACGAAACATGAAACAAAAGAAAATAAAAAGATAACGGTCACAGCAACGAATCGAAGCCAGGAACTCTCGTCTTACCGGGACAGCATCTTAACCACTTGACCATTAGGACCTAGTTATTAAACGTCATATTTGTCGATCTCATATTTCAAATTCAAAATTAACAATATTATCTTGCAACTAATTTTTTCCCATATTTTTGACATCTACTTTTTTGAATGACCACAAATTTCTAATGAATTGGTTTGTAACCTAGATATTGTCTCGGATACACATATCAAATTTTTATTTATATGGGATACCTATTAAATATAATATCTTCCCTTTAATTTCTGAACCCCCAGTGAAAAAGACCTCAAACGCCACTGATCGAAGTACTTTTTCTATCTGTATAAAAAAAATATATTTTACAATATTTGTATCGGTGTGGACAGAGATGTCATACGTTTCATTTTTAGTTATCGATAGTTTCTAGTTTAGATATTGGAGTGTTTCAAAAAAGAGGAGTGTAAATATAAAAAATATTATATTTTTATTTTTCATCCTGTAACATTTTACATCACAGACAAATAGATTGCCGCTACTCGGATTGTCTGGGCGGTTGGTGGCAAGATGGGTGCCACCCTACACAAAATGCTTGAAAATATATTAAAAAAAAATTTGATAAAACCTAAAGCTAAAAGTAGCTACACACGTACATTAGTGCTCGACAGTTTGGCCCGAACGAACATGTTGACTTGGAAGCATGCTCATCTTGGTGTCCACACGCTCTAGCAGCTAGACACACGACGCTCGGTCAAATCCATTTCAAATCATAAATTTCTGACAAACATCGAGCAAGAATTACGGCCCTGGAATCTTTTTCACATCGAGCCATATCGAACAATAAAGCATCAAACGAGATGGTACACACGTTGAGTCATGTTCGAATGAGCGTAAAACGTTGATCATAAAGGAGCGCGGGTAGTAAGCTTTATGTAACAACTTTCAAGGAAAAAAGCAAAAGAACAAGCCAGGAACAGTGCCAGGGAACTTATGTTATATAAAGGGTTATTAAGGCGATGCCATACGTAGTAATGCAAAAACATGTGTTTTTGGTTTGAAAATTTGATCGCCTAGAAATGTTTCAGATCCTTTAATTAAATACTGCGAGTAGAATACATCTTGGCCTTTGAAATAATCGAGTATTTTTTAGATAAGTCTTTTTATAAGCCCAGAAAAAAATAATGTAAAGGCGCTTGAAAACTGCTTTAAAGTTCAAAATCTCCTACTTACGAACCGATTTTCGGTTATGATTTTATTGTATAATGTGGCAAATTAAGTTATTTATAAAATGATCGAAAAAAAATTTAATATTTATGCCTGAACATCCACAAAATAAAATAAAAGGCACTTTTTGGCCATGTGTTTTTCTTGCATAAATCAAAACAGGCAGATGGTGTTAAGCGAGAATTTAAACCTTATCGCCATCTACGTAAGGGTTGTTATTGATAGCAGCTCAATTTAAAATATTACACGACGTAGTGCATCGCCTTAAAAAGAAACGTGATATCTAGAAGGGTGAAGAATATATTAACTTTACACACTTACATTCAAAAATATCTGGATTTTTTCAATATTATATTCCACGAAGTAGAAGTATTTTTACCTGGCCTTCTCAACGACCTCATGAGTTTAAAAGTTATCAATTACTGATTCCTGATTCACTCAGCAAAATAATCTACTTTCACTGTTCACTGAATGCGCACCGAGCACAATAAGATTGGGTTCCAACGGTTCACACCAGCTGAGATGGACATACAAACTGAAAGTAGTGAATACGTGACTTATATGCTTTGGACGAGTCCACACAACACAATCAGCGTGAACTTTGATTCAAAGAAAGCGGCGCTTTGACGTGATGAGCCCCTCAGTGTTGACAAACAAGAGATAACCTCTTGCGTGTCCAATATATGGCCAGAGCATCTCAGTTTTATCTTCAGTAGTTGAAGTACTATTTATTTTAGATTGTGATCTAGGCAACTAGGTAACATAATCAACACCTATAGAAACTCTCGGACGATGAGCTCTGGCATCGTAAAATTTTCTCAGCTTTTTCAGGGATAGCCCATCTATTTTCGGCTTGCAATATTACTCCCATCAAGAGCTATGGAGCTTTGAAATATCTGTTTGACTGTTAAAAAATAAGGCCTAAGAGATACTGCGAGAATCTGCAGAGAAAAAGCGGAATAACGTTTACCTACGTTGTAATGACCCTACCACGGGTATTTCAAAGCTCATCACTTTAATAATATAAATTTGAAAATATGTTTATGCCAAATCAGCAATAACCCATACATCTTGTTTTCATAATGTTATCATAGTTGTGTTTTCCTATATAATGTTATTTTGGATTGTAGTTTTTCAGTTGGACCATACCCCTGGCATCGATAATGAAAATTTAAAAGCCGTGCTAATGCCGCCTCCACACACATCTGACTTGCACACCGTTTTAGCAACATGAAAATCCGAGCCTTTGAAGGCAGTGACTTCTCTTAGTACCGGCACTTATCAGTAAACTTCATCAATCCTGTGCAGCAGGTATGTTATTAGAGTATTTATATATTATTTTACAATTAAAAAAATAGTACTATTAATTCATCATCCACGAAGCAAAACACTGAGCATTCGTTGGGTGATTTAGCCAACATTACGTGACAATATCTGCTTCTTTTATCTGTTCCTTCTCATTTAATCCGGGCATCTTCCAGACCCACATTAACAAATCTCTCCCGACAGCCCATCTCCTTTCCGACCTCACAACGTTACCTTACCATATATTTCCCCTGGTACATAATAGGTACATGTGACTGTCTGCAGGTAAGCTCTTGCTAGGTGTCACATTTTTTTTTTTAAATGGTACGGCCAGTGTCTTACATTGCTCTATGACCAAAGGTAGGTTGAGCATGATTTTCAAGTTCGACGTGAATTTTGCATTAAATATTTTAAAATTGCCATTTTTATCAAATTTTGCTAATTGTCGTGGCAAGTTGAATAATGATCCTACGAGTTCCTCGTAAAAATACATTTTGATCAAAGTTTGTCATATTTTTATGACTCGTTTTTCTTAGAGCAGACATTGCTTTTCATGAACTGCAGGGTACGACGTTCCTTCAACACTGACCTCTGTTTGTGACAGCAACAAAATGTAACAAGAGAGAAGCGATTGAAAGTTCAATAGTTTTATACTTTCGTTGATAATATTCTACCACTCTAGAAGAATGTGCAAGTACTGAATTTGTTTTTTATTAAAATTGCATATGAAATAATTCATATGAATTAAATTTGCATAAAAAGACATTGTTACCTCACAATTGATATAAAAGGTTGTTAGCTGGCCTTCAAGGTCGCGTTTGTTTACAAATACTCATAATAACATCCGCTCCAAAATAACAACAGATGAAAATAATAATATTTTGGTTTAAACCATGTGCAATCCAGTACAATGTTCAATGCATTATTGTTATAATAAATATGAATTTGCATTATATTGACGTAATTATAATAGTGATTGGATTATAAATTATAAATCAAAACAGATCGGCGGGGAAAATATTAGGTATTTATTTAACATAACCGGAGTTTGTTTACCAGCTTATTTGGATGTCGGATATGCGATATACACAACGCCTGACACCTAAAACACGCAGAACTTTCTCTAACCAAGTTCTGACCATTTTTAATTATTGCCGCCAACATCTTCTGTCAAAAATGAACAGTGCTGGCAATAAAAAAAAAAGAAATTGTTATTATCATTGTTTCTTCAGAAATCACAATATCATTAGCACCATAAATATGATGGTAAATAAAAGAATCATATACACGAATGAATGTCTACAGGATTGAAGTCACCTTTTGCAAGGTACTTTATAATAATCAATAACTGTGCAATGGATGTGACGATGACGTCCCGTTGAATATAATACGGTAAATTACATCAAAGCACGGAATATTATAAACAGCTCTTACTTGGAATGTTCGCAATCATCACATTTTGATTTATCCTTGCACTTTTCGGAAGGGCCTTTTATGTTCTTGGTCAACGCCGATTTTCCCTCGAGCACCCGTTTAAACAACATAGTAATAGTAAAAGAATCTGTTGTTTACGACAAATGTCACGCTGGTTTTGAATGTTAGAATGGATCGCCACGATTCCTGTTGATAATCCTCCAAAGAAGCGATGTTCCATTAGATTTGAACGGCACGACGCTTCTGATAAATTTTTTGCAGTTTTGTGGCAATAACTATAGGTAGCTGCTGTAATAAATACGTCTCAACGAATGTAGAATGTACATCACAACAATGTATGAATGTTCTAAGTACTGTATGTATATGCACGGTTTGTGTACGTATTGGTGGCGGCGATTTCACCAATACTACCGATTTCACCAATACTCCAGAACAGGGGTCTCCAATCACGGGTGTACTTATGAATGTACTGTTTAAAAAAAAAACAACACGTCCTATTAAATGCTATTCTGAGAACACTCAATAAAAGTAAATGAGATTCGTTTTAATACAGATAAATACCACACATAATTACCGGGTAGACTTATGGTACCTAGGTACACAAAATTAGCATTGTGAATATATAATTTTTTTTCAAGAAAGGCAAACATTCCCGGGTTATGTATTGTCAATAATTATATTAATGTGGTTTGTCAATAATTTCAGAATCTCCTACTGCCACCACAGTAAGCGCAAAATGTTGCTTTTGTTGTGATGTAGCTAGCTGAGGAATTGAACTCACGACGGATGGGTGGGACCCAGACACGATGCCAACTCAGCCACTGATGGGTTAGGTTACCACAATGTCAAATATGTTTTATCTATATAGTGTGTGTCATAAATAGTATATAAGCTTTAACTAACTAACCATCACGCCGTTTTCCGGCAGGGGTAAGCAGAGAGGAAGGACCGCCAAACAACTCGGTCTTGGCACACAATCCTTGCCTCATTCACATTCATACGTCGTCTCATACATATTCTTCTATTATTCTGATGCTTGACATTGCCCGACTCAAGTATGTGATTCACTTGGTCGTGCCATGTCTTCCTCGGGCGTCCCCGGCTTCTGCTACCATTCACATTTGTATCGTATATTCTCCTTACACTTTACGCTTACTAAGCTTTAAATAATTATATTATTTGAATACCTTCAACTAAGGTGCGTATAAGACGCCCGTGGGCTGCATGTATATGTGAATGTGATCATATTTCACCGGCTCTGCCGTACAAAACTGGTTCCCGGGCCGTAGTTTTGACGCTGCTGCCATAGCACGCTATGCTGGAAATGCATTCCGCTGATATTATATCCGTTATAACCTCTCCCTCTTTCTCATAAAGTATGCGTGGAACAGAAAGAGAGGTTACACCAATGGCAGAACCTTAACTACTTCATTCTTTTCAAAGGCATATTATTTGTTTTCTAAAATTAGTCAGCTATTTTCTATGAATAATGGTCGCCAGCTTCCCTAGTATTTTTTCGTTTTGGTACAAGAATAATGAAAATAAGAAATACTCATTATTTCTTGTGATGTCAACAAGTACCAAAAAGTAGACATACTTTTTATCGAAGCACTTGCTTGAATTGATATAATTTGAATAACTTTTCTTTCGTTATCGTTTGTGGCCCATACTTAGAACGCCAATGTTAGCTCTATATATATATCTCAATGGTTTCGCCCAAACTCAAAACGAGTCGTTTGTAGGATGTAGAAACGTTGACAATTTCCTGACCCAGAAAAGGCGTGGTCATAGGAAAAGAAAATAAAAAAGAAAAATGCGCTGTGCGATGCCAAGCTTTCTTTTTGGAGTCAATACTATAATATGAAGACATTGTGCGTGCGCTACCATGCCCAGTGGTGAAACCATGGAACTATAATATCCATACTCTTGGGTGAAACATAAAACCTACCTACTACGAACTGGAAAAAAGCAGTACCAAATTTGCGCTAGCCAAGCCGATAATTATGGGACAGGAGCTGCAAGCGGCCTTTTGCGCCGTTAGCGGGTGCTTCGTTCCTTTTCCATAATTCGCGACTCGGCTCGCTAAAATTTTGTCGTGTTTATAGCTTAGACCACTACTTCACGAAAATCGAAGTGTAAATTTTCTGTCAGAACAAGGACTTTTAGGCACAAATTGCGGAAATTACACTTCGTTTCAACTTAATTACTACAAGAAACCATTATTTACGTCGGGAGAAATGGTAGAAGATGCATTTAAATTTTATTTTCATTCAAACTTCAAATTTTCCATTGTAAAACGATCCCTCTGCAGCATTTTTTTTTAGCATAGCCTTTTGTGAAAGATTCGTTTTAATCTAAATACGCATAAATTACTTAAGTAACACAAACTCAGAACCTAATAACCTGTTTTGTCCACGTAAATAGTTGTTTCTTGTAGTAATTGTTGCAACGAAGTGTAATTTCCATATTCTGAGTCTAAAAGTGTGGCGGTTGGGTAAATAATTACCCAAACTTTAAACTAGTAAAATTATAAATAGAAAACTTAGTGTAATAATAATATTAGGTTAAAAACATCTAAACTTCTCATTTCAGTGGTAGTTAGGTACTTAACATTATTTTGAGGAAAAAGCATTCCTAAAGTAACTACTTAAGTACCTACCTCAATTAGGTACATCCAACATTAAATAAAAATACATAATGTAACTAAAAAAAAATGTAATAATAATATTTGGATGATTTGTATAGCGCCGTTTTTGTGCAAAATCACCTCAAGGACGCTGTACAAATATATAATACATTTCTACAATGACCTATGTTATTACTAACTATATGAAGATAATTTACAGTGCCATACTTACCTGGTAGTTCACTTAAAATTAACACTTAATTAACATTAACTAATTATTGGCGAAATTTAGATACAGGATTTAGGACATATTGAAAAATTGGATAAAAAAGATAAAATCGGATTCAAAAATTGGATGTAATTGGACTTTCTCTCAGGAATGGTATATTAAATTTAAGGGTATTAGGGCTTAAAAGGTAAGTTTTTAGTTTAGACCTGAATTCTGTTAGACTTGTTATGGATCTTAGTTCCGGGGGAAGTTTATTCCAAGCCTTAGGCCCAGATGCTCCGAAAGCGCGATCACCAAACTTAGTACCTATTTGGCTTGCGCTTAGTTTTCATCAGTCCGACTACAGCTGATGATGTCGCTGATCTAAGAGTACACTTCCTCAGACCAGTGTTTTCCGGGACGCATAGTTCAGAGATGTAGGGTGGGGCCATTTCATTGATGGATTTAAACACCATCCAGCACAATTGGTACTGGATTCTTTCAGGGCACTTGAGCCAATTAAGGTTACGAAGGTGTAATGAAATGTGCGAATATTTAGAAATCCCGGTTATGAGCCGTGCTGCTGAATTAAACACTGATTGAAGTTTGTCAATTTGATATTTTGGAAGGCTGGCATAAATGCTGTTGCAGTAATCGAGACGTAAGAGTTGAAAAGTAGTTTTATTCCTTCTGTAGGAAGGTTTCTTCATTAGTAATTAATTAAAATTAAAATTACTTAACGAATATTTGAGTAACGCTTATAAAGACCCTGGAGTAATTTTGTGCAGGTAGATTACTAGGTACGGCGCAAATAACCCCATAAATACCATAGTATGTACTTTTATGTCTATATAAATATCACGAAGCCACTTCATGATCTCTTTCATCAAGACATTAATAATGGCGCCTTCCTCACTCGCTATGCTGCGAGAAAGGGATGCAACCATTGTGCAAAGCCCCGTACGATATGAAATGCATACAAATCATACCGCTGAGAGCTCCGAACTCCGCTGTAACCTCTCTTTCGGACACATGTTAGATTTTTAAGAAAGAGGGAGAGGTTATAACGGACGTGTACGGAGCGTAATGTCTGTATTGCATGCACTGACGACCTGGTCACCGCGTGCTGTTCACGTGATCGGCGAGTGATCGTGTTGTAGAAGTGTGTCGTTCCGCTCATTTTTCGGACTCGAATCAGAGTCCGGACTCATTCTAAAGGACTCGATTCATTGGATTCGCTCCGACTCCTTCGAATCAAGGCGATCAAACCGCTCCGCCGGACTCATACTACAAAACGAATCAAGCGAGTCCGGCGGAACGGTTTGAGTCGGAACGTTTGAAATGAGTCCGGCGGAACGGTTTGAGTCGGAACGTTTGAAATGAGTCCGGCGGACTCAAACTAGAAACCGTTCCGCCGGACTCATCTTGATTCGATTGAGGTTCGAGTCCTGTGGACTTGAATTTGAATCAGCTGGATTCGCAGAACCCGGTGGAACGTCACAATGAGTGTCACGAAATAATAATTTTGTGTATCCTGTTATCTGTAAGGCTGGCTTTAGACTTGTAAGTTTTTTCGTGGATTTGCGACTTCTAGCCAGTGGGCATATTGGATTTTCAAAATGCAATATGCCCATTGGCTGGAAGTCGTGAATTTGCGAAGGGACTTACAAGTCTAAAGCTAGCCTTATACCTACTTCGCAACTCGCGATTTTCGAAAGGTAAAGGATTAGTTACACATATTATTATTAACTACAGGAAGGATACTTAAAAATACAAAATTTGCAAGATTAAAACAAAGTCAAATTTAAAAAAAAAATCTATTTAAAAAAAACAAAATTTTCAAAAAAAGTTAAAATTTTGAAAAAAAACAAAATTTTCAAAAAAGTAAAAATTTTCAAAAAAAAAATCAAATTTTCTAAAAAATTCGAATTACCCAAAAAAGGCAAATTTTCAAAAAAACACTTATTTTCAAAACTTTAAAAAAATTACCAATTTTAAAAAAATCAAATAAGTAGGTTTATTTAATAATTTGTTTATTTGCTTCACTCAATTTGTGAGGTACCCACCTTTCAAGCTTTTCACCTTGCGAGTTTCGAGCGAGAGGCGAGAGCGAGAGGTGAGAGTTGAGAGCGAGAGGTGAGAGTGAGTCCGGACTCGATCCATTTTATTTTGCGGACTCGGATCGATTCAAACGCCTTCGGACTCGGACTCATTTGATTCGCTCCGGCCGGAACGACACACTTCTATCGTGTTGGTAATCTTTATTGGAGTGAGATGGAAATTACCGCCGGTACTTTACAATAATTATTATCGCAGATAGTAAACGACACGATTGTTATGAATAACGACTTATGGTTTATGGCCATCATTTCTTTATTATTCTCATACCTACCTACCCAGTGCTACGACCCTCGGTTGAGGCGCAGTAAATAAAAACTTAACTCTGTACGGCGAGCGGTTGTCGAGAAGTTCTCTTCGTGGTTGATATATAATTTGGAGATCTGGACACTGAGGATGTGTATGTAAGATCTGCAGGTGTAAGTGTGTAAGTATCTCGGAGTGATACAAGTTCCAGTGTGTAAGTATCTTGAGGTGAATATATGGATTCCACACAATAACAACTTTATAGATTTAGTTGAATTACTTTATTTAGATAGAAGTACACTTATTTACTTAATTAAATGATAAGTACATTAATTAAATGACAATGACAATAATGCGTAGAGGTGCAGCGTGTAAGCAGCACAAGTGATGTTAATTGTGAACGTAGGGGAACAGCTTGTTCCTGTTTATATAGTATTCCGGGTCTCTGGGACCGTGAGAGCTTTGTGGACTTTAATCCCTAAGATGCAAAAAAGGGTCATGTGACTAATTAGAATATTGCATCATCGATTGGTTTCCCAAAATAATAGGGTTCCTTTTAAAAGTGCCGAAGAAATGAATGTTTGCCATTATAGCTTACTTTTGGGGCACCGGCTAAGATTAACAGTAATATTAAGATGTAGAAAGAAATAAAGGTTGACTTTAATTACTTAGATTTATAGCATAGGCTGGGATTATAACACCAGGTAAACCTAAATGATGAACACGCCGAATAAACAACAGGACATCATCAATGTCATCACGTCATCAGTGAATAAGTATTCAAAACTAAAACTAGCTTTACACCATTGTTTTTCATACGTATCAGGACCCATTATCCAAACAAAAAATCTTCACTTTACACCAGAGGTCCCCAAACTTTTTGTCCCTTAGACCTGGTTTGGGGTAGACCCCTGCACTCCTAATATTGACTTTTTACAAATTCATCAACTTATATGTGTTTGTGAAGCTGACAACGAGCCGACACATTGATAGGGCTTATTTTAGAGTGGATATTTTTAATACAAAAAACATAATACGTTGTTTTATAGTTCAACATTTACGTAAAAAATATATAAATATTTTAATGGGATGGATGAGCCTGATTAGATATAAAAATTTCAATGTTTCTATCAGCAAAAATTACTTTACCAAGTTGTATTTTGAAAACAATTACTTATGAAACCGCAGAAAAGTGACACTCCCAAAAAAGCGGCTTGAAGGGTTTTACCAAAACACAGTAATAATTAGGAAACGTATATATCTATTATGAGCAGAGATGTGCTTTATTTCAAATAAATCCATTTCAAATGGAAATGCAAAATGCAAAATGGGTATTTTCCATTTCAAATGTTTTTCTAAAAACCATTTTGCATTTTGCATTTTAAATGCTTTTCTCAATGCATTTTCCATTTTAAATGCTTTTTGCAACATTCTTCCTACTATCTCCACTCATCTTTTTTTCATAAGCCCCAAATATCAGTCGGTCCTCAACCTCGCTATGAGAGATAATTTCCATTTGTCAAGTTGCTCCCTGGTAGGAGCCCTGGCAATTGAGTGATACCATTACAAAAAATACTGATTCAAATACTGAGCATGGGGCCATGACGCTGTAATATTAAATGTTAGATAGCAGTTTCTATGTTTTTACGTTGGCAACATTAGTCCCGCGCAAATTTTTTGTGGTTTCATAATCTGTAGTCGTGGTGTTTTTGGATTTAACATCATGTAATATATTTGTTCTACATTGATGTCCATTATTAAATGACAAAATTGTTTATAAATTCTATAATTATTTTAATTTGCGGCACGTTCCAGAGTGGAAGATACTTCCAGTATCGCCCTGGTGTAAGACCACCATTCAGAATTGAAACGTTGCTCCAAATGGCTTTAGCCGTGTTTAGTGACTAGATCTGAATAGCCAGGTACTTCCCCACCTTCCTATTTCCCTTCCCCACCTTCCTCTTTCCCTTCCCCACCTTCCTCTTTCCCTTCCCCACTTACCTTCAGCCTCACAACATCCCCCAATTGGGGATGCCATAGTCTCACTGGCTCCAGACGGGAGCAGTTGGGACTCTTGTGAGATATTCACTATAAAAAAAAAAAAAATTGTTTGACCTGAGAAACCATTTTGCATTTTCAATGCATTTTGAAAATAGGTATTTTGCATTTTGCATTTGAAATGCTTTTCTAAAAACCATTTAGCATTTTGCATTTTCAAATGGAAAAGTTTTGAAAAAAATTCCATTTTGCATTTCAAATGGTTTTGGGTACCCATTTTGCACATCTCTGATTATGAGAAAGTATTAAGTAAGTACCTACGTAGGTAGTATCTGTGTTTAATTAATTGTTTTTGATTGATACCTTTAAATTTGGTGACTTGGTGCCGCCGTAAACCGTTACCTTACATTCGAACTTCGTTCTGGAGTGGCGCGTGGTACCGCCGCTCCGAAGTGTACGTGTGGCAGAGCCTAATAGGGCCCATCACGTAAACTTCCGCCTGCAGTCCTCGACCCCCAGGCGCTAAAGAAGCGCTAAAGTGTCCACCGAACTGTCCGCCGAAACGCCGCATCCGCCTCCCGGCCAAATCGTGACAACATTTTCCATAATTCGCGGGTCGGCTTGCGGAAATTTTGTCCTGTTTATACGTACTGTATGCAAGGATGTCAAATATTTAATTTTAATGATTTGAGTGTTTAATTTGGTTTCTGGGTCATAAATGAGTAGAGGAAAAATAGATAGAAAAATCAGACATTTACACATTTTCAGAAAAAGTGTTTACCACAGTGAACATTGCCAAAGCAACGTAATACAACATCTAAATTCAAATGTTCACAACAGTGAACAATGCCAAATTAATTTAGGAGGTCAAATTAGACATAATATAATGTTGTTGTTTTAAACGTAAAAACCTTCTGTTGTCACTGTATTATTATTCAGTAAATCATCGGGCCTTTAAATTAATAAATTAATTAATTTAATCTACGTATTCATTACTAATAATTACAAAAATGCCAAAGTATTGTAATTTATTTTGAATAAAAGAATAAACATATATATCCTTTTTTATTTTTATTTATTTATTTTTTGGAATAACTTATTGAGTACAACCTCAAATTGTAATATTTAATTATTGAAGACATCTGAAACAGAACAATCAGAAAAGGATACGGTCACATCTAGAACTCGAACCCAGGACCCTTGCCTTGCCACCTTGGCACCGGCACCGTATCCGTTTCTGTTTCAGATTTTCGTTTAGATATCGCTAATATTGTCTTCAATAATTAAATAATATCTCTGTTTTTTTTCCAATAAAATCATAGATCATACCAGGATTTGCAACTCTTACGTGATTTTTAAACTCTCCCATGTTTGGTTTATCCCAGTTTATCCCTTACAATGTACCTACTGTTTCCCATTCCCTGCTTTTCTTTCTTTATACGGGATCATCATTTGGTCAATGCTAAATTCATTTTCGTTTTCGTGCTGCAGTCTAATTTTTCCTACGATTGGTCTTACTTTTTAGTATCTATCAGAATCATCTAAATTATTATTGGTAAAGAATAAATATTTCAGAATTAGTTGATAAGGTTTTAACAACATTATATCCGCTCTTCAAATAGCGTTATGTTATTTTTGTTTTGTTTAAACAAAGGCAACACAGGCATGTCTTGATTGGTTTATTTATGGGCATGTCGTAGTGAAAAATTCTAACGTAATAAAAGATACAATGTAAAGAAACAATAAATAAATAACAAAATCTATGACTAGAGTGAAGGTATAGTGGAATTTCAACAATACCCATAATAATATAGATGGCTAGAAAATCACGAACCTCGTGTTGTTCAATGGATTGAATTGATTTTCCAATGCGTTGAACGAAGTAAAAATTTGTCTATCCTGTTACGTCTGCAATAACTAATTAAAATAGAAAAATACTTAAAACAACATTCCAGAGGAAAATCACCAAGCTTCATCAGGATGTAATAACTAAATGTTAAGACAGAGTTGTCGAATATATATATAGGTGAACAGACAGAGGGAGAAAGAATTTTATATACTATAAAAAGACAATACTAGAGACAGAGACGAAAATATTTTCGAGAAATGACAAATTCATAATTAATAGGGGGGAAGACAACAATATCTAATCTCCCATAATTAAATTATAATGAAAAGTTAAACCTACGTTGTATTTTACATTTTAATGAAAATTTCAATAATTACATATATGATAATAATAATCAGGAAAATTTTAACATGCAATCTATCTGCTAAAAATTTAGTGAAAGCAATACCTTGGGCAATATCTCATTTGGCATAATTAAATGGTCCAATACAGATTTAGATAACTTAGAACGATTAATTAGAACTACGCTAACAAAGTTTAATTGCAGTCATCCAAATTCAGCTATAGAACGAATTAATTTACCTAGAAATTTAGGAGGTAGAGGTATAATCAAAATAACTTCTTTCAAACATAATCAGGTAGAAATGGTAAGAACTTTTTTCCATAGGAAAGCTCATAGCTCAGAAATGCACAAAATAATTTGTAAGGCAGATAGAAACATTACACCTTTAAATTTATACGACGAGAATGTCAACATTTTTATGGTGACCGGATAAATCATCACAATGATAATTCATCACATCTTTAAAAAGTTATGTAAAGTCATGGAAAGTGATGAAACCAAAACTTTATTAACTGGGTTAAGTAGGTTAGGTTAGGTTAAAAAAAAAAAATTTTCATCGTTTCTAACGACTTTATATCACTTTTTAAGTGTGTTGAATTGTCACTGTGTTGAGTTATCATGGAACCCATTTTTATAAATCCCAACCAGGAATTATTAGATTCCTGGTCAAATAAAATTATTCACGCAAAACATTTCAATTATCTCAACCAAAAATTTTCGTCAAACAAATGGTTGAATATTGGAGAGTTGAGCGCAGAAATAGAAGGATTTATACTTGCCATTCAGGATATAGTCATTAATACTAAAAATTACAGGAAGCATATAATCAAAGATACAAATCAAATTGATGATTAATGTAGAAAATGTTTGGCTTTTCCGGAAACTATAGAACATATTATATCGGGATGTTCTGTATTAGCACTGTCCGAGTATACATTTAGGCACAATCAAGTTTTAAAAATAATTCACCAAAGTTTGGTAATTAAATATAACTTGATTGATTACCGTAATATAATATACCGTAATATATTATGAATACGAACCAAATTCATTTTTAGAAAATTAATTTTATAAAATATATTATGATAAAACTATACTAACAGACCGATCGATTAGTCATAATAGACCCGATATAGTTTTACATGACAAAATTTAAAAAAATAACTTATATCATTGATGTTGCTATTCCAAATTCCTGTAATATTCAAAAATCTGTTAATGAAAAAATAAGAAAATACACAGATTTAGAAATGAGATAAAAGAATTTGGCACTCTTAGGACGGGTTGTTTCGGAGAATCTGAACAATTCATCAAATTTCAACGTTCATTTTCAAGTTCTGTGAAAGATTTTTTCAAGTTCTGTTTTTATTTCAGTTTTGTCAAGCAACTAGCCTACAATGATATAAAAACAGAACTTGAATAAGTCTTTCACAGAACCCGAAAATGAACGTTGAAATTTGATGAATTGTTCAAATTCTCCGAAACAACCCGTCCTAAGAGTGCCAAATTCTTTTATCTCATTTCTAAATCTGTGTATTTTCTTATTTTTTCATTAACCCGTCCTTAGACTATAAAAATATTACCATTTGTTATTTCGGCTACTGGCATTATACCTAGCTCTCTCATTAAAAATTTAGGCGTATTAGATCTATCAAAAAATGCAAAAATCAGTTATTTTAAATACATGTAGGATTACGAAAGATTTTTTAAATATTTATGTTGAGGGATCAGTAGGATTTATAGGCCCTGTTAGGAGTTCTACCGAGCCGAACCCTCTGATATGAAAATATCTGGAGTCGGTGAATTATTTTCCCATTTGATCTCTTGTGAGTTAACGTGTTGTTCTTGTATTGTTTTGTATTTATTTTGCTTATATAATGCACTTGTATAATGTCGATTGACTAGATGATCATTTGTGGAAAAGTGTGTGGAAGGGTTTAGTTTTTCCTATGGGGAAGATTTAACCCGGACATAAAGTCGAAAGTAAAAAAAAAACATCTCTTTCCTTTCCCCACTTATTTCAGCTTCACACCTAATTATACCCCAACTGGGGAGGGGATGCCATAGTACTACTGGCGGCAGACGGTTGGGAGTAGTAGGAAATAGGCCATGAAACATCATTAGAAATATGCGCATTGTCACCAATCACCTACCCCTAGCCTCTACACACCAAACATATAACGTGTGCAGTTTGGCCGAAACTTAACGAAAGCCGGCATGCTATCATGCCGTATCCGTTTTGTTTATATTATCTATGGGTAAAACCATGTAGGTACTTTAAAAAAAAGCTAAATTTAACAAATAATATTATGATAAAAATATTTTATTTCGAGATTGATGAAGCTTTCTACACTTGACCTTCATAATAAGACGATGGTCACTGTCTACATCTGATTAACGAAAAAAGCTCTTATTTAAGCCCGGGCAACGCCGGGGACTACAGCTAGCTTATAAACAAAGTATATTTAAAACCAATTAAACCTCAAAACCTGAAGGATAAATCTCAAAACTGAAAGCTAAAAATTCAAAGCTTAAAGCTAAACGCTCAATGCTAAAAGTCCATAACCGATGGTGCAAAGCTTAAAGCTCAAAACTAACGCTCAAAACAGAGGGCTTAAAGCTCAATATTGAGACATCAAAGTTTAAAAATCAAATCTTAAAGCTCAAAGCTTAAACCTCAAAACTGAAAGCTCGCAGTTCATCTCAAACTGAAATTCAAAAAATTCAAAGCTTTAAACAAAAGTCCAAATCTAAACCCTCAAGGCTAAAATCTCTAAGCCCAAAGGTGAAAACTCAAAACTGAAAGCTCAAAGCTCAATATTAAAGCACAAAACTCAAAGTAAAAATCTCAAAGCAAAAGTTCAAAACTGAAACATCAAAGCTTAAAGCTTAAACCTCAAAACTGAAAGCTTAAAGCTCAAAGTTTAAACCTTCAAAGCTCAAAGCATTTAGTTTGAATGTTTAAACTTTCAATTTTGAGATTTTTAAAATGACTGATTTTTGCATTTTTATATATAAATTTTTTGATAGATCTAATACGCCTAAATTTTTAATGAGAGAGCTAGGTATAATGCCAGTAGCCGATTATGATTATTATTATTAAAGCATTTTATATGTTTTGTTTATTTTAGTTTTTTGTAGGTACCTATCTACTTGGTTTTACCCGTAGATAACAACAAGGGAGATATGACATGAAAGCGTGTCGAGCTTAGATCATACAATATGGGTTATACTTTTGATGTAGGGGTGTAGATTAGGGTGGATCGCCATTGTATGGAATTTTTTAATTTTTACAAATCAGTTTTCGCGGGGTGCGGAATAGATGCTCTAGGTACATACAATTAAGCATACAAAATATCAATTTAAAATTTTCATAACAAGTACTGCCCCAAAGCAGTTGAATTATTTAAAATCTGGTAAAAAAATGTTCCTTTATAAAACAGCTTTGTGTCAATATCAATACTTTATTTTTAACTTTTACATTTTATAATGAATAAAAATTGCCGCGCCTTAAATAATAATATTAAAAAAATTTGATAATATTTATTTTCCCGCGAAAATTTGACAAATTGCTGAGTCCTCTTTCGCGCCTGGCTCGCGCACCGCGCATCTTTAGATCAACCGTCCACATCTCGCAGTACAGTTTCAAGTTTTACTAACGTTGATCTTCCAACTGACCAACAATACTTTGCTTCATCTACTTCTTCTTCTTATGTAATAAATCCAACAGACAGTAGACTATCTGTTGTATCCAGAACATTGGATCGATACAGTATTTCTGATCGGGCAGGTGCTGCCATCGTCTGCGCTACATTGCAAGATATTGGATTAGTGACAACAGATAATCTAAGAAACGTGATCGATCGTAATAAGATAGTGCACGTGCCAAAACTAGGACCAAAGATGGACGCAGAAAAGTTGTGATAGAAGAACATATCAGTCTTTTGAAAGAACCTGGCTCACAATACATTGGTCACATAGGCGTTAAGTTCGGTGATGCTAAAACAATAGCTCACAAATTGTTTGCATATTTTGTGGCAAAATCCATCGATTTAGCGTGTATTGTGGCTATCAGATGTGACGGAACAGTAGTTAATACTGGAACTAAGTCTGGCATTATTCGACTTCTTGAAGGAAAGCTCTATCGTCTACTTCAGTGGTTGGTCTGTCAGTTACATGCTAACGAGTTAAGTTGAGACACCTTTTAGAATACCTTGGTGGAACGACAACAGGTCCTAGAAGCTTTAGCGGCCAACTAGGAAAGTTACTCCAGAACTGTGAACATCTTCCTATGATAGAATTTCAAGCAATAGAATGCAACTTACCGGACATTACAAAATCCCGTGACGACCTTAGCACAGACCAGCTTTATTTATTGGAAATAAGCCGAGCAATCGCCGAAGGACAATGTAACGAAAACTTTGCGAAAAGAAACCCGGGTAAAATCTGTCATTCGCGTTGGCAACGTTAACAACAGCCAATACTATTCTTCGACTTTACATTTCAACCAAGAATCCAATAGAAAATCTGGTGATATTGACTGAATTTATTCTAAGAGTGAATGCTCCGATGTGGTTTAAAATAAAAACACTACCTTTGTGTGTTTACGGGGCGAGACATCTCCACGAAACCATAAAATTGTCTCGTTACCTTCCAGAACATTTGAAAAAGTTGGTAGATCCCGTAATTCAACGCAATGGGTATTTTGGCCACAGCGAAAAAATACTTATTAGTATGTTAAACGACGAACGAAGACAAATTAGAGAGTTGGCTCTGAGACGGATTCTAAGTATCCGAGAACGTACGTCAGGGTTCTCTCCAATAAGAGTATTTAAGCTACCTACTTTTAATTTCAACGCAGACTACATTGACTTGATCTACTGGGAAAAACCATCAGAACCACCTCTTACAAAACTGATATCTAGCGAGACAATAATTGACCACGAAATTATAGAATACAACATTTTGTGTAAGTTCCGATTGATACCCTGTCACACGCAAGCCACGGAAAGATGCATCTAAGTGGTAACGGCATCATGCTCTGCTGTTTGCGGCCCTGAAAGACGTGAAAGGTGGATACAAAACAAGCTAGAATCTTATCGTACAATGCCAGTATTGAATTCGAAGAAGGGCTATTATAAAACACAATACATCAAAGTTTAAAGAGCCCAAGAGGCTGCGCCCCTTATCTAGTAACCACCTACCTGTCTGAATAAAACCCTTTAACAAATAAGATAGGGCTGAAACCTTGTTCTGAGGGAGAGACTTTTCATTAGTTAGAGTATTCCAGCTGATACCAAGAAATTGAACTTGTTGTGATGGTTCTAATATTGACTTATCAAATTGTATATGCCATCCCAAGCCTTGCAAAAACTCTACCATTTCAATAGCCTGCTGTTTTAAAGTAGGCAGGCATTGGTTTACTAGTAAAAAATCATCCAGATACACTAGAATTCTCATCCCTCTCTTCCGCAGTTCCTGCGCTACCCAGTTAGTGAAGGTTGCGAATGCCTTAGGTGCGGTGGCCAAGCCAAAGGGGAGGGATGTCATCTGCAAGAGTTCATTCCTATAGATAAGTCTAAGGAAACATCTATGCTGCTCACTCACAGGTACATGAAAGTAAGCATGTGTGAGGTCCACTTTAACCATCCAGTCATTCGGTTGTAGAAAAGTAGGAACTCGATAAACGTTTACCAGACGAAATTTACTGACAGTCAGAAAATTGTTTAAATACTTTAAGTTAAAGACCGGCCTCTTTGAGCCATCTGATTTGGGGACCAGAAACATGTTAGAAATAAATGAGGGAGTGGCAGGTGCCGACTCTAAAACCTTAAGGGCTTTGAGTTTTTCTATTTGTTCTGTCATTGCCACAGAAGTCTTAGTGGCGAAAGGGGAGTTAAATAAATCAATATTATTATTTAGTGGAGGTTTTGATGAAAATGGAATTCGGTAGCCATCTAACATCTTAAGGATGATAGTAGGGGCGCCAAGGTTCCTCCACTTACCTGCGAATGAGCGCAACTGACCCCCTTGAAAAGAGGGCCCACTGTTAAAACCTCTTACGGTCTGGCTTCCCTGCTCTTTCCTTGGGCCGGAACCTACCTCGGGGAGGGAAAGCTTTAGCGGCCCTACGGGCTGGTTCCGGACCTCGACTCTCAGGGTGCTCCCTTCTCGCGATGGTTCTTCCCTGCTGTACTCTAGGACGAAAGGGCTGCGAGCTCTGCACAGTCACAGGTTTAACGGGTGGAGCTGGTCGCGACGTGCTAGGCTGAGGAGCGAGGCACTTCTTCACTCCCCCCAACTTATCCAGCTGGGCCGACAGGAGGTTCGGGTCAAAGAGATATTCCGATGTGGGCGGAATCTTCCGTAAGGCATCTCGGACGTATCCGTCACTGATGCCTCGCAATGCCCCCTCTCGTCGATACTCAATGTGGCTAGCCCGTTTACTTTATAGGTTTTATATAAAGCTAAGTACATAATATAAGTTTTATTGTGAGGTAAAACTTTTTCAATAACTCTTATGATTTTTGACTTTGTTTTTTAACATTGTTTGTGATTTTTTGTGTATCAATGGTACTTTTATTGTTTCTTGATTAGTAAATAATATTATTGGTAAATTAAAAGTGATTTTTTAAAAATATTTGACCACTTTTATTGAGCAAAGATTAAACCCTTCTTTTTCTAGTTTCTCGCTGTTTTTTTAAATTTGAATTGACTTGGGGCAGTACTTGCACTCGAAATATCTTAATGCTGTCATAATGACTTTTAAAAGTATCCCCATAGAGCATCCGTTCCACACCCCGCTGCTAAGAAAAACAAAAAAACAAAAAATCGATCCACCCTAGTGTAGATGCCATCGACATTGAATTAATAGGTGTTGGCGACACTACTCGCAAACTAAAAATTGTTCATGGCCTATCTTCCTTATTCCCGTTGTTGTATATTTTAGACGTTTATATGTACCTAGAAGGTTTTACCTGTAGATAATGGAAACAGATAAGATATGGCATGGAAGCGTGTCGACTGTCGTCGATGTTAGGCCGTACTGTACGGATTATAACGTTTGATATGTAGGGGTGTAGATGTATTTGGTATTGAATTAATAGGTTTTGGCGACACTCCACACAAACTAAAAACGGTTATTTATTTATTCTTCCGTGTAAGTAAAGTGCCATTATAAATTAGTTCCTTGGATAGTGAATTTAGCCAAAAACATTAAAAAAAAGCTGCCTTGCAGTGGAGCGGATGGATTCATATATTTTTTATTTCTTGCTAGAGCAATCCTGATGAGTTACAAAACTCATTGTAAGACAAGAGGAACTTACAATTATGTCCACCATTCCTGGACGCACTTAAACCCAGGCTCCTACCCAGCCCTCATACCCTCTTCCCCGAACTTCCTACTTTCCTCAAAATGACCCTCCACCCAGAATTCCAAAAGATGACATATTCCTCAAGGAAGATTATTTTCCACAGGGTCTTTTGTATGGAGCTTAAAAAGGTATATTTATATTTGTAAAAAGAATTAACTTTGTGGCTCGCCATAATTTACAATATAAACAAATTAATTTATTTTTGACCACTTTAAATTTATTTAATTAAATATATCAAATTTAAAGAGATATTTTTATGTTGGTTGATACTTACCTAACTATCGGAACACAGCACGGATTTCGGGGGAAGGGGGAGAGGGTTGAAATTTGGGAGTATGTTATGTTATTATTATTATGTTTTTCTTCAAACAGCCCCAAATAATATTCACGAAAACAACACAATAATTTTTTTAAATGCTTTATTGATATAAATGTTTCTAGTTCCTACAATGTATTTGAGCAAGTGTTAACATACCTAGCAATCCTCTTAATACATCAATCGCATTAACAAACTCGGTCAAATGACACATTTACCAAGGGAAAGTCCACTTCAAATGGACAATTAATTATTGGTCTCTTAAGAACAAACCACAGTAACATTACAATATATTTTATTAATGGTTGGCATAACATACAATTTTAATACTACAAATCATACTCATTGTATGGAATCCCATATTTTAAAACGATAATAATTATTAGCTAAGAAAACATTCATAATATTTGCAAGAGAACAGAGGCGGTGATTATAATATAGTGCAACTTTTATTTATTTATTTTACAAAGATATTTTTGTTTCGACACTTTGTTGATTTTTAAAGACAAAATGCAGAAAAATATCTAAATAGTATAAAATAAAGTCGCATTTCGTGTCTGTCTGTTTGTGCGCTTAGTTCTCCTAAACATACGCAACAGATTTTAATACGCATTTCACTATCGTTTAGAGAATTTCTTCCGGAAGATTTATTTTACTAATACATGTATATTATGTTTATTGAAAGTATAGAAAAGTCGATGTTTTGTAATCAAGTCAAAAAAAATATTTTTTCGGGCGCTGAAACGTGATGGGAACCAAGAAAAAATATTTTTTCCTTGATGTTGCACGAGGTACGGGAAACACATTTTTAATCAATTTGGTCCTAGCCAAAGTCAGATCTTTCATGCATTTCACCTTGAGAAGGGTGTTCACTATCTAGAACTTACGGATAATCAGTGGATCCAAAACATTCATTTCATCGTAGACGTTACGTCTCCTTTAAATCAGCTTAACAGTTATACTACAAGGGAAAGGAAACACAATTTTTTCGATGTTAGAAGGAGTCATTTCATTCGAAAACAAATTATCCCTTTTTGCTCAAGATTTTGAAAGGGAAACATTGTTTCACTTTCCGAGCCTGCTGAAGCATCGCCAAGAAAATAATTCCTCTATTGACAAACACCATTTCAAAACAATGAGAACAAACAAATGAGAACCTAGAATCATGTCCAAAATTAAAAACAACAACATACAAACCTGACTTACTGAAACTTTCCAAGGAGATGCAAGGACATTGTTCGCATTAAGTGTTTGTCAGTCATTGTCATGATTTAAATTTGCGGATACCTTACTTATTATATATTATTATGATATTATTGTTTATCAATGAATAAATCTTTATTAAGTGTGAAATGAAGTTTTATTTGGTGTACCCGTAATTTAATGAAGATCTAAAATTATAATAAAGGTTTACCAAATTAAAAAACAGATTTGCCTCTCAGAATTTTTTTGAATCATTGTAATGTACATATTTGGCTCTTTGGCCAATAACTTTGCCGACCGCTGCCTTAGGCCAATCTCATCTACAATATGGTCTTACCGGATGGGGAAGTTCATGCGATTCCATTCTAAAACCAGTCCTCGTAGCACAAAAGGCAATTTTGAAAATTATACTCCAGTCCCCATTAGAACCCCTATAGTAATTTAATTCCCTGATTTAAATTTAATGTCTCTGAAACAATTATACTCAAAAGATGTTTTAATTTATGCATTATTTTTTTTATTTTTTTTTAAAGCGGAGACGGTTTACACGCAGTTCCCGTGGGCACTTAGGCCATAGGCCCATTGTGCTATCTCCCATTTTACCTCAATCCTTTAACAACAACCCAGTCCCTTTAATAAAGTTCACCAGGGTTGTAATTGGGTATGTGGCTATGTCTTCTGGTTCTACTGTATGTCTCCCCAGGTATCTGAGCCTAGTTCCCACCAGGGCAGGACATTGGCACCATAGGTGAATTGGAGTCTCTTCATCCTCTTCACATTTCCTGCATCTATTGGTGTTTTCTACTCCCAATATATGCATGTGTCTCCTGAGATGGCAGTGTCCCGTTAGTAATCCTACCAGTTCCCTCAGTGAGTTTCTGTCCATATCGAGTAGTTTCTTGGTTCGTCTAGGGTCTGGTCCTTTTATGAGTACTTTGGATTGTCTCATTCCAGGTGCCCTCTCCCATTCTTTGCAGTGCTGGGATTTGACCCACCTATCAATATGTAATTTTGTGTAGCAAGCTGCTACTCCTATGGCCGGCTCGGATCCTACAAGTGGTGCTATCGCCCCTCTCCTTGCTAGTTCGTCAGCCCGCTCGTTGCCCTCAATACCTTTATTTCCTGGTACCCAGATTAGGGTTATTTTATTGATGGTAGAGAGTTCTGTAAGAACAGTCTTGCATTTCATCACCAGTCTGGAGTCGCAATGGTTACTTCCCAGTGCCATTAGGGCTGCCTGGCTATCGGAACAAATGCTTATGTTTTTATTCCTGTACCCAATACGTATATTCTCCTGTGCGCAGGCCAAGATGGCTTTCATCTCAGCTTGAAACACAGTACAGTGTGTTCCTAGAGGTATACTGAGTTCCCTCTTGGATCCCTGCAGACAGACTCCGGCCCCGGTTCCCTCCTACATCTTGGACCCATCTGTGAACCAGATTAGTTCCTGTTTGGAGGTAGGACCTGGAACCGTGTCCCATTCCTCCCTTGTGGGGTAGGTCACCCCAAACTGCCGTCTGAAGAGGTATTCGGCTTGTTTGCCGTCCTGCTTCATTCCAGCTGTCGGGCTGATTGCCCTCAGTTTGTTCCAATCTCTGTATGACTGTTTTTGGGCAGCTCACCTCTCCATTGACCTTTGCATTGTAGCCTGTAGGCTGCCGCCATCGCCCCCCCCCCCTCTATTTCTAGGTTTAGTGGGGGTAGGTTCAGGAGCACTCCCATGGCTAGTATTGAAGTGGTTCGCTTAGCTCCCGTGATTCCTCTGCATGCGAGTCCCTGTATGTGATTGAGTGTGACCATCACTGTTTTCAGTGTTGTTCTCCTCCACCAGACTAGGGCTGCATGCATGATCCTTGGTTTTACAACGGCTGTGTACAGCCATCGCATCATTTTAGGATTGAGTTCTGCTACAGATCCGCCTAGTTGCCCACATTAGCGAGCATGCCCTTCTGCCCACAGATTCCACCTCGTTTTTCCAGCTCAGTTTGGAATCTATAATGACTCCGAGGTACTTAACCATGTTCGAGGGTTCTAACTCCTTTCCATAGAAGGTTATATTGTTCCATCCCTCTAGTTTTCTTTTGCGTGTGAAGATTACTAGTTCTGTCTTGTCTGGATTGACCGACAGCCCTGTTTCCATTCTTCCACTGTTGCCAGTGTTGATTGTATGAGGCCTCTGGTTGTGTCTGCATCCCAACACCTTATTATGGTCGCAATGTCATCCGCATACCCTTGTGTACAGAGGTCCCTGTTGTTGAGTTTCCGGATGAGGTTGTCCACCACTAGGCTCCACAGCAAGGGTGATAAGACCCCTCCCTGTGGACAACCCCGTGTCACCAGTACTCTGATGTTCACCTCACCCCTTGTCACCGTAAGTATCCGGCCTGAGAGCATGTTCTTCAGCCACCTTCTGGTGGTTTTGTCGAGTCCATATCTTTCTGCCGCTTCATTGATGGATTTAATAGTGGTGCAATTGAATGCTCCCTCTATATCCAGGAAGAGTCCTACCGCGAGTTCCCCAGTCGCCTGCGCCTGCTCCAGTTTGTACACCAACCTGTGCAGTGCCGCATCGACCGACTTGCCTGGATGGTACGCAAATTGTAACTCGTGGAGGGGTTTTGCCCTTAGTGCCCCGTCCCTTATGTGTCTATCCATTAGTCTCTCCATTGTGTTCAGAAGGAAGGAGGTGAGACTAATTGGACGGAATGTGCCTGGTTGGTCATAGTCGGTTCTCCCAGGTTTAGGTATAAACACTACCCTCGTTTTCCTCCATGATATGGGGATGTATCCGAGGGCGCAGCACGCCCTCAGGATCTCAGTCACCGGAAGTAAGATTGAATCTAGGCCCCTCTGTAGAAGTGCCGGAAAGATTTTATGCATAAAAACCAGGATAACTTTGCACACACAAACTCGTGTCGATTCACAAGATCCTCATTACAACATACATCACCAACCTACAACTAAAACGACTTTTGAGTAAAGAAATTTGCAATATTCCTCTATAAAACTATTTAATATCCGTCTTTTGCAATAAAAACATATCCAACTTCAAAAGGAGTATTAAGATATGGATTATGGACACGGGAAATAATTAATAATTAATTAACGGGATTAACATTATGTTATATTTTTCTTCTGTATGTTTTTCCACTATGCATTTTTCTTGTATATTGTTATGTTTTTCTTCTATTATTTCGCTTTATAATTTACCTTGTATATTTTGAAAGTTTTCAAAAATTACTTAAAAAAATTAACTTACTAAAAAAACATGACCAAATTTACAATTTATGATTCACACAAATTACCTTGTAAATAGATGTAACCTTACCTTACCTTACCCCAATAAGGTCACATTCTTTTCATCAATTGTAAGAAATTATTAAAAAAATATATGTTGGCGTCATGTATCTTTTATCAGGAGATTTTTCAATGTGGATGAGTGTTTCAGGCGAATAATTATTGCTTGTAAAATAATTGTTACCCTTTGTGCTATGCATAAAAAAATCTTGTCTTAAACGTTAGTTTACCAAAAAAATAATAATTAATATTTGACAAGTTCAAGTATTTCACCTAAAAATGTAGACAATTTGTCTCGACGCCATCTAGTGAGAGAGTTAGCACTTACAATGCTTTTCTCATATAAAAAAAAAAAAAGTTGGTTGTTTTCAGGTGAAAAAATGTAACAAGCAGTAATTGTTGAATGAAACACTAGTATATATTGAATTATTTCGCGGATAAGAGATAAGCCGCCATAGCTCAGTGGTCATAGCTGTCGACCGGAAATCGAAGGGACACGGGTTCGAGTCCCGTTGGCGTCATGTATCTTTTATCAGGAGATTTTTCAATGTGGATGAGTGTTTCAGGCGAATAATTATTGCTTGTAAAATAATTGTTAAAAAAATATATATTTATATGTATACTTTTTTTAAGTAGGTACCAAATAAAAGTTGTTGTACATACGCCTGCTAGTGTACAATAATTTTACAGCTCACAATACCAATACTAGAGTCAAATTTGAATATTACTACCTTGTGATAATAATTTCCGTTTTACTGTTTGTTTAGGGACACAAGCAGATATACCAGTCTCTTCAACTCCTGTCAGTCACAAGATTGTGGTTACCGATCAAATTATTCTGCCAAATAATGCGATGCATGAATTTAATCAAAATGGAGAAATTATCTTTTCTATACCTCATGATTTTGGAAAATACTCGGTTAACACATTGCACCAGGTAAAAAACTACCAAACAGACAGAGGACGAAAGTTACCTGAAAATGTTGGAAACGGAAATTGATCTTTACTTGAAAAATCTACTTAGAATATAATAGTTGGAGTCGATATTAACAAACTTAATGTAAATCCCTCTGGAAAAAATAAATATTTCTGTTGTTACTGTTTTATTTTTTTTAAAATTTTTATTATCAATATAAAGTTTTTTTTACAGGTGTTTTTCAATGTCTGTCTCACTAGGATATACCTGTGTCGAGACAGACATATTGGATACATAAATTAGTGTTTACATATTATTTGATGCATATAAGATTTCATTACATTAAATGACAATGTGAAAATGATAAAAAATAATAAATAATAATAATAAATGATTTTTATTTTTTTTTTATAACACTTTTTTTATTTAACAAAATAGGTAGACCAACAAAGCTGTCACATGCCAGCTTATCTGCAGGATCCACCGAATCAAAATATCTTAAGTCTATGTCTATAACATTGTATGATTATGTGTACATGAGTAAGTCTTATTTCTAAGTAGGTACATTTAAAATTATTATTATAAATTAACTAACTAACTAACCATCACGCCGTTTCCCCGCAGGGGTAGGCAGAGAGAACGGACCGCCAAACAACTCGGTCTTGGCACACACTTCTTGCCTCATTCACATTCATACATCGTCTCATACACACTCTTTTATTGTTCTGACTCTTGACATGGCCCGACTCAAGTATCTGATTCACTTGGTCGTGCCATGTCTTCCTCGGGCGTCCCCGAATTCTGCTACCATTCACATTTGCATCGTATATTCTCCTTACACTCCTTTCTTCGCTCATTCGCTCTACATACCCAAACCACCCAAACAGTAAGATCAAGAAAGGGACGCTTAGATGGTTTGGGCATTATAAATTGGTTAATCAGCATTTAGTTGGAGTACATACTTATGAAGGGGTTTTTATAAAATTTTTGATCTTGGATCTGTCCTGGCTGATGATCCAAGACTTGGCCAAAAGTTGTTTTAGTGAAAGGGATTTGTAAGAGATTATGTCCTTTAGTTCTAGTATCACGAGCAGTTTGGACATTTTCAAAAGTGGTTTTGTGTTTGAAGAGGTATGCTAGTATGTTTTTGGCATAAAGTTGCCTAATGTCCATAACACAGATTTTCCTAAAGATTTCATCCGAGCTGCTTGTGATCGGTAATAATCTTTGTTGTAAGTTTCTGAGCTTTAGAGATTGGATCAATGGCAGCAGCGTTTGCTCCTCCCCATGCTATGATGCCATACTCTATTAAAGATTGACAAAGTGCATAGTAGATTGTTTTGAGCTGGTTTAGGTTGAGAAAGTTGCGAGTTTGTCTAAAAAAGTAAATGAATTTTTTAAGTTTCTTTGCTGTAGTGGTTATATGTTGTTTCCACTTCAAATTGCTGTCAAAAATATTACCTAAGTATTTAATTTTAGTTACATGTTCTAAATAAGCTATTTATTTTTTTATACCTAAATACGCTCACATACCATGGATTCCTATCCTGTAAAACATAAGAGTCGAAGTTTGCCCGGAATTAGGAACTTAAACATATCATCGAAAAAGACATACAGAAATTCACAAATCTTCCAAAAGGTAATCACGAAAGACATTTCATCATTGTTACCATCAGAAAAAAATGAAATTTCATTCATAATACTAATTTAGAATATAACATAGGTATTTAAATTACATGTAGGCAACGCCAGCAAAACACTATGAAGAATGCCCAAGATTACATATTGTCGGTATACTGGTAAAACCAGCTAAATGACAAAACTTGCCGAAATGAGTTAAAAATGCCGTTTTGTTCAGTTTTATGAGCTCTATCGACAGTTAAAACCCACAACATCCTTCGATGGTTCGTTTTAAAGTTAGAATTTTCTAAAAACCTCTAACCCTCTTGTTACCTAAAAATGTATTCCGTTGAAAACAATTAAATCCCTTTAGTGGAAACTTTTTTCAAATATCTTCTATGAAAACAATTTATAAAACTTTATTTTTGTTGTTTGTTTTTGGGGTGTTATGCCGTGTTGCGCTAACTCCTTCTTTAGCCAACACATCTGCCCTGATGATGGACACTGTAACGTCGTCCTAAACGTTGGCTAAAGAAGGATTTAGCGCAACACGGCATAACACCCCAAAAAAAAATAACAAAAAAAATGTCAGAAATTTCGGAATGAAATTTTAGTATGGAATAATTGAAAATATCAACGGAAATGAATTTATATCCAAGCCTTTGAACTGGGGAATTAATTAAATAGTTGGTTTTAGATGAATGAAAAAAGAACAACTCAGGAAGTCTCGTGTTACGATTTGGTACTCAGAACGATATTAGTTTAGTTAAGTCAGGTGAGTCCATTAAGCCAGTAACTAAATTGAATAATAATACAAAATTGGGACGATTGATTGAAGACGCAGCAGAGTAAGACCTGATCTCATGGCTCCGAAACGTTTATTATTTATAATAGGTACAAGTGTAAACCGATCCGGTAGATCCGAAGTCTACCGGATCTGCCCTGATGATGGACACTGCAACGCTGTCCGAAACGTCGGCTAAAGAAGGAGTTAGCGCAACACGGCATAACACCCCAAAAACAAACAACAAAAATGCTTTTGGCCGTGAGAATCTAAAAACTTACCTATAAAACTTTAATTTTTTTTTATGGGTATGTTTCACTTTGCCGAACGAATAATATTATATCATGTAAAACCATTTAAATGACTTTAGCGTTATTTATTTATTCATTACATGCACGTTCACAGGAAATAATTTCAATTAAAAAACCCTAAATTACTATAACCGGTATGATATGTTAACACGGATGAACGAAATGATTTTTGTTAACAGTTGAAACCAGTTAAAGTTTTATAGGTGTTTTGAACGGACCATGTTGGTGATGTTAAAATGAAGAGTGCCGACAGTTAAAATACGTTAAATGCAAATAAGTGATTTCAACAGACTGTTATAGCGACGTTTAGATAGTTAAGCATTGACTATTGAAATAAGCTAAAGGTCATTATGTGCTTTGATTAGTAGTATTCACGCGAAACTATCTGGGTTTGTGATTTAACGGATACACCAGGAATATTATAAACAAATGCCAGACCTGTAAACACTTGAAATGTATGTCACAAACTCCGTTAATGGGTCAGCTGCCTGAAGGGCGCCTGTCGCATAACAATCGACCATTCTCTCATTGTGGTATTGGTTATTTTGAGCCCTTGCAAATAACGATTGGTCGATGCCGAGAAAAACGTTATGGTGTATTATTTACATGTATGACCACTAGAGCAGTACATCTTGAACTGGTAGGATCTCTCAGTGGTGATTCTGCGATTTTGGCTATCAGACGTATGTCTGCACGTCGAGGACACCCTACTGCATTTTATTCAGATAATGCAACCAATTTCCATGGTGCAGATAAAGAAATGCGAGAAGCAATAAAACATTTGGCGAAAAATTCGAAATTACATGACGAATTAACAAAGAACAGAATTGAATGGAACTTCATTCCTCCAGTGTCACCACATATGGGCGGAGCATGGGAACGCCTAGTACGCTCTGTTAAAAAGGCGCTAAACGC
Source organism: Hesperophylax magnus (assembly GCA_026573805.1). Classification (NCBI taxonomy): domain Eukaryota; kingdom Metazoa; phylum Arthropoda; class Insecta; order Trichoptera; family Limnephilidae; genus Hesperophylax; species Hesperophylax magnus. The sequence continues at coordinate 14,001,106 of JAIUSX010000084.1, forward strand.
AGTTCTGAGGGAGCAATCGCCGCGGGAGGAAACTCTCATCACCACGCTAGCGGAAGCAGAATTCTCAGTAAATAGCAGGCCACTTACGCACGTATCGGTGGATCCACGAGATGAAAAGGCACTGACGCCGAACCACTTCCTCATTGGTTCTGCCGGAGCAAGGCCTCATCTTGCCTTCTATAAAAAAGAAGATGATGAAATATGCTTGCCTAAACAATGGCGCGTAGCTCAAAAACTAGCAGACATGTTCTGGAGGCGGTGGCTTAAAGAATATCTACCAACTTTGGCCCAGAGACCCAAGTGGCAGACGCCAGCGAACCCCATTAAAGAAGGAGACTTGGTATTAATAATGGATCCAACTACACCAAGGAATAACTGGCCAAAGGGAATCGTCACCGAGGCCAAGCCCGCAGCAGATGGACAGGTGCGAAGCGTTCGTGTCAAAACAGCTACCGGAGAGTACATTAGGCCTGCTGTGAAAACCATAGTTCTTCACGCCTGAAGAAGTTAACTTACTGTCCGAGGAAACTATTAGGAGAAAAATACTTTTTCACGTTGGGGGTGTACCGGACAGCAGATGGATATACCTAAATAATTATTGAATAACCAAGAAAATATATGTTTGTCTCATGTCACACATTTTACGATGCCGACTCCTTTGAGGCTTGTCTCGCACGACAAACCGTGGGACCTTAATATATGTTTAGATTTAAGAATAATTGCTCCACATTAACACGTGTAGAAATTATTGTATTCGAACCACGTGTCATATCGCCAGTTCAAGGATGAATTAGTCGCACGACAAACCGTGGGACCTTAGTATATGTTTAGATTTAAGAATAATTGCTCCACATTAACACGTGTAGAAATTATTGAATTTGAAACCAATAAATACGCCAACAACTGGCTCAACCAGTCAGTTGTCCGACGACATTCGCAAGTTGTGTTTCTATTCAAATCCTTACCCAAGGTACCCCCAGAGGAAACCGGCATTTACAGTCAATGTCACTGGCGTAGGTGTCCAGTACAACGGTAAAGTCCTAAATTTTCCACGTTTACTTAGGTTTCGTACTGTCTTGTTCACTCTTATGGAATATCTATCGTGCGTGAACGAGACATAACGCGTACCGACAGCACCGCCGTAAATTAACACACCAGAGCTAAGATGCGGCCGCGGCCATGCTTTCAGTGAGTGTCAATCCACTGTGGCTTGCGTGTGCATCTGTTTGTGTCTCCGACTTAATTAGTGAGTGCAATTAAATACAATTATGGATAATCTGGAGCACATTCTGTCATTATTAAAACGAAGGCAGGAGCTTATTAAGCGGCGGGGCAACATATTAACAAGGTCAGTGAACTTACTATGTTTTGATTTACTATTAGGTTTCTCTCTAACCAACTTATGTGAAACAGAGTTATTTTTTAAATTATTCAGCAATAATTGCTGCAATATTATTGTAGCAAGAAATGTTGATATGTTATTAAGTATATATTATCTTCCAACGACAAATGAGTTCTCAGCGGCTGTGTTTACATTCATTGTACACAGTCATTAACTTTATTTTAGACAAAAATATTAACTTTGAGTGTGAGTGAGGGCAGTCAATAGTCTTTAAATGTACTAATTTTTATTTCCAGGATGCAAATGGCAGCAACTGCAGATGGCTCACGGCAAAGCCATCCCAGTCCATTACATTGCGTAAAATCGGCACAGCATACTTCTGAAGAAGCACCTGCAACTGAAGGAGATGGAGAACCTTTAAGCAATCGTGCAGGTGCAAAATGCCTTCATTTAAATTATGGAAATTGAGATGTTTACAGCATTTTCTTTTCGTAATTAAAATTAAAACAGGATTTATGCAGCTTAATATTAATTTTCAGGTGGAGATCAGACAATTCCAAATCACAGCTATTCATACGACAGCGACTCTTCAGAACTTAATGACGGACAACAATTGATTGCTGAAGAACTTGAATCACTCTTTGGAGACGATTTTTCAGATGACGACCCATCCTTCCAACCTCATGACTCCTCCACAATTGCTGATAGTTCTAAAGACAGTTTAATTACTTTGGGGGACTTTGGAGTACTACTGGAACGTGAAAAACAAACGCTCATGGATGAAGTTAATACATATACTGGAAATACTGGAATGCTAAACAAATAATTGGTGATGTTTTAAAAGACCTCCTGGATCCAGTATTAACGGATGTTGGGCCATTAAAGAGGTGGCGTGATGCGGACCGTCGTGAATGGGCTGTGAATCGAGCCAAAATAAGAAGGGCTGAAGGTTTAACATATGTGACACAAAAAAAATTAAGACCTTCTAAGGTGCCCAAGCCAGCTAATTGTGATAAATGCCAGTACAGATGCAACAAGAACTTTACTTCGGATGAACGTAATATACTTTGTAGACACTACTGGCAGCTTGACTTCAAAGGCAAGAAAAATTTCTTGTTAACAAATTTGCACATTCAAGAACCAAAGCGCATTCTGGCTATCAGACCCAAAAAACAAAGATTGTATGCAAAAAAATGTTTTTTTCCCAAAGGGAATGACAAGATAGCAGTTTGCCAAAATTTCATGACCAAAACTCTCTGCATATCACCAGACGTTATAAAACTTGCAATCAAGAATAAAAATGCACAGGGATTTTACACTCAAGATGACAAGAGAGGTCAAAAAGAGCCTCCACATAAAACTAAGGTGGACATCTTTAATCATGCGAAATCACACATTGAATCATTTCCAAGCATGGAGTCTCACTACGTGAGAAAATCGTCAAATCGTAAGTATTTGGACAGATCTCTGTCCATAAGAAAAATGCATGGTTTATACGTGGAGCATTGCAAAGAAACGGATGTTACCGAACCTGTTACAGAAATAACGGAAGAAATGACGGGTTGTTTCGGAGAATTTGAACAATTCATCAAATTTCAATGTTCATTTTCGGGTTCTGTGAAAGTCCTATTCAAGTTCTGTTATTATATCATTGTAGGCTAGTTGCTTGACAAAACTGAAATAAAAACAGAACTTGAAAAAATCTTTCACAGAACTTGAAAATGATCGTTGAAATTTGATGAATTGTTCAAATTTCAACGTTCATTTTCGGGTTCTGTGGAAGTTCTATTCAAGTTCTGTTATTATATCATTGTTTGCTAGTTGCTTGACAAAACTGAAATAAAAACAGAACTTGAAAAAATCTTTCACAGATCTTGAAAATGAACGTTGAAATTTGATGAATTGTTCAAATTCTCCGAAACAACCCGTCCTAAGTGTATGATTGACGATTTTGAGAAAAATCAATTTGAAAGTTTGAAAAAGTCATATTCGCATTCTAAATTTTCAATTCTGTAAAATGCTGTTATATTTATAGTTTAATTAATTTATAATTTTCATAAATCATTTCAACTTAATAAATTGTTTAACCCCAAAAAAAAATTCTAAAGATAAAATGGTGGGATTTTAACTGGTTTTATCAGTACACGATATAAGCCAGTACTTTGAATTTAATGCTCAAGAAAACGTTAAATAGCTTCAGAGGATTTAATTTGTAGAGGAATTAAACCATTATTCAGATAATTTTATTGTGTATTAAAACAAAATGTTAAAATAAATACAAAATGTCATTTTTAATTATGTAAATCATAAGCATTTAAAATTAAACAATAACTTTTTAAACATCACTTATAGGTAAATACTTAATGCCCACCGGGTTTCGTCAGTCTACTACATAAAAACGGAATAGGTCTTAGGTTGGATAACTTAGAAGCGCTAGAGTTAAGGAAAGCAAAAAACGTCAATAGCAAAGTCATCAACAACCAAATAAACCTAAATAAAAGTCCTATACTCAGATTGTTCCCTATTGACAAAGAGCACTCGCCTCTCAATCTCCCACCTATCCCTACCTCTTCCACTGTAGCTCAGACTGTCCACCTACCGTGATATCAACACATGTTAATTTAATTTTTAGATGTTTAGTATTATACTGCCCTGATGAAGCTACGGTTGTAGCGAAACCCGGTCGGCATTAAGTATTTACCTATAAGTGATGTTTAAAAAGTTATTGTTTAATTTTAAATGCTTATGATTTACATAATTAAAAATGACATTTTGTATTTATTTTAACATTTTGTTTTAATACACAATAAAATTATCTGAATAATGGTTTAATTCCTCTACAAATTAAATCCTCTGAAGCTATTTAACGTTTTCTTGAGCATTAAATTCAAAGTACTGGCTTATATCGTGTACTGATAAAACCAGTTAAAATCCCACCATTTTATCTTTAGAATTTTTTTTTGGGGTTAAACAATTTATTAAGTTGAAATGATTTATGAAAATTATAAATTAATTAAACTATAAATATAACAGCATTTTACAGAATTGAAAATTTAGAATGCGAATATGACTTTTTCAAACTTTCAAAATGATTTATCTCAAAATCGTCAATCATACACTTAGGACGGGTTGTTTCGGAGAATTTGAACAATTCATCAAATTTCAACGTTCATTTTCAAGATCTGTGAAAGATTTTTTCAAGTTCTGTTTTTATTTCAGTTTTGTCAAGCAACTAGCAAACAATGATATAATAACAGAACTTGAATAGAACTTCCACAGAACCCGAAAATGAACGTTGAAATTTGAACAATTCATCAAATTTCAACGATCATTTTCAAGTTCTGTGAAAGATTTTTTCAAGTTCTGTTTTTATTTCAGTTTTGTCAAGCAACTAGCCTACAATGATATAATAACAGAACTTGAATAGGACTTTCACAGAACCCGAAAATGAACATTGAAATTTGATGAATTGTTCAAATTCTCCGAAATAACCCGTCCTTAGTGGGTTTTATCAGTATACCGACGATATGTACAATTGCAAAGGATTCTTTTCGAAACATACTCTACGGCTACATTACAAGAAATGGGAAATCGCATGAGAAAGGTGTAATTAATGTAATGGGAAGAAATTTAACGGGCTTTGTGCATAATAGAGCTAACAATGATAAGACATACAGTTTTCTCTGTATTGAAGGACGATAATATTACAAAATCCATTCAGGATGATGAACTCCTCATTGTGTTTGGAAATAAACTTTGTGAACAATATAAAACACACCAACACGACATGATTAGAGACCTGGGTATCTAGCACGGTCGATCGATAAAGGATTTATCGATAATGTCGATAACTTGTCATCGTTTCCGAGCACGACTGCAGATCGCCAACAAACAAAGAACAGTACAAATTGAATGAATTAAGACTACTTAGTAGTTGTGAAGTGTTCTTTGTTCATTAGCGACCTACAGTCAAGCTAGGGAACGATGACATTTTACCAACTTTATCGATAAAACCTTTATCAATCTATCGTGCTAGATACCCTGACACCACCTCAGATTGCTACCAAAAATATCAATAACTGACTTATAATCAACAACCACAACATTTTGATACAGCAATCAGCGCCCTACGTCAATGTGCTAAATGGGACAGATCAATCATGTGGTTTAAAACTCCAGCCATTGCCAATAATCTCACAAAACTACGGCAACACTTTAACTAGCTACGACCTTTTGAAGGCACCCACCATGGTGAAGGACGACAATTTGTCTTCAAGGACCTTCCCACAGCTACACACGTTTTTCTGAGGGATTACACCTTCAAGAGCCCACTACAACAACCGTACAGTGACCCTCACAAAGTCGTCCGCCGAAATGACTTGATGAGTTGACGAGCTTTTCTTTCCATCGGAGCCCTTAACCGTGCTACGGGAAGGGGAGTCCTGTAGTGGCACGCCACTACAGGACGCATTCGAGCTGTCGCTGCCACTACTCGACCCGGACGATGCCAGGTACTATTGTAGCACATACCAAGTACCAAGCGCTAAGGTACTACAGTACCTAGGCCGTCTACTACGTACGTACCTAGAACCTACTGGACATGCCGGCCGTTGCCTAGAGGTACCAAGCACTAAGGTATTTTATTTCGTTAAAATTATTTTATTTTCATTGTAACAATACTATGTCATCCTGAAAACAACCTCAAGAAATTGCTCTGTTATAATTTTTGCATTCTAAGTTTCAAAAGTGACTAAAAAACACCGTTGCAGTACGCAAATTGTCAGAGAACACTGTGTAATTAGCTACTAGTACTCTAGTTCTGTGATTTAATACATCATAAGTTTATAAACCTGAAACAGTGAAACAGTGTTGTGACTCCTTACATGTAAACAGTGTGAAACATATAAACAAAATGAACTGTGAAGGCTGTCTTATCACGCTATCCAAAAACGACAATGCACTCACCTGTGCCAACTGTAACATCTCGTTCCACAACCACTACGTCAACATCTGGGACTCAAATTTCAAACGAATGGCAGTTAAAAATAAATTATCTTGGAACTGTCCGAAATGCAAAAGTCGACCGAGCTCACCCTCTTCATATTCCGGTACAGATACTGATGTCTTATTTGAACGAATCACCAAACCGTTTGACAGAAAAATAACTGAAATGAAAAAAATGTTTGACGAAGAAATAAGCGACTTAAAGAGAAGTAGTGAATTCAAAGGAAACCAATATGCAGACCTAGTCTCAAGCTTCAAACAAATGCAGGATCTTCACAAAGAAACTAAATTCTTACGTGAGGAGAGTGACAAGAAAAACATAAAAATCTCGAGCCTTGAATCCAGAATTGCAGAACTGGAACAGGATAAGTTGTCCGACAGTGTGGGTGGCGGGTGTGGGGCTGCAGCCGGGCGAACATCCTAAGGAAGCTGTACTTCGGGTAGCCAGCTAGCTGGGACTGCCCCTGCCACAACAGGACATTCGCCTGGTGACCTGGTGATTCAGTTCAGTTCTTGCCGCCAACGCAACAACACGCTTAAATCTCGCTCCGCAATCAAAATTATATAAATCGGTTACGGTACAAGATTCCAAAGCCATTTTAGCACCACCAGGTGTATTTTTTCACGGGCTATCCGCCTGTGATCTTACTTTTCTGTTTACAGTGTATTTTTAGTACTATTTAGTGTTTTTTAGTGTTTTTGTTTTGTTGATTTTTTAAAATCACCAAAAGTGGTGGTTTTTTACCACATATCCTGTACCCACTACCGGTACAGGGTGTAAAGGTTGCTTGCGCACCAGTGCTCCAAAAAACAGTGAATTTGACACTTATTTGTACGATTTATGACAATTTTAAAAAATCAGCCCGCGGTGTTCCTCATCGAAATACAATTATCTTGTGTTTATTTTTGTGAACTGTCAAGTCACATAGTGTACTCGACGCAGAATTTTTTTCTACGTCGGGTGATCATTCCACTTTCTGTGTATGTGTTATACTCTTAAAGTTATTAGTGTTTAAAGTTCAGCCACGTGCTTAAGTTTTCTAGAACAATCCACGCAAAATTTTGGAATAAGACTATAAAGCGGTTTAGAGGACCGACCTAAAACTTTGAATTTTTTTGACTTTTATAATTGAATTTTGGAAATTTGTATGTGTAAGATTTTGAAAAGACAAGTAACATATCCATTTTTTTTACAAATTTAAATATTTAATCCAAACTCAGTGGAGGACTGATTAGGAGTCGGCATTAGCCGTATTTCTTTATTTTATTTTTAGTAAGGGGAGGACTACTAAAAATTTTAACTTTGTAAAGTGTCAGAAAAATATTTTCTACCCTTAAAAGTGTTTTTTTGGACCATCTGAGGGCACTTTGACAAAAAAAATTCCCCATTTTTTTCCCCATTTTTGGGAAAAAATTTTGAAATTTGGGGTAAATTTTCATTTACCCCATTTTTTGGTTTAAACTATTTTCCGGCCCAGTTTCGTTAGGGGATTCGTATGGTGCCATTTATAAGTTTATAGGACCTCCGTGAGACAAAAAAATGCGTATTTTGTTCATTTATTTTAATCTCAAATCACACATTTTAGCTTAGTTTGTTCTCTGGGGGTACCAACATGTCGGATTCAGAGTAATCTGATGGGGGCACCCATAGTAGGAGTCCCACGGTACAATTTGCCATTTTACAGAGCGAAAACGAGATGCTGCGACAAGCGCTAAGTGAACAAGAGGAGCTCTCACCCAAGTCAGCGGCTCTCCTCAAGTCTCTGTCGGTAAGAAAACCTGTGCCACCTCACAAAAGCGCCTCCCCTTTCACAAGCATCCACAGCATGCGTCAAATTGATCCCTCGAATAGACGCCCATCACAGGTAATTGCAGCTCCCGTTACACCATCAGTAGTCAGTGTGAGTCAAAGTGAGACCTCTAATAAGGCTCCAGCACAGGTAAGTGTAGCTTCCGAATCACCATCAGTCAGTCCTATGGAACACTCCACTGCAGCTCCTGAAATTGGCGTTACGGCCAACAACCCAGTTGCGTCGACATCTCACGCCACGCGCTCCCCCAACCAGGAGAACAGGAAGAGGCTGAGGGAGAACGACTCTATTATTCTTGATCCAACAGGTTCGTCGACACACGACATTCTTTCCCTTATCTGGTCGCACATGGACTCGGTGACTGTAACCATGAATAGTGGAAAGAATAGAATGAACAAGGATGACAGAACGGTCATCAGCAACGCCATGGACGAGATCAAAAAATTGGTCTCAAACCTAGCAGTGACTCATGCAACTGCGGTGGCACGCGCAACCACTCTAGCGGATATTTTGGAGCCTCAAAGGGAGCTGTCATCCAAGGTTGATCAATTGATCAAAAAACGGTGGCACGCGCAACCACTCTAGCGGATATTTTGGAGCCTCAAAGGGAGCTGTCATCCAAGGTTGATCAATTGATCAAAAAAACTAATATTCCGACCCAGGTTAGTAAAACTTATGCTTCTGCAGCCGCCAATATTTCAGGACCCCAGTCGAACAGAATATTTGTTGACGGTGTTCCGAGGCCGATCCCCACCCCACAACCAACTATCCTATTTTATCCAACTGTTCCCGAGGGTAAAACTTCCGATGAAACCCATAAGAAACTAACCGAGCTTCTTAATCCTAACAAGGATGGTTTTAAGGTCGTCAGGACGAAGAAAATCAAGGGAGGTGGAGTGGCTCTTGAGACTAGCACCACTGATGGCATCTCGAATATCAAAAAGGTCGAGGCCAGATTGATAGAGCAGGGTTTAAAAATTATTAGCCCACAAGGTCGTCTCCCTAAGATTGTACTATATGACGTGCCCAAGGGTGAAGCCTCTGCAGATGCAGCCGTTTTCCAGGAAATTTTCACTAACAACATTGAGGGTAAGTGTACGCTATCTAAGGATGACTTTACCAGAACCATGCGACGCGTCGCCCTGTTTGGTAAACGTGATGGCCCAGGAATGAACATGATAGTCACATGTCATCCTGACGCGAGGAAGGTCCTGATCGACAGCGGCCTCTGCTTCCTAGGGTGGAACGCCTGCCGTGTACGCGACTACCTTGGAGCGACGAGGTGCTTCAAGTGCCACCAGTATGGGCACATTAGCAAAGCATGCACACAACCAGTCCAGGTATGCCGTCACTGTACAATCAGTGGCCACGACGTGGACACTTGTCCGAACAAGTCTAAAAACCCTATCTGTGCAACATGCAAACGTTTTAACAGGCCATCGGATCACTCAACTGGCGACAGGACGTATCCAGCCTACAGAGCAGCTATTGAGCTTCAAGTGCCAGGTTAAGATGACCGACTATGGATCTTAATCCGCCCCTCTCCATAGGTCAGATCAACCTGCAGAGATCCAGGGCTGCCACAACCGAAATCCTGCGGGTCATGTCTGACCGAAACATCGACATTATGCTTGTTCAGGAGCAGAACACTTGGCAAGGTAGGACGCCTATATGTTATCCAGGTGAGATGCTTGCAGTGGGTAGTAATCCAATGGCGGGTGTTCTGGTGAACGTTTCGTCCATCAGCCCCCTCCTTTTGGTGGGTCTATCCAACAAGTATCAAACCTGCGTTGTGGTTAATTCCGGTAGACATGAGATTGTCCTCATCTCGGTCTATTTTAAATACGGTAATTACGTTGGTCCACATATATTAAGTCTGACACGCGCTCTAAACGCACTTAAAGGCCGTAACATAGTTATTGGAGAAGACTTTAACGCTCGCTCGCCTATTTGGTTTGATCATATTGAAGATAGGACGGAACGCACAGACGCCGTCATTGACCTCATTTCGGCGCAAGGTCTTAGTTTACTTAATGAACCCAACAATTGCTACACTTTCTCAAACTCCTTAGGCGAGAGTAACATCGATCTAACTCTCTGCTCTAGATCTGTTACTGGCTTAATATCTAAGTGGCATGTACATGAATCCGCGATTAACTCTGATCACAGGCTAATAACATTCGAGGTGGGTGTTATTAAGAAAGAAGCTCCTAGATCCTCCTGGAACTTCAGAACCTGTAAGGCGAATTGGGATAACTTTGGGGAAACGTTACGCGATACCTTAAGGGGATTCCATGACGTAGCGTGTTGTGATCCGGATAATTTGGGGAATTTCTTTAACGCAGCAGTGGTATCGGCTGCAGAGTCATCTCTGGGAAGAACAAACCCTAAGAGGATTATAAGGACGCCGTGGTGGTCGAATGAGCTGACTTCGCTGAAGAGTGCTTTTAAGAAGGCAACCAGAACTCTTGGCCGTGCAAGAAAGGACGGTTGGATGCCCGACCAGCTGAACGCAGCTGAGTTAAACCTTAGACGCACGCGCAGAGCCTTCAAAATAGCGGTCATCACAGCGAAACGAGCTACCTGGCATAATTGGGTACAGGACGTGGGTAACGCCGACCCGTGGACTCTCCACAGCGCCATTGAAAAAACCGGGAAAGGATCTGAACGGTACTTAACTAGTATTATTTCCAACAATGATGGAAGGGATGCTGAGAGTGTTGATGTTGCTACCACTCTCGAAACGCTTCTGAGCAAGCTAGTCCCAGTAGATTCAGTAGTTGGGGAAAACGACCACCACAAAAGGATCAGAGATCTCTCACGGCTTCCACCCAGCCTCGCTCAGGAGGACGTAATGGTTATATCTAAAGCAGAAGTGGATGAGATAATTAAGGGCTTCGGCGAAAAGAAGGCACCAGGCTTTGACAGATTGAACGGAATAATTGTGAAGAAAGTGTGGCACTACGCTAAGGATGAGATGTTCCAAGTTTTCCAAACGTGTATGAGGAGGGGTGTTTTCCCCTCAGAATGGAAGAAGGGTGTGCTTCGGGTCATTCCAAAGGGAGGAGACAAGCCTAAAACCGACATCAAGGCATACCGGCCTATCACTCTGCTTCCAGCCTTTAGCAAGATTTTGGAGAAACTCATAAGAAAACGCCTGCGAACCACCCTGTCCCCTGCATACGAGAGGCAATTTGGCTTCGTCCCCGGGATGTCTACGGAGCACGCCATTCAGAATGCGCTTGACTGGGTGAAGGTTTGTAATAAGAGGTATGTTATAGGGATCTTTTTAGATATCACTGGTGCCTTCGATCATGCGTGGTGGCCGATGATACTGTCTAAATTAAAAGCGCGTAACTGTCCTAAACCTTTATTCAAAATATTATCGGATTACCTTTCCAATAGAACAATCGAAATTTCATATGGTGACGTAACCATCTCTAGGCATGTCGACATGGGATGTCCTCAGGGGTCGGTACTTGGACCTGAACTCTGGAACATCCTGTTCGATGATTCCTCTAGGTTGCCCTTGCCTGAGGGATGTATCTCGGTTGACTACGCTGATGACAAGTTGTTTTTGGTCTCAGGGGACAGCAGGTACGAAATTGAGTGTAAAGCCGCTGATGGTTTGAATCAAATCTTAGAATGGGGAAGGTTAAATAGGTTAAATTTCGCTCCCCATAAGACTGTTGGATTGCTCATGAAGGGTTCCCTTAGTAGAAGAAGAAGAAACCCCTCAATCAAAATGGGTGACTCCAGTATCAAGTTTGCGGAGAATACCAAGTACCTAGGCGTTACTTTGGACCGCTCATCATCTTTCCTGGCACACGTGAAAAATGTGTCCAGCAAGGCCCAGGCCCTTTTTATGAAGTTGAGGCGGATCTCAACTGCGGAGTGGGGACTACGTTCTCCAGCTCTACGTGTTCTGTACAGAGGTGTGTACGTATCACAGGTGGCTTATGCCGCATCTGTTTGGGAGCACCGACTGGATAACGTCCTGATCCACTCCGCGCTTAAAAGGGGCCAGCGAATTCCCTTGCTGGCACTTTCGGGAGCCTACCGTACGGTGGCCTCGGACGCGTTGCCGATTTTGGCGGGCATTTTGCCCATTGACCTTGAAGTTAGAGAAATTTTGACAAAAAAGAAGCTGACCAGAGGAAGACCAGCCAACCACTTAGGTGTTGAACTTACCCCCGGTGCTGCTGTGTCTCTCCAAAGCCTTCTTCGAGCGATGCGAGAAAGGACACTTAGTGAATGGCAAATGCGCTGGGATAGCTCGAGTATGGGAAGATGGACTCACTCCTTCTTCCCATCGGTTAAAGTCAGAATGGAAGGGGCACACATAAGGTTGGACCACCACACAACCCAGATTTTATCCGGACACGGTGAATTCAGAGGAAGGCTGCACAGTCTTACCTTGTCCCCACACCCCACCTGTGCGTGTGGTGACCCTAACCAATCCGCCGAGCACATTCTGTGGCACTGCGAGATATTGAAGGACGCAAGAGAGGAAATGCTCAATGGTTTGAATGTTTCAACGAGACCGATCTTAAACGTAGATCTCGTTTCAGATCAGAGGAATTTTGAATGTCTGAAGAAGTTTGTTAAGGTTTGGGTTGAAAGGTGGCCTATGTTGAGAGTCGATGTCATTTAGAGTAAACTCAATCAATTTAGTTCGGTCGAGTGTACTGATCCTGATCCCCCCGGTTTCTGATTTTCGTACTTTTCTTTCATTTACACTATCGCCCTTATTTTATGTTTATCTATTTTTCTGTATATGTTTCTCGGTTATATCTTACCTTATCTTATTTATGTATTGCTATACTGTTCTTTTACTTGTAATCTTTATATTATTTTGTATTCTGTTGCTCATTTCTTCCATGTTTCATGTCTCTATTTCAGGTAGGAACTGATCTCACTTTGTGTTCTGTTTTGTCCTAGCCCTCTTCTTGGGCGAGGCATAAAGACCCCTGTCCCTGCACAAAGCCCGTAGTTTCCAGATCTCCGAATAATGACATGCTAGTTGATCGGCTTCCCCCCATTTGTGGTGCTCTGGCTCGTCGTGACGTCCGCAATGAACTACATCACCTTCCCCACCCCCCGCTGACGTCTGACGCTATTCACTTTCAGTTACTCCTCTTCGGTTGTTTAAAACCCAGCCTCTCTCTTAGGGTCTTCGAGCATAATCAGGCTTCGGCGTGGGGTGGGCGGTGACGGAAATCCATCTGTGGGCTGATCGGCGACCGGCTGCACCCCTTTGGGACTGCCGAGGACCTGAGCACTCCAAATGTATCTTAGTTTATTTATATTTTGTTTTGTGCTACTAACACCGCATGTGCATGTCTAATATTATTAACATGAGCATCCTGCATAGTGCTCGCTAACCCCTCATGCAGGGACATTTAAAGGACTAGAGTCTTTTATTGAAAATTCGAATCTTTTAATATAAAAAATTAGCTTCTTGCGAGAGTCCCGAAGATACCGGGATACACCTATACCGGGATGGGACAGTGGTGGGTGCCTTTAAATGGTGACCAGGACTCAAGACCGCAGGCGGAACACCCCGGATAAATTGCACATCTCTTTTAACAATCCAAAATCTAGGAAGTCGATTCTCTCACTAAAAAATGCAGCTAAAACACAAAACTCGAACTCGCCAATATACATTAGTGAAGTGCTCACACTCTATTATAAAGAACTACTGTGGAAAACAAAGCAAACGGCCAAAAAAATGCTCTACCAATTTGTGTTGCTCAAAGCCAACAGACTTCTTGTACGCAAAGGACCCGGGGAAAAAACAATCCAAATTAAACACGAAAACGATCTAAAAAAATGGAAACACATTCGTAAATCACTAAAGCTTAAAATTTATATTTCCTAACTTACATACTATTAATATGGCTGATCTATTGAAAATGAATCTTAATAACTCGCACCACCATTACACTACTGCTGATATAACAATACTTAACTCACTCTCGAAAGTAGTTGAAAAAATAATGAACAAACAACTGAAATCATTTTTGGAAAGCAAGCAGCTACTCTCCGAAAATCAATTTGGTTTTCGGTCAAATAAGAGCACTGCCGATGCTATTATTGCTGTTACAGACTTTCTTGTTTCAAATTTAGATAAGGGAAAAAAATGCATTTCTATCTTCTTAGACCTCTCAAAAGCTTTTGATACTATCTCCCTTGACATTCTTATTAATAAACTAAGTGCCATTGGTATAAGAGGGAAAGACCTAGAATTTCTTCAAAGTTACTTAACTAATCGAACCCAAGGTGTCAAAATCGAAAACAAATTCAGCCAACCCCTCCCTATAACCTACGGAGTTCCCCAAGGAAGCTTCTTAGCCCTTTACTTTGTTTCTCATCTACATAAACGATCTTTGTGACCTAATGATAGATGGAAAAATTGTAAGTTTTGCTGACGATACTGTGCTACTCATTCAATCAGACACTTGGTTAAACGCATACAAAATGGCTGAGAAATCAATTAACTCTGTTAAAAAATGGCTAGATATTAACTCTCTTGCAAGCGTAGGGAGTGTGGCGAACCCATCGCTCAGGGAGTGGAAACACGACCTGCAATAGCCATCCCAAGCTAAGGTGTGAGATACCATGCTCAGGGCTGAATGACACTGGGGAACAGTGTCACGAACGGTTCCTCCGAGACACAATGTCGCATCTCGGAGTATACAGACCTTACCCCGGCATTCGGGGCTCTGCTGGGGTGGACCTTTTATTTCCCTAGATACTCGTGGGACCAAATATGGACTATAAAAACAAAAACAACACTGACGAGGGACCTTTAAGGAACCTAGGGGGAGTGGAAGGAGGAGTTGAGGCCGCCTCGGTGGACTCATCCCTCTTGGGGCCTATGAGGAACCAAGAGGAAGTGGAGAGGAGAGATGGGACCACCCTGGTGGTCTCTTCCCTTGAGGGGCCCTCTGGGAACCATAAAGAAGGACCTCCGACGGACGCAACGCGGCGGGATCCCCCAGGGGATCCAGACGTGGAAATGCAGGGACCATCAGGGGACCTGGAAAATAACTTCTTTAAGAACCCCCGACTCCAACTGGGGCCCTTGGGGAAACAGCGGAGAGGGGGGGACTTAAAGAAGAGACTTACTCCAACAACCACCGCTGAGGAAGACAAGGTAAAGTCCCTGTCAGACGATGTGAAAAGAATTCACATCAGTAAGAAACTCAGTGGGGCTGCGAGGAGAAAACTAAAAAGAGAGAAGCAGGGGCGGCAGGAAGGAAACCAGGAACAACCAGGGACTGTAAAAGTCCGCTGGGGACAACCAGGGACCTCGAAGGCCGGAACCAGCAAACCAGGGACAGACCGGAAGCTAACGGGGACCGCACAAGGTAACCGGGAGCAACCTGGAACGTCCGGGGAAAAGAAGGCCGGGAAGAGGAGAAGAACCTCACCGGAACCTAAACCCTTGGGGCTTTCACCGGGAAATGCCAGGAAAAAGCCCCGAGGAATTCTCACCTCTGCTACCTATGCGGAAGCCGCTGGAAATAAAATTCGGGTGGCTGTTGTCCATAGAAACAGAGAGGAAGAATTTACAAAAGAGCAGGAGGCCCTCGTGAGTGAGTCGGCCGCGGATCTGATTTTGAGCATCCCAAAGGGGCAGTTCAAACCCAGATTCGACGAATGAGAACCCAGAATGTCGAACTCAGAGGGGCGTCCTGAAAATGACCTGCTCCGACAAGGAGTCAGAGACATGGCTGAGGGAGATGGTGCCGACCATACGGAAATGGCAGGGCTGCGACCTGGAGGTGGTGGGGTTACAGGAACTGCCAAAGTACGTAAAGGTTATGGCAGTAATCCCCGAAAATGGAGCAGTAAGCACCGAGAGGTTGCTACAACTGCTGGAGAACCAGACTCCCCGGCTACACACAAAAAAATGGATCGTCCACGACTCGATCAGGGATAAGAACATGTATCGCCTGATCATGAGTGTGGACGAGGAAAGTGTGAAGGTGCTGAGGGAGATGGGGATGACGGCGCATGTCGGGATAAGGAAGGTCACTTTCACGGTGCGCTCTCCTAACACCGAGAAGCGTAAATAGGAGGAATGACTTAAGGATTAGGCAGTAATGGCTAAAAAATTACAGTTCATTCAAATAAACTTGCACCGCAGTCCGGCAGCGACTGCAGTGCTTAGCAGTAGTCACCCGGGACAGTGTGGACGTCGCACTGATCCAAGAACCCTGGACTTATAGGGGGAAGGTCAGAGGACTAAACATGAACCAAGGTCTAATCTATTATAACGAGTCGGGGGACAGACCCAGGGTCTGTATTCTCATCAGAGGGATACCTGGCACACTGCTACCCGAACACTGCAGTAGGGACTTAGTGGCTGTGAAGCTACAGGTCACGCTGGACCAAAGAAGCAGGGAAGTAGTTGTGGCATCAGCATACATGCCCTATGACTCTGTGGAACCACCACCCTCAAGGGAAATAACGAGACTCGTCCAGGACTGCAGGGAGAAGGGTAGGGAACTGATACTCGGAGCAGATGCTAACTCGCACCACACTGTGTGAGGGAGTACGGACATCAACAAACGAGGACAGGACCTCCTGGAATACCTGATGACAGTTAACCATGAGATTCTTAATAGAGGTAGGGAACCCACCTTCGTTATAAGTAACAGACAGGAGGTGATAGACCTGACCCTAGGAACATTGAGAGTCTCAGGATGGAGAGTATCGGACGAACCATCCCTGTTGGACCACCGACACATAGAATTTAAATTAGAGGGAGAAACAAGCAAAACGGGGACCGATACATATAGGAACCCAAAAGCAACTGACTGGACTAGATACTCGGAGGAACTAAATATAGGAATGACAAGATTCCCAGCTAAATACGGCTGCCCCGAAGAAATTGAGGACGCAGTAGAAGTACTAAGGGACTCAATGATAAGGGCATACGAAAATAGCTGCCCTCTGAAGACAAGTACCAGGGAAAAAACACCGTGGTGGAGCAGAAGACTGCAGGAGCTACGGAAAATAGTAAGGCAAGCTTTCAACAAGGCCAAAAAGTCAGGAAACTGGGATGCCCACAAGCATTACCAGAAAGAGTACAAGGTGGCAATCCAGAAAGCCAAAACATGCTCCTTGGAGAAATACTGTGGGGAGGTGGAAACCATCCCACAGACTGCAAGAATCCAAAAAATTCTTGCAAAAGACCCAGGGGCAGCAAAAGGCTCATTCAAAAAAGCTGATGGAGGATTTACCAACAGTTGGGAGGAGGAGTTGGAGGTACTGCTGGGGAAACATTTTCCTGGCTGCAAAAAGTTAGAAGCAGATGATACCGGTCCACCACCAGCCCGAGTTACACGGGAAGGTAAGGACTGGGACACTGCGGCTAAAATAGTTACTCCCTCCAGAGTTAAATGGGCAATCAGAGGGTTTGACCCTTTTAAAAGCGCAGGAGAGGATGGAATCTTTCCGGCACTTCTACAGAGGGGCCTAGATACAATCCTACTTCCGGTGACGAAGATCCTGAGGGCATGCTGTGCCCTCGGATACATCCCCATACCATGGCGGAAGACAAGGGTAGTGTTCATACCCAAACCGGGGAGAGCTAACTACGACCAACCAGGTGCATTCCGCCCAATTAGCCTCACCTCATTTCTTTTGAATACAATGGAGAGGCTAATGGATAGGCACATAAGGGACGGGGCACTGAAAGAGAAGCCCCTCCACCTCCACGAGTTACAGTTTGCTTACCAAGCAGGTAAGTCAGTCGACGCGGCACTGCACAGGTTGGTGTACAAACTGGAGCAGGCACAAGCGACTGGGGAACTGGCGGTAGGGTTATTCCTGGATATAGAGGGAGCATTTAACTGCACCAGTATTAAATCCATTGATGAAGCGGCAGAAAGACATGGACTCGACAAAACCACCAGAAGGTGGCTGAGGAACATGCTCTCAGGCCGGATACTTACGGTGACAAGGGGTGAGGTAAGCATCAAAGTGCTGGTGACACGAGGGTGTCCACAGGGAGGGGTCTTATCACCCTTGCTGTGGAGCCTGGTGGTGGACAACCTCATCCGGAAACTCAACAACAGGGGCCTATATACGCAAGGGTATGCGGATGACATTGCAACCATAATAAGGTGTTGGGATGCAGACACAACCCGAGGCCTTATACAGTCAACACTGGCAACAGTGGAAGAATGGTGTGAAGAAACAGGACTGTCAGTCAACCCAGACAAGACAGAACTAGTAATCTTTACGCGTAAAAGGAAACTAGAAGGATGGAGCAATCCAACCTTCTATGGAAAGGAATTAGAACCCTCTGACACGGCTAAGTACCTCGGAGTCATCATAGATGCCAAACTGAGCTGGAAAAACCAGGTGGAAACTGTAGGCAGAAAGGCCTGTGCTCTGATGTGGGCAACTAGGCGAATCTGCGGCAGAACGTGGGGTCTCAAACCTAAAATGATGCAATGACTTTACACAGCCGTTGTAAAACCAAGGATCATGCACGCAGCCCTGGTCTGGTGGAGGAGAACAACACTGAAAACAGTGATGGTCACACTCAATCACATACAGGGACTTGCATGCAGAAGCATCACAGGAACCATGATAACCACTCCAATACTAGCCATGGGAGTGCTGCTGAACCTACCCCCACTAAACATAGAAATAGAGGGGGCGGCGATGGCGGCAGCCTACAGGTTACATTGCAATGGCCAATGGAGAGGAGAGTTGCCCAGAAACAGTCACACGGAGATAGGAATAAGACTGAGGGCAATTAGTCCGACGGCTGGGATGAAGCAGGACGGCAAGCAAGCCGAATACTTCTTCAGACAGCTGTTTAAAGTGACGTACCCCACAAGGGAGGAATGGGACACGTTCCCAGGTCCAAACTCCAAACAGGAACTAATCTGGTTCACAGGCGGGTCCAAGATGGAGGAAGGAACAGGGGCCGGGGTCTGTCTACAGGGATCTAAGAGGGAACTCAGTATACCTATAGGAATGCACTGCACTGTGTTTCAAGCTGAGATGAAAGCCATCTTAGCCTGCGCACAGGAGAATATGAGTATCGGGTACAGAAATAAGAATATAAACATATGTTCGGATAGCCAGGCGGCCTTAATGGCACTGGAAAGTAACCAATGCGACTCCAGACTGGTGATGGAATGCAGGACTATCCTTATAGAACTGGCGACCATCAATAAAGTAACCCTGCTCTGGGTACCAGGACATAAAGGTATTGAGGGCAACGAGCGGGCTGACGAACTAGCAAGGAAAGGGGCGAAAGCACCACTTGCGGGATCTGAGCCGGCCGTAGGAGTAGCAGCTTGCCACACCAAACTACATAACAAGAGGTGGGTCAAATCCCAACACTGGAAGGAATGGAAGAAGGCACCCGGAATGAGGCAATCTAAAGTACTCATAAACGGACAGGACCCTAACCGAACCAGGCAACTACTCGATATGGACAGAAACTCACTGAGGGAACTGGTAGGACTATTAACGGGACACTGCCATCTCAGGAGACACATGCAACTGTTGGGAGTGGAAAACACCAACATCTGTAGGAAATGTGAAGAGGAGGAAGAGACTCCAATTCACCTATGGTGCCAATGTCCCGCTCTGCTGGGAACAAGGCTCAGATACCTGGGAAGACACAGTGTGGAACCAGAAGACATCGCCACATATCCAATGACAGCCCTGGTGAACTTCATAAAAGGGACCGGGTTACTGGCAAGGGAATGAGGTAAAATGGGAGATAGTACAATGGGCCTATGGCCTAAGTGCTCGCGGGGAACGTAAGTAAACCGCCTCCGACTTTAAAAAAAAAAACTCTCTTGCACTAAATACTTCCAAAACAAAATACATTACTTTAGTATGAATATCGTTGGCCAACCTAATCAAGATGTTGAAATAAAAGTACATGAATGTTCTTGTACTCACGATACATTCTGTCAATGTTCTTGACTAGATCGAACGGACCATATCAAATACCTTGGTCTTACATTTGATCGATATCTTAAGTGGAATACACATTGCCTACTTATCACGAATAAACTTAGAAAACATATTTATTTCTTCAAAAACATTCACATATTTCTTCAACAACAATACTAAGTATCAAGTGTAACAGTCGATTGTTTTAACTCTGCGTTATAAAACTAGTTAATTCGCAATAAATCACTGCAATAAATAATTTCTCGGTGGTATCTCAATAACTATTGCCATTCGAAACCGTTGGTGTTTATAAACCGTACAGTGCAAACATTATTATAAATTTAAAACGAAAAGTGACATTTACTCACGAAATTGGTTGCTCTGCATGTTTTGTTTATGCTGAGTGAGCTGAATATACATTTGTTATAGTAGTTACCGCTTAGTGCTGCAGGGTTGTCAAAACTTAATTCTTGTCCAAAATTAAAAAATAATATTTATTTTATTTTCATTATGAATAATAACGATAGTGCCGTGTCATCATTAAATATGGCGACAGAATCAATTAGTGCTCTCCATAAAGCCATTACCGATCGTGCACTTAAAATCACCAGGGATCAAATGACAAAAATATTGTCACTACTATCAACCGTCTCTGAAAACATGACAGACGTAGGAGTGAAGGTGGGGATTCTCGTGGGTAAAATTGATACTTACGAAAGGACAATTGATAAGCAACAAATTACAGTAAACTGCTCTCCAATAAATGATTTGCTCGCGGAGGCAGAAGAAAGAAAAATCCGATCGAAGAATATCATTCTCTTTAATGTCCCGGAGAGCATCTCGGAATCTACTGCAACGACTATCGCAATGGATAAAGAAAAATTCGTTTCAGTAATAAGTGATTGTTAAGATTTCAGGTACTGAAATATTAATATTGGTGCTTGTCACCCTAATGGTGTGGCAACATTTATTTGCCCCAATGCAGAAATCACGTGTTACGTAACTTTTGTACAAAACTACGCTCTCTTGTCACTGACACAAAATATCCCAAGAATTTGAGAAAATTATTGAGCATTAGTAATATTATGTCTCTCCGTAAGGCTGTTACCTGTTCAATCAAATACAATAAAATTTCTAACATTCCCTTGTCGAAAAAAATCGAAAATTTGCATAAAGATATTATAAATTCACCCTATCACGTTTTCGGAAACCATGACAAGTGTAGAAATTATTTTTGTTCTGCGGAAAAGACGGGTGACTCCAGCTTATTGAAGATGCTTAAAGGAAGCCCGCTGTGGCTAAGAATCGTTTTGATAACATCTGCTGTCGGTGCACATGCACGCAGTCTCATACACGATGTGGATAGTAATGTCGTTGAACGATTTAATGGCATAATCGCCAAGTTCATAGGTGGAAAGAGGATAAATTTTGCAATGAGACAGTCCTATGAGGCACGATGCCATGGTGCTGTGGTTTCTTTTAATACAAGAGCCCCACTGTGCAATTTACAAAAATCTTTTTATCATAATCCTAGCACACGTGTGAAAATTCTTGAAGCCAAACGTCAAAAGAGAGTATTAAATACACAACGGTATATGAGGAAAAAGAATCGTGTTCTTCAACAAATTTCTAAAAATGAAGAAATTCATGGTGTCAATGTCAAGCAACCAAATATGCTACCAGAATGTTTCCAGAAGAGCAAAGAAGAATTTCTTTTGAATTTAAGAGAAAATATTATAAACCGGGACAAAATCCAAAAAGAAACCATTTTGCAGAGAGATTCTGGTGAATGGTTGCAACTAAGGCGGAATATGTTAACGGCTTCCTTATTCGGAACTGTAGTCAAAAGAAGGGAAGATATTAACTGCGGACCGCTGGTGAAAAACTTGTTAAATCCAAAAAGTCTGTTAAATGTAGCAGCCATTCGGCATGGAATCGACAGTGAAAAGGTGGCTCTTCAACAACTGTCCGTTCAAGAAAATGTGACAGTTAGTCCTTGTGGACTGTACATTGATTTGGAGTACCCGTTTTTAGGCGCTTCGCCGGACGGCGTTACCGAAGATATGGTTGTAGAAGTAAAATGTCCAATAACAGCATTTAAAATGGGATTAGACGAAGCTATACGTAAAAGAAAACTAACTTTTTGGAAATTAATTAAAGGCCAGCTGGTCATCAATAAACAACACTCGTGGTATTACCAAATACAAGGACAACTCCGTGTCACAGGCAAAGAAAAGTGTTTGTTCGGCCTTT
This sequence comes from Hesperophylax magnus, assembly GCA_026573805.1. Lineage (NCBI taxonomy): Eukaryota > Metazoa > Arthropoda > Insecta > Trichoptera > Limnephilidae > Hesperophylax > Hesperophylax magnus. The sequence goes on from JAIUSX010000084.1 coordinate 14,023,456, forward strand.
GGACTGGAAAAGAAAATACAATGATAGTAGAATATATCAGAAAGGACGATGCATTTTGGAAACAATGTATGGAAACAAAGTTGATAAGATTTTACATGGATTGTCTACTACCGGAACTCCTTGATTCCCGTTTAATGCGAAATATGCCAATCAAAGAACCTCAGTTTATAGTTGAAGCTATGCAATTGCGCCAACTTAAAAAAAGTTGGATAAATACGAAGACATGTAAATTGACTTCCACTACGAAACAAACACAATGCCAACCAAATGACTCTGAAAAGCTATATGTCAACGCAGAACATTTGATCTTTTCAAACGAAGCAGAAGCAGCATTGTCTACTGGTACTGTACATAATGTAGAAGATTTACAAGCATTGCCTATTAGTCCATATTATAACGATCTCGGTACAATTGATTCAATCGTCGATTTTAGTAATTACTAGCAGTTTTTTAGGCAGAAATCTGCTAAATCTGCAAAGATGAACATTTTTTTATATAAATGTTTCCTCTTTCGAATACTGCTTAAATCACATATATCTTACCGTAATACAAAAGGAGATAGAAAGACGTTGATGAATCGATCGCAGTTTGAGCTGTAAAGTACACAAAAATAGCAGAGTGGTTAAAAAAAGGAAAAATTCAATATATTGCGTAAAAGTTGAATTTTTACATACTGCCATCATTCAATAAAAATTGTGACAAGATGCCGATATTTTACAATGCATTAGTCAATTAAAATCGATTTATTTAATTAATAAAAAAGCGTATCGGTTCTGAGTAATAACAGTTATTTAGTTACTAAATTTACCCTGTCGAAAATAAAGGTAAGCTCTTTGTTACTTGTGACGATTTGGTGCGTTTTGCCGAGACTAGAAAAATTATTTTAACCATTAAAACTAACTGTTACAATAAAACATACATATTATAATAAAATACATTAGGTATTTAGAAGCTAAATATTGATTTAAAAATAGATTGCCTTATTCTGTAAATAGGAAAAATGTCATTAAGTATTAAATTGTATGTGGGCTCGCACGCTCGACCGACTCGTACAGTGATCGCTGAGAAATGATATCTATGGCGACAATCTGACCTGTAAAATAACTGTAATGTAAAAACTATTTTTTTTGTAAAAGTTTTATTAGTAAATATATTATATTTTTCTATTTTTGTACTGTTTCGTATGTGCAACTTGTAATTTTGACATCAAAATATCAATGTAAAATTGTAATTATTAACTCCCACCTATGTATTGTAAGTTCCTCCCGTCTTTCAGTGAGTTTTGTAACTCATCGGGATTGCTTTAGCAAGAAATAATTAAAAAATCATTAATAATTAAAAACATGCGAAATTTTTTTTTTAGCTTTCATTGGCTCCTATCAAAAGTGTCTACCAAATAAATATACATTTATTAACCAAAAAAAGATTTGTGATTTATAATTTTTTGGGATCCTTTACAATTTTTTTCACTGTACGTAGATACCATGAATCTCCAAACACCATGCAAATTATGCAATTCATTAACTAATGCTAACAATAATAATTATTATTTTTATCGTAGAGAAATTTACATTAATAAAACATGTCCGTGTGAAATCAAACCATGTCACACTGTGCAATATTTGGTTCGGTGCGGCCCGAAAGTGAAACTTGATACTAAATGGATCGGTATCTGGCTTTGCCCACTTAAAGCGCGTTCACGCCCATAACTGATATTTTTTTGGAGTCTTATTTCGCCCTAAGCATTTCATGTTCAAACTTTACTCATGGGTACCATCTAGTGGATTTCATCGCTGCTCTGACTTCGAACTGTGTTGACCAGCGCATGTGGCGTGTTCCCCGTTCCAACTTACTTCATTCCTCTCCACCCCGAAATATTTTTGATTCGTTGCGGCGCTCAAGTGAAACTTGATACTAAATCTATCGGTCAGTATAAATGTAGTGGCTTGGCCTATTTTAGTGGTCTTCCCATTGGGAATGTATGGCGACCGATATGCTGAAATAGGCCATCTACTATATTTATAGCTAGGTCTGACGCAGGCATGACGATTGTTGTCAACTTATATGTTCTCACAAGAATAATTGTTGAAGAAAAATAAAATTAAGGAATGAAATTTAAAACACTTTACCTCTGTTTCAATTTTTGGCCTGGTTTTGGTGGATTAGAGCTTGGATACGTATTAGAATTAAAACACATAAATTATATACCTATTTATTTTATGAAATTTTATTTTCTACAAAATTAGTATCAATAATTTTTACACAAAATTGTACTGGAAACGAGATATTTACAAAAAATCAAAGCTAGTCGCGCAAAAAACTTGTTTTTTTTCAAAAATATACGCACCTTTATGACTTTCTACCTCGGTACCTATTAGAGATTGAAGAAAATTGTTTTCAAAAAAGTTGTAGGTAATTTTATGTTTTACTTTAATTATTTAGCTAATTTAGCCAAAATTTGCATTGGGAATGAGATATTTTGGAAAAACTAGATTTCGGCGCGATTACAGCCGGTTTTTTTAAATGGTGGCGCGAGCACAGGTGCGCCATGGTCGGAAATTCAGATTATACATCATGGGATCAGTTTATAAAACATATAAAAAAATTGGGACTACCGGAATAATTACGATCGCAACCCCCTTTTTGGCGCTATGTGTATTGGCCTATAATACGGAATCCCCAAATATATCGACAACATTCTCACATTTATAACCCAGATAACATGTAGGTACGTTTATCATCAACAAATCAATACAAAAACCGACCAATATCATATAACAACAAAGGCAAAGGCATATGGCAACAAAGAAAAAAGAACAGGTATCCGCTAGTAAGCAGGGTGAAAAAAATCAAAGGCAGAATAAAGAACACAGAAAAAATGTGCAATTAATGCTTGCTTCTAGACTCAGCAATATACCACCTCTATCTATAGATAATATATTACAGCAGGTAATTTATACACTTGTATATACCGTCTATACGTACTTATACGCTCGTGTGTATAATGCCAAAATTTGATTGAAAAGTGAATTAACATAATGTTTCTAATATTGTTTTTATTTCATCACGAAAATACTTAATATATCAATAATCCGATGCCGAAAGGACCGATTTCACCGGAGAAAAATTCTGAGCAAGTAATAACTGATTTAAACATATAATTTTATTATGAACGTATTGAAGTCGTAAAAAATTTTCAAATACATATTTCCCATACATATTGTTTTCAATTGACGTAAATAAAGTAAAAGTTTTGTTTACACAGGAAGAGAAGAAACCCGTTATTCTGGAAGGAAGGAGAATAAAAGACATATTTTTTCTTTAAATGTATTAAATAGAATTTCGCAGCACGACTCTTTTTATGATTGTAATTATCTAACTTAGAGATAGTTGAGCGTATACTTCGAGATGACAAGTTCTGGGAAGAAAAAATGCTTATTAAATTAACTAATTTTTAAATGGATTGCATTATTGTCGAGCTTATCGATCCTGGAGTCACAAGGTCTATGAATGTTCGTGATCCTCCACATATCTTAGATATTGTATGTAAAGAACGTCAATTTGGAAAGCGTCGTTTAGATTTCGACGAAATGCTAGTTTATTGAATAATTATTTTCGTTTTTTATATAAAATTATTTTTACTATTTCTAACTTATATTATAATAAATGATGGCCTTTATACAAAAAAAGTAGCATCTTATGCTTTTTACATTACATAATTATTTGTTTTATGTAACTTTTTGTAAACGATAATAATAAATATTGAAAATGACTGATATTTTATTTATCTTGTCAATATATTCAGATATAATTATGATCAGATATTATGAAAATGATTCGTGATTGAATACCGTATTGCTTTGACATCTGTCAATGAAGAACACGTCGGTTACGAGTCATAAGTTACTGCCTACCGTCTAGCAGTATGGTTACAGAAATCTGATAAGAATCATAAAATCATGAGCTCCTTCTGCAATAGGTAACGTTTCTATCGAAATTTACCTAAAACATGCACATTCAACTTAATATTACTATACACATAGTTTGAAAGACGCCCATTATTAAGCATTTCATGTTCAAACCTTACTCATGGGTACCATCTAGTGGATTTCATCGCTGCTCTGACTTCGAACTGTTCGTGGTGTCGTGTGTTCCCCGTTCCAACGTACTTCATTCCTCTCCACCCCGAAATATTATAATATTTGATTCGAAGCGGAGCGCGTGTGAAACTAATTTGCTTCGCCCACTTAAAGCGCGTTCACGCCCATAACTGATATTTTTTTGGGATCTTATTTCGTCTTAACACACTTTAATCGGGAAGGGTATTTCTACCTTCTGCGCCCGCCTCATTTCAATGGCAGAAAAGAAGAAATTATCTGATGTTTTTATATGAATATTATATACCAATCTCTTTGTAAAGGTCCCAACTATATGTACATAATTATCAAATTGCAATGCAAGTCTTTTTTTTGTATATATCTTGGAGTCTTCTGTGTACATCGATATTTCAACTAAAATGACCTATATTATTGAACACCTGACACTTGATAGGTATTGCGTTTGAAGATCAACAAAATGAGTAATTTAGATAACATATTCTGTTATTCTAATAATTCAATTCCTGGAACGAGGGTTTTTATGACCATGAAACCCGAAACAAATCTCTCTATCTCTGTTCCGCACCCACTCAACTCCTAGGTGCGAGCGAGCGGAGAGTGTCGGGTGCATTTAATAAAAGAAGGTATCGGCAAACACAGTTAGGCGGACCATAATAAATATTTACAAGTGCATGCCAGTTTTTAAAAAGCAAATTGTCCTACGGTTGTGTTCCGAGGAGATAATATTTATATTTGCTTTTTCAAACCTTTCAAAATGGATTCTGAAAATTACAAAAGTGATGACGAAATCGTCGCAGATAATTTATCTTCCTGTTCTAGTAATTATTTACCTAAATTCCATAGTAAAAGAGAAGAATCTAGTGGAAGTGAAGAAATTCCTTGTAGTAGAAGAATGCCAGTGATGCCATTACAGTTCAGTGATTCTGAAGAAAGTGATATGGAGGAAGAACAATGAAATATTAGATGAACAATTTTTAGACGTGAACTGTAACTTATTATATAAAGGTGATTAGAAACTTAAACCTAATAGTGTATGGTGAAAAACAATAAACAATATTATGTGAGCAATACGAGAAGCATTCTACGCTAAGTGATTATTTTAAATTTCATTTGAAAAAATAACCAATATTATTACCACGTTCCGATGGTTTTGGTCCGCTGTACCGTGCGAGGGGCAATTGCACACGTGGTATTTCAATGGGTAATAATGTGTATGTGTTACGATACTAGAGATTTGGCAATTGTTTTTGTTTTTGTAATGATTTGGGCTTGGTGATAATATCTATGGGAGGGGGGAATAAACACATAAGTCAATTGTTTATTTGTCCATCGTGTACTATGTAACCATGTTCACAAGTGTTCCAAAACACATAAGTCTAGGAACTTTATTATGGATAGTGTTCTCACTGATCCTTATCACACGAAATAATTGACTACAGAAATGGGGGAGAATAAACACATAAGTCTGACTTATGTGCTTAGGAACACAAAATATTTTTAACACTGGCAAGGTCTATGACTTATTTGACATTTCTCTATGGTAACCGAACTGTCATTGTTCGCGCGTTTTTGGTGTGTTGACGTATAAACAGAAGCATTTTGAGGAAACTATTAATACTATTTATCTTATTTACTGTCTTAAGTGTGGGGAATATTATTTTACAATGAGAAGTAGAAGAAAAAAGATGGTTAAGTTAGCGATGGAACAGAACAGAGGACTTACTAAAGGTAAAGATATTTTTTGTTCATAACCTAATTTTGACAATCATGATATTTTTTGATACGTGATATTTTTTTCATAACATACTGGCCACTTTGAATTCTAAATAAAACCAAATTACATCTTTTCAACAGGTCCTGCAACAATAATGGATGAAGCGCGGGTCACGAGGGACAATCTAACAGTATTAGAAGAACCAGTAATGGATGCTGTACCAAGCACTTCTCGACATTTGGAAAATGATATCTCATTGTTTGATTCCGATGATTCAGTCGAAGATCCAAACTTTGAACCGCCACCTGAGTCAGATGGGTCCATAATATCATCACGAGATACTCCAAATGTGGAAAATTTTAGTGTTACTCCTACTCAGGGAAAACATTCACGAAAAATTAAAGCAGACAGGAAAAGTAAACGCAATTCTGGAAAAGAATATCACACTCTTTCGGGAAAACTTCGAAAGCCCGAAAAATGACACCTTTACCAAATTGTAGGTTAAAATGTAAATCAAAAATACCAGAAGACAAGTGCACTGATATTTTTAACGAATATTGGGGATTACAAAGTTTTAACAGAAGAAGTTCATTCGTTGCTTCATCGATAACTATGTATGATAAAGCCACAAGCAGACCGAGAGCTGGAAACCCAGATGATGAGAAAGTACGACTTAAAACTTATAAATATTTTTTAGGTGTTGACGGGGAAAAAATAAATGTTTGTAAGGGCTGTTTTTTGAAAATACTCGGAGAAACGGACAATTTCGTGAACTTAGTGGCTTTAAAAAAAAAGAAGTTCAGTTGGTGGATTGCAAACATCCGACAATAGAGGCTTGCAGGCTCCTAAAAACAGATGGGGTGAGGACAAAATGGAAGAAATACGGACCCATTTAAAGCAATTCCCGGCTTACGAAAGCCACTATACTAGAAGGCAAAATAACAAGAAATACTTGCCGAGTAACTTAAACATCAACATTATGTACGAAATGTACAAAGCGGAATACATAAATCCAGTGTCAATTCGTTACTATAGAGAAGAATTCCACAGAATGAAACTTTCGTTCAAAAAACCCAAACAAGATACCTGCCATGAATGTGACAAATATAAACTAAAAATTGAGTTGACACAGAATGAAGAGGAAAAGGGAGAAATAATCAAAGAGCGGGACACCCATCAAAAAGCTGCAGATTACAGGTATATACGAAAGAGTCAAGATTCGGCATTAGCAAAAGTAGATACTTCCGTAAAGTGCTTGACTTTTGACCTGCAGCAGTGTCTTCCGACACCATCATTAGCATCTTCGGTAGCTTTTTATAAACGACAACTATGGACGTTTAACTTGACAATCCATGACAATGCAACTCGTGAGGCAACATGCTACATGTGGCACGAGTCCATAGCTGGCCGAGGTGCAAATCAGATCGCTTGGTGTTTATTTAAACACCTCTCCGCGTTACCACCATGTACCAAAAATGTTATTTTGTACTCTGATACCTGTGGAGGACAAAATGAAAACTCTCATGTTGCTGCAATGCTCACAGCTATCTTGCAGACAATTCCAGTTGAAACTATAGAACATAAGTTCATGGTCTCCGGCCACTCTCATATGGAAGTTGATAGCGACCATGCAGTTATCGAAAAGAAGAAGAAAAAGCTAAATTCCCAGATTAACCACCCATATGACTGGTATCAGTTAGTTCGAGGATGTGGGAATCGATTTAAAGTTGTAGAAATGGCTCAAAGAGACTTTTTAATGTTATCATCACTGCTTAGAGGGCCACTGGTTTTAAGACAACGAGATTCTGAAGGACAGCCTTTCAAATGGCACGAGGCTTGCTGGTTCCATTATGATAAAAACTTTGGAATTATTGGGTACAAAAAAAGTTTTGCCGACGAAGAACCGTTCCAAACATTAAGTTTAAAAAGACGTAACACTGCAGAGTTACCACAAAATTTTGAATTCCCGATTATTATTAATAATCCAATACCTATAAGTATGGAGAAAAAAAGGGACATTCTTTCAATGTTGGATTTAATTCCCACAATATTTCATGATTTTTATAGACAACTTCCTTCAATTAATGCGCTAGATCAAGATCCAGACCTTGTTGATGCAGAAGATGATTAATTGTCGTACTTCAAATTTTATTATTGCAGTTTTATTATCCACCATTTTCATTTCTGCTATGGCTGCCACTGACTATTTTTATCACGACTTATTTTTTAAACACAAATCTACCCTAACAAAGTGTTGAAATTATACTAATTGCTGTAGGTCACCAATTTTATTGAAAAATATTAATAAAACTACCTTGGGTATAGTTTTTTTTTGTTGTACCTAAACACATAAGTCATATTTTGTTGTCATTTTGTTTGTTCAATTACACATAAGTCGAAACTTTTCATGATTTACATTACTTATGTAAATATTACATTGTTGTAATTGAGAGTGACTCATTGGATAAAACAAAACAGAAAAAAAACTTAATGGGTTCTTTGGAAAAAAACTGAGAGACAGAAAAAACTGTCTCCTGGAAAGTAAGCTAATTTGACTTATGTGATTATTCCCCCTCCCATAGATATAATAATTTGTAATTTAAAAAAATTGAAACCTAGTTTATACTTAAAAAATTGAACCCTAATGACCCAACAATGACTTTGTTTTCGATTTATTAAGTTGCATTAGAAATAATACTTGGTTTTCGGCTAGAAATTTTATAGCTTGGGTATGTTGAGTTGGTATGTAGAAAATTTTATTAAAATATTTCCATTATTTTCGAAGATATAGCTATTTAAGACAAATTAAAGAAATTGGGGCGGGACCTTTATTTTCGCCCGTTTTCAGCGATCTGCCGGCGAAAAATATAACCCGATCAAAGTGTGTTAAAAAAGCCACAGTTATTACCCAAATATAAAAATGTAAATAAAAAGGATATATCTAATTACCGACCTATAAGTCTCTTAAACTCCTTTTCAAAAATATTGGAAACTGTCATGAAAAATCAAATTGTTAAATTTCTGGAAAAAAAAAACAAAATATTATCACCATCTCAATATGGCTTTTGGGAAAATCTAAGTACCAATGATGCCATAGAAAATTTAACAAGAATAGCCGTAAGGAATATAGATGATGGGAAAAAATGGCTGGCTTTATTCACAGATCTCCAGAAAACTTAATGTCTATGCTAAAAAAAATAGGAATTGCCGAAACGACAATGAACCTGTTGACGACATATATAACAGAGCGAGAACAACAAGTACAGATTGGCAAATAAAAAAGTTAACTATTGCCTTTAAACTATGGCATCCCCCAAGGAAGAGTACTGGGACCGATTCTATTAATTATCTATATAAATGATATCACTAACCTTAACATTAAAGGAAACATAATCAGTTAAGCTGATGATACCGTTATATTATTTCAAGAAGAAAACTGGACTGAAACATTTAATGTAGCTGAACAGGGGCTTAGTAAACTTCAAAATTGGTTAAAAATTAACTCACATAAATCCCATTAGTATTTTATATGTTATATGTTTATGTGTTTATACTCGTATGTCATAATGTTTTTATATGTTAGTTAGTTAGATTCATTACAATTATTTGTTAGTTACTATGCTTTAGTTAAGTCTTCTACGTGTTATACTTGTTAGCATGTAAATAAAACCGAGTTACTATCATTCTGAGTTTTTTATCCACCTTATCACAATCACAATTAAAACAATACGACCTTGTTCAGAAGGGGCGATTTCGTCGCAAATCGTTTCACACGTATATTGCGTCCAGAAGGAGCGTGAAACGCGCGAGCATTTGGAAACATATTAACAATTCTATGTACTCGCTCTGCAGTTCGCGCGTAAACTGGACGTAAGTCTGGCAACCTACACACGATTTGCGCCCGTATTTTTCGCACGATACTTGTGGACGCAATGGATTGGTGCCCAGTACCTCGCCAATGAGCATATATATTAGCACGAAAAAATTCGTGGCGAATTCGCCTCTTCTGAGCAAGGTCTTAGCCATTAGCTGTTGCGGGCCTGATTGATGACACTGGTCCTAAGATGCCGCGGGCCGGATAGATGACACTGGTCCTAAGATGTCGCGGGCCGGATAGATGACACTGGTGGGCCGTAGTTTGGAGACCCCTGGTCTAGAGATAAGCTATTTTGCTTCTCAGCTATGCTGGGCAAGTTCATTTTTTCAATCACAAAAATAACCCAGTTCCAAATATTTTAGATTGTACCTATCACGGACTTTATTTTAGAAAATGTAATCAGCTATCTAAATACAAAAAAATATAAGTACCTTATAGCTTGAAGGCAAATGTCAGAAATTAACAGTGTTAAATCCTTTTAATATTTAATTTTTTATATTTCACTTTTTTTGGAATAACTATGGAAAAACTATTGTTATAACTATGGAAAAATCGATTTTATATTTTAATTTTTAATGTTTCTCTGTGTAACCAACTCCACTGTATTGTTTTAGAATTATATAACTTTACAATTGAAAAAGTCCTCCACAACACAGGTGAACTCCTAGCGTGGAGGACAATATACTATACCATTGTATAATAAATATATTAAAGAATAAATAAAAAAAATAAAAATAAAATTAATATCAAGTTAATTTTCTGACGTCATCCTTCACACTAATCCCAATGATGACGTCATGCAGTGTGTGATACACTATCAACCAATACATATACACAATATGGTATGGCATGTGACTAAATACTTAAATACAAGACTCGCGCTATTACCAACGAAATAACCCCAAACCAATTTTGATTTAGTTCACATGCACATCTGTGAAAAAGCGCGCGCATTGTGTCACAATGCGAAGAGGGCACTGTCCATTGGTTTTGCCTTCTGTTGGACTAGAGTAGAGCCAATTAGTCTCCCAGTCAAACTAAGCAAGTTAATTTTTTTCAATCACAAAAATAACCCATTTCTAAATATTTTAGAGAGTATCTATTGAGGACTTTATTTTTGAAAATGTATATTATAGCTATCTGAATACAAAAAAATATATATACCTTACAGATAGCTTGAGAACGGCGTATTAACAAATGTGAAAAATACAAAGAGAAAAGTTTCTGACTTCATTGACCAACCCACCAATACAGCGATCTTGACGTCATGATGGTGTATGTGACCTTATACCGTCAATCAATACATATCGAGGGCTAACACAATACATACATTAATTAGTTAATTGCTCATAACAGCTACTTGTGTTTTGTGTTCGCACGTGGTCGCTTATGATTATTATTAACATAAGTACACATTAAAATGCCTAAATGTGTAATTAATAGTTGCAAAAATTCATCAAACCAATATAGGAAAGGAAATGGCTTATCTTTCCATCGGCAAGTTATCACAAATCTTATTATTTTTGACAAAATTATTCATGTTAATTATAATCACGTGGTGAGCATACGAATATCACGCAACCAACACGTGATAATTATTGATGTATTAGTTGTCTAGCATTGACACCTGGTTAATGGTCGACACGCATTGTCACGCTCGACAGTGTGCGTGATTTATTTGAACGGTGCATTTTGCTAATCAGGGTTGTATTAAGTTGTCATTGCCTCGCGGGTAATATCTGCTTCGCCTTTTCGATTTTTTGCAGAATAATTGATAGAAATAAAATTGAAACATTCAATTAATTTATTTATTTTATGTGTATTTTCGCTTAGGCTTCCCCACAAACCGGAAAAAATGGATAAATGGTTAGAAGCAATCCGGATGCAATTATGTGACTATAACTGGGTACCATCAGCAGGAAAACGGCGGGTGCTATAACCATTTTCACCCCAAACAAATATATCTAACTGCAAGCGGCCTCCGACGTTTAGACTGCAAAGCCTGGCCTGTTTTTCCCGTAATTATTTTGTTTGATTTTTTGTGTGAAAACTTAAGCAAGTTTATTATGGATTGATCAGGTTTTAATTGATCAAAAGATAAGCAAAAAGCAAATATTCAAGAAGACTATACTTTTTCAAGGAGGGTAATTAGTGTTTAAGCATATTTTGTGATTTTTTTATTTTTTTTTTTATATTAACTCCACACAGGAGGCCCTGAAGAAAATAATTTCCCTCAGGGCCTATGTCATCTTTGGGGATGCTGTGTGGAGGGTCTTTTTGTGGAGAGGAAGGAGTGAACATGGGTCTTGAAGAGTCCCATGTTGTAGGAGGGAGGAAACACAGAGGCCGGCAGTTCGTTCCACAGCCGAGCTGTTGAACTTAAGAACGAATCGTAGAAGCGACCCGTTCTCATGTGACAAATGTCAACCGTGTACAAATGTTGGGCGCGCGTTTGGCCTTGACGTGATTGACGTGATGTGGTGATATTATTCAACCCAAACTAGTTGATTTTTTGTAATGACTTATCTGTATAGGGGAGACCCAGGCAAAGCGAATGGACCAGGCATAGCGGATGACTTGAATATTTCCGAAAATTACCACTAGAAGGCGCTAATACTCTCACAATCGGTGTACCGCAGCACTACCGACGCCATGACAGTGAATATTTGTCGTTTGGCAGGAACGCACGCTTTTTTTGATAAAAAAACGATTTTTTTGAATTTTCTTACGATAAACGAAGGTAAGGTATTTGTGATTATTATTATTTGGTTATATTTCATGTGAAGATTAGTTTATATAATCCAATTTTTATTTGTTTCCTATTTAAAAAACTTAGTTTAGTTATGAAATACAGCACCCACATAGTATTTTTTAACAAAATGTTATTTGATACTGCCTTAGGCAAAGCGAATAGGGCAAAGCGGATGGACCATTCGCTTTGCCCGAGTGAATGAACTTTCATTATGTGCAATTGCGTATTACATATTTGCAATGTTTATATTTTTATAGATGGTGTATACATACGTACGAAAAACAAACCAGGCAAGTTGGACTGACTCAACGATGGCCAAAGCTATGAAAAAGGTGACCGAAGACAAGGAATCCATTACAGCCGTAGCTAAAAAATATGAAATTCCTTATGCAACACTCTATCGCCACATCAAATCGGGATCCACAAAGAAGAAGTTAGGCCGTTTTTCTACAATTTTTTCTTCTAAACAGGAAAAAGAACTCTGCGATTACTTGCTGAAAATGGAGAGCGTTTTCTACGGGTTAACGCGTTGTGATTTCCTTTCATTGGTGTATAATTATGCTAAAGAAAATAAAATTCTACATCCCTTTAAAAATGGAAAAGCTGGAGAAGATTGGCTCCATAGATTTCAATTGAGAAATCCGTTGATATCGTTACGTTCTCCGGAACCAACATCAATAGCCAGGGCAAGAGGATTCAATCGTCCTCAGGTCGATAGATTTTATGATATTTTGTGGGATCAAATTGAAAAAAATGACATTTCGGCCACTCGTATTTACAACATGGATGAAACAGGTATTAAAACCTCAAGTAACAAGCCTCCAAAGATTTTTTCATTAAAAGGCAAGAAGCAAGTGGGAGTTATTAGCAGTACTGAAAGAGGGCAACTGACAACAGTTATTTGCTGCTGCAATGCAGCGGGATCTTTTATTCCACCATTTTTTATTTTCGCCAGGAAAAGGATGCAAGATCGATTACTCGATGGTGCACCACCAGGATCTCAAGCTTGTTGCACGGACAATGGATGGGTGAACGGTTCTTCATTTTTATTATGGCTGCAGTTTTTTGTTGAAACTGTAAGACCGTCTTCCAACAGCAAGGTATTACTTCTCTTGGACAATCATGAAGCTCACAAATATTACCCAGCTTTGGATTATGCCTCTAAAAATAATGTGCATTTTGTGTCTTTTGCCCCCATACAACACATCGTATGCAACCACTTGATGTTGCTGTTTACGGGCCTATCAAAAAATACTTTGAACAAGAACTAAACATGTTTCAAAAGAATCATGTTGGACGCATAGTCAATCAATATGACATGGCAAAACTCTTTGCACCCAGTTTTTCAAAAGGAGCATCTGTACAAAATGCAGTCAGTGGCTTTCAAAAACCAGGAATATGGCCTTACAATCGGAATTCATTTAGTGACATTGATTATGCTCCTGCTACAGTGACGGATCGTCCTATTGAACCAGAAGGCCGCACATCTCCAACGAATCAACCACCGCATTCTGTGCCTGTTTTAGATAAAGCTTCCTTGCCTCCTGCTGAAATCATCACAGAAATCATCAACGAAATTCAAAAAACACCGGTCAAATCTACGCACTCATCATCAACGAAAATAAAGTCACCATATGATATTAGACCAATGCCCAAAGCAAATTTTAATTTGGCCACAAGAAAAAGAAAATGCCAAAAGTCAGAAGTTCTTACTTCTTCTCCCATAAAAAACATACAAAAAGAGAAAAATGAAGCCAACATCCAAAAAAATAAAAAAAATGAAATCATAAAGATAAAAAAACTTGGCCCATCTACCAGCGGACTAAAAGTCAAAGCAAAAACAAATGAAAATAAAAATTTGAAATGCCTTATTTGTGACGAAAATTATGTTGAACCATTAACAGAGGATTGGATTCAATGCAGCCAGTGTAAAAGTTGGGTTCACGAATCATGCACGTCATATAGTGGATATGGTTCTTACTTCTGCTACGATTGTGATTCCTAATTCTCTTTGCCCAGAGTCCAAATTCGCTTTGCCCGGGTACCCGGGCAAAGTGAACAAGACGAAGACTTTTTTTAAATTTGCATTATTTTTATAATAATAATTGATTTTACCTTTTCATTTATTTTACGTCTGAAGACAGATATTTTCTTAACATTACTGTTTATAAAGTTTTTATGTTATGCAAACATTGTGTGTTTTATTTAATATCTCCCTTAACACATCCGCTTTGCCTGGGTCTCCCCTATACTGAATATTCTAATGTTGTTTCTTACTACCTTAACGGCGATGTACTTTGACCTGTAGTCCTGTTTTAACAGGAAAACAAGTATTTTGATCAGATTTTTTCATAAATGAACAATATCTCATATCAGTAAGTTTTCTCCATGTGTAGCTCTATTAAAATACCTGTAGAACAGACTCAGCATGCCCACATTGCGTCCGTGTATTAGAGATGGCAATCGGTGTGTTAACACTGGATTGTCAATCAGACGGACCGTCCTCCTTTGCACAGAATCAAGTAGGTTTATCAAGTATTGTGGGTTCCAGCCCAGAGGTGTCTCCCAAATGCAATTGTTGGGCGTACTTCAGATTTGTATAGGGTTAGCAGCAGGTTACTATTGAAGAATCTGCCAGCCCAATACAAGACGCCTAGTTTGTTGTGTGCCACATTCACTCGGGCTTCTATAGAGCTCCAATACTTGAGCCGGTCTGATATGGAGTCTATTCCATGGCTGATTTTTTTTTCTTTTTCTTTCTTTGTTGTTTATTTTTATGAATATAATGTAATACGCTAAACTACATAAATCTAATACGTACAAGCCTATTTAACGGGCGTAAATAAATACATAAGTATATATTATAATCAAGTTTAGTTTCTGTCGCCGTGCAGCTCGCACGTCCAGAAATTTCGATAAACTCAGTAACCACAAATCACAGTGATACCCAGTTTAACATATTGTTGTTGCAAAAATAAAGCAGGCTGTCTGCGTTTAGTCGCCAGACAAACCCGCAAAAAAAAAACTCATTTTGGACCGAAGTGTCCAATCATTAATTGACTCAATTAAAATTGAAATAGGAAAATGCTCATCTGTCAAAGAGGCAAAACAAAGGAGTAACATAGAACAAGATATACACCAGCTAGAGGAAATATGGTACAAGGAAAAACTTCAACTACAAGAGAAAATAATTGAGCTACAAAATAAACTTATATTAAATGAAGAAAAACATTCAGAAAAAATTGAAAATTATTTAAAGAAAAAAAAGGAATCAATTAATACAACGTACAACAAGTCAACCCTCTCAATACCTATACCAAAGGCCAAATACTCATTAATAATTGCAAGTGAAAATACTAATACAACATCTGATGATATTCGAGACATGATAGTTAAAAAAATTAAAACATCGCATTTGGGGATTGCAGTAAATGGAGTGCAAAAAGCATCAAATAAGAAACTAATCATCTCTTACCCCAATAAGGATCACGCAAAAAAACTAACAGAACAAATAAATATGGTCTTCAAAAATAATATGATCGCAAAAGAATTAGAAAAAAAAAATCCTAAACTATTCATCAGAAACCTACCTATCGACCTATCAGAAGAAGAAATAATAGAATCATTAAAAACCCAAAATGATGGAATTAAAATCATCATGGATGAAAATCCAAAAAACTCAGTTAAATTAGTAAAAATGCTTAAACCAAAAGGACAAAATAATCTTACAAACTATATAATCGAAACAAGTGGAAAACTTGGGAAATATCTCATATCTAAAGAGAAACTTAATATTGGATACCACAGAGTGCGGGTGGAGGATGCTAATCCAATAATGCAATGCTTCCATTGCCTGAGATTTGGTCATTCAGCTGTCAACTGCTTAAATAAGGACAAGAATGCTTCGTGCCTGCACTGTGCCATGTATCATCCTTGGAAAGACTGTCCTAATAAAAACAAAGAAGAAAAATGCAAAAATTGTGATTTCCAAAACAACACTTTTAAGTCAACAAACGATACAAATCATAAAGCAAATAGCAAAAATTGTACGTATTTAAAAAAAATGATGACTATTGCCCAAGGGCGTATAAATTATGAATAGGTATGTACCTCCTTTAAAATTCTTAATAACTAACTTTAAAATTCTTAACAATATTAAAAACTCAATACCAAAATTATTTTTTTTTGTTTCAAATACGCTTGATTTTCTGACATTTCCCACAATTTAACTATAAATATTAAAACTTTAAAACAATTGAGAAACTTTTTAATATTATTAATCTGCCATCGAAGAGCTAACAATTTATCAGAAATATCCAAAAAATATTTAATTATCTATTTCTGTAAAATTTTAAGACAAAAACAAAGCATTCAAATATTAGCCTACTCTCAAAGTGTTAATGTTTGTAAAATATTATTTATACAAAACAAAATTAATATACTACATAGTATGTATCATCTTTATAATATTATCACTAGTAATATAATGCTAAGTTTTTCAATATTGTCACCAAAACTATTTCAAGTCAACCTTGATATTATCCGTGAACATATGCTGCTAATTTATAGCTTGTCATCAAAATCAAATTCAGTTTTGACAATTAGTTATAACAATGGCTTGTACTGACATGAGATACAAATACTTGTGAAAAAAAAAAAAAAATTCCAACAAATATTTTAGTTATTAAGTATTCTCTTCACAAACATTATGTCTTTTAGTTACATAGATGATGAAAATGATATTAATTTTTGTAAGGTAAATAACCTGCATGAATGGTTTCAAAAACAAGATACAATAAAATGTAAAACGAGTAAACTTAAATTTGTGGAACTAAACATTAGATCAATATGTAAGTATTGGGACCTATTTCATGTTTATTTTAAAGACTGTTTAAATCAAATTGATATACTCATGCTTTGCGAAATTGCAATTCTTTGGAACTTGTTAATCTTTATGATATTCCCGGATACAATTCGTATCACTACTGCAGAAACCATAAATCCGGTGGAGGCATTTTGTTATATGTAAAGAATAACCTCTCCTTCTCGCAAATATTTCTGGACACAAAATATTTTGAGAATGTTTTTGGAATATTGACACTTCCAAATAACAGCACTTTAAATGTCTTAGCAATATACCAACCTCCGAATTTAAATAAGCAAGCATTCTTGTCAGAAATATCCTCTGTGTTTGATAACAATATTAAATCAAATGAAAGTGTTATATTTTTCGGCGATATAAATTTAAATTTATTAAATAAAAATGATGCTATCATAATAAATTATGAAAATATCCTTACTAATAACTATTTAAAAAAATGTATAGATGTCGCTACTAGGGAAGTAATAGTTCTTCAGAAAATAAACCGCTCATGTATCGATCATTTTTATGTGCGTTGTAATATAATGCACTTTTCACCGAGATCGACTTTTAAGAAACCATGCAGACGGAGCCCTCTAGCGATCGAATCAAGAAAGGGGTAATTACAACCAAATGAATATGAGAATAAAGCTTTACAGGGTTGAAAATAGATGTCGCTGTGAGATAAGGGGACGGGCAGGAAATCGACCAATCGGAAGCCTAGATCTAACCAACTACGAATCAGAGGTCGGGAGACTGAAGAAATAACGAATGGGCGTGATTTAACTGTACGAACAAAGGATTGAACTTTGAACGGGGCGTAACTATCTCGATTTATTACACAAAAAAACGAAGAATTATGAGTTAGAGAAGTACGCGAGAAGCGATAGCATTGGATGACGTCATAGACGAGAGATTTCAAGGGGTGCTTCGCACGGGGTTGTAGACCATTGGAAAGCGGGTGAAACGTGTTTCAAAATAAGACGAAAGACTAACTCGGACATACAGATGAACTAAGGGATTGGGAGAATTCTACGTTAAAACACACTGGAAGTGGGGATCATTAGGAATGAGGGCAGTTATACGCGTTATTTAGAAGAAGACAGCAGAAATAGGGAAAAAAAACCGACAAATTACGTAAGAAAAGAAAAAAAAAACAAACGTTGAGCCTCTATCGTAAACACGACGTGGGACCGCCGGGGACACAGCAGTGAGGTTACGGGAGACAGACGACGCGAAAGTAGATTAGAAAAGGGATACTCCGAGAGGACAGGTTGACGTTCTCTGGCACTCGAACGGGTTGATTTTGAAAAAAAACTCGAACATGGTTTTGCACCATTAAGTCGCTAATAACCGTTCAAGAAAGTAATAAAATTTACATTGGGCTTATGGGAGAAGAAAATAGATAAAAATTAATTGTTTAACAATTTACAGAAAATTTATGAGCGGGTACGTTCTGGTTTGTGGTGACGGGGGCTTGAGACCTTTGATTAATGTGAAATGAAGTGAGAGACGAGGACAGAAAATAGGCGTATAGCATTATACCCAAAATTAACACCCGTATTCCAGAGAGGGACCGTGGAAATTCAGTAATAAATCTTGAAATAAAACTGGCCGAAGAAATAAACAGGATATCAAATCGATGCAGACTATCAGGGGGGGGCGAAAAATAGGTGACATAATGTGTACTGGGACATTTCAACTAGAACGAGTACCGAGGAAGCTTTGGGAGATTGAAATAATCGGTGAAAAATGAAATAGTTATACTAAACCAAGGAAAAAGGAAGGTAGCTAAATGTGCGAGGTAGGAGACGACCTTACGCAAGGGGTTTAGCATACGCTGGAATGGGAATGATTGTCGGGAGTAAGTGATCCGGGAGGTAAAGGGAAGAACGGACGTGTACACCGTTTAATTCGACAAGAGGCGAGTTGCGAGTTCTATTCTTAGACAGGGGAGAGAAGCACGGGGGGAAACTATAGAAAATATTCACGAGAACGGAGAGTTAAAAGGAAAATTTTGACTAGTTACGCGTAAGGGGATGTCTTAACGCACTAAAGGAAAGGTCGTCAGAACACACATCACGGACCAAATAGAAACGAGAAAAATTTAAATTAGAAAAATAGGTCAAATCTGACGGATTAAAAGATATCTACCAGGTGGGGCGAACTTGAGAATTTCACCAGTACAGGCCTGGGTTGTAAAACACAAGATGCTAGTTTTTCTGAGGAACGCTGAAGAATAAGTTCAGTAAAACAATTAGTTTAAACTCAGTGTTTTGAAGTAATAATAAATCGGATCTTAGAGAATTTCGAAACCGCAAACAATTAGTTTAAACTCAGTGTTCTTGAAGTAATAATTAATTCGACTACAAAATTTAATTAGCTTAAATTCAGTGAAAAAAATAGATAACAACATTATAGTACCGTAATATAGATTAAAGGCGCGGGGTGTTGTTAATACGAAGTGTCAAAAAAAAAAGAAACGGTTATATAATCCAAGATTAACGAGATCCTTTGCTGCAAGGAATTTAAACTAGAAAAATAATAATAATACATATAACACTGGTATAAAAGTAAAAATAAATCGCTTACACGAATTACGTTCGACAAATAGTAACCATATCTCGTAATAAAAAAATAAAAACCAAAATAGCTGAGAATAAAGAAATAAATTCAAGAACTAAACAGGGTACACATATAAAGTGAACTATCTTAGTCGAGCATTTTACATTCGGATGGGGGAATTATTGGTAGGAGGATTAGGAAAGTAATGATTAATCCGTTAAGCGGATATGCATAGAGTAAGGTCATTCTAGGGGCTTTGAGGAGATTATCATCAGATCTGTACGGTTATAAATAAAAGATAACAAAATTTAAAAAAAAAAAAAAAAAAAAATGAATGAAAGCATAAAAATAGGTTGTCTTGCCGTCGATTATCCCGGTGCACGGTGTGCCGAATCCCAATCTAGCTCCCCTTTAATACAAAATTGGTGTATTTCAAATATTTTTTAAATATTCAGCATTGAGTTGTTAAATATCCCAGGTAGATAAAACTGCAAAATATTTTTATTTTTATTGCCTTTGGGGTAGGTTTGATCACATTTAAAGTCCATTGTACTTGAGCCGCGGCGCTGTACCCCAATAAACAGTCTGTTTTGAACGTCTGCGCTGAATGGTTGTGGTTTATTTGTGTGAAATTTTATTATTTTTCTGTGAAATGGAGGCGACAAATCAAGGTATGCATTAATTTTTTTCATCGTGTTAGACCATTTATATTTTCCAGATTGCATGTAAGATTTAATCAAAAATAACATAAAGCAATATTTATTCATTTATCTGGTTTCAAAAGTTTACATGGTCTGAAAGTTTATTTCTATGCATTTCTATGATTCCAAAAAAATTTAGTCGTAAGGTTGACTCATCTTTATTTCATTTGGCTGAAATTTTTCTGCATCTGTTTGCGTTTTCATGCCATTTCTTCACATTCCAGTGATACAGCCATCAATTTCTAACCGAACGATATTCGATATTTGGTTACGAAACCCGAAGGAAGACCGAGCAAACAAGATATTACGTCATATTATTCGACATTTTGGTTTTGTAGATCCTACTGACGATATTTTGAAATCACTTAAACATTCGATTAGTGTAGTGACCATTGGAATTCACATGCGTTGGAAGAAAAGTGGAAGACGTGCTCATAAATTTGTGAAGAATTATTCCGTTTGGCTCAACAAAGACATTAATTTTAGTAATATTGTTTATGGTACAATACCTTCTTGTAGTTACAATACGACGTTAAACGTTACAAGTGCTTCCAGACGCGGTCGCCCAAAAAAACTTTTTGCGGATTGTTGCGAAAAAACAAAAGCAAAAGAAGTGAAAAAAATCCTTCAGTTCTCCAACAAAACACAAATATCCATGGTGGCTCAAGCATCTCTACGGGCTTCTGGTAAAAAAGATGCAGCTTCAATGGTGGGCAAATTATTTTCATCATCGCCGCGATATGCCACAAAAATTAAAAAAAATAATATACCTTGTTCTACACAAGCAACATTGACGGCAAATCAAGCTCTGTCTTTGATCGTAAATGCTAAGTTAACTACTAATCAATATAAACTTATTAGGAAACAGGCAAGAGAACTAAATAGTCCACTTTATCCTTCATATTATTTAGTGAAAAAGGCTGAAACTGCTTGCTATCCTGACCCTGGTGATATTATTATAACCGAAACCTACGCTGAGGTAAAATTGCAATCATTACTTAATCATACAGTTAACCGAATTGCCTGCTCTCAAGAAGAAGTAATAAGTAAAGCATTGTCAAGACAATCATTTGACTCACTGACTCTAGTTTCTAAGTGGGGGTGTGACGGTAGTTCCAGCCAAAGCACTTATAAGCAGAAGTTTTCAGAGGAGGGTGAATATAGTGATGAGTGTTTATTCAGTGTCTCATTTGTACCGCTACAACTCGTTAGTGATGGTAATGAGATTGTTTGGCAAAACCCAAGGCCATCATCTACCCGCTATTGTCGGCCAATAAAGTTCATATATGCAAAAGAAACAAATAAATTAATTGAAGACGAAACTGGTAGCATAAATTTACAGATAAAGTCTCTGGTGCCTACAAATGTAATAGTTAATGGCAAGGAAATGAACGTTAAACACAAATTATTGTTCACAATGGTTGACGGTAAAATATGTAACACATTGACAGCGTACAAATCTTCGCAGAGGTGTTACGTATGTGGTGCATCACCCAAAGAGATGAAAAATTTAGAATATGTTTTAAAAAATACTCCAGATCCTAGTACCTATTCATTCGGATTGTCGCCATTGCATGCATGGATTCGGTTTTTTGAGTGTTTGCTTCACATATCGTATAAATTAGACGTGAAGAAATGGCAGACAAGAGATACCGAAAGTAAAGAAAATGTAAGAAAAAGAAAATTAGCAATACAAAAAAAATTTAAGAGTGAAATGGGTCTCCTTGTTGACATGCCAAAACAAGGTACTGGCAATACCAATGATGGCAATACGGCACGAAGGTTTTTTAGAAATGCTGAACAGACAGCTAGTATTACCGGTATAGATGAAGAATTAATCAAACGATTCAAAATAATTTTGGAAACATTAAATTGTGGATTTACCATAGACTGATGCATTTGGGGTATATGCAGAGAGAACTCTACATCATTACATTAATTTGTACCCCTGGTATTATATGCCGTCAAGTGTACACAAGGTATTGGTACACGGGAAGGACATCATCGCAACCTCTATACTGCCTATTGGACAACTATCAGAAGAAGCACAAGAAGCCAGGAATAAGGACAACAGACGTTTCAGGGAGTTATATACAAGGAAGACTTCCCGGATTGACACGAATATGGACCTCTTGCATATATTGCTAATTTCGTCAGATCCACTAATATCCAGTTTGCGGAAATCACCCAATGGAAAAAGTACGAAATTCTCACCAGATGTGTTGGCATTGCTGTCAACTCCATCCGCTCCTTTGAGATCCGAGACTACTTTATCACAAGAAAGTGACGACCAGGAATCTGATTGATACCAAAATACACAGATGGGTAAATATTTACATAAATATTATACTAAAACAATTAAGTTTTTGTACGTACAAACAATATTTAAATTGATGCCTGCCAGTGTAAAAAATAATTAGAAATATATTATTACACAAAACTCCTTCTTTTTAAACTACCTTTAAAATGACGTAGGACTCGAAACATGCTAACTTGTTCACAAAAACGACAATGGAGTAGAAGGGTAAATTATTGAAAGGACAAAAATATTCTTACGTGTATTAATATTAGTATAGTACTTAAAGCGGTGCCTACACTGCCTACCTATATAATATTTTAAGTAATTTTTTTTCTTAAACACTTTCATATTTAATTACCTTTAAAATGACGGAGGATTTAAGGCTATAAGTATCTTATGTTGTTCAATTGAAATTGGAGTATTGGGAAGATTTTTTATTGAAAAGACAAGAAAAATTTAATCTCTTCTTATTCATGCGAAAAGCTTTAAAATTAATGTTTATATACGTTTTATTTTTTAAATACTTTTGTATTTAATAATCTTCAAAATGACCTAAAATGCAAAGTAGTATTAATGATATCTTATTTAAAAATCATAATTCTTTAGAAGTTGTGAAAGAGACATCAACGCACTCCAATACGTATTAATTTGTTCAGTATTAAAATTGAAGCCTTTCTACGTAAATATTTTTTTTAAATTATGCGATTTCTGTAAACTGTTCCTTATTTAATTACCTTTAAAATGACGTATTTTGTAATTCTGTAAGTTTGGTATCTTGTAAACAAATGATTTTAGAGTATGGGAATGAATAAAGGGGAGCTAGATTGGGATTCGACACACTGTGCGAAGGATTCGTTGGAGCTCGGGTAAGTGATTTGCACAATTATAGAGTTTTACAGGATCGAGGAGGAGGCAGCTAATCCTGTGGCCATTTGGAAAACATCAACTGGGACCGTAATTCTGTTACGTATTATCAAATATCATATGTATATATGGGAGAATGTATGGGTTAGTAAAATAAATATCATTTATTCCAGGGACTAGAATTGTACAATTATTTCACTGTTAGGTGTTTAGCGAATATTAATCTTGCCAAAGGTGGACCAAATAGCTATTTGTTAGCGCGGCAAGAAGCATTTCAACGCTGACAGCTTTGAAAAAAAAAAATACCCCTAGAACAGATGTTCGGCGTCTCCGAGAGCAAAATTACGAGAAGAGGCGGAAGGGACTTCAGACACGAGGCACAATACTAAAAACGGAATTTGTCATTAGAGTTCATTGTGGGTAAAGTACCTATTTATCGTGGGGTGGCATAACGAAGCGGTCGAGCGGACACTTGTTAAACAATAAAAGCAACCGATGTAGAAGAATGGGTATTTATAATAAACAGGGCCTTGACTCGAGCTGTGCTGGGTGTTGATTGATTTATAGGGGTTGTTTCAGAGATCTGTTGATGGCAACGGCCTTGGGGATTTGAACTAGGTCACTAGGAACAGCTGGGTCTGAGATGAGGGCATTGCTCTCGGGAAAAACAAAGGGCAACACACAAGATCGGGGCTTAAAATATGGAAGCTAAATTAATGGCATTTTAGGGTAATACAGTCTTGCTTCGGGGATACGGGGCATTCCACGGTAGATTCCTAAGCCACACGGGGTCACAAAAATCTACGACAAATAGGGATTGTCTTGTAAGACAACTGGAAGTTTACGAACATGGCTAAAGTCACTCAACGGGAGAATCCCAAAATCAGGCGGTGTCTGAGGGATAATTTAAATAAATGGGGCAGCAGACAAGAGAGAGATGGAGTCTGCAAGCATGGTTAAAGGCCATACCTGAGTTGGTGATCTCTATAAATAAAATCACCGAACCAAAACCGTAATATATTAGGTGTATTGTATTTATTAATGTGTATATTAGTATTTATGTATCAAGCGAACTGGTTGGAATTCACAACTCCTCTTCGGCGATGCTTGGTCTGGAATGTACTGTATATAAATAGTACATTGTAGATTATAAAAAACAAAACAAAGTAAGTCTATATATATATATATATATCTTTTTATGTAATGTCTGCAGGGGAAATGTATGTTGTTTGGTAGCTATCGGAATGATGCACTTTATCGTACATACACGTCCTTTCAGAGGATGGGAACCAGCCTAGGAAACTGCTTTTCACAAAAGTCGCAAGTATATTTTTGCATATAGAACGAAACCGGTTCGCTCCAAGTAAGAAGTAGTCTCGGAGGAGATGGAATCTGGGAGCGTGGGAACTCTGTTGAGGTCAGGACGTAGTATGTGACGGCCACAGGAATGGTTGACTAGAACACGGTGACTGAGGCACCAACTAGGAAACTGGGTTGAATGATCATGCCAAACCCTGATCGATTCGGATCATTTTCACGTCTTGAAGGAGGAATGGAGCCAGATTTTGCTAGCAAATAGTATTTCCGAGTTCGTCATATAGGGTAAACCACCCAATCATTGGCACTCCACCAATTTATTGGCATGCTCTAGTTTTTTAAGAAAATTAAGATTTTTGTAGCCAGATCTTATATTTTTTAGTAGAAATTAAACAGTAGTATCATTTATTACTCAACTGGCAACACAAGTTTTAATTTTTTTCAAACATGGCGGCGCATTTACCATCTGTTTGACAAGCCGGGACCTGTGCGACAAAAACAATCAAAATATTCGTTTTTTGCAATTGCAAATCTATTTTGTTTTTCTTATACCTAATCATTTTTTTTTATTATTGAATATATTAACTACCTTTTTAAAACATTATTTTATAATTTAACCGCCAACTTTTAGTTATTTGTGGGGTGCCAACATTTGGTATGCGTAAAATCGGTTTATCCATTTTATTGGCACACATGCCAATAAAAGGGCATTTAAAATAATTTGAGTTTATTAAAAATTATACCTTGTTTGTCTCAAAATTGAGTTTAAATTGCATTGAAAATATTTTCTAACGTTTTGGACACACCAATCCAAAAGTTGGCCCACTGCCAATTATATAAAATCCATTTATTGGCACGGGTGTCAAACATTGGGTAAAAACGTGCCAATAAAAATATTGCCTTTTCAGCCACTTTCAAAATGAAGCCTAGTCAGAAGAAGTCTAGAGAAAAAAATTGTAAAAAATGTTTTAAACGGAAAATTTATACAGAAGAGAACCTACAAAAAGCTCTCCACGAAATATCAAAAGGCATGAGCAAAAAACTTGCTGCAAAAACCTTCAGCGTACCACGGTCTACTATACAATTCAGATTGAAACATCCTGATCATCGCTCTAAGCCCGGTCCGTCCACAATTTTAACTGACGGAGAAGAACAGCGTTTTGTTGACTGGATAAAAATCAGTAGCAAAAAAGGGTTTCCAAAGAGGAAAGAAAATTTGATAAAGAGTGTTTCAGACTTTATCAATAAATCGGGGAGAGCCAGCAGTTTTAAGAATGGTGAGAAGTGGTTTAAATTGTTTTTAGCTAGACATCCAACAGTTACATTTCGAACACCAGAAGCCGTAACAGCTGCCAGCTCCACAGTCTCTGCATCTGATGTAAGAGGCTGGTTTGAACAAATAAGGATTTACATGACTGAAAATAACTACTATAACATCTTAGCAGACCCATCAAGAGTATTCAATGGCGATGAAACGAATTTTGTTCTATGTCCAAAAACAGGTATTGTTTTAAGCTCTAAGGGAGAAAAAAACGTTTACGAAATTGACCACGCCCAAGCCAAAACTTCACTAACCGTCATGTTTACTTTTGGTGCAGATGGTCAAGTTACTCCGCCAATGGTAATTTTTCCATATAAAAGATTACCTGGAGAGATAACTTCTAAGATTCCTGAAGATTGGGGCGTGGGCTTAAGTGACAACGGATGGATGAATTCTGATGTATTTTTTGAGTATATCAAAAACGTTTTACATCCTCACCTCGTAAAAACTGGCACACAATTCCCTGTAGTTCTTTTTGTAGATGGCCACAAATCGCACTTGACGTATGCTACCAGTGAATTATGTACTAATTTAGGTATAATTCTCATAGCGTTATACCCTAACTGCACTAGGCTCCTTCAACCTGCAGACGTCGCCGCATTTAAACCATTCAAAACACAATGGCAGAAAACTGTCCTAGAATGGCGAACAAATAATCCATCTCAAGCGTTAACGAAAACTCCATTTGTGCCATTACTTAAAGATACTATAGAAAAAAGTCTTAACCCGTCAACAATTATAAATGGTTTTAGAGCAACTGGACTTTTTCCTTTTAATGAAGATGCAGTGGACTATTCCAAGTGCCTAGGAACTTCAAATAAAAATAACATTACCATAGCGCAACTCAAGCATGTAACAGACAATCGGGTGCTCACCAAAGATGACTTTATGAAGTTGTTGGGAGAAAGTGCAATACATAAAATTGATAAAAGAGAATTGAGGCCAGAGGAGTCAAGTGAATGTTTATTGAAAATCTGGAATTTCTTTACCACGTCTCAAAATGATTTGCAGAATAGCTCAAGATTAGACACAGAGCGTCAGAATGACAATATAGGGAATTTTGATATTGAAAATATGGAGATAATTATCAATAACTCTCCAAACAAAAATGTTGCTGAGCAAAGTTTCGATTTTGTTTCACAAGATGTTGAGGAAATAGTCCAATGCTCTGAATTAAATTATTTTATAGAAGATACATCAACCCTACAAGAACCTATTCCAGAAACAGTTAGCCAACAACCACACAATCATCTTTCACCCACTCAACAAGCATTCAATCAGCCAGAATCCATAGAGCAAGTATCCTCCCAAAAAGCCTCTACTTCCTTACAGCATGCTTCGATCTTACAGCCATCATTCACTTACGTACCAAGCAACAAACAACCATCCACACAACAAACATTTGTTCAAGAAACATCTATCTACGAAGCGTCCGTTAGCAGTCAGCAGCAATCATCAATATATTCAACTCCCCAAAAACCGTCTATCAGAGTAACTGGAGATGTCAAAATAGGTGCAGATCAAAATAATTTTATGCAACTGAAAGTACCACTGGTTAAGGAAGATAATATATTAAAATTACAAGATATTTTGGTACTTCCTAAAACGCCACAAAGAAAAGGGATAAAAAATACCAAGAAGACGCCTTTTGTACTAACATCTGCCGAATGGAAAGCTCAGGAAAATGAAAAAAATAAAATTAAAGAAGAGAAAGCAGAAGGTGTTAAAAAGAGAAAAGAAGAAAGAGAACAAAAGAAATTGGAAAAGAGAAACACATGGTAAAGAAAAACAAACCAAAGCCAAAGACAACGTGTCTAAAATTTTGTTTTCGGAAGATTTCTATAAACTTGACAATGGCAAATTGGAAGCTGTACTTAAAAATAATAACAAAGACAACCAAAAAGCAAGTACTAGCAAAAATTGCAGTGCTGCTGAGATAGAAAAAATGTTGACTGAGGATTCAGATGACTAACGTGACTTAAGAATTACTTATGATCTTAATCAATTAGATTGTGATTTAATTAAATATAATTAAGGAAGTTAAATAGTCTTAAGCTAAAATTGTTCTATTTTTTGTTCAAGCCTAGGTAGAAGGCTTTTTTGGTTTTGTTTTAATACTTTATGGAAAGTTTATTTAACTATAAGCGTTTCAACTGATATGGTATGTTCCTATACAAATAAATGTTACTTTTCTTAACAAATGATTTTATTTTGTTTATTTCTATTATGAATTATCTTAAAATAGGAACCAACATAGACGATGTATAATACATTTTAAAACCCCTACATAAGACCTAGCAGCTATTTTTCAGTCTCGGGAGAACAGTGACAATAATCACTGCCAATGAAAGGTTTGGCTATGCCAGCAACTGGTATTTGAGGTATTTTTTTAAAAGGTACACTATATTGAAGAAAACGATATAATTTATTAATGATACTTTAATATGAAGTACTTTATAATATTCTGCAGAGATTAGAAGACCAATATAATGCTTTTCTCTTTGTTAAAACATATTTTTACATGCAAATTTTACCGGTTTTGTGAAGTAGCTGCTTAAAGTGCCAATGATTGGGTGGTTTACCCTATGCAACAACTGAATTGTACTAACACATTTGAAATTAGAGACATGTTTATCCAATGTAGTATGAGAAAGTGGAAATCCAGAGGACTCCGGTGGACAAACTAAGATTGCAATGTACTAACAAATAATGTTTGACTTATCGTTCCTTGTGTATTAAGATTTAGATGACAGGTCAGGAAGGCGTCTTAGGTGAACTTCTAAGGAGATTAAGGGTAGGGGGAGAAGGGTAGTCAGCATGGGAGAGAACAGGGTTTCCAGGTATATTGATCCATCTTCGATTCATTAGCTTTGAAATTAACAGTTCTGACTCCAACTCTGTCCTAAAGAGAATTAGGGGATACCAAACAAAGTAATTAAAACTCGATACCATAAAGAAAAAAATAACACAACGCTTCGTGGGTTTTATTTACAACAAAAATACGAGGGAGTTACGTTCAAGGTCGTAAACGACGTATTAATTAATCAAGTACTTATGTCTATATAGATATGTAGTACTAGGGAACTTTGAGTAGCCTTTCGAAGCTACCAAAGGGAGAAAGGGTTCTGAGGAAATTTTAATGCCAGTGGTCTGAGATCATCTAGGTATAAGAAATAAAATAAATCAAAGGGGAGAAAGATGAAACATCTCAACTGCGGCCAACATGACCAGGAGGATGGACAGGCATACCTAGCATGGAGAAAGGGTTGTTAATGAAAAAAAAATAGCGAAAAGAAAGTTGGAAAAATATTACGGAATAAAAATAAATCACTGACGGCGGTACAAGTTTAGCCAAAGGCGACCGGGTTGCGAAAATATAAACAAACCATAAATTAAGTTTAGGGCCCAACCATAAGAAACATAAACGAGCGTGCCTGTTTAAGAAAAAAAATGGGGTTTCGCAATACGCAAGAAAGAAATGTTATGACTAATTACGAACACTGAAATATAAATTTTGCAAATTCAAGATAGAAATCGCGAAAAAAATCATGATAGGTATACGCCTATTAAAGGGAATAGTTGACACATAGACAATGAATAGTTATTGTTCAAACGTTAAATCACGGGTTATTCGTTAACATCGGGGCGACAACAGTCATTGCGAGTCGTATCAAAGAAGATTAGATACATTCATTTGGAATTTAAAATACCTAATTACAGAGACGGACTATTTAGGAACACGATCGAAATTTGGATTGATTAGGTATCGTTAAATAGAAATATAACGTGTTTATCGGGGAAGAGGTTCCGACACAAAACATATATATACATATATATATATGTATATATAAAATTTTGATATTGTCCAGAAAGATTAAAGAAAAAAAAAATGGACCAAGAATTCATTACGGGAAATGAGGTTATGGAAGGTGAGGCGGTTCGGGGAGACGTACCCGACCCCGAAAGATTAAGAGATATTTTTAAAAGGTCAAAGCGTTCGGGGCGCTTCAGAAGCTACAGTAAGCGGGCAGGCGACGTTGCGGAGCGCGAGATAATGGAGGGACGATCGAAAACAAGGAAGAGAGATCATCCGGAAGAGGGTGACGAGAGGGAGAAAGAAACATTAGAAGAAAATGAGAAAAGGGAGAAAATTTAAGAAAAAAAAAATATTTAAATAAATCCAAACGAAATAAAAACATATTCCAAAAAAAAAAAATTGCTTGGAAAAATCACTCGGATGAGGTAAATTAGGCATGAAACATAGAGTAAATAGAAAATAATTTTTCAGATTACCTGAAGAGAAAAAAAAATAAGAAAAAGGAAAAATATATAGTATAAGAAAGGCAACATACGTAAAATAACTAAGTAAATTATAATAAGGAAAATTAGGTTGTCGTATAATAAGGCGGAAGTATATACAGTGGTGCCTCACACAACGAACGCCTCGCACAGCGAATGCTGCACACAACGAACTTCCTTTTCGTTCATTTCACGATTCATACAACGAACTTCGCTTCACACAACGAACTTCGCTTCACACAACGAAGTCGCCCGATCTTCTACGATCACTGCCGATTAATTGCATCCTCCCGCGCAGGCAGTCGTTAGACTCGTTAGTCACTGCGTAGTACGCTTAACTTACGCACGTATCGCAGCAATCGTTCTTCATTACGAATTAAATCGCACACGTATCACGGCAGTCGTCCTTTTAAGATAAACTCAACATTTTTTTTATATGATGGGTTCTAAAAAAAGCAGGAAGGTGATTTCTCTTGAAATGAAACAGGAAATAATTAGAAGGAGTGAATGTGGGGTAAAACAGTGTGACCTCGTCAAAGAGTTTGGCCTCAACAAGACCACCATTTTCACCATTTTGAAAAACAAGGATGCAATAAAATCAGCCAAAGTAGCCAAAGGAGTATCAAAACTATTTAATGAAAAACATAGATCTTCAATCCACGAGGAAATGGAGAGGCTATTAGCGATTTGGATTAAGGACAGGCAGGTGAAAGGTGACGTAACAACCCAAGATATTATCTGTTACAAGGCCAAGATAATTTATGAAGATCTAAAGAAAAACATCCCTGGAAGTAGCAGCAATCAAGATAATAAAGAAGATTTCAAAGCCAGCAGGGGGTGGTTTTTTAGATTTAAGAAAAGGTATGGAATCCACAGCGTTAATATGCATGGTGAGGCTGGCAGTGCTGATAAAAAAGAAGCAGAAAAGTTCTCTATTAATTTTCAAAAATTTATTATGGATGAAGGATACTGCCCACAACAAGTGTTCAATGCCGATGAAACGGGTCTTTTCTGGAAAAGAATGCCGAGCAGAACATTCATTACAAAAGAAGAGAAGAAATTGCCAGGACACAAAGCCATGAAGGACAGACTTACCCTTATTTCTTAAAATTAAAAAATGTGTGTTTTTTTCATTATGTTTTTAGATGTATCTAAATAAAAATAATAACAAAAAATTTATCTTTTTTTTATGTCATCTTACCATATTTTATGCTACAGAACGAATTATTTTTTTTAACATGTATTGTTATGGGAAAACGCGTTTCACATAACGAACTTTTCGCATAACGAACTTGCTCCTGGAACGAATTAAGTTCGTTGTGTGAGGCACCACTGTATCTACATAAACCGGCAACACTCAAAAATTTAAAATGGTCGGCAAACGAAGGAGAACAGCAGAGACTTTGGTGTCAGCGATCGGAGAAAATACTGCAGCTGGGACTTCGGCGGTGAACATCGGAGATATAACAGCGTCCAGGCAGCGTTGGGACCGCTCGTTAGTAAGGTGCAGGAACTCGAGGAACAATTGGGAAGGTCGGCAACAGTATCGGTAACAGCAGAGGATAGTGCGCCGAAGAACGTTCTACAAGTAGTGGAAATGCTACCGCAGCAGGAGAGACCGTCATTTTCGGGAGGAACTCAAAACCCGATTGCCTTCCTAGAGCTGAAGGATTACATAAGAAAGGTCAAACGTACGGATGCGTTGAATGTCGTAAAGGAAAATTTCAAAGGGGAAGCTAAAAGTTGGCTCAAACTATATTCTAAGCGGTGGCAAACATTGGAGGATTTTGAGCAGGATTTTCTCGCGAATTATTGGGGAGACATCAAGAAAAACGCCGTGCGACGACGCCTTGCAGAAGGGTGCTGTGACGCAAAATGGGGAACGTCAATGCTCGCGCATTTTGCTACATACTGGGAGCTCGCGAAAGCACTTAAGATCACGGATACGTCCGAGGGGATAGTGAATGAGATAATGCGGCATTTCCCGAAAGAGACGCAATCTCTATGGTTTTCGGGTTAAATGGGTGATGAAATTGCGGCGGCCGAGCTACTACGACGATTAGATAATATGGTGTGTGATCCTGAAGAACGCCAACCGCATAAAAGAGAATATGACGAGAACAAAAAATCGATAAATACCGAGAGCGCTATAACGCAATGAAGCGACGTATTCATGCTATTGAAAGCGTTAGTGAGGACGCCGGTTGCAGCAAGTGCACAGAGACGCCGACACCTGCAAGGAAGGAACCGACTCCGGAAGCCAGCGGGAAGGAGAGTTGCGTTGTGAAGCGTCCGGGAAACTACAGCGAGTCGTCTCCGAGGTCCTGAGGAATTCGACTCAACCAGACGGAGGAGAGACAACCACGCAGAAACACAATATTGCGCTAAAAATAATGCTTAATTCAGGATGGGACATCACTAGAGGACTTGGAAGAAATCAACAAGGAATAACTACACCAATACAGGCAGAAGGGAGTGAGAGGAGATGTAAGAATGAGGGTTTAAGAATCAATTCAAGTGCGTATGTAGAAGCGTGCGTAGATTTATTACAGCAAACTAGCACAGAATGGGGCAAGTCGGGATTTGAGGCGTAGGAGAGGGACAGCGACGTAAAGAATTTTTATAACATCTTCGAAGACGAGGCTTACGATGAAACGGAAAAGGGTAGCACTTTGCCACAGTTACCGGAAGCCAGGGCATATGTAAGGGACACGGAGGTGCGATGCTTGATAGACACGGGCAGCCAGATTACATGTGTATCGCAGGAGTTTTACGACCACCACTTATCAGATACAGAACATTATCCAGTTATGCCAGTGGCAGCGATTCAAATAAAAGGTGCTGTGGGTCATAAAAGTCAACGGATTTCTCAGTTAGTATTGGTGCCATTACAATTTGGGGATCTTCGAATAAACACGCCGTGTTTAATCATACCGAAATTAATCAGAACGGTCATCCTAGGAATAAATTGGCTAGACGAATATGCGGCTGAGTTTAAGTGTGGGGAAAATAGACATTTTAAAGTCACATCTGGAGGGGTTGAAAGGACAATAGGGCTGTCGAACTCCACAGTAACGCGGGTAAAGCCGAGCGAAGAAGCCAGCGGAAAGACGTTAAATTGTGCAACAAAAAATGTAAACACGATCGAAAGTGATTTCGGCCAGAATAACCTTTCAAGTCTCGAAGAAAAAATATCTGCATTTGTAGCCGAGCTTAGTCTAGACGCGCAAAGGGAAAGAAGGTCTGACACAATTGTTAAACAAACATAAAAAAGTGTTTATCGACCGGCCGGGACTAACGACATTATACACACATGATATAAAGATGATAGATGAATCACCGTTTGTAAAACGTTTGTATCCGGTGCCGTTATATAGGGGCAAGGTCGACGAAAAAATAGCCGAGTTGGAGAAGCTGGGAGTCATTAGCCGTGAGGCAACGCAATTTTCAAGTCCCTCGACGTTCACGATGAAAAAGGATGGAGCCGTCCGGATTCTCTTGGATGCCAGAGAATTGAACAGTTGGATGGTGGGGGAGGTAGAAAAACCACCGCTAACCTACGAAATATTACAACGATTTCACGGAGTGAAATACATAACAACATTGGATCTTAATTCGGCATACTTTCAAATACCGTTAAGTCAAGATAGCCGAAAATACACCGGGTTTGTGTACAACGGGAAATCATTCATATATAAGGTACTACCACAAGGTCTGAAGACATCGGTAGGAAGCTTTTCGAGAGCTATGGATAAAATATTAGGCCATCAAATGCGAGACTTCTGCGCTAATTACCTAGACGATTTAGTAGTATATACATGCGGGGATCGAGACGAGCATTTCGAGCACGTGGGGGCGGTATTGGAGCGCCTAGAAGCGGCTAATATGACTTGTAAGTTGGAAAAGTGTCAGTTTTTATTTACTGAAGTGCACATGTTAGGGCATATTATTTCGCCATACGGAATTCAAATGGACCCAGGAAAGATAGCTGCCATAAAAAATTTTCCCGCGCCAAAGAAAGTGAAACAGGTTAGAGCATTTTTGGGTCTCTGTAATTACTATCGGAGATTTGCAAGTAGGTACGGAGAGACCACAAGCGTTCTGTGCGACCTACTACAGAAAAATCGGACTTGGACGCCGACAGCTTTGAAAAAACGCCGACAGCTTTGAAAAAAAAAAAAACCCCTAGAACAGATGTTCGGCGTCTCCAAGAGCAAAATTACGAGAAGAGGCGGAAGGGACTTCAGACACGAGGCACAATACTAAAAACGGAATTTGTCATTAGAGTTCATTGTGGGTAAAGTACCTATTTATCGTGGGGTGGCATAACGAAGCGGTCGAGCGGACACTTGTTAAACAATAAAAGCAACCGATGTAGAAGAATGGGTATTTATAATAAACAGGGCCTTGACTCGAGCTGTGCTGGGTGTTGATTGATTTATAGGGGTTGTTTCAGAGATCTGTTGATGGCAACGGCCTTGGGGATTTGAACTAGGTCACTAGGAACAGCTGGGTCTGAGATGAGGGCATTGCTCTCGGGAAAAACAAAGGGCAACACACAAGATCGGGGCTTAAAATATGGAAGCTAAATTAATGGCATTTTAGGGTAATACAGTCTTGCTTCGGGGATACGGGGCATTCCACGGTAGATTCCTAAGCCACACGGGGTCACAAAAATCTACGACAAATAGGGATTGTCTTGTAAGACAACTGGAAGTTTACGAACATGGCTAAAGTCACTCAACGGGAGAATCCCAAAATCAGGCGGTGTCTGAGGGATAATTTAAATAAATGGGGCAGCAGACAAGAGAGAGATGGAGTCTGCAAGCATGGTTAAAGGCCATACCTGAGTTGGTGA
Source organism: Hesperophylax magnus (assembly GCA_026573805.1). Classification (NCBI taxonomy): domain Eukaryota; kingdom Metazoa; phylum Arthropoda; class Insecta; order Trichoptera; family Limnephilidae; genus Hesperophylax; species Hesperophylax magnus. The sequence continues at coordinate 14,059,002 of JAIUSX010000084.1, forward strand.
TCTCTATAAATAAAATCACCGAACCAAAACCGTAATATATTAGGTGTATTGTATTTATTAATGTGTATATTAGTATTTATGTATCAAGCGAACTGGTTGGAATTCACAACTCCTCTTCGGCGATGCTTGGTCTGGAATGTACTGTATATAAATAGTACATTGTAGATTATAAAAAACAAAACAAAGTAAGTCTATATATATATATATATCTTTTTATGTAATGTCTGCAGGGAAAATGTATGTTGTTTGGTAGCTATCGGAATGATGCACTTTATCGTACATACACGTCCTTTCAGAGGATGGGAACCAGCCTAGGAAACTGCTTTTCACAAAAGTCGCAAGTATATTTTTGCATATAGAACGAAACCGGTTCGCTCCAAGTAAGAAGTAGTCTCGGAGGAGATGGAATCTGGGAGCGTGGGAACTCTGTTGAGGTCAGGACGTAGTATGTGACGGCCACAGGAATGGTTGACTAGAACACGGTGACTGAGGCACCAACTAGGAAACTGGGTTGAATGATCATGCCAAACCCTGATCGAATCGGATCATTTTCACGTCTTGAAGGAGGAATGGAGCCAGATTTTGCTAGCAAATAGTATTTCCGAGTTCGTCATATATGCAACAACTGAATTGTACTAACACATTTGAAATTAGAGACATGTTTATCCAATGTAGTATGAGAGAGCGGAAATCCAGAGGACTCCGGTGGACAAACTAAGATTGCAATGTACTAACAAATAATGTTTGACTTATCGTTCCTTGTGTATTAAGATTTAGATGACAGGTTAGGAGGGCGTCTTAGGTGAACTTCTAAGGAGATTAAGGGTAGGGGGAGAAGGGTAGTCAGCATGGGAGAGAACAGGGTTTCCAGGTATATTGATCCAACTTCGATTCATTAGCTTTGAAATTAACAGTTCTGACTCCAACCCTGTCCTAAAGAGAATTAGGGGTTACCAAACAAAGTAATTAAAACTCGATACCATAAAGAAAAAAATAACACAACGCTTGGTGGGTTTTATTTACAACAAAAATACGAGGGAGTTACGTTCAAGGTCGTAAACGACTTATTAATTAATCAAGTACATATTGTAATGAAATGAACTTTCTTAAAATTTAAAACATTCAACCCCGTAATACTTTCTTAAAATCAAGTACTTTGTATTTTTAAATTCTTTCATATGGTAACCCCGTGGTTGCGTTTAAAGTGGGTGTCACCATTTCCGGAGAGGCGGGGCGAAGCCGCGGATCCCCAAAGGTCCAGGCGGGTGGACGGTCTCTTGGGTTTTAGCTTTGGTAGCGAGAGGGTGTTACGTGCTCCGCTTTGAATTCGAGACTTGCTTTGCTAAACAGTGTTTTGAAAAGTGTTTGTCAATTAATTACTAGTATATTTCGATTCATTTTTTCTACAGTGTTTGTCAATTGATTACTAGTATATTTCGATTCATTTCTTCTACTGCCTGCCCCCTGGACGTCTACAAAACTACCTGCGGTATCGTTCCATGCTTTATTTTATTAATTTCTGTCTCTGCTTTCTTCCCATTAATTTAACATCATTTTTTCATTCTTTTAACCGTCCACAAAGAGATTTAAGCTTTTCCTACGCGTAGATTCCAGTGCTGTAATATAGGTCTTCTTGAAGGCATTTAAAAGCACCACAATAATAGTGTTTTATTTCCAAGAAATCCCTTTGTTCTGTCCACTCCTAGAAGGCGTCTGATCTCTCTTAACTTAAACGAACTAAAAACACGGTACCTGCTTGAGCTAGCCAGGTATTCTTGAATATATATTACATTTCTATACGCGGTTCGATTCCGTGGAAACCCTTTATCTAACAATATGTCTATATAGATATGTAGTACTAGGGAACTTTGAGTAGCCTTTCGAAGCTACCAAAGGGAGAAAGGGTTCTGAGGAAATTTTAATGCCAGTGGTCTGAGATCATCTAGGTATAAGAAATAAAATAAATCAAAGGGGAGAAAAATGGAACATCTCAGCGTTTAAGTGGAAAGCTACCAGCTGGATTATCCAGTACAATATCTGCGTGCGTGTGTGACTATAACATCGCAGACCACAATACAACGGCTGTTAGTATACACTATAACTCGATAGATCATTTCAAATCTTCTGATTCTAATTACGTGAAAATTCTTTCGCAAAAACTGATCGATAAAAAGATTTGTAATTATGATTGGAAATCGCTTCTAAAGGAAACCGAATGTTCTGTTATTTATTTAAAAATTATTTTGATGACTTGTACAAAAACAGCAAGATTGAAATTAGCAAAAAATCTAAAAGCAGACCTCATGCCATAAATGATTGGATATCTACGGATGCACTATATATAATTAAAAAAAGAGATTATTTATATAAACGTTGGAAAAATGCTCCAACAAACAAATACTATGAAAAAGAATATAAGTGTTACCGAAATGTTTTAAATAAATTGTTACTTAAATTAAAAACCACATACTATAATGATAAATTCAAAAACCTTTTTCAAGATTAAAAAAAAACATGGGACGAGTGTAATCAAATTTTAGGAAAGAAATGTAAAAATAATTGTGAGCAAGTTGCCTCCAAATATTTGATGAAAGATCAGACCAAAGAAAATGTAAATAATGATTTTATTAATTATTTCTCTGATAGTGTTTGCAATATGTTACATAAATGTAATTACAGGACAACTGGGTTTGAACCAGAGGAGATGTTTACTAAACTAATATAAATATATGTAGATACTATCACTGTTGTGTATATGTTTTTATATTTTTAAAACAAATTGTTATTTTTTATTGTTATCACTGTTGTCATTAAGTAAAATAAGTTTTATCTTTTTTTAATATTTTTTATGTGAAAAGTTGCCATCGACAAACTACTGAAAAGTAGTTTATGGGAACATTTCTGTTTTTTCTGTATTTTTATTTTATTATTTACTGTAAAAAATATTTAAAAAAAAAATAAATGTAATCTTCACCCTCCCATACCCCTCACCCATACGCTCTCTGAAGCTCTGTCCTCATCATTGCTGCTTATTCATTTGCGAACCGGAACGCGAGCTGAACTATGAATTATGGGAAAGGAACGAAGCAATATTAGGTTGCTTCGTTCCTTTCCCATAAGTCGTGGTTCAGCTTGCTTGTGAACACGCAACATTATAATCATATATGATTTATCTCTCTCTTTATGTTAATCTTACATTATATTTAATGTAAAGTCGTTTAGTACTTAGGTTAGTTTTCAATAATGCTATCTTGAAGAAGGTTGAGTATCAAAACTAGTTGACACAATGTCTACTTACTATTCTAACAAAGTGGTTGAAAACAAAATAACTTTTTATTTAATGATAGTAGTATAATTATTTAATGATACGTAGTGTTGTTCTAGTCTCTATAATTTTTATGTTACTATTACGTGTTTTACTAATATTATTTTATATTCATCAGCTTTAATTTTTTTTTGTATAATTTTCTATAGCTTACTAGGTATATTCTGTTTTAAAATGCATGCAAAAGCCCGGCTGGGCATAAAACCAAATAAAATAAAATGATGTCAAGTCACAAAGTGATTGCTTTCTTCAATGATTATATACCATTCTGTATAAATACTATGGTAAATTTTAAAAAAACCTATGCACAATAATAAAAATGTATACGTTTTTGGTTCTATAGGACATGTACAAAATTCAAAAACACAAATAAAATAAATTAAAACCATTATTTATTAATTCTTTTCCTGATTCAGCCCTTATTTAGCACATCAAATTTGCTGAAGTATTAGTTTCTTTATCGCTTTATGTCCATATTACAACACTTCTGAGAACAAATTCTCCGTGGTTTTGCTTATGAGTTTGAACGCTTGTACAAGGAGTTTAAACCGAGTTGGGTTGTTAAGTTCATCTCCATATTTGTGACGTACGCTGTCTCTATTGGCTGATAAATGAACAAACTACATGATGAGATTTGAGGAATAACGTTGTGCTGTGTTTTATATTGTATGGAACATGTGTTTATATTATCTAGGCTTTTATTATCTAGCGAGGCGGCGGAATTCGATGGAGAGTTGAATTGTGAAATTACTCCTACGTGGGGTTATTTTTTAAATGAATTTAACTAGACAGGGCTAATCTAGTATAATACATCAATGTAATACCCAGATTGACTTGTATGGACTATGTTTCTTGATTCGGTCTTTCAAAAAAGGAAGTGATTGAGTTAGTTTCTAAATATATTGCGTGCAACAATTTGAAAACCCCTTTCAAAAATGGCATTCCAGGTCACGATTGGTTTGCGGGGTTTTCAAAACGGAATAATTTTTCCACTAAAAAACCCCAGCCTGTTGAATATGCCAGGAAAAGGGTGTTAGATCCATTCATAATAAATGAATATTTTGATATTTTGACAGATACAATCGAAAAACTAGACCTTCAAAACTGTCCTCATCAAATTTGAAACTTGGATGAAACTAGTTTCTCTAAAGATCCTAGCAAAACAAAAGTAGTTGGTCTTATTGGATATCCTTCCACCAGAACAATTAGTTCACCAGGAAGAGACAATACTACAGTTTTATTGGTGTGTAGTGCAGGCGGAGATAAATGTCCACCCCTGATTGTCTCCAAGGGCAAGTATGTATGGGATGAGTGGACCAATCCTGAAAAGAATTCAGCTACGTGGTATGCTGCTACCAAAAACGGTTGGATGGAGACAACAGTTTTTGAAAAAAAATTTACTGATGGTTTCCTTCCAGCAGCAGGGCCAGTCCGTCCAATTCTACTTATTTATGATGGCCATACTACAGAAATAAGCTTAAGTATAATTGAGGAGGCCAGAAAATAGAATGTAACCATATTAAAATTACCACCTCATTCCAGTCACATACTCCAGCCATTAGACCTGAGTGTGATGAAGTCAATGAAAGATGCTTGGGATGAAAAACTTTTGAAATAGCAACGGCTGCATGTAGGTTCCAAACTACCAAAAGAGATATATGGAATAATATTGATCCTCAGGTAATAAAAAATGGTTTCAAAGAAAGTGGGATTCATCCACTAGATAGGATGGCTATAAATATGGAAAAATTCGATCCTTTATCTTTAGCACGCTGGCAAAAATATGATTCTAAAAATAGATCAAGGAATGTATCAGACATAGAAATAATAACTACTGATTTTGTACATTGAATGAAAAAGGTATTCTACTAAAAAACCTGGAAATACGGGCTGCTGAAAGCGACCATAGAATGCTGGCAGACTCGTTAGAAATATACGGAGTTTCTCCTAAAGCGCATGAATCTACATTTGAAATTGTAAGGTCAATAGCCGAAACAGCTGATATTCAGGTCCTTCCGAAAGACATTCAACAAGCCGTCAGCTACATCCAACTCAGGGGGGTATAACTCCGATACTTTTTTGGTTTTTTAATGACGTCACTACAGCCCTAACCAATGAAAAGTCGTCGTGGTTTGATCTCTCACTCTCTCTAGCATAAGACCCGTGTCACAGAAAGAGAGGCTACGCTCCACCTCCCCGGAAATGCCTGAAACCATGTGACGAATGTGACTCCATCTTGACAGTTCAGATTTTTGCATGTTGTTGTTCTTTGAAAATGTCTGAAGATAAAGTGGATAAAGTTATCAAGCCGTGTTGTGTGAAGGGCTGTAGTGACAGACAGTCCACTCGTCATAAATATCCTAAACACGGAGTATATGAGGAGAGCAGGTTCCGCGAATGGGCCTGGCGAATTGATAGAATAGAATACGTATCCTACCTTATAATGGCGAGATATGCGTTAGTTTGCGGCTGCCATTTCTCCATTAAAAACAAAAAGTCCAATGGATCGCTGCGAAGTTCCGCACTGCCAACTCTAAATCTACCCAGAATTGGTAGTTATCCCGATTTAACACAGTATCGGATCTGTTATGACGAAAATACAGGTGTGAATATCCCTTTGTTTGTCTTCAGTGTTCCATGCAATGTGTAACTTAATTTCACCTCAGAATTGAATTTACTTTTAGACCCCAACCGTGTTCCGCCAGGACGGTGCGATGTCTTCAAAGACCATAATTACGCCATGGAAAATATAAATCCTTCCAAAAGAATCATGGAGGATTGCAGAGGTATAAATCTGTTCTAAGTAAGATAATTTTTTTTTCAGACATCAGTGTTCCTGTAGGACCCAGCGGCAGTAATTCAGCCACTCGGAAAAACGTTTCTTCCCTGCGTAAGAATATTTATAGTTTTTTTGTTTTATAATCATTATTTTTATCGCTTGAATACAATGTTACAGAGAGGGTTTGCCTTAATTACGCGATTAAAAACTTTTCAATCAATGCTCTGGAAGTTCTTTATGTTGTTGAGTATATACTTACTCATAATAGAGAAAATTTGTATCTTGTCCCCTTAATTAAGGAAACTATTACCAAATATGTGTGTTTTGATTGGATTCATTGTGGGACACATAAAAAACAATTGGTTGATGCAATTGTTAAATTCACAGTTCCCTTCATCATTAATTCTTGGTGTGCAGATATTAATAAAAAATTATGTGGAAAAGACTCCAGACCATACAATGGACCAGACTCAATGAGGAAAATGGCCATTCTACGTCATTTAAAATACTCTAAATATAGAAAGAAATGGTTGTCTTAATTATTTTATTTGTCATAATTATAATATATTGTTTTTTTTAATTAATTACTCAACGTCCTAATGAATGTCTTTCAACGCCTTTTTTAAAATGTATTTTGTTCTTCCATATTATTGTATTTCTTGTTCTGTGTTCTATATTGTCTTGGCACACATTTGAAATGTGTTTTGTGCTTATATATCCTAGCATTTACTGTTTCTGTGATATCCACATTAATTTTGGATTAACTTATTGACTAAAACCTCGAATTGAAATATTTAACCATTTAGAACAATATTAGCGACTCAAATGAATATTTAACCAGAAAAAGATTCAGTCGCAGACTTGGAACACACTTAAAATGTGTTTTGTGCTCATGAATGCTGTATTCATATTATTTTTTGAATAACTTTATGCAGTGCTTTTTTTTCCATTTAACGCGGTGGAACGGCGTTCCGGCACCTTTTTTCACGGTTTTATTTCAAAATCAATTAAACGAAAAAATATTTGCGCTTAAGTAATTACAATAATAATTCGTTAAAATGATAAAATAAGGTACAGGTGGAAGCCATTTTGAATGTTGGCGTGTTAGTGTTAGTGAAGTAACCGTATAGTTTAAATAGCAAACCTGCGTATGTAACTAGCTTCATACGTATGTCTTTGCGTATTATGATTTTGACAGTTTGAGGTTTATCGCATGGCGGCATCTGCGTATATTGTTATTTACGTTTGTTTAGTCAGTTTGTGTTACGATTACGTGTTGTGCAACTATTTTATATATTATTTAGTGTAACCCCAAGTTTAAATATGAAAAAAATTTCCTGTTACTTCTCAACCACCGGCAGCGGCGCCGATTCCACAAATAAAAAGCTCAAAACAGTAACAGAAACGATGACAGAAGATATGGAAATATCGGTACATGTAGATGTTCCTGAATAATCTCGAGCTGATCTCGGGGATCAAGGTCGAACTCAAAACGATTGGCCAGACTACTGGTCATTAGATCAAAAAAACGATTTTTGCTCAAAAAACGAATGGTTGAACGTACACAAAATGAAACTTGGCTGCACAATTTGCAGAAACGTTGGAACTCTTGGAACTGAAACGACAATGGGAATGAAAATATCCAAAGAATGGGCCAATAATGAAATTACGTATTCTGGGAAAGAGAAAAGCTACAATTGGGGTCACTTCGAAAAAAAAATTTCGATCACAGAGGATCTATTGCACATAAAGCAGCGTTAAAAATCATTTCTGAAACCAAAAATAAGCAGATTGAAAATACTTTTTTAAAATCGTTATCTCGCGAAAAAGTAATAACAGCAAACATTTTTCGAACTGCATATAAAGTAGCTAAGGAAAATCAATCATTCAATATGTTTGAAAGTGAAATTAATCTCCAAGAACTAAATGGGATCGAAATGGGTCATATTCTCCATTCCACTAACGCATGTATTAACATTGTAAATCATATATGTGATGAAATGAGAAAAAATGTTTTCAAAGAAATTGTTCAATCGAAAAATATAATTTCTTTGATAATTGATGAGTCTACCACCATAAGCCAAAAAACCACCCTCATTATGTATGTTCGATGCTGTGTCGAAAGTGTTGGAATGAATTCACCAATTAATTTGTTTTTGGATTTGATTGAACTTAAAGACGTAACGGCAAAAGGAATATTTGAATCATTACTCCAATCTCTTGATTTATATGGGGTGACAGAAGAATATTAAAAAAAATATTTAGTTTCGGTTGCATACGACGGTGCTGCTGTGATGTTAAGTTCTAAAAATGGAGTGAAAAAATTGCTGACAGAAAAATTACCTTCAATTATAGTTTGGCATTGTGCTAATCACAGATTAGAATTATCAGTAAGTGATGTTGTAAAGAAAATTTCAGGGATCAATAGATTCAAATCATTTATTGATAAACTTTATGTTTTATACCATGCGTCGCCGAAAAATAATAGAGAGTTGCATTTATGTGCAGAATCACTAGGCGTTGAGGTACTGAAAATCGGAAGAGTTTTAAGTACCCGATGGGTGGCTTTTCGTTCAGTTTCGGCTGTGTGGAATAATTATGAATCTCTTGTGCGTCATTTTGAAGAAGCGATGAATGACCCTACAAGAGATAAAAATGACAAGTGTACTTACACACACTCCATTGAAAGAATCCAACACAAATTTCTCAGAACAATTAACTTCAAATTAGGAATTCCCTCTGATGACATTGATTACGACTCATTATTACAATTAATGCATCTCTTATCGTTAAAACATAGAAGAATACTTAATGATCTAATTTTTTTATTTAAAATAAACAATCACTGGTTTGACTCCCCTGAATTAACTTCGTTGATAAATTACCATGTTCCCTGTAGACCAACTAGACTCAAGTCACCTTATTATTGCAACAATACTGGAACTAACGCAGAACAAAATTCAATAATCCATCGCTTGCACAGATTAGGCAATGAATATACCAACATCGATCACGCTGATTGTCTATTATCATATAAAAGATGCATAAAACAAAAATTGTCGATTAATACCATACCATCATAATGATTATGTACTCCAGATTAAAAACTACTAGTACTCGATAGGTAGAAGCTGATATCGGTGCATTATATATCATAGTCTTCATAGGTACTATGTAAAACTTTATCGGGCTGTCAAGCAGTGTCGCACATTATTATTATACACGCGATTCTCCCAGTAGATTTACGTAATTTATTACTTTTGTTTCCTTTTCATATTATAATAGTATATATTTTATTCCTTTCGTTTTCTAATAGTATATACCTTTCTAATATCTTGTATTTTATTTTTTACAAACTCTTAATGCCTTTTAGACATTTTATAAGCACTTCATTCTTCCTTATACTACTTTATTGTATATTATTACATATAATCTCTTACTTTGACTAATTACTATACTACAGATTGCTACTTATATTATATTTATATCTCTTTGTTTTTTTCACACTTTTAACCTTACTTACTATTTACTGATTATGTATACCATTATAATTACATTTATATTGTTGCATTCCTTATGTTGCTGTACTATTCTCTGTTAAATCAGTATGTGAATGGCACATGTTGTGCCGTATATGTGAAATAAATAAATAAATAAATTACCTCGGCCGGATTCAGGAACTCACTGATCAAGTCGGACGGTACTAGAAACTACCACACTGTTCCTGCAGGTACTGGGCGACCGCTAGAATCTTTGGCGTAACGGGCGATCATATAAAATGCAGCGACGCACGCGTCGCAGTCGGTCTCCTTATTACAAATTTTAACGTGCTAATCAAGATAACTTAATAATTTCGCGCCGCGATCACTTAAATAATTTTTACTGCTTCTGTTGTGAATTTACTTGTGTGGTATACAGTGGCGGCTCGTCTTCAGAGGTTTTTTGGTGAATGACCTCCCAAAATATGCTGCAATACTATTAATAAAATGAAAGGGACACCTACTTGTGATTATTTTTTATTTTATTTTATCTGTGTATTTTATGTAAATTTAATCCTGAATTTATATTTTATTTTATTTTAAAGAAATTTGTATTTTTTTATATTTGATTTATTGAATTAGTTTGAATTTTGATGTTTTATTTAAATTATTAATTAAAAATTAAATTAAAATATATTATTATTAATTGAAAAATTGAATTATTATTATTATTAATTAAAACGATTTATAACACATTATATTAAAGGCACTGCTGAAAACCAGCTACATTCCCGGAGAAATCCGGAATGTACAGCTGAGCAGTTGCCCTTTTGGCAATATAATCATCTAAATGTATGTATACTAACTATATGCAAACATGTAAAAATTATTGTCAAATAAACGTTTTTATTATTATTATTATTAATATAAAAAAGGATACAACAAACTACCCGATTATTAATTTATTTTTAATATTCTTGCATATTCGTACGGTAATAGCGAGTTCCAGTCCAAATAAGAAGCTACTGTATGTACCTAGCGTGGGTCACTTCAAGTTTTGTCCCAAAGCTATCTCCTTTCCTTCTCTTTGAACAAAGAGAAAGACAAAAGAGGTAAACTATCATGTGTGACGTATGCTTAGTATCATACAAAATTTATTTTCAAGGGATATTCGGATGTGACCGCAGTGAGATAGAGATATCTACGACCTAAGATTATTAAGGTATTAGAGGGAGATGAGAAAAATTGTCAGTCGTAAGTTTTTTGTGTTATAAATGATAGCCAACTAACATACCGTTGATAACAACAATACTAAGTATTAAGTGCAACGGTCGATTGTTTTAACTCTCCGTTATATAACTAGATTATCCGCAATAAATCACTGTAATAACTAATTTCTCGGTGGTATCTCAATAACTATTGCCATTTGAAACCATTGGTGTTTATAAACCGTACTGTGCAAACATAATAATAAATTTAAAACGAAAAGTGACATTTACTCACGACACTGGTGCTCTGCATGTTTTGTTTACGCTAAGTGAGCTGCATATTCATTTGTTTTAGTAGTTCCCGCTCGGTGCTGCAGGGTTGTGAAAACTTATTTCTTGTCCGAAATTAAACAATACCATTTTATTTTATTTTCCATAATCAATTAGTGCCCTCCATAAAGCCATCACCGATCCTTCACTTAAAGTCACGAGACATCAAATGACAAAAATATTGTCACTACTGTCAACCATCTCTGGAAACATGACAGACGTAGGAGTGAAGGTGGGTATTCTCATGGGTAAAATTGATACTTATGAAAGAACAATCGACAAGCAACAAACTCGAGTAAACTGCTCTCTAATAAATGATTTGCTCGCAGAAGAGGAGGCAGAAGAAAGAAAAAACCGATCGAACAATATCATTCTCTTTAATGTTCCGGAGAGTATCTCAGAATCTACTGCAACAAGTATTCTAAAACCAGTCCTCATAGCACAAGAGGCAATTTTGAAAATTATACTTCAAAATGAATCCAGTAATTTAATTCCCTGATTTTAATTGTCTCTGAAACAATTATACTCAAAAGATGTTATAATTTATGCATTCAAAAACCAGGATAACTTTGCACACACAAACTCGAGTCGATTCACAAGATCCTCATTACAACAAACATCACCAACCTACAACTAAAACGACTTTTGAGTAAAGAAATTTGCAATATTCCTCTATAAAAGTATTTAATATCCTCCCTCTTGCAATAGAAACCATTAAAAACATAAGCGACTTCAAAAGGAGTATTAAGATATGGATTATGGGCACAGGAAGGAAGATTATAGATAAAATGTTGCAACCTAACAAAGATTAACATTATGTTATATTTGTATATCATTATGTTTTTCTTCTATTATTTCGCTTTATAATTTACCTCTTGTATATATTGCACGTTTTCAAAAATTACTTTAAATTTATGTACTAAAAAAACTTGACCAAATTTACAATTTATGATTCACACAAAATACCATGTAAATAAAATGTGACCTTACGGGGTACCCCAGTAAGGTCACATTCTTTTCAACAATTGTAAAATATTATTTAAAAAAAAACTATATTAATAATAAGTGTTTTATTATCTTTTTTTTTGTAACAAATAGATATAATGATATCCTCACTGGGATCTCCCGTGCTGAGGATTTCATTTACATATTATGTATAATTTAATTATAAGAAATAAATAATAATTTAATTATTTAATTATATTACTACCTTATTGATTAGTTGCAAAAGTGTTTGATGTGATATCTTGTGTTTACAATCAAAAACTGATTTTTTATACCGATTCTTATGAACTAAAGTGATTATACAATGGGTAAAAAAAAGAACTCTCCAAAAGGCCCTAATATTACATCCTCCTATACTTCCCACTCACTTCGATGAGATTGAGGCTGAAGTAAACTCTGGTCCTAACAATGTAGCATGGCATTAGATTCTTGCCGGGACGCAAATTGCATTTAAAGCAAGGCTGCCCAACCTTTTTAGCAGTTGGGCGAAATTGACGATTTTGAATCACTGGCGGGCCACTGAATACCTGACGGTTCCTATTTCCATGGGTGGGGGGGGGGTTGTTAGAGAATTTCTATAAAACATAATTCCCCACAAAAAAAAATCTAAATGAGTGCTCCCCACAAAATATTTGAAATCCATGGGGGGGGGGTTGTTACGGAACTTCGCTGAGAAAAAATTCCGCACACCCGAAGATCATATGTGATTCCCCACAGCAATTTTTCGAATTCCATGGGGGGGGGATGGCTACAAGATTCCATTTCGACGCAAAAAATATTATGTCGAAAACCGGTGTATTTTTGTTTCAAAAGTAAGTTCAACAGGTTAGATTTTTTCGTCGCTGATTCTCGTTCTGAGTAGCCTAAATAGCGATAAATCGCCGTCGTTGGCAACACTGGTAACCGCGCGCAAGCTGCATTGTTTGTTTTACCGCGGGCCCGCGACATTTTTTCAAATTGGCGGATTGGTGGGTTTTATGAAAATGTTTGACGCGGGCCACTTATAATTCATTAGTAATTTTTTTTTTTTTTTTTTTATAGTGAAAACCTCACAAGAGTCCCAACTGCTCCCGTCTGGAGCCAGTGAGACTATGGCATCCCCAATTGGGGGATGTTGTGAGGCTGAAGGTAAGTGGGGAAGGGAAAGAGGAAGGTGGGGAAGTACCTGGCTATTCAGATCTAGTCACTAAACACGGCTAAAGCCATTTGGAGCAACGTTTCAATTCTGAATGGTGGTCTTACACCAGGGCGATACTGGTAGTATCTTCCACTCTGGAACGTGCCGCAAATATACTAAATATTATTTTAATTAATTAATTGTGAAATAACAGTAATGCGACGAGTGGCTGATGCGACAGACGTTAGCCTCTCTTTCGCTGAAGTCACTAAGAAAAAACTTCCAATGCCACCCCCGCTCACTCGTAGTATCCATATTGGGAAGACAAGACCATCTGTTTGTTTTTTCCCTAAACAGCCGGAGGTTGAAGACAGTGATGGCACAAAGAAAATCATCAAGGAGGAGTTAGAATAACGGGAGTAAAAAATATAAAAAACAAGGGAGTCATCATCCATACTGCCAGCAGTCAAGAGCAGGCTCCTAAACGCCCCTATTTTGACCAGCTCCAGAATGTTGAGTGCTCGACTTCCAGTTAAGAGACTCCCTAGGATAATATTTTTTAACGTGCCCCGTGAGCTATCCGATGATAACTTCTTAAAGAAGGCCCTCTCCGGAATCTCTGTAGGTGATGACTTTAATGAGTGTGCATCCAAGTGCAAATTAAGTCATATGGCTGAAGCTCGAACCGGACCGTCTTGCCACAGAGTGTACTCGGTGCCCGCTAACATTCGTCATGCGCTGGTGCAACAAGGACGGGTATTTGTGCACTGGACCGTTTGCGGTGTGCGTGACTTTGTGGGACTTACCGTGTGTCTGAATTGCCAAATGGTTGGACACTCGCACAAGTTCTGCAAAGATACAAAGAGATGTTCCCACTACAGTGGAGGACACGCACGCGAGGCCTGCCCCGCTGCTGCTGCAGCACCCTGTTGTGCCACGTGCGCCCGTTTCGGAAAGCCCGCAGCTTCCCGTGCCCACCCCACTGGAGATAAGGATTGCCCGGCCTACAAGGCTGCGCTATTAAAGAACTTCTCCACCATCGACTATGGCATCTAATAAAACAGAAAAAGATGACGAGTTACTTACTGTTGGTGCATTCAATATATTTTATCAAAACGTGAGGGGTATTCGAACAAAGACTGTCAGTGTACGTAATGAAATTTTAATTAATAACTATGATATCATTTGTTTTACCGAAACATGGTTGAACTCAACAGTATTCAGTGAAGAATTGTTTGATGACAGATATATATAGTATTTAGAAGAGATAGCGAGTCCACCAAATCTGTTTCTACAGAAGGTAGTGGAGTACAAGCCGCCGTTTCTAAAAAACTTCTTGTTTAAAGAAAAACTGAGGAAAGTGACAATGAAGATTTGTGGCTCCTGATCCTGAAAGGTAATCACGAAAGACATTTCATCATTAATTCCATTAGAAAAAAATTAAATACAAGTAGGCGACATCAGCAAAATACTATGAAGAATGCCAAAGATTACATTTGTGCAATTGCAAAGGATTCTTTTCGAAACATACTCTACGACTACATTACAAGAAATGCAACGAGTCGCATGAGAAAGGTTCACGTGTAATTAATGTAATGGGAAGAAATTTAATATGCTTTGTGCATAATAGAGCTAACAACGATAAACATACAGTTTTCCCCGTATTGAAGGACGACAATATTACAAAATCCATACAGTATGATGAACTCCTCATTGTGTTTGGAAATAAACTTTGTGAACAATATAAAACACACTAACACAACATGATTAGAGATCTGACACCACCTCAGATTGCTGCCAAAAATATCAATAAGTGACTTCGTGTCAATATTTCAACCACAACATTTTGATACAGCAATCAGCGCCCTACGACAATGTGCTAAATGGGACAGATCAGTCATGTGGTTAAAAACTCCAGCCATTGCCAATAATCTCACAAAACCACGGCAACACTTCAACGAGCTTCCCCACTTACCTTCAGCCTCACAACATCCCCCAATTGGGGATGCCATAGTCTCACTGGCTCCAGACGGGAGCAGTTGGGACTCTTGTGAGGTATTCACTATAAAAAAAAAAAAAAAAAAAAAAAAAAAGAGCTACGACCTTTTGAAGGCACCCACCATGGTGAAGGATGACAATTTGTCTTCAAGGACTTTCTCACAGCTACACACGTTTTTTCTGAGGGATTACACTATCACTGATTACAAGAGCCCACTACAACAACCGTACAGTGGCCCTCACCAAGTTGTCCGCCGAAATGGAAGGACGTACACCATTCTAGCGAAAGGAAAGGAAGTCACACACCCGTATTCAGAGTCGATCCTTTAAAGTTGTCTAAGTTAAGTGTCGTCATTACTTTAGTGAAGGAAAGGACTGCCCTTACTGGAAACCAGCGGAGCACTGAGGTCCTACCTCATTGAAAAGGAAAAAATCAATATAGGATTCAGCAGAATCAGGAATGAATAAGAATATTCATTTGTGTTGCGACATCTCTGAAAATCTTTATCTACTACTTCATTGTTTATCTTATAAAATTAATAAAACCGAGAGCCCAGCGATTGCCGTCAGTCACAGTTTTGAAACACGCGCGCAAATGAGCTAGTGTCTCTGACGTGAACCCCGTACCAATTCGTAATAAAACTTGTGTGTCGATATCCACTTTGAAATTTTTTTATTTTGTTGTGTACATAATTATTTAAAAAGTGACAAATTCGATTTAAAAACTATTTTGTTTTGTGTTCGTGTTTTGTATTACGTTCCTGTTAAAAAAACTTTTTTTAACAACCCTCAAAATGTCGAAACGTGGCCTATCTGATATTGAAATATATGAAACAATGTTAGATGCGTGATTTTGAAATAAATGATGACACAGATATTGTTATTGATGAGCAATATGAATGTGATGTCTCAATGCCGTCAGTTCAGCCATCAACTTCTTGTGAGTTTATTTTTTTTGACTTTGACTTTGCCATCTCACCCCAATACTTCATCAGAACAGGCATCAAATGTTATTCCTGAAGAAATAGTTAACAATTGGAGTACAGGTCCTTTTATACCAATTGTTTATGAATTTGATGACTTCTTGTCTGGAGTTAACCCGTCTACATTACCATTTATCTGGCTGTTCTCGAAAAGGGACCACCATCCGAACATTCTCACCTCAACAGATGGGTGGTAACATCGGTTAAAGAAATGTATATTTACTTTGCTTTAACAATGTTAATGACCAGAAATCGTCATCTGACGATAGAAGAGCATTGGTCTACCGATCCCTTGATATCGAATAACATATTTGGGAAAACCATGCCAAGGGATCGGTACGAGATTTTACACAGAATGTTACACTTCTGTGATTCTAGAACACAAATCCCTGGTGACAAATTACATAAAATTAAAATGTTAGTTGATCACACCAGAAAAATCTTCAAAGAGACATTGGTACCCGAAGAAAACTTGTGCATCGACGAAAGCATGATCTTTTTAAGGGTAGGTTAGCTTTTAAACAATATTTACCTTCTAAACGTCACCGTTTCGGAATAAAAATGTTTGTTATGTGCGATTGTAAGACTGGTTTTGTTTTAGACTTTATTATTTATGTTGGTGAAGGTACGGACATAACGGACAATCAGTGCCTTGGCGTTTCGGGGGCTATCGTAAGGACATTGCTCGAAAATTATTTAGGAAAAGGGCATAATCTTTGGGTCCACAACTGGTATAGCAGCCCAAAACTATTTTATTTTCTTCATAGAAAGAAAACTAATGCTTGAGGAACTGTGCGCAAAAATAGAAAGACCATGCGAAGTTTCGAAAAATTAAAAAAGGGGGAAATAGAGGCAAAACACCGTGGACCACTGTTAGCTTTAAAATGGCAAGATAAGCGTGAAATTCATATGATCACAACTATACACCACAGCTCTTCATCTCCAATAGGAAGAGTTAACAGGGAAACAAATGAACCAATATTTAAACCAAATTGTATCTTGAATTACAATTTACATATGGGCGCTGTCGACAAAACCGATATGATGTTGAGCAGTTTGAAATGAATGAGGAAGTCAATAAAATGGTACAAAAACGTGGTTTTCCATATAATAGATCTTTATTTATTAAATTCGCACACGCTCTTCAACAAGGTTACCGGAAAAAATACTACATTAGCAGATTTTCATTTGAAAGTTATAAGACAATTAATTAGAGATGTGCCGATTATGACTTTCGCCGACTAGCCGATTAGTCGGTTGTAATAAGACCGACTAGTCGGCCGACTAGTCGGCTAAGCCGATTACGGTTTCGGGGATTTCCGTAACGCTTCGTTTACGGCTGATTCGCGCGCAATCGCATACGCCGCCTGCGAGCGTGTCGGAACATGTTTTGTTTACTTCGCATTGTTCTTTCATTTTTGCTTGTGTAATGGTCGAGAGCGGTGTTTTAGTGTAAAAAAAAAAAAATTTTTTTGTGCATAATTAAAGATAATACTGTTATTATTCATTGAAGTGAACAAGTAGAATTAAAATTTAATCATGTCAAAAAGAAAATCTCGTGTATGGATGTTTTTTGAACAATTGGACAATGATTCCCGTAAAGTTAAGTGTAACCAATGCCAAGTGATAATTTCTCGTGGTGGGCAAGGAAAAACAGCTAACACTACAAGCATGAACAACCATATTAAATACAAACATCCAACCCTGATACCTCAGTTAGGTTCTGCTGTCAAATGTTCAGGCACAGACGATTCCAAATCTCAGCAGAAGAATTACCTAAAGCAGTGCCTACTCCGTCAACTTCAGTGTCATCAGAGGTCATTTTAAGTCAGAAAAGCCAACAAAATATTGAAGACAGTTTAACTATACACTGGTCATGTGAAGACTCAAGATCAAGAGAAATCAATATTGCGATAGGTGAAATGATTGCACTTGACAACCAGCCGTTGTCAATTGTTGAAAATACAGGCTTTAGAAACCTGATGAGGAAAGTTAAACCTAAATATAACATACCGGGCAGAAAGTATTTCACAGAAAACATCATTCCTCAATGTGATGTTCTACCCTTCAGGGTAGTCAGCCGTGGTCTTCTTGCCACAGACTTCCAACACTCCTTGGATGGAAGATATAATAAAATAGGTTACTTGTTATTAACTGGTTTATTAATATCGCGTGTACAATACAACCGCGTTGGTCAACCTTTCTCGGAACTAGCTAGATTCGATCTGCCAGAGGGATTCCAAATGAATCCTCACCTAGAGCTGAGACGCCCTCTGTCGACGGAGGCTAAACTAAGAGCACTGCCATCTGTGTCTAAAAGCCCGAAGCTTTATACACAACACTCAACTTTACGAAGAGACTAAATCTGAAATACGAAGAGGAGTGATGAGTGCAACTGCAATTTCAGTTATTACTGACATGTGGACAAACATAAATAATAAAGAAAGTTTTTTGAGTTTTACAGCTCACTGGTTCGACGATAGTTTCAAATATCACCACGCAGTATTGCAAATGAAACATTTCCCTGAAACACACACCGCCAATAATATCAAAAATTGTTTAGAAGATATTCCAACTTTATGGGATATAGATACGAAACAACGGCGGAAATGTGACGAAAGCAATTGACGATTCAGTTTTTAAGGGAGTACCATGTTTCATACATACTCTTCAACTGGCTATTAATACCGCTTTGAAACATGATACCATGGCACAAATACTAGTAAAATCGAGACGAATAGTGACTCACTTTAATCACTCTAATCAAGCTCAGTCAAAACTTTGCAGAAAGAACTAAATTTATCATATCACCAGCTTGTTCAAGATGTATGTACCAGGTGGAATTCCACATACTATATGATATCTCGCCTCTTCGAACAAAAACGAGCTGTTTCTTTGTACCTTGCTGAAACATCAGTAAATTTCGAAAATTTGTCTAATGAAGAGTGGCAAATACTAGGAAAAAGCATTGAATTGCTAAAGCCGTTTGAAGAGATTACCAAGATAATAAGTTCAAGTTGCTCATCAGTATCTGAAGTAATACCTCATCTGAAAACCCTACAAAAATATTTAGAAATGTATTATGATGAAAACAAAGAAATCATGGAAATGAAAGCCCTACTGGAAAATGATTTGAATATTAGGTTTGACACATGGACCATAACAAAATCTTCACCTTGGCTACATTGTTGGATCCAAGATACAAGCAACAGTTTTTCGAGGCAGAGGATCTCATCACCATTAGGTCCCAATTTTTATTAGAATCTCTGAAGAATAGCATGAGTGATGACGACAGCGACAGTGGCAAAGATGATTTACAGAGCACCTCCACTGATGAAAATAATATAGAAACGGCAACACATAGGAATTTTTGGCAATGCTACCAAAATTTTGCATCAAGAAAAATACAAGAATTTCAAGATGACAGGTCAAGCGCAGCTAATGAACTGCAGTCCTACTGTGCGTTACCGGTGATAAAGCGTAATGATGACCCATTTCAGTGGTGGAGCCGCAATAGTTCTAGGTACCCTGAAATGTCGCGCATGGCCAAAGTGTACCTCTGCTGTCACGCAAGTTCTGTTTACAGTGAGAGGCTGTTCTCAGAGGCCGAAAACATATATGAAACAAAAAGAAATCGATTGCTACCAGAAAGGGCAGAAGCTTTAGTCTTCTTACATCATAATTTACCCTTAATTAAAAAATATAAGTAAGTTATAAAATATATAAGGAGATTATGATATTTTTGGTTGTCACAATTGTGACATTGATTTGATTAGATTATGTAGGTATGGTTATAAGAAATTTGTTTTTTTCATTTTTTTTTGTTTTTATCAAACAGTTCATGTTTAGAATTTTTGGATATATATATAATATATACATATATTACTGTGCATCTTGTACATACAATCTTGCTTTAATACATATAACTGAGTTTGTTAATTTAAAAAATCTACTTTTTATTTTAATAATAAGAAATACTTATAAATGTTCATTGAAGATAAGAAGATATTATGTTGTTTTTTATGTTAATTATGATAGGTACTAATTTTGTTCAATAAATGTCATAATTATGTTTTCTTTACAAGCAAGTAATTTTAAAAACTGATTACCAAAGGAAAGATTGCTTTACATTTTTTAATGTATAAGACTGATTATAAAATAAAAAAAAATAATATATAATCAAGGTTTTTATTTCATGTAGTTCCCCCGCATTCATATTATTGAGAAATACATACAACGTAAGAAGCCGGATAGTCGGCGCTCTTTGCCGATTAGTCGCCGACTAATCGACGACTACAATAGTGGCCGGATAGTCGGCTTTGCCGACTAGTCGCCGACTAGTCGCCGACTAGTCGCCGACTAGTCGGGACATCTCTACAATTAATAGAAAAATATAGTGAACCATCTCAATTTATTTCGTGTTTTTCTGATGATCCACTCCGTTTGTCAGCCAAAGGATTAGCGAAACACATGCCAGACATAATACCCTCAACGGCAAAATGTGCAAACCCATGTCGGCTGTGTCGTGTATGTACCAACTCCAAAACTGAAAACTAAAGTAAAAAAATATTCAAGATATATGTGCTCAGATTGTAATGTGACATTATGTGTGTCGTTGCTTATCCAGAATATATAATGTGAGATATCGCGCTTATTTCTCGCCAGCGCCGTCGCATCTGCTGCCGTAATCTTGAATTTCCCGCCTTTCTTTTTGTAACACCCTTCAGTTGTCTATTGTCACCTTAGCAGTTGGCGTCCTGAGACGCCATCTTGATTCAATTTATTTTGGCGTTTTTTCAACCACGCCGGTCGTGTAATTTTCGTTTGGGATTGTTTTAACGAAAAGAATATCTGTTGCTACCCGCAAATTGTCGTAATTTTTTTATGAAAATTAGTGCTAAGTGATAGTGCGAACATTTTTGACAGTTATTAGCGTCTTCATTTTGTGCACGGGGTTAAAATGGCCTCAGACAAGGACCATGTAGAAGATGACGTAACCTCTAAACGACGTGATCGAAAGAGGCGACGCCGTTCAATATCAACAAGTTCGTCGAGCTCGCAATCTAGCGGTTCGGCGTCGCAAAATAGGCGACGCAGGCGCACAAAGAGACGTAAGCGGAATGACAGACATCTGCTCAAAAGATTAGCATGTCAAGTCAAGACCCTGCAAGATTTTGTCATGGACAGGTATAGTGGCACCCTCGCATGCATCTGGGAGCGTTTGCTCGTTGTCGCCTGAAAGGCAGTATCAGATGCCGGGTCCCTCTACTGTTCTGAAGGAGTCTGCAGCTCCAAAACCTTCTGCAACACATCTGGGTTTGGTGGAGAATCTCCAACGCTTCAACTCGAGCGAGTGGGCCAATGTCCGCTACGCATCCGCTTTAAAGGAATATTTAGCTGATCCAGGCTTCAAGGAGCTGGAGGTTAACTGCGAGGTGCTGGCATTTGACACCGCCTCACCAATATTTCCGGCTATGGAAAAGATGCTGGCTGCGGTAACGCATGCCTCATTGAAGCAGAGAGAGTGCCTTCAACAGGCTCTCCAAAAACTCATGAAATGGGGAAGCAGTTCAGAAAGTAATGTCAGGCGAGGCTTTAGAGGAACAACTGGACAGCCTGTTAGGAGAGGACTCCGAGTTTATAAAATGCTCTGACGATATCTTGCAGATAACCTGCGGAAAGCGAGCTGAAATCATTCAGCACAGAAGAGATAAGATTTTGAGCAGCTGTAAGACTGGATATCATTTCTATGATGTTATTTATTTCTTTCATCATTTTTGATTTGGTTTCTTTGGTAAGTTTATTTTCTTCTATGATTGTATGTAAGTCACTTATGTTTTGTTTCGCCTTTGTTATGAAGGCATGCGGATCAACCGCTTCCTCCATTTTTCCAGGTTAAAAATATATTTTCCGTAGATTTATGTATTTATATAATTTGTCTTGGATTGAAGGTTTTTAGTTTATTTATTTACCGCTTACGGCGCTCACTCGCGTCCAACACCGTTGGAGGTTTGGGCGACACTATACACAAATATAAACTAAAACCAGAGCGTCGGCGCAGTGGCCCTCCTAAGGACTCGTATTTCTCTACACAAGTAAGTAGTTACCCATATGTTACATCGTACGTCGCTAGATGCGGCCATGTGAGAGATTCTTTGTTTCGGTTGAAATCACTACGTATGTTTATATTAACACAATTATGGCATTATCTCAATTTCAGTTTATCTCAAGTGAATGTTTATTGATACTTCGATGTTGGAGGAAGTTTTACGATAGTTAATAATCCAGATTATGATTTTGTTTACCTAAAATGGTCGATCTGAAAATAACATTTGACAAAAAATGCATAAACAAAAAATGTACCACGTGGGGGCCACTGCTTAGGTATATTTATTTAGCAGTTAAAAGGTTAACACTAATCATAAAGCAAACAATACAAACTGCACTTACTTTAAAAAGATGATGCATATTGCGCAAAGTCGCATAGACTATGATTAGGTATGTTTGTATGTATTATTATTCTAAAAAATCATAGCTTCTAACCAAAACTTAAATTAAATACTTAACATCTTCTTCTGATAAGCACAATAATGTACCTACATCATTTACTTCCAAAATACGAGTATCTAATATCCTTGAATTTTTTTTCTTCTTTAAATATATCATATTCTAATTTATTGTCCGGTAACTACAGTGTAAACACGAGAGTATTGAAATGTAAATTGATGTTAGTTTATCTAAGGTGTACACATTCATGTAAAAAAAATATTTATTATTGTCAATTATTTAACCAACCACTTTCTGAACAAAGCAAAAATCAAACTAGGAATATATTGGTAATCCTTACTTCTGTAAAAACATTTATATTTATATTATTTGCCTTGATAAATCCTTACACTTGTTTACATACTATGATTGCCGCCTATTAAAATTTTATTCAATATGGGTGATTTAAACGGAGATTTTGGACATCATTAGAAAATAATAATATAACTGCCATTAACCTAAATATTCGATCCTTATCAAAATATTGGGATACTTTCCTCTTAATTCTTTCTAGTTCCTTGCGAGATATTGACATAATCACGCTGTGTGAAACGTAGATAAATGAAAACAATGTAAATCTCTACAAAATATCGGGTTTTAACTCTCACTATTTTTGTCATACAAAAAGATTGGGAGGCGGAATTATTGTATACGTGAAGGATCATCTTACATTCGAAAAAATAAATATGGTAACAACTAAATTTGAATGTGTTTACGGAACTATTTCTATATACAAACATAAATGTATATGTACATCTATTGGCAATGTATTGACCACCAAACACAAATAAAAAATTATTTCTCCATGAGCTGGAAACTATATTGGGCAATATTGGCATTAAAGAATCCATTTTAATACTTGGTGATATGAACATAAACATATTAAATGAACTCGAACCGACAGTAATCCAATATGAAAACCTAATGGCTCATTTCGGAATGGTTAAAACTATAAACAATGTGACACGAAATCAGTATTGTCAAACTATGTGTTAGAAAATAGAGTTTAGTGTAGCTTTGCATAGATGTCGCTATATGTAGATACTTACCTTTCCAACAGACTGTTAAAAGTTAATAAATAAGTTGATGTTTATATTAGGATAGTTTTTCATAGATGTCGCCATAGATTCTTCCCTGTTAAAGGTTAATAAATAGGTTGATTTATCATTTTTATGTCTCTTCTGCAATAAACATTTCTGGCGAAATAAGTGGGTTTATATTTCTACCTTGATCCAAAATTAAACATTGGACCTTCGTGCCGCATCCGTATTATCGATTGAATCGCGGATGATAAAAGAACCAGCAAACATCTTCAACATCCAAAATCAGAGGGGATCTTCAGAAAAACGGGCAAGTGACCATATCCCATATACCTACCTTATTTTCCCAGGCAGGAGAGCATGATTTATTACACAGCCGTATTTCTTTGTTTGTTTTAAAATTGAATCGGGCTGATTGTCACCAAGTGTTGTTTGAATTGATTTCATACCCATCATCGAAATTGTAGTAAGCAATAATAATTGTTACAACAATATAAAAAGAAGTTAGAATACAAAGCAAGTATTTTAAATTTCTTAAAAGATTTATTACGGGCGGTTATATTTGAAAATCCGTAAGTTTAAATTTCGAAATTTACCGCGAGTCGGTAAAATACCAACCCAGCCGCGAAGCAAGCTGACGCATGCGCGGTGGAGATTGTGGAGGGAATAACAATATTGTCATATTGTTTTCTTTTTGACAGCCATCGAGCTGTTGCATTTATAAAATTCAGATAAAATTCATTGTTTATCGGTTAATTAGTAAAGTTCTGTGATCAAGGACAGTGCACGTGTAGTGATTGATTACAAGTGATTATCATTTGACAATACGTTCTGTGAATACCTCCTTTCTTGATATTTAAAAATGGATCTCAAAACTTTGATTAACCAGCGTGGAGTTTGCAAGGCGAAATTAACTAGGTTCAATGAATATATAAACGGTGATAATTTGTCGCAATCTGAAATTGAAGTCAGATTGAAGAAACTTGAACCAATTTTAGACACCTTCGACTCATTACAAGATAACATAGAAGCAATTTCGCCGGAAGAATTAACCAAAACAGAAAGGCAAGCATTTGAAAATTTATATTATAATCTTGTTGCTAAGGCTAAAGATAAATTGTTAAATAAAGTTCAGAATACAACATCACATAACATACGTTTGCCTATACTTGAGTTGCCAAAATTTAATGGGAGTTACGAAAAATGGTTGAATTTTCGGGATACTTTTGTTGCTTTAGTTGAAAATAATCCATCTTTAGAAGTTATTCAAAAATTATATTATCTGCGATCATGCCTCGAAGGTGACGCAGCTAAATTATTAACCTCACTTCCAAATAACCAGGAGAACTATTATACTGCATGGGAGATGTTAACTTCTCGCTATCAAAATATAAAAATTATTATACATAAGCACGTTGAAGCATTATTCAAATTGCCTGAAATAAAATTTGAAAATTCCGTAGCATTAAGGAATCTTATGGATGAATCCGAATTACATTTAAAATCGTTAAATAATTTAAATATACCCACCGAAAATTGGGATATCATGTTAATATATTTATTGTCGCAAAAACTAGATAGTGAAACTCGACATCATTGGGAAACATTTGCCACAAAAGATAATCTACCCACATATAAAGAGTTTATAAAATATTTATCAGATCGAGTTCAGATTTTAGAATTTGCTGGGATTACTGAAGGAAAATTTAATCAAAATAAAACTTTTCCTTTCAAATACCGAAAAGAAGCTATGATTTCTTTAACGCCTCAAATAACTTAACAAATAACAAATAGCCTAACTTCCCAACCTTCCTCTTTCCCTTCCCCACTTACCTTCAGCCTCACAACATCCCCCAATTGGGGATGCCATAGTCTCACTGGCTCCAGACGGGAGCAGTTGGGACTCTTGTGAGGTATTCACTATAAAAAAAAAAAAAAATGACAAAATGTATTATTTGCAAAGGCGATCATAAGGTTTATAATTGTAAAAAAAATTTAATATTAAATACTAAGGATAGAATTATAAAGATACGTCAAGTAAATGCGTGTTTGAAATGTTTGTGCTTGGGTCATAAGCTAAAAGAATGTAAAAGTAAATACAATTGTTGTATATGCGAAAATAACTCGCACAATACTTTGTTGCATTTAAAAAGGGAAACAGATAATTCGAAGTCTCAGGATAGGGATTCACCATCAACATCAAATAATGAACCTTTAGTTACAAATCACTCTACGAAAATATCTAATAGTTTTGTTTTGTTATCTACCGCCGTTATTAAAGTGTTGAATAATAACGGAAATTTGATTAAGGCTAGAGTTTTATTGGATAGTGGTTCTCAGTCCAATTTTATAACAGAAGAATTTGCAACAAGGTTGCAATTAAAACCCAAAAGGGCAAACATACCGATTACCGGAATCCAAAACAAAATATTGAATATTAAAAATAGCATAAATTTAAGAATTTTCTCGAACTATTCACCGTATGAAAGAGACATAGAATGTCTCGTTTTGAAAGAAGTAACAAGTCATCTGCCGCAAATTTCTTTTCAGAAAAAGGATGCCAACATACCTGATGGTCTTCAGTTAGCGGATCCTGCCTTCTATGAAACAAGCTCCATAGATATGCTACTCGGAGCGGAAACCTTTTGGGAAATTATGAAGCAAGATCAACTTCGAAATGGAGACTCAGGACCCATATTACAGAGAACTGAATTCGGATGGCTGGTGTCAGGACCCATCGTCACAACAAAAATAAAAAGGCCAGTAAAATCGTGTCAACTATCATTAAATATAATCCATAAACAGATTGAAAACTTCTGGAAATTAGAAGAATTCCCACCGGTGAAGCACCGGAGCCATGAGGAGCGAGCGTGCGAGGAGATTTTCAAGGACACGTATAAAAGGAATGACGATGGTCGTTTCATGGTAAGCTTACCACAGCGCCCCTGTGTTAAACAGTTGGGAGAAACGCTGCCTATGGCGGAAAAAAGACTTTGCAATTTGCAAAGGAAATTTTCTTCAAATCCTGACCTGATGAAAAAATATAAAGAATTCATGCAGGAATATATAGACTTGGGTCACATGACCCGGTGCGAAGCACCTTCTAATGAAGATTGTTATTTTTATTTGCCACATCATGCAGTATTGAAAGAATCAAGCACTACCACTAAGACTCGAGTGGTATTTGACGGTTCAGCAAAATCATCCAATAGTATATCGTTAAACGATGCTCTCATGATAGGACCTGTTTCACAGAAAATCACATAGCGTTAAATCATATATTTGCTTATTCGTATGCATGGTCACTAAAGCCGTGCACTTAGAAGCTGTGCTGTCCTTGAGCGCAGAGAGTTTTTTAAACTCTTTGAAACGGTTTATCTCGCGTCGTGGTAGACCAAGTAAAATGTTCTCAGACAATGCAACCAATTTTAAAGCGGCTAATAATGAACTAAGAGAAATTTATAATTTTTTAAATATGTCTAATGATAAAATTGATAATTATTTATCCACATTAGGAATACAATGGCAATTTATACCAGCTCGTGCGCCGAACTTTGGGGGGCTCTGGGAGGCTGGGATAAAGTCAGTTAAGCATCACTTAAAAAGAATAACCAGTATCGCTTCATTAACTTATGAAGAAATTAATACGGTGTTGTGTCAAATTGAATCTTGCTTAAACTCCAGGCCACTGTATCCCTTATCAAATGATCCTTATGACCTTAATCCCTTGACTCCTGGTCACTTTCTTATAGGAACTAGTTTGGCGGCGATTCCAGAGCAAAATTTGGAACATATCACATTCAATCGATTAAACAATTACCAAAAACTAATCCAGATTGTACAATTTTTTTGGTCGAGGTGGCGGAAGGAGTACCTAGCAGAACTTCAAACCAGAAGCAAATGGACCAATAGGAATCAAAGGCAGATGCGGTCTGGGGACATGGTCGTAATAAAGGAGGACAACGTCCCTTCTTGCTACTGGAGGCTGGGACGTGTGAACGCCGTTCATCCTGGCGCTGATGGAAGAGTTCGCGTGGCGACCATCATCACGTCGAAAGGCATCATCCAGAGGGCCATTTCAAAGCTCTGTCTGTTGCCAATAGATGACAACGAGGAGCTGAAAATGTCGACACCCCCACCCAACGGACCAGACGCTGAGTAAGCGCAAAATAAAAAAAAGGTTTTGTGCAAAACAATATAAAAAGTTTCGTGATAAAAACAATATAAAATTTTTGTGTATTATCATAAATAAAAAAAAATAATAATAATAAATTAAAAGAAGAAAAGGAAGAAATAATAATAAATTAAAAGAAGATAAGGAAGAAATAATAATAAATAAAAGGTAAAAACAGTGCATAAAAAAGTGGATAACAATAAAACTTGCGAGTTTGATAAAAAATGTACAAAATAAAAAAAAGGATTGTAGATCCGTATATACCAAGAAAAAAAAACACTTTAAAAATGAACGCTTATAAACCGAGATAGCCTGCTGGCTATATGTAATTTCAAACTACACAAATACATCTGAAGAAACTAATTATAAATGTGGTAATGAACTATAGAAAAACACAAACCCTTAAGAAGGATGACCAGGAAACCAGCGCTCCATGTTGTGTTGTCTATATTATTTGTTTTATGTTTGATTATTGTTATGATTTCTGTTAGAACAAGGTTATTGGAATTACGAGGGTGGGTCAATAAGTCCTTAGAAAAGCCGACAGGTGGCGCGACTAGTACTGTAAGCGGTTTGTTTTCATGCAGCGGCACTACCGATTCAGTATGCTGCGAAGTTTCAAGCAGATTGGTCGGGTTGTTGTGTGTTTCTCGTACATTTAAAAAAAAAATTTTGCTTGTTTACAAAAATGGAGAAAATTGAGTTTAGAGCTGTTATTAAACATTTTAATATAAAAGGGTTAACAGCAAAGGAAATAAAAAATGAGTTGGATTTAGTTCACGGCACATCTGCTCCTTCACTTGCAACTATTTATAACTGGTTAAATGAATTTAAACGTGGTCGTACATCAACAAAGGATGAACCACGCTCAGGACGTCCTGTAGAGGTGACTACACCAGAAATGATCAATAAAATCCACGATATGGTGTTAAGTGACTGAAGATTAAAGTTGAGTGAGATAATTGAGGTTACAGGGATCTCTAAAGATAGCGTCATTTCTATTTTACATGACAAATTGGGCATGAAAAAAATTTCTGCAAGATGGGTGCCGTGTTTGCTCACAGTCGACAATAAACGCAATAGGGTGGTGGCCTCTAAAGCCCTGTTGTCGCTCATGCAACGCAATCCGGGTGAATTTTTTCGTCGCTTTGTGACTGTAGATGAAACATGGATACACCACTATACTCCCGAGACGAAAGAAAAAAAAAAAAAACAAAGAACAGTCAAAGCAGTGGATTGCGAAAGGCGAACCATGTCCAAAGAAGGCGAAAACCGTAAAATCAGCTGGTAAGGTTATGGCTACTGTATTTTTGGATGCACGTGGAATTATTTTCGTTGACTATTTGGAAAAAGGAAAAACAATAACAGGGGATTATTATGCATCTTTATTGGACCAGCTAAAAAACAAAATTGAAGAAAAACGGCCTCATTTAAACAGGAAAAAAATCCTCTTTCATCAGGACAATGCCCGTGTTCACACATGTTTACGATCAATGGCTAAAATTGAAGAATTAAAGTTCGAATTGGTTGACCACCCACCGTATTCGCCAGATTTAGCCCCCAATGACTTTTTCCTTTTCCCAAACTTAAAAAAATGGCTAAGTGGACAACGTTTATTTTTCAAATGAAGAAGTCATCGATCGGAAAAATGCTTATTTTGAGGACCTTCCGAAAACTTATTTTTCTGACGGTTTAAAAAAAATTGAGAAACGTCTAACCAAGTGTATTGAGCTCCAAGGAGATTATGTTGAGAAATAAAAAAAAAAAAAACAAAAATAAAAACTGTTTTAATGCTTTTTTCTAAGGACTTATTGACCAACCCTCGTATCTTAGTTGTTAAATTATAGTATAGAATAGCTTAGTGAATTGCATGAATTTGATTTGAACGAAAGTAATAATTTTAATCTCATAATTAATTTGTATAATTTTAGTTAGTTTGAAATTGTCATTTCGTTTTTAGAGTAGTCTTATGTTTAAACTTATGCTTAGAAATAGGTTACCTATTATTTCAAATATTTATTGTTAATCAATTTTTAGTATTAACAGTTATAGTTAAAAATTACTATTTTTGTTTCTTCCAAATTAATTTTGGCATATATGTAGATATTTAGCTGCTTAATCTTTATTCTTATGTTTTGGGGTTTGTTTCAGAAAAAATTACCTCCAATCCTTTTTTTCGGGGGGAGTTTATGTTAGAAAATAGAGTTTAGTGTAGCTTTGCATAGATGTCGCTATATGTAGATACTTACCTTTCCAACAGACTGTTAAAAGTTAATAAATAAGTTGATGTTTATGTTAGGATAGTTTTTCATAGATGTCGCCATAGATTCTTCCCTGTTAAAGGTTAATAAATAGGTTGATTTATCATTTTTATGTCTCTTCTGCAATAAACATTTCTGGCGAAATAAGTGGGTTTATATTTCTACCTTGATCCAAAATTAAACACTATGTAACGGCTACTTGTCTAGATCATATCTATATAAGAGAGAGGGAGACCATTGAAATCATTTCATGCGTATGCGAAATAAAAATAGCTGACCAGATTGGAATTACCAAAAAAAATGGATGAATGAGAGCCGTGTAGCGTCGAGATTAATACATTAAATAATTAATAATAAACCGCTCGACCTACTTAGTATCTACTCCCGAATTATGTACCTGCAGTCCAAACCGCAACGTAAACAACCTACGTACTACAAGACCTACTTGCCTACTCGCGACAATACTATTGCGCACTCCGCCTCGGATACTACGAGAACTCGCCAGAAGGTTCGAGCCTACGGCCTAGGCATAATTGCCACGCCGTCGAAAGTTCGCGAATGATCCAGATCGAGCGAGTGTCTTCGATTCAGTTGCCACTTAACTACCTGCTGTCGCCACCGGCCGAACAATATAAATAGGCCCGACGCAGCGAGCATATTATCAGTGTTCAGTAATTACTATCGTTCGGCTGCACCTACCTACGATTACTACGGCTTAGTCTCGCGCGCATTCCTAGTATTTGTACACAACAAACGTCAAATATTTTGATTGTAAAATCAGCTGACAATTTATCAATAAACGCTATACTGAGTGAGAGATCTTTTCATTTATACACCACGATAACCACAGTGGTGACCTACGACGTGAGTTAATATTTTTAAGTGTTATCGTGTACAGATGTTATTTTAAAAAATGTCTCTCCCGCCCGGCGCTACCACAACATCAACGACAAGTTACGGAGGTTACGTGCTTAATACTATGGAAAAAATGGTGCTACAGCTACAAGAGGAAATAAACACCCTACGACGGGAGTTAACAACTCTGCGCGCCCAGGAACGCCTATCCAGGAGTACCAGTCCTCGTCGGCGGAACCATCACTTGCGCGGTCATTCCAGGGGTCACCCTACGTTCAGTACCCAGACGCGCTCCTGCGCAAAACCCTGCAACGTTGAGCAGGGAGACGCCCCGCTCACACTGATGTCGACCAGCACCAGCAGCCCGGCACAATTGAGTCGCCTCTTCGTAACTGACCGGGCAACTCGCATCCAGTTTCTCGTGGACACCGGCGCGGATCTCTGCGTTTACCCACGACGCCTAGTCCAAGGCCGTCCGGCCAAGCAGTCCTACGAATTGGCGGCCGCAAATGGAAGCACCATCGCGACGTATGGAAGCCTGACGCTCAACCTGGACCTAGGCCTACGTCGTGATTTTACTTGGAGTTTCGTCATTGCTGACGTCTCCAGGCCCATCATAGGAGCGGATTTTCTAGCACGATTCGAGCTCCTAGTTGATGTCCACAACAGGCGATTGCTGGATCAGGTGACGAACCTGACAACTACAGGCAGGCGCAGTAACAACATGACCGCTTCCATCAAGACTGTCACAGGGACATCCCCCTACCACAAACTTTTACAACAGTATCCGGACCTTACGCGCCCTGACGGCGCCATGAAGGAAGTTCGCCATACTACCCTTCACCACATTAGGACTACTCCAGGTCCTCCAGTCGCAGAACGTCCTCGCCGCCTCGCCCCTGACAAGCTCAAACGGGCCAAGAAGGAGTTTGAGACCATGGTCCGATTAGGAATTGCCCGGCCTTCTGAGAGCTGTTGGGCATCCCCACTTCACATGGTCCCTAAGAAGGACGACCAATGGCGACCATGCGGTGATTACCGCGGATTGAACGCCAGAACTATACCTGACCGGTACCCAGTCCGATACATCCAAGATTTCGCCCAGTCACTGAGGGATACCAAGATATTCTCCACAATAGACCTGGTACGAGCTTACAACCAGATTCCAGTAGCTCCTGAAGACATCCCGAAGACGGCAATATCCACGCCGTTCGGACTCTTCGAGTTTCCAGTGATGTCCTTCGGCCTCCGCAACGCAGCCCAGACGTTTCAACGTTTTATCGATGAGGTCACCAGAGGATTGGACTTTTGTTACGCATACATCGACGACATCCTCATTGCCTCATCATCAGAGGAGGAACACATGAACCACCTCAAGACCTTGTTCCAGCGCCTGCAGGAATACGGGGTGGTCGTCAACGCCAGCAAATGCCATTTTGGATTGTCTGAAGTAAAATTCTTGGGGTACCTGGTGTCTGGTGAAGGCACTACACCCCTGCCAGAGAAAGTCGACACAATAAAAAATTACAGTCGGCCTGAAACGGTGAAGGATTTACGACGCTTTCTGGGAGCTCTCAACTTTTATAGGAGGTTTCTCCCCAATGCAGCAGAGACGCAAGCACCGCTCAATGGGACGGAAAGGGGACGAGCCTTTTTTAAAGAATACATGAGTTCCTAACTTTTAAACCATTATAATAAAATTAACCATGTATCTGTATATGTTTATATGTGAATACACATTACATTTGTGTGTGTTCATATATAGATGTGTATGAATGTATTTACGTATGCATCTATGTATGTCTATGTATGTATGTATATGTATATATATCTGAGCATATATATATGTGTATGTATGTATGTTTGCATGTATGAAAAACATATATTTTGTTTTATATTTTCCTTAAATATGTTTATTTTCTTTTTTTTTCCTTCCATATTATGTTTTATTTTTTCTTACTACAACATATGGTTTTATTGTAATTTATAGCATTATGACTACCACAACACGGGCATTAGCCTAGTGTGGGAGTTATTAAGTACACAAAAATTGTAATTCATAAAACTCACTGAATAAATAATAAAAAAAAAAAAAAAAAAAAAAAAATGATTTCCTCATTGGAAGACAGAAAGGCAAGCAGCCCATTTCCTGGACAGCAGCGACTTTGGAAGCCTTTGACAAGTGCAAGGAAGCCCTTGCTCAGGCGACCTTACTAGCTCACCCAAAGTGTGTAGCCCCACTATCCATAGTCAGCGACGCTTCTGACACCACAGCTGGCGCCGCACTCCAGCAGCTCATCGCAGGTCACTGGGAACCACTGGGTTTCTTTTCAAAGAAATTTAGCGCAGCTGAAAGAAAATACGGCGCTTATGACAGAGAACTCCTGGCCATCTACCTCGCCGTGAAACACTTCAGACACATGGTAGAGGGCAGGACGTTCACCATATTTACGGATCACAAACCCATCACTTTCGCCTTTCACCAGAAGGCTGATAAATGCTCCCCAAGGCAGTTTCGACACCTTGACTTCATTAGCCAGTTCACAACGGACATTCGCCACGTAGCGGGCAAGGATAATATCGTCGCAGATGCCCTCTCCAGGGTCGAGTCAGTCGACGCTCCCCTGGACTATGCAGCACTGGCAGCTGATCAGGTGAACGACACGGAACTAGAGCAATGCTTAAAGGGAAGTTCTAGCCTACAACTTAAGAAAGTGCGCATTCCCGGCATCAACACGGACTTGTACTGCGATATGTCTACAAATACAGCGAGACCTTTCGTCACCAAAAAGTTTCGGCTTGCAGCATTTAATGCAGTCCATCAGCTGGCTCACCCAGGCGTCAAAACAACGGTTAAGCTCATAACTGAACGTTATGTCTGGCCGGCCATCAAGGCGGACGCGGGTAAATTTGCACGCAACTGCCTACAGTGCCAACGCAGTAAGGTGTCACGTCACGTGTCAGCACCCTTAGGAACTTTTCCCAGACCATCGGCCAGATTCGAGCATGTGCACATAGATATCATCATCATGCCCTCATCTGAAGGATGCCGATACTGCCTCACCTGCGTAGACAGGTTTACAAGATGGCCAGAGGCTTTCCCGATTAGGGACCAGGAAGCAGCAACTGTGGCGCGCGCTTTCTACCAGGGGTGGATTACCAGGTTCGGTACTCCGCTCCGAATTACAACTGATCAAGTTTGAGTCAAGGCTGTTCAGGGAGTTAAACTGCCTGGCAGGTACGACTCAAATACGTACCACGGCTTACCACCCTGCGGCTAACGGCATGGTTGAGAGGCTACACCGCCAGCTTAAGGCAGCGATTAAATGCCATCAAAATGACCGCTGGACTGAGGCGCTTCCCACAGTGTTGATGGGAATCAGGGCAGCTTGGAGGGATGACCTCGCTGCCACTTCGGCCGAACTGGTGTACGGAGAGCCACTCCGCCTACCTGGAGAATTCCTCGTTGCTCGGCCAGCGAACGACGTCAGCACCAGCGATTTCCTCAAAGAGCTGAGGCAATATTTTAACAACCTAAGACCGGTTGAAGGTTCCCGACATGGCGAAAGAAAATGCTTCATTTTTAAAGACCTTCCCGCAGCTACCCATGTGTTTCTAAGGGACGACACCGTAAAAAGCCCGCTTCAGCAACCCTACACTGGCCCTCACCAAGTGGTACGCCGGAACGAAAGAACGTTCACCATTTTAAACAGAGGCAAAGAGGTAACGGTGACTATAGACCGCCTCAAACCTGCGTACATTGCCCAGGAAACTAAGGAAACTACGCAAGGAATAAGTTCAACCCTTCCTTTGCCCGCTACCAACACGGATCGCACTCATACGACCACACATTCCGGTAGGCGTGTTCGTTTCCCGGACTACTTTAACGCCTAAAGGCACGTTCAACCCAAAACGCTATCCTACGCTTTTTGATGACGAGGAGTGCTGCAGTGATCAATTAAGGCACCACGGAGCAGCATGCACCAGACCATCTCCGCACAAGCGCGGATAATAGTGCCACCATGGTTATCTGAGTGAATCTTCAACCTGTGTTGTGAACATGTGTTTTGCAAAATTTTTTTTTTTTTATGAAGTGTCTCATTTAAAAGACGTTCGTCTCTCGAGCTATTTCTTCTATCGCAGCCCTCAGCAAAGCTGCTGGGAAGGGGGTGTCTGTAGCGTCGAGATTAATACATTAAATAATTAATAATAAACCGCTCGACCTACTTAGTATCTACTCCCGAATTATGTACCTGCAGTCCAAACCGCAACGTAAACAACCTACGTACTACAAGACCTACTTGCCTACTCGCGACAATACTATTGCGCACTCCGCCTCGGATACTACGAGAACTCGCCAGAAGGTTCGAGCCTACGGCCTAGGCATAATTGCCACGCCGTCGAAAGTTCGCGAATGATCCAGATCGAGCGAGTGTCTTCGATTTAGTTGCCACTTAACTACCTGCTGTCGCCACCGGCCGAACAATATAAATAGGCCCGACGCAGCGAGCATATTATCAGTGTTCAGTAATTACTATCGTTCGGCTGCACCTACCTACGATTACTACGGCTTAGTCTCGCGCGCATTCCTAGTATTTGTACACAACAAACGTGAAATATTTTGATTGTAAAATCAGCTGACAATTTATCAATAAACGCTATACTGAGTGAGAGATCTTTTCATTTATACACCACGATAAGCACAGCCGTATTGAAAATATACAAACAAGTGAAGGAAATGGAAAAACTCACCTAACAACAAAAAATATGAAATCGATTTCAAGAAATACAGAAATAAATTAAATAAACTAATATTAAACAAAAAAAATATATACTATAACAATAAATTTAATCAGTTTCAAAGAAATTTAAAAAAAAAACATGGAATGAAATTAATAAAATTTTAGGAAGGAAAGATAAATCCGGTTGTGATTAAGTCATATCAAAATATTTAGATCTAAATCGTCAGATGTAGTGGCAGAAAATTTTGCAGACTTCTTTGATGAGGGAGTAAATAAGTTACTATATGAATTTAATGTCCGAGCGTCTGAATACGTACAGGAATATTTACCTCATTCAATGTACCTACCATGAGCAAATGCAAAGCAAATTGAATTAATTATCGGAGGAATGAAAAATTCCAAGACACCAGGCGTGGATTTAATTTGTGTGTATGATTTTAAAAAGCATGTAAAATTACTTAGTCCTGTAATTACCCACTTAATTAACAGAATAATTGACACGAGCCACATTCCTGATGAATTGAAATATAGCATTGTAAGGCCTATCTTTAAAAATGGAAATCACTCCTTAATAAATAATTACAGGCCTATTTCTATACTACCTGCATTAGAATTTTTTTTAGAAAAATATATATATATATAAATTTAAATAAATATTTAAAAAAATCTGAGTATTATTGATGAATGCCAGTATGGTTTTCAAAAAAAAAAGTTGCGATAAATTGCTTGAAAATTTTTCTAATTATATAAATTTACAACTTAACTCTAAACAACATGTACTGGTACTATTTATTGATTTCTCAAGAGCTTTCGATACACTCAACCATATACAAATAATTAAAGTACTTGAAATTATAGGAATCCGGGGTAAACTCCTCTTATTCTTCAAAAACTATTTATCAAATAGAAAAATGAGTGTGTAAATTTAAAATATAATTAGTAAATCAAGATATATCAAATCAGGAGTGCCGCAAGGGTCAATTCTATGTCCAAAAATATATATTATATATGTTATTGCTTTGTGTAAGATTTTCAAAAAAGCTCGTAGATTCATTTTTGCTGATGATACTGCTCTTGTAGTATCCAATGAAAATCCCTTAATAGCTATACAAGAATTACAAAGAGACTTTAACTTCTCAAATGGACCCATGATGATGTAGGACTAATTATTAATGTTAAAAAAACTAAATGCATCTATATAAGATCACCGAGTTTGAAAATGTGGAATATAGTTATGACTGTATACATAGAGAAATTGTTAATATTTGCGACTGTGAAAAAATTGATTTCATAAATGAATATCTGGGAATAATTGTTGATAATAAATTTAAGTGGGATAAACAAGTGGCAAAAATTTGTAACCAGCTCAGATCGTCAGCTTGTAACTTTTACAAATTAAAATTTATTTTGCCTCATTGCACTCTTAAACTTTTATATTTTTCTATGGTCGAATCCACCCTTAGATACGAAATTCGAACTTGGGGACATGCAAGCACTATTTACATTAAATATATTCAAAATTTGCAAACTGCCATAGTAAAAATATTGTCACATCTAATATTTACAATCAGAGACATAACTTAAAAGTACTACATGGATCAGAGAGCCTACTTACAATACAAGGTCTCCTTTGGTTCACTACTATTATGAATAAGATGGGGGAAAGCTCATACAAACACCCACTGGTACACAAACATACCACAAGATTTAAAGAAGGAAAGGGCCTAAAAACTCATCGAATATTAAATAAATATGGAAGCCGTAGTCTTGAATATATAATTCCAGTGATTTTCAATAAAATCAATAAAAATTTAAAATTTGAAAAAAATTAGGGACTATGCCTTAAAATGGTAAAGCTGTGGTTAATTAATGAAAAGTTCATGTATGTCCCACAAAGCTGTCATTTGGCACTACCCTAAATTTGTACAAATTGTTTTTTATTTACTTAATAATTTTTTTTTTTTAAATCCCAGCAACAAATTTACTAAAGAACAAGCGGCCAAAATACTGCCAAAAACATCTGATTTACTTGGGACTATTGGTCTCATGGCTTTAAAAATGGGGGTTACAGAAGGTGAATTGATGGCCTAAAAACAAATGGTACTAAATCCTCAGCCCACCATTCAGTCTACTCCTCCTATGCAGAGTGCCGAGATTATTGAAACCCTAAACGAGATGGAGGACAGGAAGGTGAGAGCTTCCAACCTCATAATCCACAACCTTCCGGAAAGTTCTGAAACGACCCAAATAAATAAAATTAAAGATGACTCCAACAATGTTCGAAATATTCTCAAAAAAATCGAAGATGGGAGTTAGGAAGGGCGACAAGGCCAGACCTATAAAAATCGAGCTCCTGAACCCCCAAACGGTCAAGCATATACTATACAACAACAAAAAAACTACCGGACTTAATACGAATTTACCAAGACCAAATATTTATTCAGCGGAAACAATTAATGGATCTACGATCAGAACTTGACGCACGCACTAAGGATGGGGAATCGAACCTCACTTTAAAATATATAAGCTCAGTTCCGAGAATAATTTCGAAAAATATATTATATAATTTTTTTTTAGTAAAGCCCACTAGGGTGTGTAATAAATAAATAAAAAAATA
The DNA here is from genome assembly GCA_026573805.1 of Hesperophylax magnus. NCBI lineage: Eukaryota > Metazoa > Arthropoda > Insecta > Trichoptera > Limnephilidae > Hesperophylax > Hesperophylax magnus. The sequence continues at coordinate 14,097,461 of JAIUSX010000084.1, forward strand.
AATTACATCAGACATGGTGTCCTTTCAAAGTTCGTTACATATTTAATGAGGTCACTACATAACAGGTTTGTGTTATTGCTTCTTTCTTTACTGTTATTTTATTTGTTGTTTTAATTTAATTCTTTAATTTTTTACTTATCAAAATTTAATACTGCACTATGTGTAAAAGAAAAAAACTTATTTATGATACCTGATAGGCGAATCAATGCACCACCTAAAATACTAGTGCAATTTTCAGATAAATTGACCAGAGACAAGCTTATTGCAAATAGAAAAAACATCAATTATGCTGCGATCAAAGATATTTCAACTGAAACAATATACATAGCTGAAGAACTGAGCCCTTACCATAAGGAACTTCTTTGGAAAACCAAACAAATCTCAAAAGAAAAAAACTATGCATACGTCTGGCACAAAGAGGGAAAAATAATGGCAAGAAGAAATGCAAACGAAAAAATAATTTACGTTAAACATATAGACGATTTGAAAAACATCATATAAATAAAATGGCTCAAAATAACAACTATTACAAAAATTAAAAATGGCTGACACTACATTAACCACGGAACCTAATGCAAAAAGAGCAAACTTACCTAACCTATCAACAATGAACAAAAATTTTAACATACTGCATCAAAATATTAGAAGCATAAACAAAAACTTTGACGAGCTACAAATATTAATTAAAAGTTTAAATTTAACCTGGGACATAATTATCCTTACTGAATGTTGGTTAACTGTGTTACGTATATAATCGTAACAAAGTAAGAACTTCTCCTTCCCCACATAAAAGGAACTGTGTGGGATGCGCCTGGCAACACTTTTCTTCAAGGTGGCAAGATTGGAATCGGAAGGAAGGAAGCGGTCATTCTTTATCTTTTGGTTCAACGGCTTGGAGCACCGTGGAATCATAAAAACGACGGATCACAGCCTGATCGCCATTTTCAACTTACAAAAGGCAGATGGATTAAAATGGCAATCTAAATATCCCGGCGAGGATAACTCTAATAAGACCAATGGATTGGCAATACAAAGCCACACTTCAAATCCTCAAGTAAGATGTAAATTTGCCTACCCTCCGCTAATTCTGGAACCTCAGATAATATTCATAATTGCTACCTGCTTACCGATGAAATGGATTCACAAGGAGAATCCATTTGAAGCCATCGCTCGCCCGAGCGGTATAATTATTTTGACAAGATGACATCGTACCTGGAAGGCGCAGTTCGCAATAATTTCAAGACTTGAAATGCCCGAGTAACGTATTAACTTCTTGCCCAAAGCTAGATTAGGATGTATAACACTTCTCTGTACTTTGTGCGACTCATATCTTTAAATTATATCTATCTAATTTACACTCATAAATTTATCTTCTTATTACAATAACCTAACCTATGAATGCCAGCACTCGTTGTCCACTTAAACCCTGAAATTCCATCAATGGTTTCCTGTTTCCCTTACACAAACAAAAAAAAACAGGTGGCGCTCAAGATAAATTCACGCCAAATGTTAACTTCGGCGTTAACAATGGCGCACCAACGTGTTCTGGTTCGGATTGGCATTCATGGATTGGGTTTATTTTGTCTTGTTGTGTTTGGCGATCTGCGATCTGTAGCAATCCATCGATCCATCAAATATTTATTAACATGTAATTTTGTTTGCGATAATTGCGGTAATTCTAAAATGTGCAAATAACATTCCTCATATGCTAAGTGTTAATTTTGCGATTATTGTGACATTCGTATTCGAAGGTAGAAGTTTGCTTTTATGTTGGTAACAATGTGATATGAAATCTTGAATCATACTGGTCTGTTGAAACGGATTATTAAGTTGACACTTTGGAACTTGCGAATAATATTTTGCAGTTTCTGTTCGATAGAGTGGCAACATTAGGAAGTGAAAGTGCAGTTTTCTATGGTGATTTAGTTTGACAGATATAAAAGAACTAGTTTTGCTTGCGTAATTTGTTAAAGTAGAAAAAAAATGGAGTTTAAAACGATTAAAAAGATTAATACGCATACGAAAGTGCAATTAGCTGGAAAATTAACGGACCGAAACATTGTGCCTTTACTGACTTTATCTGGAATGCGTGAACAGGCAATAATGTTCAATAAATCGGTGAGGGAAAAACGTGATGCTAAACAATGTTACGATCAATCTTCAGAAGACCCTGCGTTGTCTGATAAATGTAGTGATCCAGGTACTTCTGCGACTAAAGTATTTCGTGTAAATTGTAACGCTTCACGTGAATTCTCAAAATGTAAAGGCCTGATTAATTGGGATCTAAAATTTGACGGGAAAACTGATGTGAAAGTGTTTATTGACAGAGTCGAAGAACTTAGTAGAATACGTTTGATATCAAATGAGGATCTGATACGATGTTTTCCGGATATTCTAGACGGAACAGCTTTGTTATGGTTTCGTACAATTTACACGGAAACTCTTTCGTGGCCAAAATTGAAGTGTGCATTAATTAGTAGATATCAACCTCGCGATGCACAGTTACAAACGCGTAAATTTATTTACTCCGTGAAGCAAAAAAATAATCAATTGGTCTCCGACTTCTTTTTAGATCTCAAAATAGCAAATTTGAAGTTATATAATCCTATACCGCAGGATGAATTGTTAGAGATTGCAAAGGAAGCTATTTTAATGGAATATGCTAAACTTTTAGTGACAGTTCATGTGGGTGATATTGATGAACTGGAACGTTTTTGTACTGACTTTGAGAGACTGTCAGTCAAGGATGAAAGTAACATACATAAATCGATCAAATCACGGGATATCAATGATTCAAGTTCAATATCGTCCCTTAGCTTACAACACCGCTCAAGTCGAAAATTGGCGGTTTTCACATTTTAATGCCGATAGATGGAGCTGCTCATTGCGCGTCTAACCATTGGTCACATGATATAGATTTCAGTCAATTAGAAGCCTTAATTCAAAAAGTAGTGACAGCGCGCAAGTCGGTTAGCCTCTCAACACCGCACAAGTCGTTAGTCTGTCATACATTTCTCGTTAAAGTACTTCGCGCTCCGTGATTATTATATTTTTATGTGAGTTTTATCGCTGAAAGGTCTATGCAAGATGTTTTAATAGAAGATTAAGAGGTAAGCTATATAATACAGTAATGTTTGTTGATTATCGCATAATATTCATATAGAAAGAAATCATTATTGAATATCTTCATTTACTTAAGCGGTGTTTACTAACCAGCTTTTTTAACTTGGGCGGTGTTTCAAAATGCATTTTATTTCTTTGAGGAAGCTCAATAATTGAAATACAGTATGGATGGAGAAGAAATTGATTCATGGAGTTCAGGTTGTGATGGTGTTTTGCAAGAAATCGAAACTCAGATCATGTGACAACATAAACGAATAAAAGCGGCAATATAACTTCTCATGTTAATAAAGTACCAAAGAAAATTACAAAAAATCCAGAATCATCCAAAAGAACTGATAGTCAAACTTACGTTTTCACGATTGATAATGTACGTCACCAAGTCTGTAAAAAAATGTTCTTGGCCACTCTTGGCATTAAAGATTGGTTTATAAGATATTGGCTGAGAAAAACAGACTGTGCCATGCCTCCAGATTTGTCTACTTCAACCAGTTACCGCAGAAATCCAGAGAAAATTGAAGACCACAAATATGTTGAAAAGTTTTTAGCAGGTCTTCCAAAGATGCCGTCGCATTAATGTCGTGCTAAAACATCACGAGAATACTAAGAACCAATTTTCTCGAACATGACACAGCTCTACCATACATATCAAGAGAATTGTGAGTTAGAGGGTAGAGAATGCCTTGGTCGTAAATTATTTGACAAATTATTTTTGAAACTCAATCTAAGCCTATTCTACCCGAAGAAAGATCAATGTGACGATTGTTGCAGTCATAAAACTGGAAACATTACGGATGAAGAATACGCACAACATGTTTTGAAGAAAGGTCGAGCCAGGAGAGAGAAAGATACTGACAAAGATATTGCACAGTCCGGAGCTTGTCATGTATTCACACAGGATGTTGAATCGGTAAAATTGGCTCTGTATCTTCAAGCTAATGCAATTTATTATAAAACTAATTTATGCATCCACAATTTTACATTATACCTACAATTTAGCAACTAAAGAAGTAATGTGTTATTGGTTCGATGAGTCAAATAGCATACTTGAAGCCTCTGTTTTTGCTTCATGCTTAGTAGACTATCTAGAGAAAGTTTTGAGCCAGAAATTATTGCCTGTGATTTTATATTCCGATGGCTGTTGTGCTCAAAATCGCAATGTTACCTTAAGCAATGCTTTATTACGTTTAGCGATTGAAAAAAATATTGTGATTACTCAGAAGTACCTGGTAAAAGGCCATACCCACATGGAATGTGATTCCGTACACAGTGCAATAGTGTAAATTAAAAGGTAAAGAAATTTAACTTCCACAACAATACATGACTATTACTAAAACGGCTAGGAGTGATGCTATGCCTTACGAAGCTCGTTATTTGGACTATACCTTTTTTGCCGACTTTTCGAAAGAATTAATTTATAAATCTATACGGCTTGTAAAAATGCAGGTGACCCAGTCGTCACAGATGTACGTATGGTAGAATACAGACCAAATGGCACAATTTGGTATAAAATTGGTTTTAATGACAAGCTTCAGCCGTTACCACATCGTCCCACGCCAATTAACAGCATTAAACAAATAAATCACCTGCAGAAATTATATGCAGCGAGATTACCAATTACAAATCGGAAGTATAAAGATTTGCAAGACCTAAAAAGTGTATTACCATCTAGTTGCCACTCTTTTTATGATGACCTTCTGATGATTATTGTTCTGGTTGGCTGCCCTTGGTGAATTCTCCTGAAGTTGTTCCTGACTTCGAAGGTAATGGCCTGCCTCGAAAGTTGGAACAACCAAAGGATAATCGTCCTTATGCCAGTTTTACTGTATTAAATAAGGAGTTTTGCGGTTTGTTAGACTCGGGTGCTTCCTTAAGTTGTATAGGTGATACTATGTATAAAAACTTTGTTAAGTTAGGTATTAAATTTAAAGAATCCAAAACATTCGTTACGACGGCTGACGGTAAGCGTCAGACGGTCCTGGGTACCATGTTGCTTCCCGTTGTGTATCAGGGAACATCAAAATTAGTTTTATTTTATATAATTCCAGCGTTTACGCAAAAGTTTATACTGGGAATTAATTTCTGGAAACAATTCAAAATTGCTCCAGAATTGTTTACATCAATTAATTCCGATACTTTGTCTAATACAGTAGTTTATAGTGAAATAGATGATGTACGTTCTATAACGCCTGCTTCTAAGTTATCGTCAAAAGAAAATTCTAGATTAATTCATATTATTGATAAATTTCGTAGTATTTCGTTTGAAGAAAAAGGTTTAGGCCTAACGCATCTGGTCCAACATAAGATTGAGACCAATTGTAATCCAATTAAACAAAGATATTATCCTCTTTCACCGGCACGGCAAAGACAGCTTGAAGCTGAGTTGGATGAAATGTTAAAATTAGGAGTTGTCAGACCGTCCCGGTCGCCGTGGTCAAACCCTGTTGTAATTGTTACTAAAAAGGATGGTTCGGGGAGATTATGTTTAGACAGTCGCGCTTTAAATAAGAATACATTACCTTTCGCTTATCCCTTACCTTATATATCACGCATTCTGGATAAATTAAGGGGAGCAAGGTTCATCTCTTCAATTGACCTCTCACGCGCGTTTTGGCAGATACCTTTAGATAAGGATTCTTGTGAAAAGACGGCCTTCGTAGTCCCGGGTCGTGGTCTATTTGAGTTTGTACGTATGCCTTTTGGTATAAAAAACGCAGCTAGTGAAATGCAGCGCCTGGCAGATATTTTATTCAGTCCGGAATTTGACGAGAATGTGTTCTGTTACGTAGACGATCTAATCTTAATTTCTGAAGATTTAAACTCTCACTTTAACCTGTTAGAAAAGGTATTTCTTAGATTAAAAGAAGCTGGTTTAACAGTAAATCTAAAGAAATGCGAGTTTTGTAAACATGAACTTAAGTACTTAGGTTATATTGTGGACTCGAAAGGCTTGAGAACTGATCCTTCAAAAATCGAGTGTATTAAGAATTATCCGGTGCCAAAAAATTCTAAACAACTCAAATCTTTTCTGGGTCTGAGTGGATACTACAGAAGATTTATAAAAGATTTTTCTACTATAGCAGCTCCGCTTACAAAACTTTCTGGATCAAAGAACGGTATAAGTAAATTTATTTGGTCGCCGGAAGCAGAGAATGCGTTTAACTTGCTAAAAAATGCGTTGATATCTGCTCCTGTTTTATCTTGTCCAGATTTTAAATTGCCATTTGCAATACATTGTGATGCCTCTGGGGTGGCAATTGGAAGTGTTTTAACGCAGGTGTTCGGCGAAGAGGAACATCCTATAGCATATTTTTCACGTAGTCTTAATGTACATGAACGTAATTATGGAATCACAGAAAGAGAACTGTTAGCGGTTTTAGATTCAGTTACGCATTTTCGTTCATATATTGAAGGTTCACATTTTAAAATAGTCACAGATCATTCAAGTCTACAATGGTTAACTACTCTGAGTAATCCGAGTGGGAGACTTGCGAGATGGTCGACACGGTTATCCCAATATTCATTTGACGTTGTCCATAAGAAGGGATCTTTAAATACGGTTCCCGATGTTCTATCACGTGTAGAGGTGGCTTTAGTTAATGATACGTTAGTACCCATTAGTAAAGATAAATGGTACATAGACTTATGGTCCGGTTGTAAAAAATTCCCTCAGCGCTATTTAAATTTTCAAATACGTGACAATGAGTTGTACAGACATAGTAAAACACGTTATAGCTTATGTGAGGACACGGCGTGGAAACTTGTTGTTCCAGAGGAGAAACGTAAGGAAATTTTAGTAAATCAACATGAATCTGATTTAGCCTGTCATCCTGGTGTATTTAGAACGTACAAAAAAGTACAACTGCGTTATTATTGGCCAAATTTATATCAAAACGTTAAGTCCTTCGTAAATAACTGCTCCGTTTGCAAGGCACATAAAATTAGTACGTCTCCCCCATTAGGTTTATCAACTAATCATAAAGTGGTTACAAAACCAATGCAGATGCTATCGGTTGACTTGGTAGGTCCGTTACCTCGTTCATATTCTGGTCATAATTATATTTTGAGTTGCGTTGATGTGTTTTCTAAATACTGTTGGCTGTTTCCACTGAGGAACGGTACCGCTCCTAGTATTGTTAAAAATATTGAAGAAAACATTTTCTTGGTGCACGGAGTTCCGCATCCTTTAGTGTGCGATAACGGAAAAGTATTTGTTAGCAAAAACTTTAAAAACTTACTTGCTGAATACAATGTACCAGCTCCTTTTTATAACACTTTGTATACGCCACAAAATAATGTCGTGAAGCGTTACAACCAGACAATAGGTACCGCTCTCTCAATTCTGGTAGAAGATGATCATCGTAAATGGGCGAAAGTTTTACCACGGGTACAAACAGCTTTAAATAATTAAATTTTTCTACAAACTTTACGCCATATTTTCTCATGCATGGTAGAGAACAAATCATAGATGGTAACTTACACAAACTTATAGAGTCTTCTAATACTGCGGCGCAGGATACAAGACAAACGTATGGGAAAAAATTAGAAGAACTAATCCCAATATATGAACAAGTTACTGATTCTCTATTTAAAGCATATAAAAAAGGTGCCAATCACTACAATCTGCGTAGGAAGTCTGTAGTTTATGCAGAGGGCGATATAGTTTGGAGACGAAATTTCGTACAGTCTAGCGCGATTAATTATTTTGCGCAGAAGCTCGCACCTCGATTCGTATGTAACGTTGTTGTAAAGAAAATTTCTGATTTAGTATATAAACTAGCAGATTTGAACGGGAAAATCGTTGGTGATTTCCATGTAAAAGACATAGTTAAGTCAAATTAAATGGAAGACATCTAACCTAGCACGTAGAGAAGTAGCTATCCTCTATATGTGGGGTATAGATGACTCTCGGTTTATTTATTGTTTTGGTCGTGGGTTCTTTTATATCAATAAATAAAACAAGGATGATTGGATTGATGGATTGCTAAAACTAATAAATTTTAGGATATTTCTATGTGTTAGGTTAACAAAGACATTTGCTTCAGTGCATCGCAAAATTGATGTAAAGAGAATTGTCTTTTCTTTAATTTTATGTAAAAAGTAAATTCCTGCCTCTAAGTATTTATCGAGACAAGTTACAAATTAGTATAAGAAATAATATAAAGTAAACTTAAATACAAGGTAAATATAAGGTAAATATATAATAAAATAAAAAAAAATTAAAATAAACAATTCTCCGTGATTGCATCGAGAAAAAGTGTCTTTAAAAAAAAAAATAAAAAAAAAATAAAAAAATAAAAAAAAAATAAAAAAATACATAAATAAATTGGGTCTACGCGATTGTTTTTCTTATGTTTATATAGCGTATTCACATGTGTAGCATAATTTTATATGATAATTTTACTAAATTAAAATAGAGTTGTATAATTTTAATGATAATTGCTTAGCTTTAGTGCTATATTGATTCAACACTCTGATTTCCGAGTGATGGGCAGATTACTGCTTAAATAAATATAGGTTAATTTATATCATTATCGTTTACTATTAAACTCCTAAACGAGTTTTCTGTTCCTTATAGTTGTTAAATATCATGAAGTATTATTGAATTAAGACTGTATAATATTAAACTCATTATTACTTTAACATCAGAAGCATTAATGTATAACATTTCTAGCTGCAGCATTAGATTTACTTCAATGGGCATTAGGGAGGAATTCTTTATGTGAGCAATATTCTCCGAACATTTACAATTTGAGTATAAGTGAAGTGACTGGTGCAGTGATTTATATCATGAACTGATTAGGTCTTAAAGTGTACCTATGTCCACGAAAAATGTTGAACTTTTCTATTTCCATTAAAAAAGGAAACAATTTTTTAAACTATTAAAGCCATGATATATATGTTGTGTACTTGGTAATTCTGATGTAATATAAGTATGTTAATTTGTTTATAAAAAAAAAAAAAAATAAAAAAAAAAAATTTTTTTTTCAAGGTGGTTTGCTGCAATACCATTTCGGGTATGTTTTGGGACTTCCGGAATCCTAGAGGATATCGAGATGGTGTTGGACAAATCTATCTTTCGCTGTGCGAGAAAATTTGTAAATATTACGGTTTGTTATATAAATTCTTTTATAAATTTTCCTTAATCAAATAATTGCATGAATATTTTTTTTGTCAATTAAGATGCAATACCAATTGTTAGCATAGTAATTATGATGTAAAAAAAAAAAAAAAATAAAAAAAAAAATAAAAAATAAAAAAAAATAAAATAAAATAAAAAACAGAGTTTTGGTTAAAAATTTGGTTTGAGTCTTGGCTAATTTTGAGTAAATATTAGCATAAGTAGTTGCCTTTGAGACTATAAAAAGTTAATTAACAGTAGGATTTGTATGGTTAATAAAAATAAAATAAAATGGTAATAATTTATACTGTTACTACAAGATTTATTGATATTTAAGAAATATTTGTTAGAAATAAAACAAGAAAATACATTGTAATAATTTATGTTTCTATATCAGCTTAGATTAGTTTTTTTTCTCTGGGCAGAGTTTTCAAGTTGTCAAGAAAATTTGTGGGCAAATTTTCTTCAGCGGCGAGCGGGGAAATGTTACGTATATAATCGTAACAAAGTAAGAACTTCTCCTTCCCCACATAAAAGGAACTGTGTGGGATGCGCCTGGCAACACTTTTCTTCAAGGTGGCAAGATTGGAATCGGAAGGAAGGAAGCGGTCATTCTTTATCTTTTGGTTCAACGGCTTGGAGCACCGTGGAATCATAAAAACGACGGATCACAGCCTGATCGCCATTTTCAACTTACAAAAGGCAGATGGATTAAAATGGCAATCTAAATATCCCGGCGAGGATAACTCTAATAAGACCAATGGATTGGCAATACAAAGCCACACTTCAAATCCTCAAGTAAGATGTAAATTTGCCTACCCTCCGCTAATTCTGGAACCTCAGATAATATTCATAATTGCTACCTGCTTACCGATGAAATGGATTCACAAGGAGAATCCATTTGAAGCCATCGCTCGCCCGAGCGGTATAATTATTTTGACAAGATGACATCGTACCTGGAAGGCGCAGTTCGCAATAATTTCAAGACTTGAAATGCCCGAGTAACGTATTAACTTCTTGCCCAAAGCTAGATTAGGATGTATAACACTTCTCTGTACTTTGTGCGACTCATATCTTTAAATTATATCTATCTAATTTACACTCATAAATTTATCTTCTTATTACAATAACCTAACCTATGAATGCCAGCACTCGTTGTCCACTTAAACCCTGAAATTCCATCAATGGTTTCCTGTTTCCCTTACACAAACAAAAAAAACAGGTGGCGCTCAAGATAAATTCACGCCAAATGTTAACTTCGGCGTTAACAACTGATAAACACTACCCTCTACAAATTGATAAATATGTCTCTTACTCCACACTAATGAATAATACAAAGAGTGATGGTGTTATTGCATACATTAAAGAAGACACTGAAGTTGAAGTCAGAGAGATCAATATTAATAACGCAAACTGTCTAAGGATATCAATTGGTAAGGATATAACAGTTCTCGCAATATATAGATCACCTTCTACAAAAAATCTGGAGCCATTCTTAAACTCCTTACATTTTGAGCTTAACTTACTCAAAAATACTAAGAATGTTTTTATTATCGGAGATATAAATATTGATATCCTGGAAAATGGAAATCCAAAAAAATATGATTACATACATACACTAGCTCACCATGGTTTTAAAAGCCTGGTTGATGAACCTACACGAGTATGCAATGAAAGCAAATCATGCATTGATCATTTTTTTAGTAAAACTGATAAATTAACTCAAACCATTATTTACCCTTCTACACTGACTGATCACTACACAATACTTCTATCTATTAATAATAAAAATACGTCTATAAATCAAAAAAAGAAATCTGTCATAGCAAAGTCTGAAACAAATTGGGAAAAAGTTAAAATCGAGCTACAAATTGCTGACTGGTCAAACCTTCTTGGCAATGATGATACTGATGCTGCTTGGAATTATTTTATTGACTTTACTCAGAACATTATTCTAACAAACACCATAACGACAGAAAAAAAGATATCTCATAAAAATATTCATATTAAATCCTGGATTAGTCAGAACATTATCAACTCAATCAGGAAAAGAGACGAACTCCACAGAAAAGTAAGAAACCACCCCTATGATATCCATTTACATTGCTTCTACAAAAGATATCGTAACATTTGTAAAAATGTAATCCGTTATGCTAAAGAAGCATTCTATAAAAAGAAAATCGAGGAATGTAATAATGATTCCCGGAAATTCTGGCAGATTATAAACGAAATTACAAACGCTAAAGCCTCGCACAATGTTAAAAACATTAAAGAATTAAACATTGACAGGATACCAACATCTTTTGCAGAACATCCAGAAAAAATTCTCGACTTTGCAAACAACTATTTTTGCAATATAGGCTCGAACTTAGCGAATAAAATCAAACAATCTTCATTTAATGCCGAAAAAACAGTGTGGAATGAAAATGTCAATCAAGAAAACTCCCTTAACATAGTCAAGATAACAAGTGAAGATATAAGAAATACCATAGCCTCCCTAAACACAAATACAGTGGGTTGCCATATTAATAGGGACACCTATGGAAAATGTGTTTTTCACACTTTGTGTTCATAAAACAAAGATGTTTATAATTTTAGGTGCGGTTATTATTATTTATTAACAAGGACATTGAATTTTGAAAATTATGTACACCGTATTTGTCCTTAATCTGCGATTATTTTATTTTTTTTATTATTTTTAAACATTATCGAACAAAAAGTTAATATTTCGTAATTTCGCCTTTAGCCGCAATAACAGCTTGTACACGCCGTGGTATACTCTCAATGCACAATTTTGCAGTAATCTTTAGTTCAGGAGAATGATGCCACACCCGGATGAGGGTTTCGATGAGCTGCTGCTTCGTTGTGATCACCTCCTTGGCAATCTCCCTCTTGGTGAGCTCCTACAGGTTTTCAATAGGGTTCATGTTAGGGGAATTCCCCGGCAAAGGTAAAACCGGCACATTTTTTTCAGCCAAGAGTGCAGTGACAGTCCTGGCTTTATGACAAGTTGCGGAGTTGTGCATATAAACGTATTCCTGGCCACCAGGGAACCATTCTCCGTCTTGAGGCAGTAATCGATTTTCCAGTATTTGTCTGTACTGATCTTGCCTCATAGTCCCTTGCACGATGTGGAGGCGCCCCATCCCTTTGGAAGAGATGACTGACCACATCATGATACAGGTAGGGTGTTTGATCGTCTCTACAAGGCAGTCCGGATGAAATTTCTCTCCTGGGCGTCGTCGGACGAACGATGATTTATCCAACAAAATTTGGAATATGGACTCGTCAGAGAAGCACACCTAAAAAAAGGCCATAATCAAACTAATGGATTTTTTTAAAGTTTGATAACTACAAAATTGTTAATTACCATATTCAAGTTCTCTATAGTCATGTTTTGATGTGCGTTGGCCCATTCCAGTAGTTTTTTTCTCATATCTACTATGAGGCGAGGTTTTTTAGCTGGCCGATGACCAATGAGGTTCTCCTCAGCCAGTCTCCTCTGGACTCTCCTTTGGGAGACTTCGATATCATCTTCGTTGATCATCAAAGTCAGACGAGCCACACTCTTTTTGCGGTTTTGGAGACAGACGTCTTTGATTTTGCGGTCAGTATGAGGTGTAGTGATTCGTTTTCTGCCACATTTCCCACTGTGATCCAATTCAAGGGGCAGGTTTTGTTTGATTTTCTAATTTATCCTGTTAACCACAGACTTTAAAATACCTATAATGGTTGCTATTTCCCTTTGGGAATGTTGAGTGTTTAAAAATAGTGTCTTCACTTCCGGACATTTTCTTGGGGACGTGTCTGAAGACCTAGCAGTACTGAAAAAACAGAACATTGGACTCAATATGGAAAAACTATTCACTGAAATAAGATATGAAAAAAAAAAATTACAAAATTAATAGATAATTAATAATTACTTACATTTTTGTACAGCTAAGCTGTTAAAACTCATAAATATAATTATTATGTATATTTATTTACCAGAACTTCAATCACGAATTTTCACAAAAAAGCTGGCCACGTGGAAAAAACCTTAAATTTTCGAGGGATGTGGCACTTTGCGAGTGTTGCCACTTCTTAAAAGTATCAGTGGTGATACCAGCAACAAAAATAACGAAGAAATTGCCATCATATCCAATTTATTTAGAAGTAGAGACAACGTAAACATAAAAATCAGGAAATATTGGAACTGTCCCTATTAATATGGCAACCCACTGTACCTCATCGGGAAATGAACTGATATCAAACAGAGCAATTAAATATCTACTAAATGAGCTAATCTACCCACTGACGTACCTTGTAAATCTTTCAATAAGAAAAGGTATTTTTCCCACATGTCTTAAAGTTGCTACGATTATTCCAATATACAAAAGCGGTCCCAAAAATGATATATCAAACTATCGACCAATTAGTCTATTACCTACACTATCGAAAATATTGGAAAAAGTAATAAAAAAACAAATGGTTAAATTTTTGGATGAAAATAAAATATTATCAACGACGCAATACGGTTTTAGGGAAAACCTGGGTACTGGTGATGCTATAGCTAAAGTAACAAATACAATTATAAAAAAACTGGATGAAGGTAAAAAATGCTTGGCAGTTTTTATTGACCTTCAAAAAGCTTTTGATACAATTGACCATGAAATACTATTTTTTAAATTAAAAAAAATGGAATAACACAAACAACTCTAAATCTAATTAAAAGTTACTTAACTGGAAGAGAGCAGTATGTACAAATTGGTAATAAAAGTAGCAAAACTCTATCAATCAAGTACGGTGTCCCTCAAGGAAGCGTATTGGGTCCAATACTATTTCTCATTTATATTAATGACCTTATGAGTCTTCCCATTGAAGGAGACATAATGAGCTTTGCAGATGACACTGTCATTATATTCTATGAACAAAATTGGATAAGCACACATAAAAAAGCGGAGCAAGGTTTGACTGTACTCCAAAACTGGTTAAAAGCAAACTCCCTTACATTAAATGTGAGTAAAACTAAATATCTAACTTTCTCTAAAACCAAAAGAGGTCAACCAACTAATGAGCATACACTCAAATTACATGAATGCCTAAACAAATATCCGCAATGTTCTTGCCCGCATATAGTCCAAACTAAAACAATTAAATATCTTGGGATTGTAATTGATGACAAACTTCATTGGGATGCACACATCGAAGGAACCTCAAAAAAGCTAACAAAACTCATCTATTTCTTCAAAAAATTACGAAATATCTTATCAACTACAGATCTAAAGAGAGTATATTATGCTCTATGCCACTCTCTACTGGAATATGGAATAATAGGATGGGGCTCAGCATCATCAAACCATATTAAACTACTAAAGAAAACTCAAAATTGGATCATAAAGACCATATTAAAGCTCCCCAGAAGGACGCCAACTACTGATATTTTTAATCTGTTTGATGTTCCAAGTTTACAAAAAATCTATGCTAAAAATATTCTAGTTCATCACTTAAAAAATAAACCAGAGGCAAACCCCTCTCACGATCATAAAACCAGAGCCAAGCAAACAGACATGCTAAATATTCCTAAATGTAATTCTACCTTTGGACAAAGAAACTCTGAATTTTTAGCAATTAAGGGCCTTCCTTACTAGCGATCTCAATCGTTGTATGGAGAATCATGAATTGTCAGATTCAAACGACAATCTAAGTTATTAATCGTCAAAATATCGATAATGTAGCCACGCTAGGCTATCATAAATACATTTTTCTGTCGAGATATATGTTTTTACTAACAATTTATTTTCGTTAAATACTATATAATGAACATCTAAGAATTCTCCTACTCATTCGGCTCTATGAGGTGGCCGTGAATGCACGCTTCCTACGGTCCGTCGTTTCAATCTTTTTTCAAAGTTCGAAATTCCGCGTAATTATTAAACTTCCATGTGACGTTTCAACAATATTCCACTCTATGCGTTGCGCGTAGGGACTATAATAGTGTGTCGCCTTTTTTATGTTTCATCTGTGCGTTTTCGTCGAAGCTGTGTAGTGTCAAATAGTATTATTAAGAATTAATTTATTGTTAACATTTTTTTGGGTTTCTAGATAATAAACAATTTGATATTATTAAGAATTAATATATTGTTAACATTTCTTCGGGTTTCTAGGTAATAAACAATTTGATATTATTAAGAATTAATTTATTGTTAACTTTTTTTCGGGTTTCTAATAAATAAAGTAATAAACAATTTGATGTTTTTAAAATATAAAAGTATATAAAATATTCCAGCACTTACAATAAAATAAAAGAAACACATCGTATAAAAATGTTTCAGTCGAAAAGATCGAATGCCGAAATCACTTACTTCGAAATTATTGCAAAAAACTTAGATCACTATCAGAAGATACAAAGTATCCCTTAGAATTGAGGAAGATTGTGTCAAGCCGTATTTTACGCCTGAGAACGGCTGTACGTTGTGCAATAACGTACCGGAAGGCTATAAATTGTAGTCAAGAGGAAAAATAAAACAGTTTTATTTGGATATATTGAATGGTCCAAAACACGTATTTGGAGACCACTCACTATGCAAGGAACGGGCATACTTTTGCAAACGGGATACTGGCGACACTAATTACGTACCCAATATGACTTCGAGCTTGAAAATACCCAGAATCATGCAGCACGTTCGATTTTTGGCATCTAATGCTCGAAGTTTAATACGTGATGTAGACAGCAAAAATGTGGAGTGTTATAATAATGATGTGGCTAAATTTGTTGGCGGAAAGCGTATCAACTATTTTCTAAAACGGTCCTACAATGGAAGGTGCGCTGCAGCAGTAGTGGCGTTCAACACCAATCGTCCACACTATTCTTTGCATAAATTTGCAACTGGTAATAGTCCCGGAAAACTCATAAAGAAATTAGAATTAAAAAGATTGCAGAAAAATAATCAACAAGTATTAAGTAAAAAAAAGAAAAGAAAAACCCTGCAGCTCGCTCCAGCAAAAGATCAGCATTATGGTTCCAATGCAGAAAAACCTGATATGGACCAAGCATCAGTATGAGGCAGCCAAAGATGATTTTTTAAAAGGCTTTTTACCATAGCCAAAGATAGGCAAGCAATTAAAAGGGCGACAGTACTTCAAGCATCTAGTGGAAAGTGGATCGAGATGCGCCGCAATATGATTACGGCATCGTGGTTTGGAAAAGTGTGCAAACGGCGGCAAAATATCAGTTGCGCTCCATTAGTCAAAAATATACTGTATCAGCAATCCTTATCAAATATTCCTTCAATTTGACAAGGACAAAAACATGAATACAATGTCCTGAAGGAGCTTGCAGGACTAAAAAGCATTACCATAGAAAATTGTGGTCTTTTCATAGATGAAGAGTATCCGTATATGGGTGCGACCCCAGATGGAATTTCTTCTGAAGACACCGTGATTAAAATTAAATATCCTTTCGCAGCATGCTCATATATGAAGCAGTATAATCCGAAAAAATTACCTTTTGGAAACTTAGCAAAAATGGAGGAATGCTAGTAAATACATCTCACGACTGGTTTTACCAGGTTCGGGGCCAATTTCATGGAACAAAAAAGATATTTGTATGTTTGTTGTATGGATTGAACTCGAAATAAAAATCGAAAAATTTTACGGGATGACGAATTTTGGCAGACCTAATATGGTTAAACAGCTGAAACGCTTTTACAATTTTTGCATGCTACCCGAATTAATTGATCCTCGAAATAATCGCTGCATGCCTATTTGAAATCCTGAGTATTTAAAAAAGTGCATAATACCGAAAAGAAGTAAAGTAAAATTGGTTTCAGCTAAAACCAAAACATGTAAGAAGGAATTGTTAAGAAGAAATCAATAACATTTTATTTCATTGAAGTGTCTTCAAAAGAAATTTTATTTATATTCCTAATGTATGTAGTCCACATATTTAGAGACAGGGAAGAGGGGGTTGGAAAGTTCCTGGCTATTCAGTATTCAGATCTAGTCACTAAACATATCTACGCCGTTCTCAAGCAACTTTCAATTCTGAATTATGGTCTCTCACCAGGATAATACTGAACGTATCTTCCACTTTGGAACGAGGTACAGATTCATTATATGTACCTATATAAAAAAAATGATTTTACAATATGATATACTCATATAAATTAAATTAAATTTATTTTGAATCCGTGACCTCAAATCAAACTAGACAATTTAGTATTAACAGTGCCCGTCCGCACTGCGAAACCAGGCAGGAACAAAGGCCAAGCCTTTTGTCACTCTTTATGTATTACTATGTGTACCTTTGTATGGGTACAATGGTACACATAGTAATACATCTCATCTATGTATGTATCAAAAAAAGTTCCAAATAAAAAGTTATATTAAATGTTGTTACTGAGAACCTCCTCCATGAATCAAGTTATCGTTATATTGCATTACATTCTAAAATATATTTTAACATACTTTTCATAATCACAATATCTTTAATTAATAATAAATTGTTTTGCTCTGTGCGTGTTGATTTTGAATGGAACGCACCTGCCAGCTGCTGGTGCAGCGAGTTCGATATTCGAATTCGAGCTAGAAACATTTAGTAGCGAGGGCCGTTAAATTATATAATAAACTCCCTCTCAACATCAAACAAAGGAAAACGAAAAATAACTACATTAAGGACATCAAATCTTGGCTAAAGGAAATATCGGAAGAAGAACTAGCTAATATATTTAAAACATCATCTTAGTTGCTGTAAACGTATACTAACATATATAGTCCCCCTCAGCACAGGATCTCCTAGTGAGGAGGACTTCAATGATCTGTTTTAATTTTATATATATATATTTTATTTCATGTGCCATACAAAAATGTACCTAATTATTTAAAAAAGTAACTAAATAAAAAAAAAAAATATAAAAAAAAAAATGTAAATGGCACTAGTGCCGTAAATTCTAAATAAGTAAATATTACAAAAATAAAACTTTTCACCAGTCGTTACTGTAGTGTGGCAATGAGGCTTCCTACCCACTGTGTGGGCAATACCATATTGTATTTATTGTTTTTGTGTTTAATTCGTAGAACTCCATTTAATTTTTTTATAAATTTAATTTAGATTAAATTTGATAATATTATTATTAAGTTCTGCAAGTGTTTTAGTTTTTTATTATTGTGACAGCTGTTTCGGCTTACAAGGCCATTTTCAAACTGTGGTTAGTCCACATTGAGACGACGTATTTATGCTATTTCAAATGTAAATTTTGAAGGTGATTTATTATGTAACCAGTAATAAATCACCTTCAAAATTTACATTTGAAATAGCATAAATACGTCGTCTCAATGTGGACTAACCACAGTTTGAAAATGGCCTTGTAAGCCGAAACAGCTGTCACAATAATAAAAAACTAAAACACTTGCAGAACTTAATAATAATATTATCAAATTTAATCTAAATTAAATTTATAAAAAAAAAAAAAAAAAAAAAAAAAAAAAAAAAAAAAAAAAAAAAAAAAAAAAAAAAAAAAAAAAAAAAAAAAAAAAAAAAATAAAAAAAAAATAAAAAAAAAATAAAAAAAAAATACCATATTGTATGGCCAGTTCAGAATAAACTCCCTTGCAAGCTGATGTGCCTTTCAATTATACCTCCGTACATTACAGTGGCGACGAGGATAAAATTACATTAAAAAAAAAAATCTCGTTTGTATCGTAGACAACATTACAGAATGGCCAAGTTTAACGATTTTGACATTGTGAACGGAAATTGGACCACGTATTGCGAGAGATTGGAAAGTGTGTTTTTGGTGAATAAGACGGATCAAGAGTTAAAAGTACCTACATTAATCTAAGTGGTTAGCGATGTTGCTTATGAACTGATGGTGAACTTATGTAGTCCGGCGAGACCTACTGAAATGCAATACAAAGATCTTAAAAAAGTAATGCAGAATCATCTGCAGACGAAACCGTCGGTGATGGCGGAAAGATACAAATTTCGTCAAACCCGGCAGCAGCGGGAGGAGTCCATCTCGCAGTATGTCGCGATGCTGAGGAAGCATGCACTATTTTGTGAATTCGGGGAAAACTCTACGAGAATTTGCGGGATCAGTTGGTGTGTGGAATTCGCAGCTACATGATAAGACAACGCCTGAGACGCTCACATGTTCCAAAGCCGTTGCGTTGGCTAGCACTCTGGAAGCGGCAGAGAAAAATGCAGCGGACGTGGAAAGCGCTGTTATGCAGGCAGCAGGAAGCAAGGAAGTAATAGCTGGGCTAGGGAAGTGAAACTCAGGGACGAAGCAGGGTGCCGCACGCAAGAGCAGCTGCCGAGTATGCGGAGCCCAGAATCACGAAGAGACGAAATGCAGGTTCAAGACATACATCTGCAGCTGGTGCAAGCAGGAGGGCCACCTGAGGCGTGTTTGCCCCAGGCGAGACTCAAACAGAGCAGGGGGACAAGGGATTAGTGCTCAAGTGAAGAAACAATACTTCTTTTTTGTTGTTTGTTTTTGGGGTGTTATGCCGTGTTGCGCTAACTCCTTCTTTAGCCGACGTTTCGGACAGCGTTGCAGTGTCCATCATCAGGGCAGATCCGGTAGATCCGAAGATGTGGAAGATCTTCGGATCTACCGGATCTGCCCTGATGATGGACACTGCAACGCTGTCCGAAACGTCGGCTAAAGAAGGAGTTAGCGCAACACGGCATAACACCCCAAAAACAAACAACAAAAATGCTTTTGGCCGTGAGAATCAAAAAACTTACCAAACAATACTTCGTCAAAGAAGATGAGGAAGAGGAAGAAGCGATCCTCCAGTTATTCTTACGATCATGCCACTCGGTATGTAAATAACTTATTTTAGAGGGTAGATCTCTTATCATGAAGATTGACAAGGGAAGTGCAATTTCATGTGTCAATAAAGTCACGTATGAACAATTATTTAAGAGTTTGCCAATTAAAAGATGTAATCTCTCATTCAGATTTTATAATGGTTCCAAAATACAGCCTCTTGGGGTTATTCAACCACATGTTTCTTGTAACGGAATAAATAAAATATTGGATTTGTACAATATTGACGGAGGCATTACTAATTTATTGGAGAGGCAGTGACTTGTCGAATTAAAAATAAATATTCCGGTTTTAGAATATGACAATACATAATTTAATTAAGAATGATCAAAAAAATATTTTCGATGTTTCTAGGTATAAAGACATGTTGGGAGAAGGCTTGGGGCGATTCACGGGTGGCCTGGCAAAATTGCACGTACGGCCGGGCGCGCAACCAGTCTTTTGTCGCGCACGACCGCTGCCTTACGCGCTGAGGGAGCGCGTCACCGCAGAGCTGCAAGCAATGCAGGCTGCGGGTGTGACTTCGGATTGGGCTACTCCCTTGGTACCGTTTGTAAGAAGGACGGCTCTTTGAGGGTTTGTGCTGATTTCAACATTACTTTGAACCCGGTCTTATTGGTCGATAGGCATCCCTTACCCAGAATAGATGAGTTATTGGCAGGTTTGAATGGTGGGATTTATTTCGCGAAAATTGATTTATCACAAGCTTATAACCAGATTGAATTAGATGAAGAATCAAAAAAATATACAGTAATTAATACACATCTTGGATTGTTTAGGTATAATAGATTGGTGTACGGTTTAGCTTCCATCCCGGGAATTTTTCAGAGAAATGTGGAAAATTTATTTAAAGGGATACCTTAACGCTTTTGTTTTTATAGATGATATTTTAGTAACGGGAAAAACTCTCAAGGAACATAAGGCGTCCATTATGTTCGGTTTTAGAGGTATTACAGAAAAACCGGTTGCGCGTGAAACAAAATAAATGTGTTTTTTTGGCGGATCAGGTATCCTATTTAGGGTTTGTAATTGATAGAACAGGACAAAATGTTGTCTTGACTCTCAAGACAAAATAGAGGCGGTATTGAATATGGCCAAACCAACAAATATCTCAGAATTGAGATCTTTTTTAGGTCTTCTTTCTTCTGGAAACAAATCACCGACTTTGAAGGTAAAGCTACCCCTTCTACCAAGCTCGAGTTTTGACAGTTCAAATCCAAAGTATGCAAGAATGCGCATGCGCCGTGCCGTAGAGACTTCCGTAGTGACGACTCTGAATACAAATATTTTAGAAATCTTCTGGAAGGTAGCTTCCTTATAAAGTGATGTCACACCGACTTTAGACGTGTCTCTGAAAATAAAACTGAGGATAGGAAGGCTCCTTGAGCTAAAGGATTGACTACGGGTGTAAGTGACCATTGACCGCCTTAAACCAGTCTACATTGACTCTGAACCCAAGATAGATGATAGATTTCTGTTGTTACTGTAAAACATGAGAGTCGAAGTTTGCCCGGAATTTGGAACTAAAACATACCACCGAAAAAGATGTACAGAAATTCACAAATCTTAAAAGGTAATCACGAAAGACATTTCATCATTGATACCATCAGAAAAAAATGAAATTTCATTCATAATACTAATTTAGAATAAAACACAGGTATTTTAATTACAAGTAGGCAACATCAGCAAAATACTATGAAGAATGCCCAAGATTACATCTGTGCAATTGCAAAGGATTCTTTTCGAAACATTCTCAACGGTTACATTACAAGAAATGCAACGAGTCGCGTGAGAAAGGTTCATGTGTAATTAATGTAATGGGAAGAAATTTAACAGGCTTTGTGCATAATAGAGCTAACAACGATAAGACATACAGTTTTCCCCGTATTGAAGGACAATAATATTATGAAATCCATACAGTATGATGAACTCCTCACTGTGTTTGGAAATAAACTTTTTGAACAGTATAAAACACACCAACACAACATAATTAGAGACCTGACACTACCTGAGATTGCTACCAAAAATATCAATAAGTGACTTTGCGTCTATATGTCAACCACAACATTTTGATACAGCATTCAGCGCCCTACGAGAATGTGCTAAATAGGATAGATCAATCATGTGGTTTAAAACTCCAGCCATTGCCAGTAATCTCATAATCTCAAAAAACTACGGCAACACTTCAACGAGCTACGACCTTTTGAAGGCACCCACCATGGTGAAGGACGACAATTTGTCTTCAAGGACCTTCCCACAGCTACACACGTTTTTCTGAGGGATTACATCGTCAAGAGCCCACTACAACAACCGTACAGTGGCCCTCACCAAGTCATCCGCCGAAATGGAAGGACATACACCATCCTAGCGAAAGGAAAGGAAGTCACAGTGGTCATTGACCGCCTTAAACCAGCCTACATTGCCTGTGAACCCAAGATAGATGCAACGGCACCGGCACCAACCCTTACTACGATCATCAACAAGCAGGATCGGACTCACACACGTTCTGGAAGGCATGTTCGTTTTCCGAACCACCTTGATGAGTTGACTAGCTTTTCTTTCCATCGCAGCCCTTAACCGTGCTGCTGGAGGGGGAGTCTTGTAGTGGCACGCAACTGATATAGTATCCAAAATATGCTACAATAGTATTAATATAAAAAAGATTTAACAAACTACCCAATTATTAATTTATTTTTAATATTTGTGCATATTTATACTGTAATAGCGAGTTCCAGTGCCATCTAGCGTCCAAATGAGAAGCTACTGTATGTACCTAGCGTGGGTCACTTTCTTTGCTATACAGACAAAGGATATCATACAAAATTACCATTTTTCACATGTGATCGCTTCAAGATCATATTTACAATTTTATTATACAAACATTTCTTATTTTTTGTCGTATCTTGACAAACTAAAAATCTAGTTGTCAAGATACAAATTGTTATAACTACTATGTAATTATAATACAGGCGAGCTTGCAAAATCTTTGTAAAGTCTAAATTTTAAGCGTCCACCTTCAGCAAGCCCACCGACAAAATGAATGAAACATTTTGTGGTGCCTTATGTACTCTCATGTAGCGTGGGTGAAATCCCCCACCCCTTTTCGGTCGACAGCCAAATGTCGGGTGAAAGTCGACCGAATAGGATATGAACAGCGACATAATTAAAATAAATCAGTTCATCTTCACCAACAGAACAAGTGTTTTACTACTTTCTACAAGTGACTCCTGCCCTCCACCTGCCTCACCTTGCCTAGTCTTCTGTGCCAAATCTTCTGGTGTTTACCTCTTCAAGACCAGCCGGCCCTGCTAGGAAACTGCCAAACGCCAGAAGCGAGCAGAGACGACAGCACACCCAGTGCCCAACATTCACCGAGCACCGGGTGCGGGAGGCAGATTGCCTCACTATCACTATCGGCCGCAAAGGAGCATTTTCATAGGGTGAAGACACGGTTTGGACCCGGCGCCCAAATCTACAGTCTTGTGCGGACTCCTGTCCAGTAAAAGTCGTCCTTCGAGCCGGATTCTCACACGCCTTCAACCGGGATGTCTCCTCCAACTTTACGGTCGAAACGGATGCAAGAACAACATTGTGAACATCTTCAATAACTTTTGCAGACGCCCCGGACGCTGGGTCTCAGTCCACGGGTGCGGTTCATGACACGCCAGACGTAACCCCCATGCCCACTCCCAGCACTACTCCTGAGATGGCACAATCTGCAGATGATGACTCACCGCCCTCCACATCTCACGAGGATGCGATGGAGTCATTGCGACAACAGCTTTGCAGTCAAACCGAGCATATTGAGAGACTCAAAGCAGCTCTTCAATCAGCTCCAACACCAGCAGCCCCTGCCCCTCCTGGACCAACGATACTCCCGTACCACTGCGCTAACAGGAGAATGGCGCGCCGGCACAGCCAGATGGCCAACAGCAGCCCGCAGCCAGAACGAGCTCCTCTTTGGCGATATTCCCGCCACAACCAACTGCGGATGAGACGGCCCAACATACCCGAGCCTGGGTACAGCCCGATAGCTAGCCCATTGCTCAGCTGACCTCCGCCCTGACAGAAGCAATCAGAGCTTCAAGGGCTCAGTACAGCCCCCGTCCCACAATCGGGGACGATCCACGAATGGCGGCCCTTATTGCCAGACAGTCTATGGCCAAGGACCTGCCTCCCTTCTCGGGGGATCCACTGGAGTGGCCCACCTGGAGGGCACAGTTCACTCAATACACCTCAACATGTCAGATGAAGACTAGTGAAAACCTCATCAAGGGGAAAGCCCGAGAAGCAGTCGGCCCCCTACTGATGGACCCTGCTCAAGTTCCTGAGATCCTGGCCGTCTTGGAGCAGCGATATGGAGGGACAACTTCACTCGCTGCTCTGATGCTGGACAAGGCAAAAAAGCTGCCTCACCTCACTGCTGAGGCCTCTCTGGAGGACATCGCAGACTTCTCCGGCACTGTGCATAACCTGGTGGCGTCACTCCGCTCCCACAACAATGAGGGCTACCTCACCAATCCAGCGCTGCTCAGTGACATCGCCGGGAAGATGCCATGCACTTTGCGGTTGGCGTCCTCCTGTCCAGTACAGCGGTCAACAAACTAATCGATGTCAAAAACAAGGTTACTGTTTTAATATCTGCTCTCGATGATACCGCAAGTCGTGATATGCTACGCGTTTACCGCATTGGAAAACCAAGTGATGAAAAACCAAGAACACTCAAAGTAGAATTCAACAACTCCACAACATCCTCCAACCGCGTTCAATCATCCATTAATTACCCATTTTAAATAATTACGCACTATAACCAAGAACCCGGCCACCCCTACTAAATCACGAAGCGTAATCAGGAGAGATGGTAAAAGATGCAAGTTCAAAATTTCCTATATAACGTTATTCCTTTTGCCGCCATTTTGGATTTTTATGGTCAAAAGGTATATTTTTATGGATTTGACTTTTGCGAAAGTTTTGTTTCAATGTAAATACGCATACATTTCTTATAAACAATTCAAGCAACAAACAGTCGAAGGAACGCGTCATTTTGATTTGAAACGGTAACCATCTCACAGTCATTTCATGCAATATTCGACTCTAGAGACTTAGGCCAGCGCCACACTTGACGGAAATTCCGTCGCGGATCTTTCGCGACGGTACGCCAATACATGTAATTGCATATAAATTACAAATAGCGGGCACACTACGTGGAAGATCGGTCATTCCGTCGCGGACGATTGGTCGCTCCGTGGCGGACCGCCGACTCTCGCGTCTGCTCCGTCCTCCGCGCACCGATCTTCCGTCGGCGGAAGATCGGCAACGTCGCATTCCAAGTATTTGTATGCATCGCGCCACATTCGGCGGATAACACGCGGCGACGACGCACGCACAGGATGTTCGACACTGAACGATTTATTATCGAATTTTTTAATAGAGTTTGCCTTTGGGACTCTAGAGAAAAGCCGGATAGAACGGCAAAGAAACGAGCATGGGAAGAGATTGCAAAATTATTTTACGACAATTGGGATAGTGAAATAGTAAAATGACAGTCATTCAACAGAGTTTAATTACAGCAATGAATAAAATGCAACCATCACCTAATGAAGTTGAAGATGCCGACACGAAATTTTTACTTTCCTTACTTCCTCAAATCAAGAGCCTGAATGAAAGACAAAATTGTGAGTTCAGAATCGAAGTGATGAATTTGATTTATAAAATCAAATATTGTAACACATACAACATATCACATAATCAAACGTATTCTTACAACCATCCTGGCTATAGTACATAAAAGCAACCACCTACAACATATACAGCAGATGGGTCACTGCCGGTGTACCAAGCATATAGGGTGAGTGATACAGCTATTGGCCCTGCTACAGCAATGGGCCTTTTCAAATTTGAAACCATATAATAAAACTTACTCTATCACATAGCATCCTTCGTAAACATGTAGTGTTACCTTGTCTTTCACTCACAAGTTCAATATTTTACCACCATGCGGCGCTAGTGTAGTTAATGGCGTCTTCTCGAAGTGTCTGCTAATTTTGCTGTCATTTCTTAACATTTTGTTAAGGTATTTTGTTTGTGTTATTTAGATATAATAGTCAGAGAATGTGTTTTTTTGTGATTCCTTCTGATTTTATGTGTAAATCAGTCCTGGATTTGTCAATAGGCCTTATAGGCCGCCGCCTAGGGGCGGCAGAGTTCAGGGGGCGGCACTCGCTCGATTTGGTAAGCCGTGTATGCGATTATAAACAAAAAAAGTCCCTGTGGATAGACAGAGTTTTATAACTATTAGACGATAAATATCATTTTTTAAAGGCGCTAATTCCTAGAACTTTAGTTAGATAGTTACTTATATTTATGCTACTGCCCGGGCGGCAAGGGTAAAGGGTGGCGGCGGATCGGGGGCGGGTGATGTAACAGTCACCCCCGCTACCCGCCCGTACGAACACATAATATACCGTATCACGCGCGCGCCGGGCCGGCCGGCAGTGCACAGCGGCAGTTTCGTGTGTATACTTGTGTCAATTTCGGAAACATCGCACTTGTCGCAACTCGCAACGTTTTCTTCGATTTGATATCCTACCAGATTGTAACGAGTCCGAATACATTTCACTTTTTGTACATTGTTTGTTGGCGAATTTTAAGTTAAGTGGAAGTGCGTTCTTGATTACGCTCCAGTTTCTGTTCACAGGGGTGTGAAAGGTGAGTATGTTAACACAATAATAAATAATACTATTACATATTCTGGTTCTGCTGGGCTAGATAGATAACGCTAACTAAATGATTTTGGCTCGCTAACAGAAACAAAGATTACTAAGTTTCAAAAACATTAAAATTCAGAGTGTCTATGACCTTTATTACAGCGTCATCTAGTCCAGAACCTTTAAAAGTTGGCGTTTTACATATATTTTTTTCTTTTAACAGATTTTTCAAAATACTTCATATTCATATACTGACGAAAAATGAGTGATGGAAGGAAGCGACTGAGTGGTGCTGAGTACAGAAAGATATCAAAATTTAAAAAAGATGAACAACAACATGCTTTTCAGAAAATCAGGAAAATAGAAACTTTTTTTAAAAGTGAAAACAGCAACGATTCATTAAGTATTTCACAAGAGAACTCGGGGAGTGGGAGTAGTAGTAATAAGGAAGATCAAGGTACTGGTATTCCAATTGAGCTGACGAGTATGCATCATCTCAATCAGTCAGATCAGCCATGTTTAGTAAAACCTGTTCGTCCTTCTGATTCCGACATTTCTGACAATGAAATACCTTCAACAAGTGGCAGGAATTTGAGGTAACGCTGTGAAGAAGTGTCTCTTGTCGCGAAAACTACTGAAATACAATCAATCACAAAACTGAACAAAGATCCAGCCTTATGGGAAATAAAAGATTCGACGAGAGACATTGTTGCAAGAAATGGTTTCGAACAAAACAAGTTCTGTGATTTCACAAAAAGTGGGAGAATGTATTCCGATCATCGCCGTTATTTACAAAAAAATCTATTTTTCAGAAAAATGAAAAATAATGAAGTAAAAGAAAGGAATTGGCTTGTCTATTCGGAAAACAAAGGCTCCGTATTCTGCGGACCCTGTTTGGCATTTGGAACTATTGAGAACAGGACCCAATTTGACCAGCAAGGTTTCAATGATTGGAAAAATGCAGAAATTCGAGTAGCTCAACACGAAAACTCTGTTATGAAAATAACATATGATTATTACACTAAGTAGGAACCTGTCAAATCTGTGATTTATCTTGTCTATTGTTTATGCTCTGGCAACAAGGAACTTTAACAGGAAGTGAGAAAAAATTCAAGATGGCTTCACTTCCCGGCCGGTCAGAGGACAGACAGGGTGTCCGGTCGGGGGGTCAATTATTATTTCTGGAGGTCTGAGGATCTAATCGAAAGTTATTTCATGGATTTGCGATTAATACTGAAATGTTCAGTTTGTGCTTCGAGATTAGAAGTCTAGTCATATTTCCCGCGAGTGGAATTCGCCCCGGGTGGCGTGAATAATGAAAACGTTTTTTACCATGTGTGGCCATGGGGGTAATCCGAGTTTATCCAAGCGATCGGTGATTATTTCTGCCGATAAACTGTTTTCGCCGTGTGCATTTTGATTCAGAGCATTATTAAGTTCCACCTTGCCTCGTGGAAGGGCAACTCACGGATTAACCGTCTACTCTGGGCTGGACCACACTGGGCCGTTGGCCAGCCACATTCTGATGCCGTCTACTCCTCTTGGCTGGACCACACTGGGCCGTTGGCCAGCCACATTCTGATGCCGTCTACTCCTCTTGGCTGGACCACACTGGGCCGTTGGCCAGCCACATTCTGATGCCGTCTACTCCTCTTGGCTGGACCACACTGGGCCGTTGGCCAGCCACATTCTGATGCCGTCTACTCCTCTTGGCTGGACCACACTGGGCCGTCGGCCAGCCACATCCTAATGCTGCCGTCCTCTAGCTACATGGCTGATTCATCTACTCCGCCATTCGCGGCACTCAGTGTTCGTTCCTCATAACTACGTACGTACTTATTATTTTAGACAGGGTAGATAGATTCTACGTTCTGGTCGATGGGGGTAAGTTTTCACCTTTTTGTATTTCACTGTGAAATTTATCAAATACAACTTGTTACGGTCAGTCCAAAGTTTAACCAGATTACTTTCATTCTATAACCTTGCAACTTCCTTTCAAACATCATGTAGATGGGATATATTTTTCCCCGCCCTGAATGGAGAATTATGCTCTACCGTCGGTAGGTCGGTTTGGCGAGCTCTTTTCCAGTTCAACCACTGGAAGGGACTCTGGCGCGTTGGCCTTCAAAGACCAACAAAGTCAAACTTGGCCACCCACTATTCATTCAACATAACAGTCAATAATGTACTTAAGAGAACCAAACACAATAACAGCCTATTAACTCAACTATGGGCTAAGTAAGTATCATAACATTGTGACCCATTAATTTACATAACATGCATTCATCCTTCAAACATCATGCATCTATTTTATTTTCTCCCCGCCCTGTGTATTCATTAATATATTCATAACAACTCTCCAAATCATAAGTCCTGTATTCTCGCTTTAAGATCTAGAGGTTTGATTCACGGTTGTATTCAATCTTCACTAACTACCCAACTAAACGAGGAAATTGCTTATTGGAAGAACATTTTAAAGAAGGTCGTTGCTGTAATGAAAGGATTGGCATCAAGAGGTCTCGCTTTCAGAGGAAGTAATGAAAAATTTGGTGACCCGCACAGTGGGAATTACATAATGCTACTTGAATTAATAGCAGAGTTTGATCCATTTTTAGCCAAGCATATTGAAAGACATGCAAACCAAGGATCTTGAACTACTAGCTACCTATCAAAAACTGTCTGCGACGAGTTCATTTGCTTAATGGCTGAGAAAGTACTGAAATGCATTAGTGATGAGATAAAAGAAGCGAAATACTTTTCTTTAATTGTAGACTCTACACCGGATGCAGCACACATAGATCAACTGACACTTGTGATTAGATATGTTTTAAATAATGCAGAGCCATGTGAGAGATTTCTTAAATTCTTACCTTCTGTAGGACACAAGGCTCAAGATATGTTTGATGCAATTACTTTAGAGCTAGAAAAGTTGAACATAAATCTAGAAGACTGCCGGGGTCAGTCATATGATAATACCTCGAACATGTCAGGAATTTATAATGGTTTACAAGCCAAAATTCAAGAACAAGCACCACTTGCCATGTTCGTCCCTTGTGCAGCTCATTCATTAAATTTGGTGGGAACCTCAGCCGCTGAGTCTTGTACAGAAGCCTGTCACTTCTTCATGTTGCTGGAAGAGGTATATACTTTCTTTGTGAAGTCAACCGATCGTTGGAAAAAATTGGCTAATGAAATAGGAAAACGAAAGACACTGAAGAGAGTAAACCTCACATGTTGGTCAGCAAGAGCAGATGCCTGTCGAAGTGTAAGAGATTCCTGGGATGAAGTACTTACAGTTTTAAAAATGATTGAAAATGACGCTACACAGAAACCCATCCCACGAATCGAAACAAAGGGAATTCGCCTTAAATTGGAAAAACTGGAAACGGCATTTATGATCGTATTTTGGAATGCTATTTTGGACAGATTAAATAAAGTGAGTGCTCAGATTCAGAACTCATCTGTTGACGTACTGACGGTATCTGATCTTTATGGATCTTGTTGAAATGATAACAACAATATAAGACTAGTGCTGCCATCTATGTATTAAATATGTAAACTTATATGAAATAAATATTAGTCTATTCTCCATCTTTGATCAAACAGCGTTTCATTACAGGTTATGGGCCGTTCGCTTATAAATCTTCGCGATTTTGTTGTTTTTTTTGTTTGACCAGTATAAAAAACACGATTACAAAACGCGATTGAACTGTGTCGTGACGGATTGTTATAATAAAAGTGTACAACTTTAGTATATCGCAGTTTAAAAATGTCGGCGAACTATCTTGTCAACGTACCCAAGCTAACGGGACGTGATAATTACGACATATGGTGTTTTGCGGCACAGAATTTTTTAATCCTCGAAGGCATGAAGCATTGTGTGCAGCCAGAAGTCGGGATTGAAATAAAACCTGCAGATGATGCAAAAACCAAAGCAAAATTGATTATGACAATCGACTCGTCTTTATATGTTCACGTAAAAGATGCTACATCCAGTAAAGAGTTATGGGATAAATTAAAAAAATTATTCGACGACAACGGATTTTCACGGAGAATAAGTTTGCTGAGAAATTTAATTTCGATTCGCCGAGAGAATTGCAGTTCGATGACGTCTTATGTGACGCAGATTATCGATACAGCACAGAAGCTTTCAGGAACGGGATTCGAAATTAATGACACATGGACAGCATCATTGCTACTCGCTGGTTTGCCAGATCGTTTCTCGCCGATGGTTATGGCATTAGAACATTCAGGAATTCCTATAACGACAGACTCCATAAAAACAAAATTGTTAGATATGGATTCAGCAAGTCATGACGGGAGTGAAGTTAGCGGAGCTTTAGCAATTCGTTCAACTTCAAAGTACAAAGGAAAAAATAATACGAATATGTCTATGGCCAGCAAAAGTTATGTTGGCAGCAATGGCAGCACTGGCTTGTCAAAGTCAAACGTCAACAAGCATATAAAGTGCTACAGATGTAAACAAATCGGGTATTACAAGAACCAGTGTACAAATACAGAAAATAACTTGTCAAATCAGATAAATAAGGAGCGAATGCAGTCTAATGCGTTTAGCGCAGTGTTCCTGAGTGGAAATTTTAACAAAGACGATTGGTATATCGACTCGGGCGCGAGTGTACATCTGACAGCAAATGAAAGTTGGATTATAAATGCGCAGTATGAACAAGAAAAAATAATTGTTGTCGCAAACAGTGAAAAGGTGTCAGTATTGTGTTCTGGCGATGTAAAAATCATGACTAAAACAGATAATCATGAGTATGACATCATGGTGAAAAACGTATATTGTGTACCAAGTCTAACAACGAATTTATTATCTGTTAGCCAACTGATTATGAAAGGCAACCGTGTATCTTTCACTGGAAATGGTTGTTCAGTTTATAATAAAAATAACGAGTTGGTTGCTACGGCAGTGTTGGTCAATGGAGTATATAAAGTGAATTTGCTAAAACAAGACTGTTTAGCAGCATCAGTTGTGTCAGGAATGACTTGGCATCGAAGGTTAGGACACATAAACAAAGATTATTTGAATCAGATGGAAAAAGCTGTGCATGGTATATCACTTGATAAAAAAGTTGACATAAGCAAATCTTCATGCACAACATGTTGTGAAGGCAAACAATGCCGGTTACCTTTTAAGAGCAGTGGCCAACGAAGCAGTAATCTCCTAGATATTGTGCACACAGACATATGTGGGCCTATGGAGAATGTGTCTATGGGCGGCTCGAGATACTTCTTGTTATTTGTTGATGATCATAGTAGGATGACATTTGTTTATTTCTTAAAACACAAAAATCAGGCTTTGAAGTATTTCAAGATTTTTAAAGCTCAGGTGGAAAATCAAACAAAAAAAACAATCAAAGTATTAAGGAGTGACAACGGACTGGAGTATTGCAATAAAGAATTTGATGATTTCCTGAATAGTGCCGGTGTGATTCATCAGAAAAGCAACCCTTACACCCCACAACAGAATGGATTGTGTGAACGATTTAATCGCACAATAGTTGAAAAAGCAAGATGTCTACTTTTTGATGCAAACTTAGGCAAAGAGTTCTGGGGTGAGGCCACCAATACGGCAGTGTACCTGCAGAATCGGATTGTGGCAGCGGCATTGGAAAATAAAACTCCATATGAGTTGTGGACTGGCTCCAAACCGGATATAAGTCATATCAGAGTTTTCGGTAGCACTGTGATGGTCCATGTAGCTAAAGAAAAGCGAAAGAAGTGGGATAAGAAAACAACCAAATGTATTCTCATAGGATATCCAGATAATATAAAAGGATATAGGGTCTTCAATCCAGAAACAAGGAATGTAACGACTAGTAGAGATGTGATCATCATTGAGAAAGAATCAAAATCTGAAAATTTAATGGAAGTGCAAGGTCAGAATATTGATTCAGTGGGGGATAGTAAGGAACTTGATGATACAGAACAATGTGGTCAGAATGTTGATTCAGTGGGGGATAGTAAGGAACTTGATGATACAGAACAATGTGAAATTGAACCTGTGCCTAGTCAAGAACACTCAAGTTTCATGGACAGTTTTATAGATAATGATGAAACATATGTTCCCAGTGATTATGAAGATGCAGACAGTGAGAAAGAAAGCCCGCAGTGCCGACCTAACCGGGAGAGGAAGATTCCAGAGAGGTATGGGTTATCAAATCTGTGCGTTGACAGTGAAACATATGATAATGCGGCTGGTTTGTCTCTGCATGACGCTTTAAATGGACCAGAAAAAGAACAGTGGGAGTTGGCTATAACAGAAGAGTTGCAGTGTTTCAAAGACAATGATGCGTGGGAGTTAAGTGATGCTCCAAAAGATGGAAGAGTTGTACAGTGCAAGTGGGTGCTTCATAAAAAGTATGATAGTGAAAATAAAGTCCGCTTTCGTGCACGTTTAGTGGCAAAAGGTTTTTCACAAGTTGAAGGTGTGGACTTTACAGAAACATTTTCTCCTGTAGTGAGACATACTACATTAAGATTACTTTTTGCATTGTCAGTACAACTAAATCTTGATGTAACAACGGCTTTCTTGAATGGTACACTTGAGGAAACTGTTTACATACAAATACCAAAAGGTTTTTCTGAAAAAACACAAAATGGTCAAGTACTTAAATTAAAAAAGGCCATTTACGGGCTTAAACAATCCTCAAGAGCTTGGTATAAAAAAGTAGATGAATGTTTGTTAAGCATAGGTTATATTAGATCTAAAATAGAACCATGTATGTATACAAAAATGAAAGATCAGTTTAAAACTATTGTCGCATTGTTTGTAGATGATTTTTTTGTTTTTTCAAATGATACTAATGAAACTAAGCATTTAAAGGATGTCTTAACAAGTCATTTCAAAATAAAAGATTTAGGAGAAATAAAGAAATGTCTGGGTGTTAACATAACTGTTAACAAATCTAAGCAAACAATAATATTAAGTCAGAAAGATTATATTGATCAGCTGTTGCATAAGTTTAATATGAGCCAAAGTAAACCTGCACAGACTCCAATGGAAACAAAGTTAAATGTGTCAAAAAATGAACATTGTGTTGGTAATTTTCCATATCAACAAATAATTGGATGTCTTATGTATTTAGCGGTTCTAACCAGACCGGACATTGCATATACGGTTGGTTTTTTAAGCCAATTTAATAATTGTTATTCCAAAGAACATTGTTCTTATGTAAAAAGGTTATTGAGATACCTAAAATGTACTAAAGATTATGGTTTAAAGTATTCCGCTAGTGGAAGCTCAATATTAAAAGGGTTTGTAGATGCTGATTGGGGCGGAAACATTATAGATAGGAGGTCATACACTGGAATTTGTTTTACTTTATCTGGTTGTGTTATATCTTGGGAAACAAAAAAACAGAATACTGTTGCACTATCTAGTAGTGAGGCTGAATATATGGCCATCACCGAAGCCTGCAAAGAAGCAATTTATTTGAGAAATTTACAATATGAAATAACTCAAAAAATGTATACTATTGATATTTTCAATGACAATCAGAGTGCGCAAAAGTTAACAGCAAATCCAGTTTTTCATAAGCGCACCAAACATATTGATATTAAATATCATTTTTGTAGAGAATGTGTAGCAAATAATATTGTAAATGTTAAGTATTTGCCAACAGCTGAAATGCCTGCTGATTTGTTCACCAAAAGTTTGGGTTCCACAAAACATTATGAATTTTTGGATAAACTAGGTGTGCAAATTGTTTAATT
This sequence comes from Hesperophylax magnus, assembly GCA_026573805.1. Taxonomy (NCBI): domain Eukaryota; kingdom Metazoa; phylum Arthropoda; class Insecta; order Trichoptera; family Limnephilidae; genus Hesperophylax; species Hesperophylax magnus. The sequence goes on from JAIUSX010000084.1 coordinate 14,131,963, forward strand.
TAATTGTATTTATATTGTTAGTTATAGTGGGGGTGTTGAAATGATAACAACAATATAAGACTAGTGCTGCCATCTATGTATTTAATATGTAAACTTATATGAAATAAATGTTAGTCTATTCTCCATCTTTGATCAAACAGCGTTTCATTACAGATCTCTTCTCGAATTTACAATAGCAGAGCGAGAAAACTTTGATTTTTTCGAAAAAAGTGCAATTGAAATGAGCGCACTTAAGCAATATCAGGGCGACATTAAGAGTAAGAGGAACCCTAAGAGAGAAAACTTCATAGACGAAGCATCAAATGAGGAAATTGAAACAACCTCCAGAGACTCTTTCAGAGTCAACACCTTTTTGGTAATTCTGGACAGACTGAGAGCTGAATTAGAAAGAAGACATGGTGCATATATAATCTTTAAAGAAAATTTTTCATTTTTAACAAGAATGAGTGAACTTTCAACACAAAGAGTCTCAGAAAAAGCTCAGTCTCTTGTGCAATATTACTGTAATGATTTAGAAGACGATTTAGTTCAGGAATGTGTACACTAGTGATGCAACAGAGCTCTGCTTCCGCTTCCGCTTCTGCAGAAGTTCCGCAAGTTTTTCACTTCCGTTTCCGTTTCTGGTTCCGCAAACTTTATAACAGAACTCTAAACGGAGAATACAGCGAGGAGCGCGGAGGCGGGGGGCGCGGGGACGACTGGACAGGGGGCAGATCGCCAAACAGTTCACTGCATGGTTCGTGATCGTGGATCTAATATGGTTAGAGCAATGCAGTCGTCAGGCTTTGAGGATGTCAATTGCGCAATACACCAGATTCAACTTTGCATACGAGCTGGTGTTGAATCTCAAGACTGGCTTAAACAACTTGTTGCTAAATTGAAAAAGTTGCCACCCATTTCAGTCATTCCTTGGTCGCACAGGCAGAGCTTACAAAAATCCAAAAGGAACGCCTTAATCAATCTCCTCTTTCTGTCATTCAGGATTGCCCTACTAGGTAAATGTTAAAGTTAAGAAATAATCAATCGTTATATTTTGTTCAAATCTTTTGTTTTGTTTTGTTGGTAGTGTTTGTACATTAATTAACATTAATTTTATTGTAATATAAATTTGAGTAAAAAGAATAATTTTTACTATTACTGGACCGATTTAAAAAGCTAACAAATAGAAAGCTACTTAACATACAATATTAATATTAACCTAAATTAAAATAATTTATTGTATTAAATTCTATGAGACGAATAATTGATGAATTGGCTACACGATTAAATCAAACATTTCAATTTATTTTAATTTCAGATGGAGCAGCACATTCTACATGATGGAAAGGTTTTCAAAACTCAAAGATTCGCTTGTGTTGTACCTAAGCGCAAATCCAATTGCGATGATATCCCCCAAAGACTGGATGAATATTCAAAAATTTGTGCAATTAATGCAGCCATTTGAAGAAATAACAAGAAATCTAAGTAGTTCTCAAGTCAGTATTTCATCAGTCATACCTTTAATTCAAGTTCTTATGGCCACATTACAACAAGAAGAGACGAAACCTGATACTTCCGAACAATTCAAAAAATTTACAAAAAAATTACGTGATGAATTAAAAACATGTGCAAGATTTGGAAACCTGGTGGAAGACGATAAATACACTATCGCAACTTATTTGGATCCGCGATATAAATCTCATTTTTTTACCAGCATCATTACAGAGCAGGTTGAATCTAAATTACTTAATGCAACGATTATGATTAACAATATTACATTTAGAACCAGACAACCCAATTCCATGCAAGATGATGACCGTGTACCTTCCCCCAAAAGAAGCCGAACTCAATTTGCGAATGAAGATGAAGATATCGAAGTGCAGCCTTCTACTTCAAAATCATCATCATCATTACAAATATGTATTGGAATCGATGTTAAGTGTAAATGAAGACCAGAATGAGAACTCTTCTACAACTGACGATGGTGACAATTTATATTTAGAGATACAGTCACATGTTCGTGAGTACAAGAAAGAGAAGAGACTACCTCTCAATGAGGATCCCCTTATGTGGTGGAAAGTAAATGCGCACAAATACTGTTGCCAATAGTTCGCCAATACTTATCAGCTCCCCCCAGCAGTGTACCATTATTTAGTGCAGCTGGTTTAATATATGAAGAACACCCAAACAGACTCAAAGGTGAAAAAGCAGCCAAATTACTTTTTATAAAATATAATTTACCACTGTTTAATTTCGAGTACTAAAAGTACAAAATACAAATTTAATTAAACAAATCTTAAAAAATAAAATTGTGCTTTTTCTTCATAGTATTAACACTTCCGCTTCTTCTTCCGCTAAGATTTACTTTTGACATCTGTTTCCGTTTCTGCTTCCGTTAAGACACTTCCGTTGCATCACTAGTGTACACTTTTGTAGTCACATTTCCTCTAATAAGACGGCAGAGAAACCTGAATCAACATCATTATTGAATCTTTTTAAGTTTTTAAGTAAACAATCTCTGTGTAATGTTTATCCAAACTTGGATATAGCTCTCCGCATCGCACTTTGCACCCCGGCCACAAATTGTTCTGGAGAAAGGAGTTTTTCCTGTTTAAAGCGTGTGAAAAATTACCAAAGGTCTTCACTGTCGCAAGAAAAACTTAACTCTTTGGCTCTTCTGAGCATTGAAGCAGACTTAATGAATACCGTAAAACGTTCCTACTTTGCTCCTGCGAGGTAACTGTGCTCCAGTAAAATAAAAACATTTGACTTTTTCTAGATGGAAGCACTCGCGTATTTTAGTCATTTAAAAAGTGAAATCGGTAAATACTATTCTTCCTTTGGCAACACTAATTATGACAGATTGCAAAGAGTCGAACTTTTTTTGACATTCTCTGTCATGACCTCTGAGTGTGTGATGGACCAAGGTCTTTCCCAAGGTAAATGATATAAACCGTCATAGTAGAGCCATCTATCAGAACAGACACATATGAATTACAGGGAACTGCATACATGTGAGGGAGGATTCCTTTAGGGTCGCAACGGGAGGCTAGATTGCCCAATCATGATAACAGAAAAAAAGGGGGCGCGAATTTCTGACAGGACAAAGAATATTTAAGAGAGGGGGTGTGTTTAAGCTTTGATTTATATGGCATCGACCTTGGAAATATTCCCACCAAATGATTAGGTGAACGCACTAGCTGGATTCAAGGCTGAACAACTTGATATTTTTAGGGGTTCAAAACCCTTTTTAGAGGCGTAGCATCACTGGAACGGAGCGAGATTTGGTGGCAACAGATCTGTTACTCGAGGTTAAAAGAAGAAGAAAGGTTGGCGATTTCTGGCACTCGAACGGGTTAATTTTGGAAAAAATTCGAACATGGTTTTGCACCATTTAGACCCTAATAATCATTCACGAAAGTAATAAAATTAACACAGGGCTTATGGAAGAAGAAAATACATTAAAATTAATGGGTTAACCATTAACAGAGGAATTATGAGCAAGTACGTTCGGTTTTGTTGTGACGGGGGCTTGAGGCCTCTGATTAATGTGAAATGAGATTAGAGACGAAGACAAAAAATATGGGCGTGTGGCAGTATCCTTAGGGTTAACACCCATTATTGCAGAGAGGAATCGTGAAAATTCAGTAATAATTCTTGAAATAAAACTGGCCGGAGGAATAAACAGGATATCAAATCGAAGCGGTCTCGGGCGGAAGACAAAAAAAATAGGTGACATAATGAGTACTGGGACATTTCAACTAGAACGAGTACCGAGGGGACCTTAGGAGATTGAAATAATCGGTGAAAAATGAAATAGTTATACTAAACCAAGGAAAAAGGAAACTAAATGTGCAATGTCGGAGACGACCTTACGCAAGGGATTTAGCATACGGTGGAATGGGAATGATTGTCGGAAGTAATTGGTTCGGAAGGTAGAGGGGGGGAACGGACGTGTACACCATTTAATTGTCAGAGGCAAAGTGAAGATGATCAAAGCTAAGCTCGTGAAAGCGTTAAAAACAAAGCGTACCACATCATAAACAACTGTAGACGGTAGGGGATACTGCTGCAAGTCTACGTTAGGTTGTGACCTCAGTCAAGGGAGATTGCACTGGGCATTTTTCGGCTTTAGACTGGTTAGTATAAAGAGACATTCGTCTATCAGGGAAGCAAACGACAGTCATTAAAGCAATTTTGCGGACACAATAGCATTTTAAAATAAAAGGTCCGGAATTCACACTTCAAAAGGACAGCTTTCACTAGAGCATTATATAGAAAACGCCGTATGGGAATCCGGAACCGCTCCCCAGTCCACGTCTGATCATTTGGTCACATGAAACGAACGCCAGGGTGTTAACCTTTTTGAAATAATCAGAATGGCCTAATTAGCATGCTGCAACTATGACCTAAATAGAAAAGAACATACGAGTCGATAAAGGTTAGAATAGCATATATTTAACGTGATTAATGAGGAAACACGATTATAAATGGGCTGAACTTTGAAAAAACGGGACAGTCTTTTCGTGAATTTTGGGGAGTTACTTGCAGGGTAATTACGTTGCGGTAATTTAATTCAGACTTGGAGAGTCTTTTCCTGAATTTTGAGGAAGTTGGTCACAAATCGCCGGGAACCGTTCAAAGAAAATATACGCGTCGCGCTACGACCTAATCACGTGGTACTTTACTCTCTTGGAAATTTATTCTGGACTTAGAAAATTTTTCTGGTAAAAAACATACAGTTAAATTCAGTGTTTGAAGAAATAATAAACCCTGAAATTCCTTCTCGAATAAAATTAAACGCGATTGTTATGGATTTAAATAAAGTCGCGGATTATAAACAAAAATTGTAATCAAAAAAATAATAAACCCTGAAATTCCTTCTCGAATAAAATAAAACGCAAGTGTTAAGATCTCTCGTTGGGATTTTGATGAAGTCTCGGACTAAAGTTAAATTTATAATTGAAAATCTATATACCTAAGTGTCTTGCTTTCGCGTGTTAGGCTCAATCAAAGCCGTGTTACAACGAAAAATTTTTCAATAATTACTAAGTTAGGGAGGGAAGATCGAAGTGCATTCATTACGGCGAATAGCGAGGGTAACACAATCAAAATTAGGGAAATAAGATTGAAGCTATCCAAAAATTAATCTAGTGGTTATGCGGGTGCTCCAGCCAAGGCAACGGTTGTGTAGATCCCACCTGGATGTTTGCTATTTAGCGGGTAGGAGCTGGGTAAGTGATTTTCATTTCCAATTAAGGTGTACCAGTCTAACCTAGAACGTGCGCTGCTGACATCTGTCGACTAACAATTACCACTAATCCATTTTAATATGTATATAAAACCATCATGTCAATTTCCAGGATTCCCCAACAAGACCGATATTATCATTCGCAAACCTTACCTCATTCCCGAATTTAATCCTCGATTAAACTTCATAGTTGGTTAATGTCTGATAGTGTCGCTGCAAATTCGTATCCCACAAATATGGACTAGTCAGAAGGATTTTTTTTCTCGCGCTATCACGTGATAGGGGTTGCCAACGCGGACGGATCGGACCGACGGGTTGTTGAAAACTATTCCCCCTGACGGGACCGTGTTGAGTGAATGAACGGGAACATGGTCAGCAGTTGGGGCGTCTAGGATGGAGGCATCTTGGGAGACAGGAGGAATAATCATTATTTTAACGTAGGTACAAATGTAGAAGGGCGGAACCATTACAAATGGTGCCATGTGACCAGGTGAATTAGAACTACAAGATGAGTGATCCCTTATCTATTGAAAAAAATAAAAAAAAAACATTAAGACTCGGGAACATAGTTAAAACGGGATAAAATAGATAGATTAGACATTCCAATACTAACGAGTATAATATGACAACGGAATAGAAAAAAAAACAAGGTTAATAACCCAAGTTCAAAAAAAAAAGGTAGACTGAAAGATAAACAAACCATTAGTATCGTGATTTATGACATCGTAGTTCGGAAATTTGGGATGACATCTCATAACTAGGTCATAGCAAGGCCGATGAATAGGTTACACTTGAAAAAAACAGTTACCCTAGTTCCCGTTAGAAATAATAATAACATTCCATTTGTATTGCACAGTTAAGAGTCGTTTCACTTCAAGTACGCATAACTATTATTATTTTTGTAATTGCAAAACTGCGAAAAAAAATAAGTGAGTTAGTTAAATAGATAAAAGAGAAATTTTATTGTGTTACCTAACCTCCGATAAGACAAAGTGATGAATGTACTTCGGAACCGACGATCGTGTAAAGAAGTTGTTGAAGAACGCGGGACCGCTGGGAGCGTAACCATTTAACCTAGATAAAGACAAATAGCGTGGATCAACCTTATTTCAGAAAAAAAAGGGGATACAAATTTATGAAATAATAATAATAACATAGATTCAAGTCAGTGCGTTTAAATCATTTCGGTAGATTTCGGAGAAAAGAGAAGAAATGTCGGCAGATAAACGCCGCACTGGAACGCGACAAAAGAGGGCCGAGGGAGAATTGGAGATGTCGGCTGCCATGGAAAGCACTTCGAGTGGGGCTCCGCAAATGGACATAGGGCAAATAACCCTAATAATTCAGCAAGCATTGGGACCATTGGTTAACAGGATTCAGGAAATTGAGAAGCAAAAGGGAACACCTGTGGCGACGCCCGCCCCAGTGGGAGAGCAAGTCGAGACGAGGAATATTCTGCAACTCGTGGAGATGTTACCGGCTCAAGAGAAACCGACGTTTAGTGGAGGTACCCAGAATCCGATTACATTCCTGGAGGACTTGAAGGATTATGCTAGGCGAACGAAGCGGACCGACATCATGATGCAAATAAAGGAGAGTTTCAGAGGAAGTGCACGAAGCTGGATGAAGTTGTATTGGAGTCGATGGGAGACTATCGATGACTTCGAAAGGGACTTTCTTGCGAATTTTTGGGGCGATATTCATCAAAAAAATTTACGCAGAAAACTTTCAGACGATGTGTGGGACCCAAAAAGGGGTGCATCTATGTTAGCACACTTTGCCAAATATTGGGAGCTCGCGAAAGCGTTGAAAATCACGGACGCACAATCGGGGGTTGTGAACGAAATTATGCGACACTTCCCTAGGGAAACACAAGCTTTGTGGTTCTCCCGATCGCCAGGAACCGAATTGGACGCCGCCGAGTTCTTAAGGAAGCTAGACAACATGGTTTGCGCACCGCAGGATAGGAATGCTGTTAAGAGAGATAGGGAGGGAAAAGAGGAACACGGGAGGTACAAGGATAATCGACAAGCAGTGCGGCCTAAGATTTCGGCGATTGAGGGATCACACACGTCATCGGTCTGCAATATGTGCCGAGGGGCAAGCGCGCACTACAAGTAACACGAACACTACTGCGGCTAGCGAGAAGGCGATATTTTTGGCTGAAAACGCGGGAAACGGAAGCGGGTCGGTCCAGTAGCTCTGGGGATTGCGACTCCTGAAGAAACAAGGGCAGTGACACCGAGGCACAACACAGCATTAAAAATAATGTTAAAATATAATTGGGATGCGAAAAAGGGATTAGGAAAGAATGAGCAAGGAATAAAAATACTTATTAAGGCAAATAAGGCCGTGCGCAGAGTAGAAAGTGAGGATGTAAGGTGGGAGAATGAAAGAATAGAAGTTGACGCGTGCGTGAATTCCCTGCAACATTTAAGTGACGTATGGAATGCCGTAGAGATGAGGGAAAGAGAGAGGGAAAGAACAAACATCGGATTCAATACCATATTTGAGGATGAAGACTACGGTGAGGTGGAGGGGAATAGTGCATTACCACAATTACCCGAGGCTAGGGCACATGTAGATGATATAAAAGTGAATTGTTTGATAGATACGGGCAGTCAGATAACATGTGTCGCGCAGGAATTTTGGGAATGCAACCTGTGTGATCAAGCGCGGTATCCGATCATGCCTGTGACCGCAATGCAGATTAAAGGCGCGATGGGACAAAAGAGTATGAAAATATCTCGCTTAGTCCTAATACCACTACGTTTTGGGGAGATTCAAATTAACACGTCATGCTTAATAGTACCGAAATTAATTAGGCCGATTATTCTGGGGATAAATTGGCTAGATAATTATTCAGCTGAGGTGAAATGCGGTAACAAACGGGAACTAGTGATTACGACAGAACGGGGTAAAACGAAAATAGAAGTATTAAATTCCGGGGTCGTGAAAATCGAGCCAAGTAAGCAGTTTTGTGAGGAAACCATGCATAACACCGCCAATTCCGTCAACGTCATCGAAGGTAGGACAGGTTTAAAAGATGTGGAAAGTCTCGAACAGAAAATAGAAACCGTCGTGGCCGGTTTATCTATAGATCCGGAAAAGGGGGAGAAGCTGAAAATAGTCTTGAACAAACATCGTAGCGTTTTCAGCGAAAGGCCGGGTTTAACCGATAAATATACACACATTATAAAAATGACCGACGAAACTCCATTTGTGAAGAGATCGTATCCGGTTCCATTCGCTTATAGGGACAAGGTAGACGCGAAAATTAGTGAATTAGAAACCTTAGGCATAATTAGCAGGGAAGCCACCCAGTTTTCGAGTCCGTTGACATTTACCCTGAAAAAGGACGGTTCAGTTCGGATTTTACTTGACGCGCGTCAAGTAAAATCGGGAACTAAATTCTAGGATGCAGGCCGAAGAGGAGAAACCACCGTTGACATCGGAAATCTTGCAGCGGTTCCACGGTGTGAAACATATAACTACTTTAGACATCAACAATGCATATTTCCAAATACCTATTAGTAAGGAGAGCCGCAAATACACCGGTTTCGTGTACAACGGAAAGTCCTTTGTTTATAGAGTTTTACCGCAAGGCTTAAAGACATCCGTCGGGTCATTTTCGCGCGCAATGGACAAGATACTAGGCCCAGGAGTAAGGGATTTTACATACGAGATAGGCACTTTGGTAAAACTTAAAAGGTGCACACAGTCGAACTTATTGAGAAAGGAAATAAAGAAGTTCGCGTTAATATATGAGGGACCTTATGTAATCGCTGCCGTGCCATATAGTAACACCTATACGCTGGTAGACCCCAAGACGGGGGAGATAAGGGGGGATTATAGCGCCATACACTTGGCAAGGTATTACCTTAGCGAGACAGAAAAGCAACCGAAACAAATAGAATTGATTGAGATCGACTGACAGGGGATAGGCATGTTATGTTAGAAAAAAGTTCATTTTACTAATTTAGGTTTCTTGTAATCGCATTATAAGTATGAGGTGATTAATATATCATGTTAGAGAATAGTGCCTTGGTGAGATTTAGTTTTGTGGTCGAGTTCTGAGATTATATTCTTATGATCATGTTTAGAATATTTTTACTACATTAACGCTGAGATTTAAGGTACATATAGGGAAAAGCAAAAAAAAAATAAAATTTTTTTTGGGGTTGTCTTTCCCCAACTTTTCTAGGCTGCGTAGGAGTTAGTAAAGGATAAAGGGGCTTTGAGATGATACGTTAAATTTACTCAATCTTGTTACATTAATTTTCGTTTAAGGAATTTTGCGGAATAGGGAGGAGAAACACTTCGCAAACAATCTAGCTAAGTGTCACTAGGAGGGGGAAGGTGAGAGAGGAAGGAATAACGAAAGGAAGCATGAACAAGGACCACAAGGGGAGGGCTGAAAGAAAGGAATGAAAGAAATATTTAAGAAAAAAAAAAAATTTTAAACATGTATACCAAATGGAATACAGACAGGTTGGAAATATATACATAAAATATATACATAGATATATATATAATTTTCTTCAAATCAATAAATTTATATATAAGCATTTGTGAGACACTCACATATTCATAAGAAGGTTGCAATAAGTCAGACGACACTCAAATCACATACACCAACCTTCTGTGAGCCATATGGTCAAGTAGGACCGCGAGATTTAAACAATCTTTGATTTGATCATATGTAAAGGAGGTTCTGGTCCAACTAGGTAGAGAACCACTGGGACACGCGAACAGAAGACAGAAACGCGACAGGGAAGCAAACGACAGTCATTAAAGCAATTTTGCGGACACAATAGCATTTTAAAATAAAAGGTCCGGAATTCACACTTCAAAAGGACAGCTTTCACTAGAGCATTATATAGAAAACGCCGTATGGGAATCCGGAACCGCTCCCCAGTCCACGTCTGATCATTTGGTCACATGAAACGAACGCCAGGGTGTTAACCTTTTTGAAATAATCAGAATGGCCTAATTAGCATGATGCAACTATGACCTAAATAGAAAAGAACATACGATTCGATAAAGGTTAGAATAGCATATATTTAACGTGATTAATGAGGAAACACGATTATAAATGGGCTGAACTTTGAAAAAACGGGACAGTCTTTTGAAACATACAGTTAAATTCAGTGTTTGAAGAAATAATAAACCCTGAAATTCCTTCTCGAATAAAATTAAACGCGATTGTTATGGATTTAAATAAAGTCGCAGATTATAAACAAAAATTGTAATCAAAAAAATAATAAACCCAAAAATTCCTTCTCGAATAAAATAAAATGCAAGTGTTAAGATCTCTCGTTGGGATTTTGATGAAGTCTCAGACTAAAGTTAAATTTATAATTGAAAATCTATATACCTAAGTGTCTTGCTTTCGCGTGTTAGGCTCAATCGAAGCCGTGTTACAACGAAAAATTTTTCAATAATTACTAGGTTAGGGAGGGAAGATCGAAGTGCATTCATTACGGCGAATAGCGAGGGTAACACAATCAAAATTAGGGAAATAAGATTGAAGCTATCCAAAAATTAATCTAGTGGTTATGCGGGTGCTCCACCCAAGGCAACGGTTGTGTAGATCCCACCTGGATGTTTGCTATTTAGCGGGTAGGAGCTGGGTAAGTGATTTTCATTTCCAATTAAGGTGTACCAGTCTAACCTAGAACGTGCGCTGCTGACATCTTTCGACTAACAATTACCACTAATCCATTTTAATATGTATATAAAACCATCATGTCAATTTCCAGGATTCCCCAACAAGACCGATATTATCATTCGCAAACCTTACCTCATTCCCGAATTTAATCCTCGATTAAACTTCATAGTTGGTTAATGTCTGATAGTGTCGCTGCAAATTCGTATCCCACAAATATGGACTAGTCAGAAGGATTTTTTTTCTCACGCTATCACGTGATAGGGGTTGCCAACGCGGACGGATCGGACCGACGGGTTGTTGAAGACTATTCCCCCTGACGGGACCGTGTTGAGTGATGGGCGTGAGAGTGGAATGAAAATTGAGATGCCACCTGGTAATGAACGGGAACATGGTCAGCAGTTGGGGCGTCTAGGATGGAGGCATCTTGGGCATCTGTGAAAATCCACGTGGAGGGGCGACGGCGTGGTATTACGTGAGGATAAGTCCGCAGCGCTATCACATTATCCAATGGTGTCGACCGGGAAGCTGATGTAAGCCAACTGGAAAGCTCCCTTGGCGGAATTACAGCAGCTTCTTTGAGGTGGAGTGTAGGTCTGACGGCACGTGGGAGTTTGAGCTTCATCAGACGAAACCTACACGACACACTTTTCGCGTTAGTATCATGAAATGGGATGCAATTACCTCCCCCATCTAGACTCAGTAAAGTAGTTCGTGCGGAGGAATGGGCGTTGGAGCGATTTCAGAAATGGCGTGATGACTTAATTCGCTTTCTCTCGGACGTGAACGGATCCGCATTGGTCAGGGTACCTTTATGAAATGGGTTGCCAGCAATGGGAGATAGTCTAGCCGCGCCGGAGTCAGCGTTTGATTTCTGATCACCATCCACCGCTATCGTATTGGTCAGTGGAGGAGCCAACGTAGTTTGAAAAAATATTTCGATCATATAGCTTACCCCTTCTCCCCCCCCCCCCCAGAGATGGCAGGAATTACCCGAAAACCGACGCTCTATGCATGTCAATACTATACTAATTTGTACAATAACGAAACTATTTCATGTCCTCGGATTTATCTAAGGTCGGAAAAAAAAAAGAAAAAGTGATTACTACTGTATTAGAGTTAGGCGTACTGTGGGGGACAAGAGTAGGTTAAACGCACGGTCTTATAAGAAAGTTTTAAAAATTTCAATGGTAAGGGGATCACTCACTCTAATTTAAACGAAACGGGGTTACCACAAACATATGCATTAATAGCTCGTTCATATTTCATATGAATTTCAAAACCAAAAAAAAAGCACAACGCTGAAAAAGAGCATTATTGTGAGATAACTCTTAAGATCTTTTACCGTATGTTCCATACGGGGGTCGAAAGGCTTAGCTAGGGTTTCCTTTTAAGGTGTTCCTTCTAAAGGGCGCCTCCAACAGTTTAGGAAAATCGAAGGACAATGACCAGGATGTTACAACATTTTGCAGATCAGACAGGAGGAATAATCATTATTTTAACGTAGGTACAAATGTAGAAGGGCGGAACCATTACAAGTGTGAGCTTGCTGTGGTTTACGTTCTCCGTCAAAATCCATTTGCATCTGAGATTTTTTTGGACGAATAGAGGTGAGTGTTATCTCATTTTATAAGGAATTTCATTAACTAATTGTGGACAAAATATTTTTTAATTTGGTGTGATATTTTTGGAATAATAGGATATTTTCGAGATTGGGTATTCTTTGCACATACTTTTGGGAATACAATGCTCCTGGAGCAATGTACCCCAATGAAGGAATTTATCCCCTAAATATGCAACCTCTCTTAGATCGACTTCCCTGTACTGGTCCTATAGATAAAGAGGCCATAAACAGTTCTTTCTTAGAGAACCTTCAAAACAAAAGAGTCAAATGGACTAACGGCATCAGCCAGAAAGGACGTAAAAAGTTTGTGCCAGGAATGAGCGTTGCGGAGCAATTACTAACAGCATCAGAAGAAAATATTGTGCAACAGATTTTATCAGAAACGACTGGGGAAATGGTAAACATCATGCCCAGCACGAGTTCCAGAAAAACTCGTAGCAATCATAGCTGTAGTGAGGCTAGTGATAAAATGTCATTGAGAGATTCGTCTGAAGGACTTTCTGATTTGGAAAATGAACCACCTAATGCTTTCGAAGGCCAAAATCAACTAGATTTGCAACCGTTAGTGAGAGAGGTGGGCCGGTATGTCGTGTTTTTATACGAAGGAGAAATGTTTCCAGGGGTAATAACAAAATTCGATGCGAATGGGCCCACTATTTCGGCAATGGCCCGTTCATTAACAAATTGGAAGTGGCCAAAAGCTAAAGACGAAATTATATATAAATGGAGCGACGTCCTGGGATGTATAAATCCACCAAAAAAAATGGGAAGACGCGAGTTTTACTCTGTACCCGAGTTAAACCACTTATGGGGGGTTTAACTCATAAATTTGCAATGTTAAATGTTATTTTTTGGAAATTTTATTGCGTTTTCTACTTGATTACCAAAGGACCATGTCTTGCTTTGTTGAAAATTACATTGAAAGTTATTTTTAAATTTAACCAAGCATTTTTTTTACTATGAACCAAAGTTATGTTGATGAATCTCTCAAAAATATATGTGATTTTCATTTATAGTTGCATTTTTCTTAATCCTGGGTCATCTTCCGATAGCGCAAAGTAAAAAAAGTAACGTATTTTATTGCTCCATCGCATAAATAAACGTAAAACTTAAGGAAAGACAAGGTGGAGCAAAGGTACCCTTATCAAAGGAACTACTTTGCTCCAAAAACAAAGTTTTAAAAAATTAAAACAAACCATTAAACTTAAAAAAATTTCCTGTCTTGCTAAAGCTAAAATGTGCTTCTGATGATTTTGTCAATAAAAAAACCCGAAAAAAATTGTAATTCTTGTTATTAAATTTTACTAATTAAATTAAATTGTACTAATTCGTTTGTTTATTTCATTTTTGAATACCTACTTCCTATATTTGAATATTTATTTTGAAAATTGTGTGTCACCTAATGGCAGCCTAAAATTGAGTGATTACGTTTTTTATTTTTTTTTTTTTATGATAGATATTATCGGTGGCAATTTCCAAGAAGGGGGTAGAGGGCGGCGCAAACGAAGTGGCCTATACTTGTGAAAAGTACAAATACGGCCCTGGTGTAAATGATATTATCGGTGGCAATTTCCAAGAAGGGGGTAGAGGGCGGCGCAAACGAAGTGGCCTATACTTGTGAAAAGTACAAATACGGCCCTGGTGTAAATGCTTTATTGTTAGTGTCGTTGCTGTCATTTTTATTCATTTTTTGGTTAAAATTGGCGGTTTTATGTGGGTGTCTAATAATGTCACTTCAAAACATACAATCTATAGTTATTAGCCCCCCGGGCCAATTACTATGATTTTTGGGAAAAAATTAATTTGGTTTATTTTCACAATGGACGAATAATGCGAAAAAAACGACTTCGCTGTGTAAATTTGAAGTGAATCAGACAACAAATAACAGCAATTGGCCGGGGGGCCAATTACTGGGGTAAAGACCTGCCAATTACTATACCATTTTTTTTCCTCAATTTCAGTTATTCGAGCATCATGCCAAAAATACCAAAGTATACGGTCGAACAACTAGATAAGGCCACTGAAGAAATAAGGAGTGGAGTAGCACTGCGGGCTGTTTCGAAAAAGTATAGAATACATAGAGCTACTTTACAATTTACATTAAAAAATCCCACTGCCAAATCCCAATTTGGACCAAAACCGATACTTTCTCAAATGGAAGAGCGAGACCTCGAATATTGGCTATGCGATAATAATAATAATAATAAAATGCTAAGAACTTTTTTCCATAGGAAAGCTCATAGCTCAGAAATGCACAAAATAATTTGCAAGGCAGATAGAAATATTACACCTTTAAATTTATACGATGAGAATGCCAACATTTTTATAAATCCCAACCAGGAACTATTAGATTCCTGGTCAAATAAAATTTTACACGCAAAACACTTCAATTATCTCAACCAAACGTATGTTGACAAATTTTCGTCAAACAAATGGTTGAGTATTGGAGAGTTGAGCGCAGAAATAGAAGGATTTATGCTTGCCATTCAGGATAGAGTCATTAATACTAAAAAATATAGAAAGCATATAATCAAAGATACAAATCAAATTGATGATTTGTGTAGAAAATGTTTGGCTTTTCCGGAAACTATAGAACATACAGAAAGCATATAATCAAAGATACAAATCAAATTGATGATTTGTGTAGAAAATGTTTGGCTTTTCCGGAAACTATAGAACATATATCGGGATGTTCTATATTAGCACCGTCCGAGTATACATTTAGGCACAATCAAGTTTTAAAAATAATTCACCAAAATTTGGTAATTAAACATAACTTGATTGACTGACGTAATACAGTACCATATTATGAATACGAACCAAATTCATTTTTAGAAAACGAATTTTATAAAATATATTATGATAAAACTATACTAACAGACCGAACGATTAGTCATAATAGACCCGATATAGTTTTACATGACAAAATTAAAAAAATAACTTATATCATTGATGTCGCTATTCCAAATTCCTGTAACATTAAAAAATCTGTTAATGAAAAAACAAGAAAATACACAGATTTAGGAAACGAAATAAAAAGAATTTGGCATTCTCAGACTATAAAAATATTACCATTCGTTATTTCGGCTACTGGCATTATACCTATAGCTCTCTCATTAAAAATTTAGGCATATTAGATCTATCAAAAAATTTATATATAAAGATGCAAAAGTCGGTCATTTTGAATACATGTAGGATAACGAAAGATTTTTTAAATATTTATGTTGAGGGATCAGTACGATTTATAGGCCCTGTTAGAAGTTCTACCGAGCCGAACCCTCTGATATGAAAATATCTGGAGTCGGTGAATTTTTTTTCCCATTTGATCTCTGGTGAGTTGACGTGTTGTTGTTCTTGTATTGTTTTGTATTTATTTTACTTATATAATGCACTTGCATAGTGTTGATTGACTAGCTGATCATTTGTGGAAAAGTGAGTGGAAGGGTTTAGTTTTTCCTATGGGGAAGATTTAACCTGGACAACAAAATCGGAAGCATAAAAAATTAATTGGATAATTTGTAGAGCGTCGTTTTTGTGAAAAATCACCTCAAGGGCGCTCATCTAGAAAGGGTTTTCCCCGAAAAAAGGATGACATATTGCACAGTGTTCAATCTTTTCTCAATGAGAACCCTCGTCTAAATCCCTTCATCAATAATAGACCAGGAAAAGGTTGGATGAAAGCCTTTTTAAGGCCTCATCCAAATATAGTGGCAAGATATAGAGCAAGTGAGGCAGTTTCCGGAGCTAGTTCTTGCGTATCTGAAAAAGACATGAAAATGGTTCTCACAGATTAAAGACTATATTTACGAAAAGGGACTTAATCTTGTTTTAAAGGACGCCTTGCGAATTTTTAATGCAGATGAGTCAGGTTTTCAGACATGTCCATCCAGTGGTCGGGTATTTGCAAACAAGGGAGACAAAAACATTTATGCAATCGATAAGGGAAATGCAAAAGAAAGCCTAACTGTAATGTTTACATTTTCTGCTGATGGAAAAACAAACCTCCCTATGATAATCTACCCATATAAACGGATACCTGAAAGAATTGGTATTACAGTTCCTAAAGAATGGGGCGTCGGTCGCAGTGATTCAGGCTGGATGAAGTATTTTACGATTACATGTTTTCCACCCTTACTTAGTACTCAACAAAATTAAACTGCCAGTCATATTATTTGTTGATGGTCACAAATCTCATCTATCATATGAAGTAAGTTTACTGTGCAATCAATTACAGATAGAAATTATTGCACTATATCCTAATGCAACGCGGATTCTTCAACCAGCTGACGTCTCTGTTTTTGGACCTGTAAAGCAAATGTGGAGAAAAGCAGTTCAAGAAACTCTTTCTTCTATCGACCATATAATAGGTAGAATGAAACTACCCATAAATACTATATTATATGAATCCACAGTAACAGACCACTACTCTACAATATTGGAAGTTGGAAATGAAAATAAAAGAAAAGGTGAAACCCTTAATGTACTTATGATGAAAAGATGAAAAATAGAATCGACTGGAATACAATTGTTATCAACATAAAAAACGAATAATGGGAACATCTGTACTCAATTACCGATAGTGATACGGCATGGAATTATTTCACCAATTTTATTCTAAACCAAATAAATCTACACGCCAATCTCATAGAGCTACCGAAGAAAAAAAATACAATCACAAAACCATGGATTACACCTGGACTATTAAAATGTATTAGGAAAAGAGACAACATACACAGAGAAATTAGGAATGATCCAAATAATTACTTACTTACTACATTCTACAAGAAATATAGAAATATATGCACTAAGCTAATTAACCATGCAAAGAATAAATACTACTCAAGAAAAATTATGGAATGTAATAATGACTCCAGAAAGATTTGGCAAATTCTTAAAGAGATAACTTATGCAAAACAATTTAAAGGTCAAATTGAGGAACTCACAATTGATACTCAGAGTGTGACTTTTGACTCGGACCCGAAGACTATTGCCGATCATGCAAATACCTTTTTTACAAACGTTGGATCGAAACTGGCCGGTAAAATAAAAGAAAACATCAACTGCAGCTTTAAAATGCCATCATCAGATGATCTCCCAAAAGAAACTTTAAAAAAATTCTCTCTAAAAGAGGTATTAACCTGTTAACCGGGCGGGACGTATAAATACGAGTTTAATATGAGTATAATAAATATGAGTTTGACACTGTGAATCATAAAATACTTTTAGATAAACTTAAGAGGATAGGATTATCAGACTCTGTCCTGCAATTATTCTTTAGTTATCTAACAGATCGAACGCAATCCGTTAAAATAAACAGTACCTATGGTCGTCCTCAAAAAACGGTCTGTGGCGTCCCACAAGATAGTATCTTGGGACCCTTATTATTCTTAATATATATTAATGATCTATGCAACCTACAAATTTGTGGACAAATCACAACTTTTGCCGATGATACTGTTTTGCTATTTTACGCTAAATCTTGGGATGAAGTCTGTAAAACGGCAGAAAATGGCCTTCGTACTGTTAAAAATTGGCTTGATGCTCACATATTAACCCTGAATACAGACAAAACAAAAATTGACGTTATTAATCTTTTTCCTAGAATTCCCACCAATGAACGTAAAAACATAATTTTAAACAATTCTCATTTGGATCGATCCATTGTGAAGGAAATGTCCACATTCTTAGAAATTCGCATCAGTCAAAACTTATTCACCTTTAATGATAAATTATACAAACAACATAATTGACTCTCGGAACAAATAAATTATAGAAACTGCATAATGGGAAATCCCGCTTCTCCTGAATGACAACAAATGACAACTTTGTCAAATTTGTCGTAGGTCAGTTTTGAGAAATCAAAATTGACAAAAGACCGAACTCGTTAGTGAGTCGATGCTCTAAAAATGTTTAGTGCCATGGATTATGGAATTTGTTGAAGACTTGGTTTTGATTTTTTTTGTTTTTGTAGGAACCACTTTCGTTAGAACAGCAAGATACCCCAAGAAAACAGAAACTGAGGAAAGAAATTTTGCGTTTAAAATTTTATGACAAAAAAAAGTCTTTGACAATAAGGAATTTACAGACTAAAGTAAGGCGTTTAAAACTGAAGCTTTGGTATATTTTTTAATAAAACCGTGTTTTGTATAGCATTCACGTTATAAACTTTTTTAGTTTTATGTTTTATCTGAGTGATGATCAAATATCACCAGAAACGATTCTGATACACTTTATCTGTGACTTCGTGGAAGTTTAGAAACAATATTTAATAATAATAATATTAATTGTGTTCTCAGCAGTAAAGAAGTAATCTGATTTAATCATTCTTTCCAGATATCCAGCATTCAGTCACTACTGAATACTCTTCAAAATAAAAGTTTGCTTTTGGAATCGGATGGGGATACATTATCATCAGTGAATATTAAGGCTAAGGAACTCATATTACGGCAGGTGACTAAATCTCAGGGAAGAGCGATGGAAAAAAAAATACTCCCCAGAACTCTGTTCGTTTGCTTTGACGTTAAACTTTTACTCTCCGAAAGCATACGAGAATGTGAGAGACACATTCGATACATGTTTGCCGCATCCGCGCACGCTAACAAACAAGGTACGAGAGTGTTAACGGGGAAGCTAGGTTTACTTCTGAGGCGTTCCAAGCCCTGAAAATAAAATCCAAATTTTCCGATTTTAGTTTAGTGTGCAATCTCTAGTTCTTGAAGAAATGGCAATTAAAAAGCACGTCGAATGGGATGGAACAAAATATCACGGATATGTGGATTTTGGCACTAGCTTAGAAACCGATTGCTTAGCAAAGGCCACGCAAGCGTTGGTTTTGATGATGGTTTGTGTCAATGGTCACTGGAAAATACCTGCTGGCTACTTTTTAGTACAGAGCGTAAATGCTGAGCAGCACGCATCCATAGTTAAGCAATGCCTAATCAAAGCACGTGACAGTGGCACCGAGGTTGTATCCATAACCATGGATGGTTGTCCAACCAACGTAAGCATGGCCAAAAAATTAGGATGTTCATTTGAAATGGACAATCTAAAAACCACGTTTACACACCCTGGTGGCGACACGGAAGTGGCAGTTTTTCTCGACGCTTGTCACATGTTGAAGTTAGTGCGGAATGCATTCGACGTTAAGAAAGTACTGCACGATAACCAGGCTAATCTAATAAGCTGGCAACATTTAGTGAATTTAAATGCATTACAAAAAAATGAAACATTTCATATTGCAAATAAATTAAATGATCAAATATGATTTAAGATTTTCACGGCCAAAAGTATTTTTGCTATTTGTTTTTGGGGTGTTATGCCGTGTTACGCTAACTCCTTCTTTAGCCAATATTTCGGACAGCATTGCAGTGTCCATCATCAGGGCAGATGTGTTATTTTAAAATAATTAATTATAATAAAATAATAATATTTTAAAATAACACATCTGCCCTGATGATGAGCGTAACACGGCATAACACCCCAAAAATAAATAGCAAAAAAAAATTAAATGATCGGCACATCAACTACTGTAACGGACGTTGCTGGCCACATTATTTCTTTTTATCAAAATTTGTTTACATTTATAAAATGTGCCAACTCCACGCCACTGGCGAAATCCTCACTCCCCGCCACTGCTCATTTTGTATCCCGTTTCGGCCGAAATGGCCTGAAAACTCTGACTCCGAAAAGCATCGGTACCGCATCGCGCACCTACCTCTGCCGAGCGATACGATGTGCAGATTTTCCTATGTACAAATTTACTAAGAAATAACAAATTATTAAATGTTGCAAATGCCTATTTTTTACTTGTACAGTAGAACCCCGTTAATTCGAACCCCGATAATTCGAAAAAACGCGTAATTCGAAATATTCGCAAAAAAAATTTCCGCTGAAAAATTTTTTCATACAAATTTTTTTTTAATTCGAAATTCGTTAATTCGTAATTCGAAATTTATTTTTGTCCGCGCATGAAAATTTGTTCGTGTAATTCGAAAAAATTTGATATTTGCGAAAATAAATCATAATATTTCGTAAATCTGAATCTAAAAGTCAGCCGTGGCGGTAAAACGCCGAAAAATGTATTTTTACGTGGTTATACATCGTCCTAATTAGTATTATTATTTTGTAAATCTGAATCGATTTACACTGCAATGTCGTATTTTTTCAAATTTATTTCGAATATCCGAGTTTAAAGGGCCGAGAAAATACATTTTACGCGGATATATGTCGTAGTTTTACGAGTTTACGCCAAATATCTGAATTTAAAGGGTCGGCCGCGACGAAACTTGGCCGCGTAATTTCGATTTACGCGTAAATATATCGTATTTCATCACCGCGACGGAAATCGGACGCGAAATTTCAATTGACGCGGAAATATATCGTATTTTTACTAACTTTACTTCGAATATCCGAGTTGAAAAAATACGGCGCGACGGAAATCGGCCGAAAAATTTCGATCCATGCCGAAATATGACATATTTTTACGAATTTACTTCAAATATCTGAACTTAAAAGGCCGGCTGCGACGAAAAACTGCCGACAAATTTCGATTTACGCGGAAATATACCATATTTTTACGAATTTATTTCGAATATCTGAATTTGAAGAGCCGGCCGAGACGGAATACGGCCGCGAATTCTCGTTTTACGCGGAAATATATCGTATTTTTACGAATTCAAATTCAGATATTTGAAATAAAGGGCCGGCCGCGACAGAAAATTACCGCGAAATCTCGATTTACGCGGAAATATACCGTATTTTTACGAATATCTCAATTTAAAGGGTAGGCCGCGACCGAAATCGGCAGCGAAATCTCGATTTACGCGTAAATATATAGCATTTTTATGAATTTATTTCGAATATCTGAATTTGAAGAGCCGGCCGCGACGGAATACGGCCGCGAATCCTCATTTTACGCGGAAATATATCGTATTTTTACGAATTCAAATTCAGATATTTGAAATAAAGGCCGGCCGCGACGGAAAATTACCGCGAAATCTCGATTTACGCGGAAATATATCGTATTTTTACGAATTCAAATTCAGATATTTGAAATAAAGGGCCGGCCGCGACGGAAAATTACCGCGAAATCTCGATTTACGCGGAAATATATCGTATTTTTACGAATATCTCAATTTAAAGAGTAGGCCGCGACCGAAATCGGCAGGAAAATCTCGATTTACGCGTAAATATATAGCATTTTTATGAATTTATTGCGAATATCTGAATTTAAAGGGCCGGCCGCTACGGTAATCGACCGCGAAAATAAAGAAGTAATTGGTATTAATACGAATTTACAACTAAAATACCACTCGGATTTGAAGAGGCGGCCGAGAAAATCGATTTTCGGCGTATTTTTTATTTTTTTTTTTCATAAAATTTCGAATTACGTGGGAATTCGTTAATTCGAAATTTGATTTTTGATGTCCGCTGGATTTCGAATTAACGAGGTTCTACTGTACATCTCCTCAGCGGTAGTTAAATGAAAACTATTTGCGATATGCTACCACTGAGCAGATATTTAAAATGCTGTTTTTTAACATATTTGTGTAACCATTTTTGTACAATTATTTTTACTTTTTTGCCTCTACAAAAATCCAGGAACCTCGTATCATAGTAAATCCTTTCTCTTTCTGAGCGCTATGTCACGGGGGACCTGCGAAAAATACTAACTTAACTATTTTTACAAATTTGATCGCTTCAAGATCATTTTTACACTTTTATTTACAAACTTTTCTTATTTTTTGTCGTATCTTAACAAACTAAAAATCTAGTTGTCAAAGTACACCTTCTTATAACTGCTATGTAATAAAACTATGTAATTATTATTCAGGCGAGCAGTACGCCGCGAACCTTCGTGGGGAGCAGACGACGGTCCGAGCCGCGCTCGAATTTCCGTATTTTGACGTAATCAGAAATTACTACCAGTGGACGCACATTGGTAACAATAAATCTACAAAACGTTGTTTTCGAAAAACTACTCGTGCTTGAAATATAATTTTTTTTTTTTTTTTTTATATTAACTCCACACAGGAGGCCCTGAAGAAAAGAATTTCCCTCAGGGCCTATGTCATCTTTGGGGATGCTGTGTGGAGGGTCTTTTTGTGGAGAGGAAGGAGTGAACATGGGTCTTGAAGAGTCCCATGTTGTAGGAGGGAGGAAACACAGAGGCCGGCAGTTCGTTCCACAGCCGAGCTGTTGAACTTAAGAACGAATCGTAGAAGCGACCCGTTCTCATGTGACAAATGTCAACTGTGTACAAATGTTGGGCGCGCGTTTGGCGTGTATCCCGACTACGCACCAGTGCCGAAGGGATCAATGACGCTAGTTCCTCAGAGCATCTTCCATTGTAATACCGATAGAACAAGGACAGCATACCTACCTGACGCCTGTGCTCTAAAGATTGCAGTCCGTCTGTTAAGATTGGGGAATCTATCAAACGGACCGCCCGTTTATAAATAAAGGGGAGACCAGGGCCAGAAGGCTCTGGATCCATCCAGTAATATGGTGTACCCACTATCGCCTAAAATAGTGATTAATGATGTAATGGAAACAACAAATAATAAAAGTGATGTGATTTCTGGAGAGTGGCAAACCGTGACACGGTCCGGTAAAAGGTCAAGGCTGAACTCCGAAACTAGTGAAACAGGGAAAAAAGAATTGAATGAAAAGAAAGGAATCATTGTGGTACAAGGAGAAAACCTACCTGGAAAATTAGGAATGGCGAAACTACTTTTTAAGGCTGGAATGAAAATGGAGAAATTGAAAATAATTTCCGGTACAAAAATGGAAATTACGTTCCCAAACGATCTGGAAGCCGAAAAAGCTATCAAAAATTCAATTTTCAATTTTAAGAAATGGGAAGTGGCAAAAAAAAAAAATAATGAATTTTCTTTCGGTGTAATACGAAGGGTAGACCTTGATGTGACAGACGAAGAAATCATGGAAGTCGTCAAATCTGATAAAAGTGTGGTTAGCATAAAGCGTTTCTCTAAAAAGGGGAAAGAGGGTCAACTGACGACAACTGTGAGCCTGAAATTCGTGGGGAAAGAGATCCCATCACACGTCTTTATGTACGGGGTCAAATTCGGAGTAGAACCTTATGTGTTCAGGGTAATGCAATGCTACTGTTGTTGGAGGTATGGACATATTGCAAATAACTGTAGCAAGAAAGATATTAAGCTGTGCCCGAAATGTAATGGAGAGCACGAGACCTGTGACCAGGTAGCCAAATGTGTTAACTGTGGAGGAGACCATCCGGCAAATGACATTAACTGTCCAAAGTGGAAGAACGAGAAAGAGATTACACAAAAAATGGCAAAAAAAAATGTTACGCATAAACAGGCGAAAAACTCATAGAAAAGAAGATATCTAACTCAAAAGAATAAGTAAATATTCCAAATAACATGTTTAATAAAGAAATGTGTACAAATCAAACGGAAAAACTACTTATGCTGAGAAACTTAACCCTTTCTCTGCGGGAGACGCACGCCTGCGACGCACTGTACATGCCCTGTACGCGGGTGGCACATCTGTGCGACGCAAAGTTTCTTCGGCGTTATGGGTATGAAACATGCTTGAGCACGGTAAAACTTATACTCCTAAAAAATCTCACATCTTTACACTACTGACATCTTACGATATTTATCCATAATACGTATCCTAATCATCGATACAAAGATTTGAAGGGATCTTCCAACTCAGAGCGAAAAATGAATCAGTTTGAATTCTTCCCGCGTCTTTACACACGTTTGGAACTCGGTTAAGACAGTCATTGCTGATGTCCATGCACCAAATACAATCGACATAGCTCCGGAAATCTTCTCCAAGTTTTTCCTTGACAAAATTGAGTCATTACGAGCCCTAACAACCTACGCTCCACCACCGTATTTTACTAAATGCAATAGAGAAAACCTTTCTGCCTTCAAACCTACATCCCTAGAAGTAAGGAAATTAATTCTTACTTCACCGAACAAGCAGTGTTCGCTCGACCCTATTCCAACGTGGCTACTGAAAAAGTGTTGCAATGAAATTGCTCCCTTTTTAGTTCATCTCTTCAATAAGTCACTTAGCACGGGTGACTTTCCAAAATCCCTTAAATCAGCTATCGTAACTCCATTATTAAAAAAACCACAACTGGACGCTGAAGATCTTTCAAATTACCGACCCGTTTCAAATCTGCCTTTTATATCAAAAATATTAGAAAAAATCGCTGCCTCACAAGTCATATATCACTTAAATTCAAATGAATTATTAACTAAATACCAATCTGCATACAGACGGTTCCACTCCACAGAAACCGGGTTACTACGTGTTTTGTCGGACATAACTACTGCCATTGAGTCGGGTAAACTGGCACTTCTTTCAGTCTTGGACATGAGTGCTGCATTTGACCCGATTGACCATGACTTTCTTATAAAACGATTAGATGAATCATTTGGTTTAAACTGTGATGTTAAGACCTGGCTGACATCGTACCTGGCCAATCGTTTACAAGCCGTAAAAGTGGGAAAAAACCAATCAAATTATGCAACCCTTTCTTCTGGAGTACCCCAAGGGTCCGTTCTGGGCCCACTACTCTTCATCCTCTTCACAAATGATGTCGCTAAAATAATAGAATCATTCGGCCTTCTATCTCACTGCTACGCTGATGACCAGCAAGTTTATTTTTACTGCTTACCAGAAGAAATAAACAGTTTAAAAATTCGTATAACTGAGTGTATAGAAGCAATTACTCGCTGGATGACCTCAAATAGATTGAAACTGAATCCCACAAAGACTGAGTTTCTGTGGACTGCTACAAGCAGACGTCAGCATAACATTGAAAACTCCCCAATAACCATTTCCGGAAGTGACATCACTCCAAAAACGTGCATCAAATTACTGGGTGTCAATCTGGACGTTAATTTTTCCCTTAAAACTCAGGTGAACAGAACTGTAAGCACGGGGTTCTTTCAATTAAGGCAAATTAAAGCAGTGCGGAGAAACCTGCCAACAGAGGCGACTAAATTGCTAGTCAACTCCTATGTTGTTTCACGTCTAGATTATTGCAACGGAATATATGCAAGTCTCCCTAAATGTCAAATCAACAAATTACAATCCGTTTTCAACGCCGCGGCAAGGCTTATCACCGGAGTATCTAAATACTCCCACATTTCAGAGCATCTCAAAAATCTGCACTGGCTCAAATGTCCTGAAAGAATCCAGTTCAAGGTATGCTGGATGGTATTTAAGTCACTTAACGGAATGGCTCCGGCTTATTTATCAGAATTGTGTATTCCAGAAGATTCCAATTCCCGACAGTCAACCCTTAGGTCAGCAACGTCATCAGCTATCGGAAGGTTGAAGGAACCAAAGCGCACACCAGATACTAAGTTCGGTGAGCGTGCTTTTGCCGTGTCAGGACCTAAAGCCTGGAATGGACTGCCACATGATTTGAGAATGATCGCAGACTCGACAGAATTTAGGTCTAAACTTAAAACGCACCTTTTCAGACAGTCGTATCCATAATTTCAGAAACCTCCACTTTCACAGTTGACGGCAATTTAAATTTAAATTAACAAAATGTAAAAAATACTAAAAATAAAATAAAATAAATAAAAATAATAATTAAAAATAAATAAATAAAAATGATAACAAGTAACAATTTGTAGGCTTTTAAGACAGTTAAAATACATTTAAATTAAAATAAAAACTATAGCAGACTTAAGATCATGCGACGACCAGTGTTTTTTGATATAGTGTCCTCTGCGTGCAGTTCTATCTTTTATAAGCATAAACTTTTTTATATAAGTGTGTTTGTTGGAAGTGACTTGCCAGGTAAGTATGTTTTGGTATCTTTTCTAAATAACAAATGTAGATCCTAGGAAATAAATTGTACAGCGCCCTTGAGGTGATTTTTCACAAAAACGGCGCTCTACAAATTATCCAATTATTATTATTATTATTGTTATTGCGCAGGCGCATTTTATAAGATTCTCAAACAGAGACGCTCGCCGTATAGATTACATTGTTTTATCGAATTATTGTTTGCTTTTTCGTGGATATGAACTATTTTAATTACAGTGTACATTCATCTGATTTATCATATTTTAAAATAAGTTCAGTTTCATACATTCATTCAAACTATTGAAGAAATATAAAATTTCGTCAGTGTTAGATTATTTTCAAATAAAGATACGTGGTTAAAACTTTTTTATAGTGAAAAATCAAGTGTAAAGTTGTACAAGTTTGACTTTTTATCAATTTTTGAAAGTATTTTTATTGCCAAAATACAAAATGTCGGGTCGTGGTCTTAATGACGAAGAAATATTTGGTGCTACTTTAGAAATAGATTCAGATTTTGAAATTAGTGACAGTGACGTCGATAATAATTGCGAAGCTGCTGAAATACATGAAAGCCATGATTCTGCCGTTATGCGTTGAGAACTGTTTCAAAATCACGATAAAAAAATATATTAAGTGATACATATTTACGGTGACATAATAACAGAAAAATTATTTCATTATTTTTGTAAATTTAAGTGTAGTTATTTTTTTTTTTTTTTTTTTTTTTTTTTTTTTTTGTATTTCTTTGGCATTCACTATGTAACAATTTCTAGACATTTTTTGTTTTTAATGAGTTTTTATTATTCACAATGTACATTTGTTACGTATAATTGTTTTATAAAATTAGCGACCGGTTTCGACACGTCCGTGTCATTAACTAGCTCAGTTTTAAAATAGCTAGTTAATGACACGGACGTGTCGAAACCGGTCGCTAATTTTATAAAAAAATTATACGTAACAAATGTACATTGTGAATAATAAAAACTCATTAAAAACAAAAAATAGTTATTTTTTATTATATGAACCTTTTTAAGTGTGTCAATATTTCATGTATCCAGTCAAACGCGACATCGCACCCATAAATCAACCACTTACATCGCACCACAGTTGAAGAGCTCTACTCCGGTATGTTTATAATCATGTGTATCGTTATCCTTGAAATATTAACATGGCCGCCCGGGCATACCATATCAGTTACATTTTGAATATATACTTCGAATTTTTATCAAGTCCTATTGATGTTCGGATTGTTTATTTATACTTGAAAAGATAATTATTATTATTATTATTATTATTATTACGTAATGAGCAGGCAGCATTCTGCTGATGCGCTCATATCCGGTTTCACAACTAGTTTGACAGCAATTGAGTGTTTTATGTTTGAACTAAGTCCTTTCTTCTCTCCAAATGTGAATCCAATAGGGCTTTGAAATGATTTATATTTGTTGCATCGATGACATGTTGTGGGAGTTTGTTCCAAGCATCCACTACTCTATTTGCAAGGAAGTGTTTTCTAGGATTAGATGCAAAAGGCGTTTTGGTGATTTTTTTTGAGTGTCCACGGAGATTTATATTTTTATTATTAGTGAAGATTTCTTGGATGCTAGGGCAACTGTAATATCCAGATAAAATATTGAAATTCAAGACATAAGCGACATATTTTTTAAAACAAATTTTAAAATCCATGCGTGATTATTGTTTAAAGTCATAAATTAGATTGATGATAAATAGCCCCGCGTGTGAACGAAGTGATACAAATTAATGACGCATAGAAAAGGTTAAACGAAATAAGACAAACACAGCTGAAATGCATATAAATTCAAAAAATAACAGTAATGTCAACATTGCTCGTGAAATATTGACAGCAATTATAAATGGGGAAAACTGGGAAAATCTCGTAAAAATAGCAATTAATAGATTCATAGACACCATAATGGGTATTATTAAGGATGGAGGCTTAAATGATATATTGAAATCACTTGTCACGGCGAATAATGGATAAGAATAACCTTAACATATTACAATGGAATGCTCGAAGCTTACATTTTAAGAAACCTGATTTAGAAATATATTTACAGAGGCAACATATTAAAATTGCCCTTATATCAGAAACTTGGCTACAATTTCCTTACATTTTGACATTTAAAGACTATACAACATATAGACGAGACAGAGCCGATGGCTATGGAGGAGTTGCAATCTTAATCCATAAAAGTTTACAGTCAATTGAACGAACCCTAGATATCATCGGATCCTGTGAATTAGAATTATGCAGTGTTAACTTACTCAATGGTGGAAATCTGAAATCCGTCAACGTGATATATTGTCCTAGTAATATAAATGTTACAATTCAAACATGGAGGAAAGTTTTTGATCAGATGGGATCAGGTGCCCTAGTATGCGGTGATTTCAATGCCCACAATCCACTATGGGATAGAGCTATACGAGATACAAGGGGAGATCTCATTGCAGAAGCCTGCCAAGATTCAAACCTTATTATTGTCAATAACGGAGATATAACAAGATTAGGACATCCCGGACAAAGGAGTTCGAGCCCGGATATTACCCTGGTATCTTCAGAGCTCCTACTGACTTGTAACTGGAGGGTAGATTCAGATACGATGGGTAGTGATCATTTACCAATTATTATCACTTTAGAAGAAAATTGTTGTAACTATGAACCAAAAACCGAGATATGAACCGAGAACCGACTCATATCAGCCAATGATTATAGCAATTGAAAGCTCTGCCACGAAGATAACTGCAGATTCTGTTAAAGCAAAATTATTGCAAGATGTGAGAAATTATGAAAACAACACAACAGCCTTCGCAGTAAATAAAAGGTTTCATAACAATGACAAGAAACAAACCAAGGGTCCGAGATGTTATTCCTGTAACAAATATGGCCACAAGAGCCCTGAATGTAAATCAAAACCCAAAAACAAGGTACAGAAACCTACCTCATCCTATGCTGCTGTGTTTATCGCATCGTCTAATTATGATGACGCCTGGTACATAGACTCAGGCGCCTCAGCTCATATGACGAAGAACAAGAATCTCTTTCAAAAGGAATCAACTCCTGTAATAAAGAACATTAGAGTTGCAGACAATAAAGTGTTATCTGTGCAAAGCTCGGGAGAAGTGAGTTTAGATGTTTATAATGACAAAGGCCAAGAAAATAAGATTCTGTTTACAAATGTTCTACATGTCCATGGACTAGCAACTAACCTGCTATCTGTGAGTCAAATTATTCGAAATGGTGGCCAAGTAAAATTTGATAACTCCGGCTGTGTCATCTTACAGCAAGCATCAAATAGTAGCAACTGCAAGTATTGTTAACAACATGTACCGGCTGAACATGCCTGGAGGGCATGCTCACATGACTAATGTTGAAGAACAAGATGCTTACCTGTGGCACCAAAGAATGGGGCATCTGAATTTTCACAGTTTAATGAAAATGGCTGAAAATACTAAACATGTAACTTTTCTAAACAAAACAGAAAATCTGACATGTATAACCTGCAAGGAAGGTAAACAGACACGATTACCTTTTAAAAGTGAAGGATCAAAGGTTAGCAAACCCCTAGAATTGATTCACTCTGACATATGTGGGCCAATGGAAACCCAATCTCTTGGTGGTGCAAGATACTTTATAACTTTTCTCGATGACTATTCAAAGAAAATTTTTGTATACTTTCTCCACAACAAATCTGAAGCTCTTGGAAAATTTAAAGAATTTAAACAAGAAGTTGAGAATCAACTGGATAATCATATAAAGATTCTTCGGACAGACAATGGCCTAGAATATGATAACAAAAATTTTTCCCATTTCCTGAAATGTGCTGGAATCATACACCAGACAACCACACCGTACACACCTGAACAGAATGGTACAGCGGAACGCATAAATAGAACACTGGTGGAAAGAGCAAAGTGTATGCTTCTCAATGCTGAACTGCCAAAGTTATATTGGGCTGATGCAATACACACTGCCGCTTATATCATCAATCATTCTCCAACGAAATCCTTGTTGTTCAAAACTCCCATGGAAAAATGGTTTGGCCTGAAACCTGTTACATTGTCTATTGTAGTATTGTATTGTCTATGCCTATGTCTATGCATTGTCTATTGTATTGTGCTATCTATGTATGAGTTTCCGGTCTGAAGAACTCGCTCTCTCTTACTGACAGCCGGCAACGCAACATGTAAAATGCCAATCTAGTATCACATTGAATAAAGCCATATCTATTCAATCTGAATGACTTTTATTAAAGAATACCAAAGATCCAGTAAAACATGGTGTCAGAAGTGCTGTGAAATAACTATTTGTAGAAATAAACTAAAGAAAAGTGTCAAAAAACAGTGATTGTAAAACGGAAAAAAAAAATGTCAGAAACACGTGAAAACTCCGGTACAAAAATACTAAATACCTTCATACCTACAGAATGGACGTCGTGGATACAAGGTTTTGAAATCTATTTAATGGCTACAGGAGCGGATCAAGAGGCTGAACACGAAAAGATTGCAAAATTATTGTACAACATGGGAAAAACTGGATTACAAATATACAATTCGTTTAATGTTGATATTAAGTCTATCACGTATAAAGAAGTTGTGGATCTGTTCAATAATCATTGCGTGCCGAAGAAAAACCTAACAATGGAAAGACATAATTTTTTCAATACGAGACAAGGAGAACACATGTCCATGGAAGACTTCATAGCGGAATTAAATAATAAAAGCCATAACTGTGAGTTTGAAAAATTACCCTCGTCATTGGTATTGAATATATTTATTTCGAACATGCATTCAAGATACAATCACTTTAAAGAAAAATTATTACAATCGGATAAAATAAATCTGGATCAAGCCGTCGATATTGCCAAGACAATGGTAATTTCGCAGAAGGATGCAGTGCTAATGAGTGCTGAAGTACATGCCGTCGCAGCCAGCAGTCATCACTTCGAAAGGCGAGGGAGGCCTTCAAGTCCATCTCTCCATCGTCAGCCGAGCAGACAGTCGTCAAGGAGCAGAGAGCAGTACCACAGTCAACCACACGTCAGGTCAACTTCGTAGAGGAGAAATACGTCCCCCAGCAACCAAATACATATGTCAAAGATGTGGTCAGATTCACCGTCATTCATGTCCTGCGACGAAAGTTAAGTGTAACACATGTCATAAAATAGGTCACTTCAGTCGTTATTGTTTTAAAAATAAATTAGTAGTCTCACATGTCAGTCAAACAAATAAAAATAAATATTCTAATGAAGTTTATAATATAGAATCTGTCAAAATGTCACAAAACAATAGAAAACAAAATGTCAATTCACTTCTGTCAGTATGGAATTTTAATTTAATAATTAACAATAAAAATGTCACTTGTATTCTAGATACAGGAGCAATGGTAAACGTCATGTCTTATAATACTTTTAGAAATTTAAAAATACCCAATAACACTATCAATAACTACTGTCAAAAATTAGAGTCGTTTTCTGGTAATAATATTCCTGTAAAAGGACATTGTATTTTAACTTGTCAATATAAAGAAAATGAAATGTCAAATATAGATTTTGTAATAACAACCATGAACTGTTGTTCTCCATCTGCCCAGTATAGTCCTAATATCTCAATGTCCGTTTTGTCATCCACCGCTGCTGTTCCAGGCACAACTGCATCTACACCTGTCATACCTGCGATTATAGTCGTGCCTAAATAGAGCCGTACGTTCAATACCGCCCTCCCTGGTGAATTCCGTGAAGAAACCTAACATAATGACTTTCATAATGACTTTCTTACGATGGAAAATCCCACACCTTTGGAAATTTTTCTGAAATTTTGGACTCCTAGTTTGATTGAAAATATCTGCTTCCAGACCAATCTATACGCACAAGTCGGGAAAAATCACCAACCCACAACCGTTCAGGAAATTAAAAAATTCATTGCACTAAATTTAGTAGTGGGAATTAAAAAATCCCCCAGTTATAGAGACTATTGGTCATCGTCCCCTGATTTACACGACCCCTATATTTCAAGATTTATGACAGTCCATAGGTTTGGCTGGCTGTTGTCAAACCTTCATCTCAACGACAATTCATTGATGCCTGCTAGAGGTCAACTTAATTTCGATAAATTATATAAAATAAGGCCTTTGTTGAACTGCTTGTCAGACACCTTTGATCGAAATTACAAGCCATCACCTACTTTGGCAATTGACGAGAGCATGGTCAAATTCAAAGGCCGCAGCACATTGAAGCAATACATGCCCAAAAAACCCATTAAAAGAGGCTATAAGATCTGGATGATGTGTGCAGAAAATGGATACAACTTAAAATTTGAAATATACACAGGAAAAGTTGGTGACTACGCTGAGTCTAACTTAGGGCCAAGAGTTGTCTTAAATTTTTGTCAATCTATTCAAGGTCGTAACTACACAGTTTACTTTGATAATTATTTTAATTGCTACCCCCTACAAAAACAGCTGAAAGATATGAATATTCGCTCATGTGGAACTGTCCAATCAACCAGAAAATATTTGCCTAAGATGAAGGATGATAAAAACCTAAAAAGAGGTGAATATGACTGGTACGTGAGTGATACAGGAATTTCCATGATAAAATGGAGAGATAGAAGAGCTGTACACCTCCTTTCAAACTTTCACAACCCAAAGGATGCCATGCATGTCAACCGTAAAGAGAAAACTGGTGAGATCACAAGGGTGCCATGTCCGTTGGCTCTAAATAATTATAACAACTGCATGAATTATGTGGACAAGTTTGATCAAAAGAAGGCGGTTTACTCGATAAACAGAAAGTCTAAAAAATGGTGGCATCGTTTATTTTTCCACTTTTTAGATGCAACAATTGTAAATTCTTACATTGTTTACACAGAGCTCTGCAAGTTGGGTAAGGCTGACAAAGACAATCCATTGAGGCTCAAAGATTTCAGGAGGCAAGTTTACAGAGAACTTTTGGCTGAAGAGGAGCTGAAATGCACCAAAAAGCGTGGGTCCACATCGGAGGTGGTGGAAATTAAGAGACATAAGTCTTACGTGGACCCTGAAATACGTCTGAAAAATAGCGCCCACCGGCCAGAACATACTACTTCACGTCGTTGTGCGAATTGTAGTACAAAAGACAGGCCCATACGTTCCAACTGGATATGTTGTGTTTGCAAAGTACCCCTTTGTGTAAAAAAAGATAAAAACTGTTTTGAAAATTTCCACAATTAGTCATATAAAATGGCCTTTTTTTATTTCTAATAAACTTTTGATTTGAACCTAATATTTTTTTCCCATGTGTACTGTGGTATAAAATTTTGACCACCTCATTCCTGAAAAGCCTTCAGTCCAATTTTTTTTTAAATATTTTTTCCTCGTTATTATAAGTTACATCAATTGATTAAAAAAAAAAAAAAGGTAAAAAATAAGAAAAAAAAGTTCGTACCTCAAGGAGTTAAAAAAGGATTCTGTTTGGTCATGGGATGAAAACCATGACCAAGCATTCAAACGTCTACAAAATATTATTTGTACTGCGCCAGTCTTAGCTCATTATGACATGAACAAGTCGATAGTTCTGTCAGTCGATGCTAGTCAGTCAGCGGTCGGAGCAGTAATTATGCAGGAAAATAAACCGTTAGCTTTTGGCTCTAAATCGCTAACGCAATGTCAGCAGAATTACGCGCAGATTGAAAAAGAATTATATGCTATTCTTTTTGGTTGCCAAAAATTTCACCAATATTTGTATGGACATCTTGTGCAGGTTGAAACGGATCATAAACCTTTAGTTAGTCTCTTTAAAAAATCACTTTCGGATGTACCGATACGATTACAACGAATGATGATGTCGTTACAAAAATATAACCTCAATGTCGCATATGTACCAGGTAAATATATGTATGTAGCAGACGCGTTATCTCGTGCACCCTTGCCAGACACTGAGATAACGGCAGTAGAAAAGGAACTGCAGGTACATGTTAATTTACTGATTTCGAGTCTAGCCGTTTTCGATAATAAATTACAGGAAATTAAAGTAGCTACAGAACAAGATTTTACTTTAGGAATTTTAAAGAAATATTATGTAAATGGATGGCCCGCAACAAAAAATAAATGCGAACCATCAACGAAACCTTACTGGAACATGCAAGGTGAAATACACGTCGTCAATGACTTAGTATTCAAAGGTTCTAGTCTTATCATCCCGAATATATTACGTCCTGTCATGCTTAATAAAATTCATGAGAGTCACCAAGGCATCTAAAAAACTGAATACTTGGCTAGAAATATTATTTACTGGCCAAATATGAATTCGGATATTCAGAATAAAGTGGATCAATGTAATATTTGCAATAAATTTAAGCCAAATAACAGAAAAGAACCACTAATTCCATATTCTATAGCTTCATTTCCTTGGGAAAGGGTAGGTGTAGATTTGCTTCAATTTAATAATACCATTTATTTAGTCGTCATGGATTATTATTCTAAATATATAGAAATAGTCTCTTTACATTCAGGTTATACAGCTAACCTTGTCGTCACGCATTTAAAAGCGATATTTGCTCGTCATGGGATACCATTACAACTTGTCAGCGATAATGGTCCTCCATTCACTTCAGCTATATTTAAAAATTTCGTATATGAATGGGACATAGAACATATTACAACTAGTCCTAACTTTCCGCAGAGCAACGGTCAAGCTAAAAGTGGAGTTAAAATTGTAAAGAACATTTTAAAAAAATGTCACGAATCAAAAACTGATATATATATTGCATTGTTACATTATCGAAATACTCCAAAAGATAATTTACCGTCACCGTCACAACTTCTCATGTCAAGACAACTTAGAGTAAATATTCCAATAAAGTCAAGTCATTTAAAACCTAGGACAGTTAGTTTCCAAAAATACCAACAGGGGATGAGGAAAAATCAAAATAAAATGGAAAAATCGTACAACTCTCATACGAAGGAGTTAACACCATTGAAAATTGGTGATCCAATTTTATTCAAAAAGACTCCTCAAAGTCATTGGATGCCAGCAACTGTTGTTGAATTATTAACTAACTGCCCGCGTTCATATGTAATTAAAACTTTAGATGGTGTAACATACCGCAGAAATAGGAAACATCTCATGTTAGATAAATCTAGATTAAGTAATGATAATTTAAGATGTAATTTAAAACCCTATGAAAGTATTCTAACACAAAATGGCGATAATGACATCGAACAACTACCAACTTCGTCCAATGCTCCAGATAAAAATTTGGTCCCGGTGTCTGCGACAAGTGATACAGGCATCCGACACCAAACAAAGTCTGGAAGACAAATAAATAAACCAAAAAGGTTTACGTTTTCAGAATTTGATTAAAAATTTTATGTCTATAAGTTATGTATGTTGTATTATCTTTATTTTTACAGTGTTAGAATAAATGTCATGAACAATTTGTCTTATACAGGGTGTCCGGAAACTCGTAGTACAAGCGGGAAACTGGTGAATCTACATCACATTTGGAGTCGATTTTGTAGTATATTTTTTTTTGATTTGAGCTTTCGTTATCGAGTAAATCGAGTTAGAAGTTCATTTTTTTTTTTTTTTTTTTTTAATCAAATTCTTATAAATTATTACTGAAAATCAAAGTACCCAACTAATTAAAACTATTTGAAAGTAAAACAAATGAAGAAACTCGGATTTGAAGCATTATTTTGAAATCACCCTTCATTTAATCCGGTGTAATCATAAAATATTTCTGCTCTGCAGGGTTAAAACATTTGTTGTTCAACCCTAAACACCAGAAAAAACTTTAACCCAAAAATAGCCGAAAAATATTTTTTTTTGGTTTTTTTTTTTTTTTTTGTGAAAAAGCTCAAATCAAAAAACTTTATGTTTTTTTGGGTTCCCCATGTGGTGTAGATTCTCCAGTTTCCCGCTTGTACTACGAGTTTCCGGACACTGTGTATATAAAAAAATAAAAAAAATAAAAAAAAAAATAAAAAAAAAAATAAAAAAAATAAAAAAAAAAATAAAAAAAAGGGAAGATGTTACATTGTCTATTGTAGTATTGTATTGTCTATGCCTATGTCTATGCATTGTCTATTGTATTGTGCTATCTATGTATGAGTTTCCGGTCTGAAGAACTCGCTCTCTCTTACCGACAGCCGGCAACGCAACATGTAAAATGCCAATCTAGTATCACATTGAATAAAGCCTTATCTATTCAATCTGAATGACTTTTATTAAAGAATACCAAAGATCCAGTAAAACAAAACCAAATGTGAATCATATGCGTATATTTGGATGTGAGGCAATGGTTCACCTGCCTAAAGGAAAGCGCAAGAAATGGGATCCAAAAGCACAAAAGATGATCTTCATCGGATACTGTGACCACACAAAAGGTTATAGATTCATACTGCCGAATTCCAGAAAAGTAATAAAAAGTAGAGATGCTACATTTCTTGAATCTTCTGTGAAAAGAGACTTTGTTCCTTTAGAATTATCCATGAATAAAATTGAAACAGAAGAGGAAAGTTCAAAAGATGAAGATTGTGCCTCAGAAAGTTCAAATGAATCTGTAAAAGGAAACAAATCCACTTCTGACAGTGAATACACACCAGACACCAGTATTGAATCACCTGAAGTAAGTAGTGTGAAGTTGAGACCTAGAAACAAAAACAAAAACTTGCCTGAAGAAAGTACTTACCTATGTTCATTTATTCCTGATGTTCCGGAAACATATGAAGAAGCAATTAGTTCAGAAAATAAAGAAAAATGGATAAAATCAATTGATGAAGAACTAGATGCACATAAGAAGAATGAAACCTGGATATTGATAGAAAAACCTCCAAATGCCAAAGTGATAGGATGCAAATGGGTGTTCCGAATAAAGGAGGAGTCAACGGGTCCACGGTTCAAGGCACGACTTTGTGCAAAAGGATTTGCACAAACAGCAGGTATCGACTACACCGAAACCTTTGCACCAACTGTAAGGTATAATTCGATACGTTTATTATTATCCATGGCTGTCCAGTATAACCTTAAAATCATCCAACTTGACATCAAAACCGCATTCTTATACGATGAGCTTGAAGAGACTATATTAATGACTCCACCTGAAGGTCTGCCTAGTGAAGGCAATATGGTATGTAAGCTCAACAAGTCTCTGTATGGCTTGAAGCAATCTCCCCGTTGCTGGAATAAGAAGTTTGACTCGATTTTAAAGAAATTTGGTTTCGTCAACAGCAAAGCTGATCAATGTGTTTATTTTGGTCAAGTCAACAATAAGAAATGCTACCTTTGCCTGTATGTTGATGACGGCTTGTTATTTTCTAAAGATGAATCAGTATTAAAAGAAATAACTAATGACTTAAAAACTGTATTTGATGTAAAAATAGTGAATTCAGTGAGTAACTTTGTAGGCATGCAAATTGAGATACTCAGCAATGGTATATTCATACATCAAACTAAATATGTGGAACAGATATTGCACAAGTTTAACATGACTGATGCCAACCCCAACAGTGTTCCTGTGGACCCTCATGTAAAGTTACAAAAAGGAGATGGAGACCCAGAAAAGAACATTCCTTACAGAGAAGCTATGGGTTCCCTCATGCACCTAGCTATAGTGAGTCGACCTGAAATTATGTATGCAGTGAGCCTAGTGAGTCGATTTTTAAATTGTTACAATAAAACACACTGGAATGCCGTGATGAAAATCTTCAAATATCTGAAAGATACAAAAGAGTACGGACTGTATTACTCATCCACATCACAGCCACCAGTAGTGACTGGTTATAGTGATGCTGACTATGCCAATGATCCTGATACAAGACGTTCAATCACGGGCTATGTTTTCATCAAAAATGGAGCAGCTGTAACATGGTCTAGCCCAGAGGTCGGCAAAATGCGGCTCCGGAGCCGCATGCGGCTCTTTAGCCTCTTAAGTGCGGCTCCCGCGCAAAAGTTCACGGACAGGCGCGCAAGACGCGCCGATGTTATCGGCGGGTGACGACTGCGGGGTGCGCGGTGCGAGGGAGACTCTTCTAGCGTTTCAATAAGTCTGGTTGGCGTTGGATAGCAGTCACGTCGCCAGTCGCGTTGCTACGGTCACGGTGGTCGGCGCTTGTCGTGTTTGTCGCGCACGTGTTACAAGGGTTTTTATTCCATCCAGCGGCACATTCTACAGGTATTTACATCATTAATTTAATATTTATTTGGTATATGTATATGATTATAATTTATATTATAATGATATTTAGTTAGTGTTGGTGGCGGAAAAAAAAAAAATTATAATATGATAGTTATTTAGTATTGGTGACGGAAAAAAATATTTTTGGGATTTTTTATAGGTCCCCATTTCACATGGCTACCAAAAAGAAGCAAAGAAAAACGGAAGATGAAAACCGTGAATTTAGAGTTGAGTGGAACGAGACTTTTGCGTTTATTCAAAACTTAGATGGCCTTCCGACATGTCTTATTTGTAAGGAAAAATTGGCGCATAACAAGAAGTCAAATTTGGAGAGACACTTTAAAAATAAACACACTTCATTTAGCAATAAATATCCTGTCGGTAATGCAAGGAAGAAAGCAGTTGAGGAACTCCAGAAGACTCAAGAGACATCAACTTCTGTATTTAACAACTGGATGCAATCTTTCAGTAATGTTAATATGGTAAGTTTTGTTGTTAGTCAAGAGATTGCTAAGAGAGGGAAACCGTACACAGACGGCGAATACATTAAAAGTTGTTTTGAAAAGGCATCCGAAGAACTATTTCAGGATTTTAAGAACAAGGCAGAAATTTTAAAAAAAATTAAAGTGTTACCGTTGTCTGCCAAAACAATGAAAGATAGAACACTTAAAATGTCTTCGAATATAACCATCCAGCAAATCGAAGATCTAAAATTAGTTTCGGCTTTATCAATAGCAGTTGACGAGTCTTGTGACATAAATGATACAGCGCAAATTTCGCTTTTTGTAAGATTTATTTCTCATACAGGTCCTAAAGAAGAACTTTTAGGATTATTGCCACTCAAAGGTCAGACGCGTGGAGAGGATATCGCAAACGCTGTAATTGGATGTATGGATAAACATCAAATTTCTCTCGAAAAAATTGTGTCGATTTCAACAGACGGGGCCAAAAGTATGACCGGCCACAGAAAGGGGTTTGTTGCTCTTTTGAAAGAAAAAATTAATCACGAGATACTTGCTTACCATTGCATCATTCATCAAGAAGCGCTTTGTGCGCAGACATTTCCAAAAGAAATTTGTAAAGTTATGGAATTGGTGATTACGATTGTTAACTCCATTTTAGCTAAAGCTCTTAATCATCGCCAATTCAAAGAATTTTTAGTTGAAATGGAGAGTGAGTACGGTGATCTTCTGCTTCATAACAAGGTACGTTGGTTATAAAGAGGGAACGTTTTAAAGCGTTTCGAATCGCTGTTTCCAGAAATCAAAGCATTTCTCCTCGAGAAGGGTGTTAACTATCCAGAACTAACAGACGATAAGTGGATTCAAACTTTTATTTCATGGTAGACGTTACGTCTCATCTAAATCAACTTAATCATAAACTACAAGGGAAAGGAAATACAATTTTTTCGATGTTAGAAGAAGTCGTTTCATTTGAAAACAAATTATCCCTCTTTGCTGAAGATTTTGCAAGAGAAACATTGTTTCACTTTCCGAGTCTGCTGAAGCATCGCCAAGAAAATAATTCTTTCATTGACAAGCACTACTTCAAAACAACCATCTTAAATATGAGGGAAGCATTTCTCAGCAGGTTTCAGGAATTTAAAAACAGCAGAGCGACCTTAGCATTCGTCAAACATCCTCTTAATGCTTCGATAACAGATTTGAATTTTTCTCCTTTTGGCATTGACGTTGGTAACTTTGAAATAAAATTACTGGAATTAAAAAACAAGGAATTATGGAGCTCTAAATTTGAACGTCTTTGTGTTGATTCAGAAATACTGGAGAAGAAAAAATGTGAGCTTAGTTCACAACACAAGTGGTCTACCTTGAAAGACCTAGAGAAGGAAGACATGATCATATTCAACGCTTGGAATAGTATTCCCAACTGTTATGACCAGCTGAAAAAACTCGCTTTTTCTGTACTATCCCTTTTTGGTTCTACATATTCATGCGAACAATCTTTTTCAAGCATGAACTTTATCAAAAGTAAACTGAGAAGTCGTCTTATTGATGACAACATGGAATCGTGCCTAAAATTAAGAACA
This sequence comes from Hesperophylax magnus, assembly GCA_026573805.1. Classification (NCBI taxonomy): domain Eukaryota; kingdom Metazoa; phylum Arthropoda; class Insecta; order Trichoptera; family Limnephilidae; genus Hesperophylax; species Hesperophylax magnus. Next base: position 14,172,533 of record JAIUSX010000084.1, read on the forward strand.
ACAACATACAAACCTGACTTACTCAAACTTTCGAAGGAGATGCAAGTGCATGGTTCGCATTAAGTACTTATTATGATTGTCATTGTCATGGTTTAATATATATTATTTTTAATCTGTTTTTTTAATTTTTCTTTGTACAATATTTTACGTTACTTAAATCTTACAAAACTGATCAATCAGTTTGATTGTAAGAAATTTCTCATTTTTCCTGTTTATTTGTTTGTAATAAAATAATCATATCTCAACCTAATATTTTAATAGGTAATACATCATAATTACGTAATAGTGTAATACTTAATATTAAAATATTTAACTAATTCTTATCATGCTTTTGATCATAATATTCATAATGTACGATAGTAATTATTTTATTTTTAACAATGGTTAACAGATCTAGGTGTTTGTCCATAATATTATTGGTTTTGGATATTATTTGTTTTTCACAGATCTAGGTATTTGTTATAGTTCTAGATATTAGTTTTCATGTTCCACGGAGGTAGAATGACCTAACTTTTGTTTTGATTTTTGAATGAGATGCCTCATTATGGATTCCTTAATTATATATTATTTTTTTATCAACGAATAAAATGTATATTAAATATGATATCAAGTTTTATTCAGTGTAGTTATCCGTAATTTAATAAAGTGCTGAAATTATAATAAATGTTTGCTAAATCAAAAAAACAAAATTGGCTCTTATTTTTTTTTTAAATCGTTGTAATGTACATATTTGGCTCTTTGGCAAATAAGTTTGCCGACCTCTGCAGAAAAGACAAAAAAGACAACAAACAGTTGCCCTGTCAACAACAGAAGCAGAATTTATGGCAGCCTGTGTTGCAACCAAAGAAGCTATGTGGATAAAACAGTTGTTATGTGATATTGAGGAATATAAACAAGATACAATGTGCTTACATTTAGACAATCAAAGTGCGATCAGTGTTATCAAAAATGTAAACTTCCATAAACGCTGTAAACATATCGACATCAAGTACCACTTTGTTAAAGAAAAATATTATCAAAAAATTATTGATCTAAAATTTGTAAGTAGTGATAATCAATATGCAGATATATTTACCAAAGCATTGCCAAAGGATACATTTCAATTTTTAAGATCTAAACTTGGAATGCACAATTAAAAACTCTACAAATAATATTATGTAAGAATATTTTGAAAGTTGTATAATATCTTGTTTCAAACGGTAATTAATATCCAGTTATTTTATTTTTTTTATAAGGCTCGAATTTAGAGGGAGTGATGGATTTAAATTTCCCGCCCTTTTGTAGTAACTCTAACTTGACCTTGTTGTAGGTAGAATATATGTACTCCTCTTCTCTTCTGTGACATTGCAAAGCGAGTGTATAACAAATGTACTTCTTATCAGTTAATAAAAGCAAATCATACAAAATAAGAGTTTATTTCTGTTTAAATCATTAAATATGTCTTTTTTTTCGATGGACTTTCCACTTCTGGACCCCTGGAGCCGCCTCTGGTGGTATATAAAATTTATTCACGGCTGGTTTATCCCGGTAAACAGAATAAACTTATTATAAAAATATAATATAGTTTAATTTTATCAACACCGAACACATCCTCAATCTTTGCAACAAATGTAAATCATCTTGCATCGGTGATCCATATGATCCCATGAATTCTTTCATACTAACTCGCGAGTACTGTGCCACAGAGAGGCTTTGCCTGAATTGACTTTGTATTATAGCTACATATTATAATACAATGTTTAGTAGATATATATTAATAAACAATAATTCCAGTATGAATAAAAGCATTGTAGCATACCATAAAACCTTTGTCAAAAGTTTGGGGTGTATTTTGCAAAAGATGATGAAGAAAAATGAGTCACCTCAATATCGTCAAATCAATATTATAAAGATTGGTTTTCACCATCGATTAGTTGCGAGTTTACACACTGCCAAAAAATAATACATCAGCGATACGTATTATATATAAAACATAGTGACATTATGAATTATACCCTCAAGTAGGAAATTTAAATATTCCGAAATTTGGAGCCTATTTGAAAAGAGGTATCTGCCCACAGATGAGAAGATGTAATCAAAGTATTTAATCAATTTGATTACATACTAAGACGCAATCTAAGTATTTAATCAATTTGATTACATACTAAGATGCAATCTAAGTATTTAATCAATTTGATTACATACTAAGATGTAATCTAAGTATTTAATCAATTTGATTACATACTAAGACGCAATCAAGTATTTAATCAATTTGATTACATACTAAGACGCAATCTAAGTATTTAATCAATTTGATTACATACTAAGACGCAATCTAAGTATTTAATCAATTTGATTACATACTAAGATGTAATCGAAGTATTTAATCAATTTGATTACATACTAAGACGCAATCTAAGTATTTAATCAATTTGATTACATACTAAGACGCAATCTAAGTATTTAATCAATTTGATTACATACTAAGATGTAATCTAAGTATTTTATCAATTTGATTACATACTAAGATGTAATCGAAGTATTTAATCAATTTGATTACATACTAAGACGCAATCTAAGTATTTAATCAATTTGATTACATACTAAGACGCAATCTAAGTATTTAATCAATTTGATTACATACTAAGATGTAATCTAAGTATTTTATCAATTTGATTACATACTAAGATGTACTCTAAGTATTTTATCAATTTGATTACATACTTAGATGTAATCTAATTATTTAATCAATTTTAAATAAATGAAATAGTAAATTAATACCAAAAATACTCCTACTCATTCTCATCATAATTCAGAAATCATCATTCTCCTTCCTCATTCGGTGGTTTTGACAAAATAGGAATTATGTGCATGCTAGTCTAATTCCTTGCATCCACATAAACCTTATTTTACATGGTTATCTAGGTACCTTAAAATATCTATTTTTAACTGCATACGATGGCGGGTTTCTGCTCTTCGTTGGTTATCAATCCATGTTTTCAGCTGCTGCGGCTGCTTTTTTATTAGCACTGTATTCCCCATTATTAATATGACATTCATCTAGCGAGGGCAACTTTTTTAGAGTTTTTAAGTCACTGAAACATTCCGAAGCTGCTTTTCTTCCTTCTTTGCTCCATTTCACTCTTCGTTTGTCTACAGGGGGATTCTGAAACACAGAATTGAAATTAGCATTATATTTTTAGAAGATCAAAGATAAGGCGGTACCCATTACATAATGGTTAAAAACAAGGTTTTTGTTTCATGATTAAAACTTCATAAGGCGGAATGATCCATAAATATTTAATTTTGGTCAATGAAATTGGAAAAAAATTAAAAAATTACCTACAACTTAACAATAAGATTATATATTATTTATAAGAGTCTATTTTTGCTATTATTTAAAAAAAAACTTCTTTTTCGTTATTGATAAATCTAGCGGTTTTTCTTATTTATTTTCTTGTTATTATTTACAATATTTTATTACTTTTATGACTTTATTATTTGAATGAATTCTGTCACCAAACACAAGAGACTTGCCTCTTTATGATGAGGAAAATCTATTGTAAAAAAATACACATAGAATGAAACTTCAAAAATTACGGATTTAAAAAAAAAACAGTCTGGTTTGACTCGAACATAGTAATATTAAATCTATATAATTAAAAATGTAAATGTTTGTTTGTTCAAAAACCTTAAATGTCCGAAAGGTCTTCACAGACAGCTAGTATTAAATATATTTAAATATAGTGGCTTTCCAGGTGGATAGTGTGAAGATGCCCATTGCAAGGCGAAACCATGAAGTTGAAACTACAGTTTAAATTTAACATCACGATGGAACAATTTACTGCTACGAGACCGATCAGCAAGTCGTAGTATTATATTTTGAGAAGATATTTACGAAAATTGGTCGTATTCCATTCAAATAATAATTGACATGTCTAATTATTGCTAGGGTGTAAAATGACTTACTACTGCACCGTTTTTCTCCGGATTCATTGAATGACCCTGCTGTATCCATTGATCTTTCTATTTTTTTACATTTTTATGGTTTTACGTTGGCACCCTGGAATAAATAATTGGTAATTTGAATATGAAATAATACAATAATTCGCTATTATCCGTCTTTGATAAGTCCCAGATAAGTCTAGCACTAAACAGCTGCACTGCACTACGGTTGCACTACAATACGGCTGCACTACAATACGGCTGCACTACAATACGGCTGCACTACACTACGGCTGCAATACACTACAGCTGCACCGCACTACACTACATCTGCACTGCACTACACTACAGCTGCACTGCACTAAACTGCAGCTGCACTACACTACGGCTACAATACACTACAGCTGCACTACACTACAACTGCACTATTAATAACTAACTAACTAATAATTAACTCACACTTTTTGTCGAGGCACAACCGGTTTCCTGGCTCAAGGGCGCGGAACCTGGTCCCCGTGAAACCTATCCAATGCCCTGTTCTCTCTCCCTAGGTCTGCCTGTGAGCGGGCGACGACACCCCCCACCACACAAAGAGGCGCACACTTTACCAATGTTGCAGGTGGCTGTGAATTATTATTTGATTTGTTGATACTTTGTACCTATGATTTGTTTAAACTAACAAAATAGAATAGATCTTACTAACAAGTTACTAATACGCAGCACTTGCATTCTGCGAATAACATTGTATGCATGGACATTTTGGTGGTCTTGTTTTGAAATTTTAAATGTAGACTCACTATATCAAAAAAAAAATTAGCGTCCTTGCGAGAGCTCTGAAGGGGTACCATCAGTACCTAAAACAGGGCGGGGAAGTGGTGGGCCTCCTCCAGAATGCACTATTAATACTACATGTCTAATTTGTGACGAAATAAGCAGAATAGGTGATATAAATCAAAATATGCAACAAAACAGTTAAAATGAACAGTTAAAGGTGTGGCATGTTTTCTTGGACCGCTCAAATGCTAAATATCCGCAAATATCGCACAAGAGTCCCAACTGCTCCCAACAGTCTGGAGCAAGTGAGACTGTCATTCCCAATGGGGAATGTTCTGAGGCTGAAGTGGGGAGGGAGGAGATGGGAAAAGGAAGATAAGAAAGTGCCTGGCTATTCAGATCCAGTCACCAAATACGGCTTAAGCAATTTCAAGCAACATTTCAATTCTTTATAGTGGTCTTTCACCAAGGTGATACTGAAAGTATCTACCACTCTGGGAAGTGCCACAAATCTCTAAATAGTATAAAACAAAGTCACTATCCCCGCATCTGTCTGTTTGTGCGCTTAGTTCTTCTAAATTACGCCACAGATTTTGATATCGTTTTCACAATCGTTTAGAGAATTTCTTCCGAAAGGTTTATATATATAATACGAGGTGGTCTGAAAAGTTTCCGACCTCAACGCAAAGATGGCGGTACTCGTTGACAGTTACTCATCATTTTGGACACGCAGTTTTTAGTTGACAGTCGTTTGAGTGAGTCGATGTGTGTGTTTATGTGAAAATGGAAAAAATTGAGTATCGAGCTGTTATTAAATTTTTGTTTTTGAAAGGCAATACGCCTACGCAAATCAAAGATGAGTTGGACTCTGTGTATGGGGACTCTTCACCATCATTTACCACGGTGAAATTTTGGGCAGCTGAATTTAAACGTGGCTGTAAGAGCTTGGGAGACGATGAACCTTCGGGACGTCCAAAAACCGCAACTACTGACGATAACATTGCTAAACTGCACCAAATAGTGTTAGACGACCGCCGAATTAAAGTGAGAGAGATAGCAGAGGTTATGAAAATGTCCAAAGAACGTGTCTGTCACATATTAAATCAAGATTTAGACATGAGAAAGCTGTCCGGAGGCAATCACCTTTGTGAACAATTATTTTGCAGAGAAAAACGCCGAGTACGATTTGGACGGGTTAGAGAGATGGGAGCATCGCTGGAAGAAGTGTGTAGACTGTAGAGTTACAAGGAGACTATGTAGAAAAATAAATAAAAAAGTTTCATTGTTAGGTCGGAAACTTTTCAGACCACCCTCGTACATGGATATTATATTTATTGAAAGTAGAGAAAAGTCGAGCAACGCCGAGTACACTAGTATATTATATATTGTTTATAATTAATACATTGTGAAATAACACAAATTGACTGAATTTATTGCACACGCTGGGATTGAAACCAGGATTCATAGCGTTGGATCATATCCAATCAACAGCGGAGGCCGTCAAGGAGACGTGGAACCCTTGACTGATTTATTATACCATTATTTTGTAAGAATCGCTTAGATCTAGAATTTAAGTGGGTACAATTACAGGCATTCCCAAAAGAAATAATGCAATTCAAAACTCACATATTTGGTCCGATCCAGGTGACCCGGTGATTCATACTGTTTTTGGAAATTAATGTCATCATCTGATTCATCTTTGTCGGTCGCAGCTTCACCCATTGCAGCTTCGAACAATCTGGATATGTTAGTAACGTCCCTGACTGTCACAGGAATCCTGTTGTATTTCTTTGCTGTGTCCCATATTTTGGGCGTGCATTTTATATTCTATGGACATTTGATTGAAGAGATCAGTATTTACATTAATTGATTCTTGACACTGAATTTTCAGAGAACACCTGCGGGTTCGATGACCCCCTTTTTCCAAAACAAAATCATAATATTGACAAATTTGAAAATACTGTCGATACTTAAACATTTATTTTATAGATAATCGTGTAAAAGTCTTACATCATGCTTTGAGGGTAGAATAACGTGTCTCAATCTTCTTTGTTTAATTTGGTCTTCCATTGCAGGTTTGTTGATGAGTCTTTGGCAATTTTTTTTAATCATAATCTGAATTTTTTATGCATTCAACAATGTGCCAGTTTTTTTTGTGAGATTATTGGCAAAGGCTGGATTTTTAAACCACATTATTGATCTGTCCCATTTAGTACATTCTCGCAGAGCGCTGATTGCTGTATCACAATGTTGTAGTTGAAATATTGACGCAAATTCACTTATTGATATTTTGTTTTGCGGTTTTAAACCTTCGTAGCAATCTGAGGTGGTGTCAAGTCTCTAATCATGTTGTGTTTTTATATTGTTCACAAAGTTTATTTCCAAACACAATGAGGAGTTCATCATTCTGTATGGATTTTGTAATATTATCGTCCTTCAATACGGGGAAAATTGTATGTCTTATTGTTGTTAGCTCTATTATGCAGAAAGCCTGTTAAACTTCTTCCCATTACATTAATTACACGTGAACCTATCTCATGGGACTCGTTGCATTTCTTGTAATGAAGCCGTAGAGTATGTTTCGAAAAGAATCCTTTGCAATTAGCACAGTGTTAACTTCTGGTGGTGTTAACCGAGTAAGTTCCAAAATAACGAGGTATAGAAAAGATAATTTCTCCATTTTGATTGAATTCATGCATCGCATTATTTGGGAGAATAATTTGATCGATATCCACAATCTTTTTATTGGGATTGACAGGATTTGAAAAGACTGGTGTCTGCTGGTGTCCCTAAACAAACAGTAAAACGGAAATTATTACCACAAGGTTAATTAAAATTTTACTCTAGTATTGGTATTGCGAGCTGTAAAATCATTGTACGCAAGCAGGCGTATGTACAACAAACAACTTTTATTTGGTACCTACTTAAAATATATACTAGGTAGATATGGGTCAACAATGTCAAATCAGCAATGTTTTCAGGTACAAGTAAGTTTTCTGCCTTGTGGGAACTTATGTCAACCGAATCAGTTCCAAAATCTTGATGTGGTTCTCCATTTTTATTAAAGTTTGCATTACTTGGGGCCATCTTCCCATAGGGATGGGTGCATAAACCAAGTACAGGATTTCTTATTCGACTTCTTGTTAAGGTTGCAAGAACATTATCCAAACAAAAATTGCAACTTTGCACCATCACCGTCACCTAAAAGAACATTATTGAAGTATAGCATTTTTGGTTGGTACTATCAGAGAGAATAATGATTACCGTAAACATACTCGTCTTGCCATGGCCATGGCATTTATACAAACATTTTTACGGCATTGGTCAAAACAATACATCGCTTATCTAAGCTACGTTGATAACTCAAACCGAAATTACCCTATTATCCTTATGTTAATTGATTCACATAAATATTATAACCGCCGCACTCTTAGGCACAAATTATGGAATAACACTTCGTTTCAACTTAATTATAACAATAAACGTTAAATTTTTACCGGTAATTATTAGGGATCGCTGGCCACGCTTTCAACCTTTTGATTCACTTTAATTACTATGAAAGGAAACTATCTGCATTCCAATTTTTAATTACGTTAAATGAAAAATGTATGGGATGACAACCATTTCCAATAATGTCCGCCAAGAGCCAACGCATAAATAAACAACTCACCCATAAATAAACCACTCTCACCATAAATAAACCACAACGCATTGTCAACGACATAAATGGACATAAATAAACCGTCAACGATATTTTCATATACGTATTGGCAATTGGTATCATAAATAAACAAATAAACCCATAATCATAAATTGCCCATAAATATACCACTCTACATAAATAAACCCATAAATAAACCAAAATAAACCCATAAATAAACCATTTTAAATTCTACCCGATACCATATGCTGCCATATGCCATAAATATACCTGCCCGATACTATCCGCGGGGCTAGAAGGAACGTTAATACCATTTAACCCTATATGCATGATTTATTAATTTTTCTGGGAAAAAAAATATTTTGTAGATATTTACATGCATATGCAAGGAAATATAATTTTTTTTATTTTTTTGTAATTTTTTAATGATATTTGATTAAAAAAAATTGTTGCAGGTTTACAACACCATGTATTTAATAAAAATTAATATGAACAATTTACGTATGAAAAAAAAATAAAAAACCTAAAAAAAATTCTCAAAACTAATAACTGTACCGGAAAAATACGAGTTATTACATATAAGTATTGTATCTACTTACCTAAGAAAATCAAAATTATAACATCAAAACAAAACTGAAATTCTAACCTCCAACCAATTTTCGAGAATCTTCACTTTGTTAAAGAAAAAGTGACATTTGACATTCGCGAAAGAAAAAAAAGTTGATGCCACTCGATAAAATATATTACCGTGACATGCATTAAGTATACACCAAAGAGTTAAAGATGGTTTGAACGGTATGTTGCAGTTTTGCAACAGTATGCATTTAAGGGTTAATTCATGCATATTAGGTAGGCACTATTTTGGCGGAACACTGGAAATAAAATTTAAAATTTACTTATGAAAATTCTCTTCAAATTTGGAAAGGTCAAATAAAAATTGAATTTATAGATATAAAGGTATAATAACAGAACTTGAATAGGACATTCACAGAACTCGCAAATTTCAACGTTCATTTTCGGGTTCTATTTAAGTTCTGTAATTATATCATTACAAGCTAGTTGCTTGACAGAACTGAAATAACAACAGAACTTGAAAAAAACCTTTCACTGACTTGAAAATTAACTTTAAAATTAGAAAAATTGTTCAAATTCACCAAAACAACCCATCCTCGGTGTTTTTGACTAATGAGTGAGATATAATTTTTAATTAACTTATTAATATTTCAATCATTATTTATGTATCAAAAATATTTTTTCGTGTAATTAGTGCAGCACACAGATATTACAGTTAAAACAAAACTGTATTACTTACATTTATATTTACTTCATGTAAAAGTCCACTGGGGCGTAAATAAATAGATAAATAAATTATGATTAGCGCTAAAACATACATTCTTTTATATTTTTCAGTTTTAGTAATTTAAAATATTAATATTTATTTCCGTTTTTTCCGTACCCCAACTGAAATAAAGTGGCAACACTGTCGTACCAGTCTCTGATTGGATCACTCTTAAAAGTCGTCGTTGATTGTTTTGTTTGAAAATCAGTTGAAAATATTCAAAATATCCGTTTGCAATGATCGTTAGTTACATGAAGTTTTGTTGTTCTTGAAGATAATTGAGTAAATAAGTGTTAAAATAATTTAAAAATAGGAGACAACCTCCTTCTAAAACAGTATAGTTTTTAGTGAAAGCTGGAAATGTATTTTCAGGTAAGTTTTTCGGTATTTTGGCCGATTGCACAAAATGTCAAACGGTTATGCAAAATGAAATTGTCGAGAAGGGCTTGACTCAGTAAACACTAGTGATACTGCAGTTGAATTAAGATTTCAACATATTTATTTCAGCAAATACATTATTCTTTTGTCATTATATTTTATGTAGGTAGTCTCGGCATTATTGTTTCGCAGGTTGCGTTTATGAACCCACAATATTTTATAAATTATTCATCACTTGAAAATGTTCGTTATCTATTTGTTGATTTGCTTGTTTGTGCATTTGTACGTTTAGTGGGTGTAGTATTTAAATTAGCTTAACACATATTATTTGTTGTTTCTAATTAGAAGAGGGTTTCTAGAAATCGGGAATACACACTGAATATTTTCACAATTAACCCTTATTTACTGCGTCGTTTTAACGATTATGTAACGCGTGGAAGCGTAACACGTCTAACCCAAAAATAAATCCCGTTAATATTTTCTTTTTTTCTTGTACAAAGCTCCAATGCAGTTAAAAAAAGTCATTGCATTTTTTTATCTACCATGAATGGGATTTCTTGAGAAGATTGTATTGCAAGAAGAAGTTACATAGCTATCATATAAATCAAGTTACACAGCTATCATATCATAAAAGTTATATAGCTGTCATATTGTCAAAGTTACATAGCTATCATAATTATCATCAAAGTTACATAGCTATCATATCGCCAAAGTTACATAGCTATCGTAGTCCAGCCAAGTTGGCCACTTTTGTTCACACATAATTCCATAGGTACCCAGTCCGAATTTAGGAAGATGTTGAGACGCACGATGCACAAACAGGGATATGTGTCAGAACTTAATTGTTAAATTGGATAATTTAAAGGTGGACAACACTCCGGAGATAGTACGCAAAAAGAAGATAGAGGCTCAGGAAGTGGAAAACCCTCGTCTGATTCTGAAGCCCTTTTCTGCTCCTCCCGTGGTCACATTTGAAAATGTTTGCATCAACTCTAAGACTGAGAGGATTCTGGAAGTTTTCAACCCGTCTGCCATTCCTCTTCAGGTGTGTGTTTTATATGACTTCATTTTAAGGTGTTAAGGTTTTATGCCTTGTGAATGAATGCCTATGAATAAAAATCAGCTTTAAAATGTTGAGAGCAATCCGAATGTGTGCTTTATATTTATATGCCGCTTTTCAGGCTAAAAAAGTTATAGGTGATATATTATGCTGCGTATACATTTGCGAACTAAAGCGCGAGCCTAACTACATATCTTGGGAAAGGATCGATAGCAACCTATAATCCTAAATCTAAACGAAACATGAAAGCAAACAAGACACAGAAAAATAAAAAGATAGATCACAACTAGGAAATGAACCCAGGATCTCTTATAGGCAACATTGATCATTACGTTTGCCACAATGTTACGCAACAGTATTATAATTATTATTGTAAAATGAAGCTGCTGACAAACTGCTTCGGCAGTTGGCTCGCAAGTTTATACGCAAGATTTTATCATAGCTTAGCAAATTTTACAGGAGAGTGAAAAACTTATTTAAATACAAAATCATGTGTTTTTGGTTTGAAAATTTGATTGCTTAGAAACATTTTAGATGATTTAATTAAGAGTGATTGTATACCTGACAAAATCAACTATTTTCAACACACACGAACTCTGTTGTTCATTTCCAAAACAATTTTCTAACTAGAATTTATTTTAAAAACGTTTGCCTGAAAACAGTAAGATGGCGGTAGTGTAAATCTTCGTTATAAAAGTTATGAATTTCAGTTACTAGATGGCACTATTTTTTTGTATTATTTATTTAATTAGAATATAAACGAATATATACAAGGTAACATTTAATTTAATTGTATGTATTTTAATATTTTTACAGAAAGCCTGACATTTCTTTTTTTTTATGCTTCCGATTTTGTTGTCCGGGTTAAATCTTCCCCATAGGAAAAACTAAACCCTTCCACTCACTTTTCCACAAATGATCATCTAGTCAATCAACATTATGTAAGTGCATTATATAAGCAAAATAAATACAAAACAATACAAGAACAACACGTCAACTCACAAAAGATCAAATGGGAAAATAATTCACCGACTCCAGATATTTTCATATCAGAGGGTTCGGCTCGGTAGAACTTCTAACAGGGCCTATAAAATCCTACTGATCCCTCAACATAAATATTTAAAAAATCTTTTGTTATCCTACATGTATTCAAAATGACCGACTTTTGCATCTTTATATATAATTTTTTTGAAAGATCTAATACGCCTAAATTTTTAATTAGAGAGCTAGGTATAATGCCAGTAGCCGAAATAACGAATGGTAATATTTTTATAGTCTGAGAATGCCAAATTCTTTTTATTTCATTTCCTAAATCTGTGTATTTTCTTATTTTTTCGCTAACAGATTTTGTATGATGATGTATGTGCCAATTTCTTAATTATGTATATCTCTATTAAAAACATTTTGGCATTTGGTTTTACATAGTTTTATGCACAATAATTAACACATTAAATTCAATAGATAACAATGAATTAAATGAAATAATATAAATAAATAATTTTTTAAGTACTTAAAATTTTAAATACCAAAATACTTTTAACAAAATAAAATTTTATTGATTCTGTGGTCCAGAATAAATATCTAGGTTCAGATATAAATGCTAATACTTCTTTATTTGCGTACACCGGGTTCGAACCCGCGACCTTCGGAATGGGAGTCCAAAGCCTCACCACCGGACTAGGCCGGCCGTCAGATGCACGCATTATAAAAAATATACCTACATCTGGTCAAAAAACAGAGTACCTGTGTTCGTTCTACCTCGGTCAACAATAACCGTTATAAATAACATTATTGTTTTCTAAGGCCCACAGAAACGCCATCGGGCCCAAAATTCGCTTGTATTCAACAGTCCTTGGTGAAGCAAAACGCCAGATTTGGCAACATTCAGTTCATTTACAACGATGCCACTTAGCACTCGGAACTAAAAAGCGCCTTGCGCGGGTGGACATTTTTGTAAGTTGTTTTACAGTGGACGGTAAATTGATATCCCGACCTAAAAATGTCAGGTTATTTGTGTTTGGTCTTTTCATTCATGTTTTTTTAGAATAATTTACAAAAACAATAATAAATATCGAGATATGGCCCGACTCAACAGGATGACGACCTCCGTGACGTCGCGGGTTACAATCTTGGCGTGCACGAGTACCAACCTACATTTTATTTTAATAATTTGTGTTATTTCACAATGTACATAAGTATTATATTTGCGGCATTTTCCAGAGCGTTAGATACTGTCAGTATCGCCCCGATGAAAGACCACAAATCATTATTTAAATTTAGACTGCAGAACGGGTATTATTTATTGAATAAGTGAATCTACCTGGCTATTCAGATTTGGTCACCAAACACGGCTAAAGCCATTTCAAGCAACGTTTCAATTCTGAATGGTGGTCTTACACCAGGCGATACTGAGAGTATCTTTCACTATGGAACGTACCGCGCATATACCATACGTATATTAATTATTAATTCATTAATTGTGAATAACACAAATTAACCAAATAAAATTTACTTGCCCACTCCGATATTCGATTCCGCAAACTTCGAGGCGAGAGTTTTACAGTATAGTGTACAGAATAGCATAACCTAAGCCAGTGGCCGTTTGGCTTGAATAACTGAAACCGATTTATACGTTGAATATTGGCTTATGACATGGGAAGAGTCGATAGCGAACCATGATAGCGCCATCTGTTGGGATATTTAAAAGAAGCTTTTAGTTCGATGTTCTACCGTATTTAAAATTTCAAATAGGCGCCAGCAGACGGCCTGTTTTAAAAGTAATTTAAAAATCTAAGTGTTCTTTCTTAAATTGTAGTATAAAAAATATTAAATTAACTTAAAAAATGGAAAAATATAATACCAATAATTTATCGTTTAGTTTTGTTAAATAAACGTATCCAAAGTTTTATAATCTGCATTTTAAAAACAAGTACAATTAGAGTTTATGAAAAAATTAAACTACGAACCTATTTTATTTATTTTTTAGTTTTTTTTTTCGTACGTTTAAAGAAAACCCCTTCAGGTATTTTTTGACGATATTCAGCCTTTAATAGTATTTTTTAAAACGCACGTATTACGGTCTGAAAAAGGTCATATTTTCGATTTGATTTTGATAATTACTAAGCCTATGTTAATTTAAAAAATGTATAAAAATTTTTTTACTTGTTGAAAACACTATCATAATCGATTTGCTTAATAATATAATCATTATTTTAAATTAATAAAAAACTACACTCGGCCTTAAATACTTCGAGAAGAACACATCTTGGTCTTTTTTTAATTTTTTTTTTTTAACAGTCCCAACTGCTCCCAACTGTCGTATTTGTTTCAGTTGAGTTTTGCTAAGACACCACCGGCTGAGTTAGGTCTAGAGCTATCGTGGGAGGAGATGTGCATTGAGCCCGACTCGGTGGCCCTGCTCCACTTGATTTGGTGCCCTCAGACGGCCGCAGCTCAAAGGTTCAACATTCAGATCACAGACCAGAAGCGGGGCCGCTATGATGTTGTCATTATTTGCAAAACTTTTGTAAGTACTTTCTCTACCGTAATGAATTATTTTTCAGTGCTGACTTTCCCGCCAGCCAGATCTATTCACTTGAATCTTAATTTTGTAAATTGTATATAAAATTTTTGTATTTTTAGGTCAGTAAAAAGCTCAATCAAGCCAAAGCTAAGAGAAAGCTTCCGTTATCTTCCAACGTCAAGACTACTACTACCGTTACTTCTAAGACGAGTGTCTTCACTTCCAAGACAAGTGTTTTTACTTTGGTTACTTCAAAAAAGAGTCCCAAAGCTTCAAATTTTAAGCGCCATTCGCCCAAAACCAAAATGTACAGTCCTCGAGCCGGTGAAACAAATAGCTTGAGAAGTTTTCTAAATGTAGACAATTTGTGCGTACAAGATATCTCCATGAAATACAAACAGTCTCCGGCTAAAAATGTGTTGCCTCCTTACATTAATAACAAGCTCCCCGATCCCTGGACTTCCAAAACAGACCATTTTAAAGGAAGGGAAACATATCTAGTGCAGGATTATGAAGACAAAGAAAACGAGTGTTCCTATACTCACTCTCGATCTTTCAAAACGAACGGGAAAGGAAAGTCAGAGGGCTTTTCCCCCACTTCCATATTCAACGCCATTGAAAATATGGAGTTCACACCCTCGAGAGTGTCTCGCCAATATTATTCAAAAGAAGTACCAATCATTATTGATAAAGAAAATATGTGTCATTTGACTCCAGAGTATGTATCAAAAGGAAATAAAGAAAATAACCGCAACAATTATTTTGGTAATAACATAGATTCCTTGATTGACAATCTAGGTTTTACACCAGTTCTCAATCGCAATGTGAACCGCCCCACAGCTGGTAGGAATGTAAAGAGCCCAAAAACGGCGATATTGGAGGTGTTTGACAGTCCTGACAAAGAGAAGATGAGAGTTGACTTGATCAGAAACAATCATACGATGAAAGAGACAATCGATACGCACACATATACCCAGTATGACACAAGACACAAACAATACCTTCAGCAACAGGTTCCTCATCCAAATACTGTGTCCGCCAACTTAACTCATCCAATTATTGATCTCTGTGACGTGAGTAACTTTTCTAAAATGGATGATCCTAAAGATGCCACATACTTATCGGCTAAACCTCATGTACTTGTCAGCAGAGCGGAGGAAAGTCTCCCAGCGTCCTCCAATTACTGCAATGTGAATGTGCTTACACCTAATGCACTTGATTATTCTAATTTTACACCCAATAAAAACTTAAGCGACATCAATGACTCCTTGCAAAACTTCAACCCGAAGAGATGTTCCACTGAGACAAAAGATTTTGACCACTCCTCCTGCCGGGGCAACAATCGGGTGTGCAAGGATCTGTTTGTGGGCTATTCTCCCGGCGACGGTATGAACATTACCTTTGGAAAATTGAGTTCTGATACATTTGTTAAAGGCGACTCCCCCATTGTGCCTGTAGTACCCAACAACCAAAGCTCTCCATATTCCGTAGCCGGCTCTCCCCCGGTCACTTACACCGAACCACAACTCCTCGCTTATATTCGAGTCACTCCCCGTCAACTACCTTTCAATGAAAACTTGAAGAGTTTCAACGAGAGGGTTGAGATGAGAAATGCCATTAAGGAGAAGAATAATATATCCGGAGTAAGAGATATCTTGGAAGCTAACTTGTGGCAGAAAACCCCCCCCAAGCCGGCCAGCCCCTCCTCCCTTGCTCCCATCCCTGAAGAATGCACTTTCTTGTCAGAAGTCAGTGTGGCTGACACTCACAGGCACCCACAATGCGAGACATTTATAGTCAACAAAACTTTTGAAATTAGTAAGCCGACAAAGTGCGCTAGTATGCATAAGCCCATTCCCCACGACAACGGCAGCGGCAGGTGGATGAAGACTCTGATGAAAGGAGAGGCTAGATGTACCACCGCCACCAGTGCGGTGAGGAATTTTACTAAGGAAGAAACAGTGGAGAGAAGTACCACTTTAGGCCAAACGATTCAAGTGTCGGATGAAACATACAATTATGTCAGCATTAAGAGTATCGCTACGACTGTGGACCCTTTCTTGGCGGCTACATTTCTCTACGACGAAAGAGCTTACAGTGAGTTGGAGGAGGAATTCAAAATGTGGCTCAATTACTTGTTGACACCGCCGGCAGATCTGGAGACAAACCTGGACAGCGCTAAGATCGACATCGGCAAGGCCTGGATAGAGAGCCGCAACAAGGCGGCGCCCGCTCCCACCAAGGAACAGGTGTCCGCCAAGTACCACACGTCTCACAGACTGGAAAGCCTAAGGAAATCTGCCAAGACCTTCATTGACAGCGCTGACATGAGCCAGGTTTTTCTTAAAGTTGCCAATCAGGTTGAAAAGAAGTTTCTCTCCATTAGGACGGATAAAAATATCCATCTGGATATAGGATTACAAAAGATTATCCTAAATCTACTAATGTGCTATAACCCTCTCTGGTTACGAATCGGACTGGAAACTCTGTACGGTGCTAAAATACCCCTTTCCTCCAACGATGACTTCATGGGGTTATCTGCGTTCATAATTGAGCGCCTTTTTAGGGACCCATACTCTAGCACCAGTACCAAGCACTCCTTACCCAATGTGCACTCTCAGCAGTACACGGAGAATGTGAAGAAGTTTACACTGAAGAAATTTCTGTTCTTGGTTTACTTTTTGGACCAAGCCAAACTAAATAAGATGATCCCGCACGATCCCTGCCTGTTTTGTAGAAACGCTCCATTCAAGGAGAGCCGACAAATACTTATCCAGTTTACTAAGGAAGTTTTGTCAGGAGTCGGAGATATAAATAAACATTTAAGGCCAACAGGGTATATAGTATCCCACAAGCAAACTTATCTTCACGAATTCAAATATGCAGTTCATAATTTGGCTGTAGATCTGAAAGATGGAGTTAGACTGACGCGGTTGATGGAAATAATCTTGATGAAGGAAAAGCTCACAGCCGGCTTGAGGACTCCACCCATTTCTCTGCTGCAAAAGCTTCACAATGTGAAGCTCGCTATCTCGGCACTGGAGGAAGCCGGCTTTCAAATTGTCGGTGACATCACTCCTAAAGATATAGTGGACGGACACCGGGAAAAGACCCTGTCTTTGATTTGGCAACTTATCAACCAGTTCCGCGCACCTCTCTTCTGCACCTCCGCCCTCGTCATCCAGAAGTGGTGGCGCAAGAAATATATTGCAATTTGGATCAACAAGCGGATTGAACACAAGAAGACACTCCGACTCTTTAACGCAGCCACTAAAATACAAAGTTGGTGGAAAGCTATCATTACTCGCAAGCAGTATTTGGTTACGCTGCAGCGAAAAACTGATGCTTGTATTGTGCTGCAGAAGTATTGGAGGATGTGGACTTGCAGAAATTATTACAAAAATTGTCAAAATTCCTCTATTATCATTCAGAATTGGTTCCGAAGAACACTAGCAACTAGAAATGCCAGAAAGGTGCTTATTGAAAAACGAAAGTGTTCAGCAGCTGTGATAATACAACGCCGATATCGTAAAATAAAGTTACACCAGCAGTTGAGAGCTGAAAATGAAGATCGCAGAAAATTCTTGCAATTACGTGAATCTGCTACTCGACTGCAAACCGCTTTCAGGGCGTACACCTCTATGAAAGAAACGAGGCGTGTGTATGTTACCTTAAAAGAAAGCACTGTCAAAATTCAAAGATACTACAGGGCTGTTGTGGTGAGAAGGTCTATTCAGAAACAATACTTGGAACTGAAATCAAGCACGTTGATTATTCAACGAAGATTCCGCGCCAACTTGCTGATGCAAACTTGCCAGAAGCAATATACAGACACTAAGCATGCTGTTGTAAAAATTCAACAATCTTATCGCAATTGGGTGCTCGCAAAACAAGTACGCAACAATTATTTGTATCTCAGAGCTGCTACTGTTCTCATGCAGCAAAAGTTTAGAGCAATATTAGCCATGAGAGCGGCCAGAGTAAAGTTCTTACAACAAAAACAAAGTGCCATTGTTCTTCAAACTTACGCCAGAGGTTATCTGCAAATGCGGAGGGATCGAGACAAGTATCAGGTTATTCGACTAGCTTGTACCATCATTCAACAACACTACAGAGCTCACTACTCCATGAAGGCAGAGAGGTACAAGTATTTACAACTAAAACAAGCATGCTGCGTCCTCCAGTCTCACTACAGGGCCAGACTCAGCATGCTACGAGCCAAACAAGATTACTGCAAACTTCAAAAGGCCACGCTTATAATTCAGACAAGATTCCGATCACTCATGGTCACGAGGGCTTACAGGTCTGAATATTTGAAGAAGTACAATGCCATTGTGTGTATTCAAAGAATGTACCGAGGCAGACTGGAAACCATCAGATGCCAGAAGGAGTTGGGTGATAAAAGAGAGATGGCTATAAGAATTCAGCAATGGTACAGATCTGTGATCTGCACAAGACAAATACGACTAGAGTATGTTTCCCTCAAGTTCAGTGTCTTGAACTTGCAGCGGAGATATAGGAGTAACATGTTGTCTAAAGAATGTCGTGGAGAATTCTTGGCCTTAAAAAGTGCTACTGTTATTATACAAACTCGTTTCAGGGCATATCTTCAAATGAAGGGGGCTCGGAAAACATATTTGATACAAATTGAGGCTATTATAATGATTCAGAAATATTACAAGGGACATCTAAACACTAAAAAAGAAAGACAGAGATTTTTACAGATGAAATCTGCAACTGTTAAAATGCAGAGGCGCTATAGAGCAAATAGAGAAATGATTGAACAAAGGAATAACTTTGATAGAATTCGTCAAGCAGCAATTGTTTTCCAACAGAGATTCCGGGCACTCATTGTCATGAGGACGGTCAGAACAGAATATTCAAGGTGGAAAAAAGCAATATTAGTTATCCAGAAACACTTCAGAGCAAACACACAGATGAAAAGAGAAAAAACAAACTATAATCTCCTTCGCCAAGCGGCTATTGTCTTGCAACAAAGATATAAAGCCCTTATAATAATGAGGAAAATAAAAACTGAATATGTAAGGCAATACAATGCCATCTTGATCATTCAAAGATATTATAGAGCTAAAAAGGATATGGAACATTGTCAAAGAGAATATAATACTCAACGTTCTACGACAATCAGAATTCAGCGGTGGTACAGGTCCATCCTTTTTATGAGGTCTTCTCGTTCGGACTATGTTACACTTCGCACCTCCACTATTACAATACAACGAAGGTATAGACAGTTACTCCTGGCCAGATCATGCCGTCATTCATATTTGGAATTGAGAAAGGCTTGCACTGTTATTCAAGCAAGATATCGTGCCAATATCTCCATGCAGCATAACCTGCAAGAATATAATTCAAAACGAATTGCCGTAATCAGAATTCAGCAATGGTACAGGTCTATTGTCTCCATGAGGTTAGCTCGTTCATATTATGAAACGCTACGAGTCTCTACAGTTTTACTACAACATAGATATCGAGAATTAGTTCTTGCCAGATCATGTCGTCATTCATATTTGGAATTGCGAAAGGCTTGCACTGTTATTCAGACAAGATATCGTGCCAATATCTCCATGCAGCATAACCTACAAGAGTATAATTCAAAACGAATTGCCGTAATCAGAATTCAGCAATGGTACAGGTCTATTGTCTCCATGAGGTTAGCTCGTTCGTATTATGAAACACTACGAGCCTCTACAGTTTTACTACAACAGAGATATCGAGAATTAGTTCTTGCCAGATCATGTCTTCATTCATATTTGGAATTGAGAAAGGCTTGCACTGTTATTCAGACAAGATATCGTGCCAATATCTCCATGCAGCATAACCTACAAGAATATAATTCAAAACGAATTGCCGTAATCAGAATTCAACAATGGTACAGGTCTATTGTCTCCATGAGGTTAGCTCTTTCGTATTATGAAACACTACGAGCCTCTACAGTTTTACTGCAACAGAGGTATCGGGAATTAGTTCTTGCCAGATCATGTCGTCATTCTTATTTGGAATTGCGAAAGGCTTGCACTGTTATTCAGACAAGATATCGTGCCAATATCTCCATGCAGCATAACCTACAAGAGTATAATTCAAAACGAATTGCCGTAATCAGAATTCAACAATGGTACAGGTCTATTGTCTCCATGAGGTTAGCTCTTTCGTATTATGAAACACTACGAGCCTCTACAGTTTTACTGCAACAGAGGTATCGGGAATTAGTTCTTGCCAGATCATGTCGTCATTCTTATTTGGAATTGAGAAAGGCTTGCACTGTTGTTCAGGCAAGATATCGTGCCCAAATCTCCATGAAACAATGTTTGAACGAGTATGATGGTAAACGGCAAGCAGTCATAATTATTCAAAAGCGATTCCGAGCTTATTACCTTATGAAGGCACAAAGAGAAATATACCTAAGAATGATCAGGTCTACAATATCAATACAGAGAATGTATAGAAGTTACATGCTGACAAAAATAACAAGAACAGAGTATTTGAATACTAAGATGACCGTTCAATTCATCCAGAGGAAGTACAGAGCCAAATTGGCCATGGTGAAATGTTTGCAAGAATATCGTAAGCAGAAATCTAGCGCCGAAATTATTCAGAGATTCTACAGGTCATACACAATCATGAAAACTGAGCAACATTATTACTCACAATTAAGACGACATGTTATTACGATTCAAAGTCTTTTCAAAATGAAACTGTGCCGGAAAAATTATCTGATTAAAAGAACCGCTGCAACTAAAATTCAGGCATTCTACAGAATGTTTGCAGCTAGACGAGAATACAATAATCTGAAGAGTTGTACAATCTTAATCCAGAAGCGTTTCAGAAGTTACATCCTAGTAAGAGAAGTCAGAAGGCAATATTTGAAGATGAGAGACGGCATTGTCAGGATTCAGTCAATTATAAGACGAAGGATTGCACAGAAAAGGTATCTCGCAATCCGCCGCTCAGTCCTGCTTATTCAGACACGATTCAGAACAAAAGTGAGATTAGAAGCCGAGAAAAGAGAATTGACCGTCAAAAACGAAGGTGCCAGAATTATACAATCTTACTGGCGAGGATATATTGAGCAGTGCAGATACAGCAAGATGAAAGAAGCGGTCATTAGTTGCCAGAAGCGCAGAAGGGCCATTGTTTCTATGAGACGAGAGAGAGAGTATTACTGCCACGTGAGATGTTCTGTGGTTAGGATCCAGGCAGCGGTGCGCGGGTGGTTGGCTCGCCGCTCTCTCAGCCGTCGGGTGGAGCAGCATGAGGAGAGAAAACAGCGGCTGAAGAACTGCAAGGCAGCTACGGTCATACAGGTAATTAATTTTTGTTCAATCTCTTTCTGGTCTCTAGTAAGTCTTCTTTCCGAAGCCAGTTTGAGTATATTGGTTTTATTAATCTAAAACTTTCTTAGTATATTCACATACAGTAAGAAATTTTTACTATTAAAAGCATACTTATTCATAATATAATTGTTCCAATGTTATCGTCAATAGTTAAGGACCCCTTAGGGCTGGCCCTGAGCCAAACGTCGCTTGGCGCTGGTAAAAACTTCAAGTGCACTGTATTAGGTTTTAGGTATTATCAGCGCTTTGGCTCCTTGACAAGTCGGTGCCCGGAGCGGACTGCTCCAATTGCGCTTGCACAGGGCTGGCCTTGGGACCCCTGCATACAACCACCTTTAGTTAAAAACTATTTCAAAATCCAAAAAAAGTCTCCCCAGTGTCACACCTCCAAATACCGTAATGGATTTTGATGCACGCAACCGTTGCCGCAACTAAAGTTGCTTGCGTGCACAGAGATAATGAACAAAGACATTCTGCTCGAAACTGTTGATTTGTGTCATTATTGCAGTTTACTACAACTTAACTATGCATGTCTTTTATCATGTTTATAAAACACACATACTATTTAACTATAAAGTAACACATTTAACTCTTCAGAAACACTGGCGGGGTCACCGAGTGCGGCGACAGGCTGCCGAGCACTGCGCGGTAGCTGCCCTGCGGCGACGCTGGCGAGAAGGGGCGCTGCAGTCGGACCAGCAGACCTTGGCGCAGCGGAGCGAGGATGCCATGGACGTGCTCTGCCACTTCCAAGACGTCGCCTCCGTCATCCGGGCCTTCAAGACGCTAGGTCACTAACTAATTATCACTAACCCGGCTCTCATACTTGTAATGTATTTGTTTGAATATGGTGTGTTTTATGGTTTGTTTCCTGTTGCAGACTATGTAACCAATGTATACCCCATGATGTACGGATCCCGGGAGACGGCACTACCATTGGTCACTCGCCTGGTGGCTTACATGGGCTCCACTAACCGCTCCGTGTCCACTCTGGAGACCTTGCAACTGGGCGTGGCCATACTACTGAACCTGACCAAGTTCAATCCCACGGCACATTATGTATACAAGGTAAGGACCCAGGTTGCCTATTATATTGGATAATTGCATTCATCAACTATTACTGGCAGGAAGTATGAAATGTAATGAGGACGGCCTGTACAATGTCATCTGTTTCAGGTGGATCACTTGAACACCATGCTCACTCTGATGCTTCGCTGGTGTGACAAGGATAGCCAGCTCTGCCGCTTGTTCTGCACTCTTCTCTGGATGTTTGGCAAGTACGACGATATCAGAAAGGTAACATTCACTTTTAGGACATATTCATATAAATTAACCAATGTCAGTATCGTCCCGCTAAAGGGCCGCCATTCAGAATCAAAGTGCCGCTTAATATAATTTTAGCTATATTTAGTAGAGATCAAATATGAAATGAAGCTTTGTATTTCTTTCAGGAAATGTGTGTGATATTACGAAGTGGCGAACCTTACAAGATCCTTTCTAAGATCAGATGTTCCCTGGAGCGCAAGCGGCGTATGGACAGTCGAAAGCGCACCTCGCACGTGGGCCCCGCCCCTCTCAACTCTTCTGCCCTATCGCGCTCCCTCCTGGACTCCTCCTTCATGTCTCGCGCGCCCCCGTGCTCCACCCCCCTGCGCCCACAAAATCCCCGCCACCATACCCCCTACCCTCTCTCACCCTCCACCGAGCCTGACTACGGAATCTCTCGCTCCCATCACCCCAGAATATTTCAAGACGAAATTCAAGCGATGGATGCTGTTTTTTTCAAATTTAACTTGCCGTTAGCTTTCATTGCAGAAAATTAACTCTAAACTAGGTAAAAAATAATATTCATTATCTATATAAATAAAATTGATTACTCTAATAATATGTATTGTATCTTGTGCCATGACTAGAAGAACATAGGGTAGAGGTGGAATGACCTGACTTGAATGAGTGAATGATGTTAATTTGTTGTATGTTGCTGTTATGTTTTTAATACAAGTTTGTGAGACAAATGAGATGTTTTACATTATAATTTTTATTCATGTAGGTTAAAAATCTTTACTTACTAATAATAATTTTACTCTTAGGTAATAAATTATAAATAAATTGAATATAAAAGTGTTTTGTTTTAGTGGTATTAGATTAATTCATTAATATTAAAACATATTTTATTTACTTCTTCCAACACAGCAATATTTTGTGGCACCATTTTAAATAAAATAAACACTTAGGGACAGGTTATTTCAAAGAATTTGAAAAATCCATCAAAGTTAAAATTCAAGTTCTGTTATTATTTCATCATGGACCAGTTGCTTCATCGTACTTTGATAATAACAGAACTTGAATAGGTCTTTCACAGAACGTAAATTTTACCTTTGAAATTTGATGAATTGGTCAAATTTTGAAGTTAATATTCAAGTTTTGTTATTGTCCAGGTACTGTGAAACAACCATCCCATGATGAAATAATAACAGAACTTGAATAGAACTTTAAAATTTGATGAAATGTTAAAATTCTGTGTAACAACCCGTCCTTAGTTTTAACCACTTATATTGTTTAAATACAACTAACGTGTTAGAAAGGGTGTAAAGAAGAATTTAAATATTCAGAAAATCTTTTCCCATTGTAAATTATGCCCTTTTACTATTATTCTCCCACTATATCGTTAACTTCTTAAGCGGGCCAAGGGTACCAGTGGATATGAAAAATTTATATCCATTGAGCGCTGGCGTGTATCTATATGGTAATCTGACGTTAAAACACTGGGACACACTACGCAGGGATTCGGTCGCAGGAACTCGGCACTCCAAAGGTTGAGTCTATATTTGTAATTTAGTTTTAAGCAAACACTGAAGAAGTGACCACTGCTTACGAAATATGTCCGTTTTATATAAACAATAAAAGTGGTTAAAGCAAAGCGTTGATTGAATATTCAATTTAAGTTAGAGTAAGGTTATTTATTATAAAGGACAGTAATGCGATGTGATAATACATAGTAAAAGTATATAAGAATAAGAGGAATAATGTTAACCAATGTGTATGCGCAAAATCTATGTTGTTCAATCTGAGCCCTGACAAACAGAATAAAAATTTTAAATTAGAATTTTCGTGTTTTATTGACTTAGTTTGGAGAGTTACCAAGTCAATGATGTGAGTTTCAAGCCATTTGACGGCCTGTATGTACCCACTTTAAACTGAGCAAATACATTGCGTCGCCGTAGAGTGGGAAGTCACTTGATTATCTCAAAATTGACAGTTTTGAGACGAAGGGCGTTTTGTGGTAGCGATTTTAAATGTCATTAAGGATGATAATAATTATGGTTTCATTCAATAGTTTTTAAGTCTTAGAATATAATAATTGCGTTTAGTGATTTTCGCAATAGCGTTTTCTTTTTTTGTTTAAATATTTGTGTGTAAAGTCGCCAAGTAATTTTAGTGTTATTATTTTTAGAACGGAGATGACTTTTTGCAAAATAAGCGAGTGTGTATCATAACTAAAGGAAATTAGCTAGTTTTTATGTACTCAAATGAGCTTCATTAAGTTGGTTGGTAAAAAGTGCACAAAAATTTATCTTGGTAAATAGTTAATAATATATTTGAATACTAAGGGGTACCAAGTTTGTACGATAAATATCGAAAAGGTTTGAAGACTTTAGAGAAATTCCATTACACTGTGCCGTTAGTGACTTATACCTATGACATAAATTAATTTGGGGATTTTTCACGCAATTATCGACTTTACACATAGAAAAGGGTTTTAAAATTAAGTACTTTGACTAACATAACTCTTTTACCAAAAATGCCAGTTAGTGACTTTCGCTCTACGGCGACGATACCTACTTGTACCAATCTTAAACAAACTACTGTTGTCAGTTGGTTTACTGCTAGTCGAAGCATTAAAACACATTGTGTACGAAAGTATCAATTATGTTCATACAGTCACTAGTATTAAAAGCTCCTCACATACTTAATGCGGGCAAAAAGAAAGGTCCCATTCAAGAAAATAGATTTTGTTTTAAACCGCTATATCTTTGAAAATGATACATACATTTTAATGATTTTTTAATACAGTACACACCACACCCTAACTATAAAATTAATGTCTGAAATTTAAGCCTACTTTTGCAATATGACTCCATAAACTGATTTTGAAGTCAGTGTTGGTTTATTTAGTGATGTTTTATTTGTAAAAAAATGTATGTAATTTATTACATTCCAAATTTTATATTTTCGCTTTAAAAAAAATCAAAAAACTTGTGTAAAGTATAAGGATGTATTGCGCGTTCTACGGGTTTAAATATAGTTTTCTTTATTTTAAATATCCTTCCACACAAAAAGACCAGAATCTGAAGATGAGGAAGACTTGGTTCACATTTTTAAATATATATACATGTAGTTGGGACCCTTACAAAGAGATAGATATAAAATGATCGGACAGCAAAGCCATTTCTGCCATTCAAGTAGTATACCAAAAGACCAGCGTAAAAGGTAGAACCACCCTTCCTGCCCGAAGTGTGTTAACTTATAATGTAACGTAATTAACATTATGAAGACAATGTAAAGACAATTCAAAACTAAATACAAAAATTTAAGAAAAACTACAGGCCGCCTCAGAACAGGAAACCCTAGTGAGGAGGACTGTGAAAAAAATACAAAAAATATACTTATATTATACTTTAAACCTACATATTGTACAAATTTTGCTATTGATATTAATAAAAAAAAAAAAAAAAAACATAATAATTTCAATCAACGGGAGACCGTCAATAATTTGACGGCCTCTGTGGTCGTAAACTTTATTTGATTAATTTGTGTTATTTCACAAATTACTCAATTAAAATAATATATTTACGGCACCAGAGTGGAAGATACTCTCAGTATCGCCCTAGTGTAAAACCACCATTAAGAATTGAAACGGCTTTAGCTGTGTTTGGTGACCAGATCTGAATAGCCAGGTACTTCCCCACCTTCCTCTTCCCTTCCCCAATTGGGGATGCCTTAGTCTCACTGGCTCCAGACGGTTGGGACTCGCGTGCGTTAAAAAAAAACACACTTGATAGGCAAAAAAACTCCTGTTACGAGTTAGACTACTAATCGTAACATAAAAATAAATTATGTATTGACAAACTTATACCTGATTTTTCTGTTGCATTTGATAAGTACTTACATATTATACTGAAGTCCCCGTTGTTGCCCGGGCTTTACATAGTTTTAGAAATGAGATGTACAGTAATGTCCTTCTTTGAATATCAACTGTGCAAATTTTCATCAGCCTCGTAATAAAATTGTCTGAACCTGATAAACAATTTACCTGTGTTTAAAAACCTGCATTACTACCAAATAAATGGTCTGACACCATAGACATATGTCATATTATGGTCTATGTCTGACACCATCAAACTAACCATCTGAAAAACTCTTCTTTATTCACATGGTAAACTGAATTTTGTTCCGGGGATCATTTTGATGCAAGTACAATAGTTTAATTTAGGTGGTCTAATAAATCTTTACTATATATTTAACCTGTATTGTATTTATGGGAAAAAATGATTTGCGCCGTCATAGATGGCATTAATTTAATTATTTTATGAAAATACATTTTTTGCAAGTTACACTTTAAATTATTAACACATTTTAAAATATTTTAATAAAAATTTCTACAAAGTAACTCGGCATACGCAAGCTATAAAAGTACTAAACGAAAATCGAATATTATTTGAAATGCAACTCAATTAACCTTGTAATATGTTTATTACGGTCCGCCTATCGGTATTTGCTCACACCTGCTTTCTTTAAATAGGCCCGACATCTCTTGCTCGCTTGCACATAGGAGTTGAGTGGGTGCGGAACGGAGAAAGAGATTCAAATCGGGTTTCACAGTCATAAAAACCCTCATTCCAGGAATTGAATCATTTCACTAACAAATAATATACTATCCTTTTGTTGAAATACCGATGTAAACGAAAAGCACGAAAATAAATTTTAAAAAACACTTGAATTACGATTCGATAATTATGTACATATAGTTGGGACCTTTACAAAGAGATTGGTATATAATATTCATGTAAAAACATTGAATAATTCCGTCTTTTCTGCCATTGAAATGAGGCCGGCGCAAAAGATAGAACTACCCTTCCCGGCCTTAATCAATCCGGCCGGCATCAATCGACCGAACGGGTAGAACTGCCTTTCCCGGCTGAAGTGTGTTAAGAGAGTTTGTTTATTTGCACCCGCATAACGTAATATGAATATGTATAAATAGTTTTATCCTTATAAAAACTAAATTCTCTCAAGAAATGCAATATTGTGTCGGTGATTCAAAACAATATTATATTTGTATGCCTGTCTCGAAAGAATTGAGTTTTATTTGGACGAAACTATTTATTCATATTGCATATGTACAGGCGCAAACAAATAATTCGTCTTAATATTTTGAAGCATAACTCGCAAGAAATATATTTTCGTAAAAAGTAAATCTATTTGATGCGTAGATTATAACATACGTTATGTTTACCCATTTGTTTATACTTTGGTAATTCAATTCCATATTTTATTTTTAAATGACATGATAGTTTCTAGAATTTTTCCTTTGTGGTACCTATATATGGTCGAATTATTATAAACAATGATAATAATATAGAATTTTATTGTTTTGATTTTGACAGGTGTATCATTTATAAAGGATATTTGAGTTTAGTTTTGATTTTGACAATAACCTCAAAATATCCTTTATAAATAAAATACACCTGTCACCATCGGTCAATTGTACATCAATGCCTATCATTAATTTTCTAAGATAATAAAAAATAAATACGAAATAGATATTCAAAAGTAAATAAAATGTTAAAGGAACTAAATTGGCTAACGGTGAAACAGATGCTGACCTTGAACACAATGATATTTGTACATAAAATAAAATACAAACAAACATTTTCATCAGTCAAATGATCGTAGACCATAGATATATTACTCACATAGACTGGTTGTGATATCAGAAAGTGTCAGCATCAGCAGATCCAGTTATACCAAACAAATGTTGGGTTTTAATTAGCGATGGGTCTTTCACGAGCGAGCTGCACAATTGAGCTTGCTTTTTATGATGAGCCGTACTCGTATTACTCCCGGTAAGCTACGGCTCAATTGAATGGTTACTCTTTTTTATCCAGTGGTATTTTAGAAAAATAGTACCATTAAAATTAATAGTCATTATTATAACTATTATTAATTGTTATTAGACGTGAACGGAGTCTGACTGTTCGACATCTGGACTTGGACATATGTACCTACACCTACTAACTACCTAGAATCTTATTTATCTTGTGTTATGAGGTGGCGTACCGGTACCAAGAGTCTTACGACCATTCATTCGCTCGGAGCCATATCGGGCGAGTCGTATCATGCAAGAACAGTATTCTCATGCTACCGTGGCTTCCGCTCTTAATAAAATGAGTCATGACTAGTGATGTATAAATTCCCGGGAATTTATTTCTGGGGAATATTCCCGGGAATATTCCCAGAAATATTCCCCTGGACGGGGAATTTTGATTTTAACAACATAATACCTCAAAAAGAATAATATTTATTAAATAAAAAAATAAAATATACACACATATGGTACATATAGAGCAGGATAGATCCATAAAAACTATTCCCATATATATAGGAATAGGATCCAAGAGAAAAATAACAAAAAACACCGATCAAAATTATTTTAAAGTGAGTAGTATCTCTATAATTGTATACTGTACAGTATTAGTAGCCTATATACACTTTATGCTAGTAAACGGTACATATAAAAAATCAATCAAAAAACTGTAAAAATGACACAACTTCACAGATCGTTACTGTTCATCTGATGATACCGATTGGACACTGACACTATCTACTTCGCTTCCACTTTCACCTTCATATTCTTCTTCTTCTTCTTCATCCGACCAGGACGAAGTTGTTGCCGACTCAGGATTATCTATGTTTTTTTCTTCCTCAGCACAGTCAATTGGATGTTTGCATTTGCGAGATAGGTTTGAAACGTTATGATGCGAAGCAGTCTGCTCATCCGTGGAAGAAAGGGTTTTCTTGGGAGCAACTTGAGAACCTCTTTCAGAGGAAAGAAGTTTCCGATTGTGTGGCACAAATGTTATTTTACCTGCTCTTTGAGTTGTTAGACGATTCCTCCGTGTTGTATGAATGCGACTAAACGTGCTAAAAGATCTCTCAGTGGCTGCTGAAGAAATGGGAGCAGTCAATATTCTTATGGCAACCTGTGACAAATCAGAACATCCGCACATCCCCTTCCACCAGGTCACTGGCGTGATTTTATCGACACACTTCCATAGGAATGCCTTGCTCCATGATTCTTCTTTAGCCCTATAATTGGCTAAATCAACAGGAACATTTACACTATCAACAGTCTCCATATGACTTGCTACTTGGTCAATGAATTCAAGTCCTTCAAGTTGCTGTGCGTGGCTTAGCAGATGTCCTTGGGAACCTGGATCTAGTAGGGCAGCAGCCAGATGTATTGGAGCAATAGCAAATTCTTTGCGCTGCGCCGCCTTTTCCAGTATTTGCTTCTCTTCGGCATGTGACAGTAGAGACGCTGGAAGAGTTTTACTTAGACTGCTCTCAATATCCTCAAAAGCATACAATGCTTTGTGTGTTAGTGGATCGTCTCCCTCTAGCTGTGTAATCCAGGAAACAATCGGTCGCAGAACATCGGCTAATGATGTCACTCTTGTCCAGTAAACATCATCGTCCAACAGGCTGTTCTTCATATCACGAGGTAAAGATGAGGCAGCTTCGTTTACTGCAAATGTTTGCAGGCTTACTTTACACGCTAACACTAAATAAAGCATCCAAGAGAAGTGTAGAAACCATTTTATTAAAAAAAAAATAAATTCCCCTTTTTCGGGAATTTATTTCAGATCGGGGAATATTCCCGGGTCTACATCACTAGTCATGACCCATCACTAGTTTTAATGCGATAGTGATTTATTCATTTTTAAATGAGGATTTATAAATACTACTTATAATAAAACTTACACTATTCAGAATCAGCTTTTGTTGATCCATATCCAAACTGTGTGCCGCAAGAAGCCTCAAAGCTGTTCCCTTTAAATAATTCCTATTCAACATCTACGACACGACACTGAGATACAGTGACGCTGGTATACAGCAACACAGCATAGTAGATGTGACTGAGTTATCTTTTTGAGAGGTTTAACATTTTAAATTTAAGCCTGCAAGGAGCGAACAAAAATATCATAATAGTTGCAGAAAAATTAAAATCTTTCGCCGACGAGTTAGAACTGTGGACCAGAAAAGTTAAAAACTCAGTGTGATTGCTTCCCAGGTG
This sequence comes from Hesperophylax magnus, assembly GCA_026573805.1. Lineage (NCBI taxonomy): Eukaryota > Metazoa > Arthropoda > Insecta > Trichoptera > Limnephilidae > Hesperophylax > Hesperophylax magnus. The sequence goes on from JAIUSX010000084.1 coordinate 14,203,902, forward strand.
TAGACACTTAGGACGGGTTGTTTCGGAGAATTTGAACAATTCATCAAATTTCAACGTTCATTTTCAAGTTCCTCGAAAGATTTTTTCTGTTCTGTTTTTATTTCAGTTCTTTCAAGCAAATAGCCTATAATAATATAATAACAGAACTTGAATAGGACTTTCACAGAACCCGAAAATGAACGTTGAAGTTTGATGAATTGTTCAAATTTTCCGAAACAACCCGTCCTAAATCTAACAAATTAAAAAAATTACAGCTTGATTGCTTAAGCTTCCTCTAACAAATTAAAAACTTACAGCTTGATTGCTTCCAAAGATATTAGAAGAACGAGATGTGCTATGAGCAGTTCATACTGTGTGGAATGGCTTTGCCGAGTGTCGCCGGTTTCGTTCACCAATACTACTGCACACCTTCGCTTACGCTAAGGCATCGCTAAGGTATCCGCACTAATACATAGAACAGATTTCTGTGCGTACACGTCCCGATACCGTTCAAAGTACCCTAATTAGTTAGTACTCCGCTTACGGTTCGGCGGCCAACATAGCATATCTCGTTCTTCTAATATCTTTGATTGCTTCCCAGGTGTAGAAGCTTTCTCTAAGAAATTAAAAAATTTACCAAAGTACGGAGGACATTAGAACTCCTTTCTGTATGATTTTCTGATATTTATTATAAGTGACGGAAATGGATAGAAATGCGCAAGATTCAACGGTACACACCTAATATTGACAGAGGAGAAAATTGTCAACATTTGAGATATCGCTTTGGAGTCAATATCCTCGACTGGTTACAACAGCAATTAAATCTCTGTTGCCGTTTAGATCAGTTGAATCTTTGCGAATTTGGTTTTTCAGCACTCGTGGAAATTAAATCAAAAAAGCGAAAGCGGTTACAGATGGTAGTTACGTGTTAGTTTATCTAATTTAGGACCGCGTTTTGACAAAATTCTTTCTAAAAATCAATTGTCACTAATAAAATTATCAGCATCTATGTACAAATGCGTAGATAAATAATAAAATATTTAAAAAAATTGTTAGCTACACTATGATTTTCTTGTTCATAAAAGTACATTTAATTTTTTCCGCCTTTTTTATTTAGTGTTCCGCAAAACAAATCCCATTCACCAGTGTGACGTGAAGTAAAAAAGTTTGGCAGACACTACGTTGCTCTAGTTCATTTTTGTCCAACAGACCATTTTGAGTTAAGTATGCAGTTGTTCTCCGAAAGTATGTATTTATACCATACAAATGAAAAAAAAAATACATATATTTTAATGTGTTTTCAAGACGCAGTTTGTCTTAATTCCAACAAAATTAAACAACATTCCGAGCGTGTTTATCCAACACTTTGCCCTACATCCAAATTAAAAACGTGTTTTCTGCATAATTTTAAATATTTGGAATGAATTTTACTTAAATATAATAATTTTTATTACTTCAAATCATTTCAGAATGAGCTAATTTCATTGTATATGCGTTTTTCGTAAAAAAAACTTTGAAGCCCTATTTCTCCCATTCTACGTTTTGGTTTGTTGGACAAAAACGAACTAGAGCGACGACTAATCTATATGAACGCAAATTTTTCTTAAGCCATAATATTTTTCATTGGAGTTCCTTTTTATAATATGCCGTGATTTTCCACAGTTCTGCGCTAATATAATCACAATGTGTAATTGTATTAATTGGGTCAAGATTTTCATTTTTTTTTTTAAAACTAACTCCACCAAGGAGGCCATGAGGAAAATAATTTTTGTCAGGGCCTATGTCATCTTTGGGGATGCTGTGTAGTGGGTATTTTTGAGGAGAGGAAGGAGTACCATGGGTCTAGAAGAGACCTATGTTGTAGGTGGGAGGAAACACAGAGGCCACAAAGATAGTAGTGAAGAATAAAAAATAAAATGACATGTCTAAATTTATTAAAAAGAAATAGTGTTACATTCATTTACAATTTATTGAAAGTCGACATGAGAAAATTATCAGAGGTTTGCAGTTCCATTGAAATTCAAAGGTTTCATTTCTTTAGGTTAAAACTTAGATATACATAGCTAGTATGTAGTAGCTATTACAAAAAAGTTCAATATTTAGATGGCAAGAAAAGAAATAATAAATTGTCTTATTTAACTAACATCCAGTTATAAGAACATAATTCTAATTGAAAAAAACAGGCACAACCAGAGATAAAACATTTCAAATGGAATGGACAGTAAGTGACACATTCAACATAAATTTAATAACACACAACTGAGTTTACAGTCGTCACACAATGTTCCCATTTCAATCTATCTACAGTTGCAGTTGGCACACGTCATACACTGCTTCTGAACTAGCCTGGTATTTCAGTAGTATATTAGTTATATTGGCTTGCGGGAGCTAAGTATTTCCTTGTACTGTTGATTCTAGGAAGGGTTAGTCAGCCAATATACTTTTGTGATTCGATCCCTGCGATGAAAACATCAGCAGGCACCTACTGTACTCAACTAAATGAACTCGAGTCCTCGAGGAAAATATGTAATCAAGTAATCTGACGCAATTGATTATTCAGAGTAAATTCTATGATGGCGGGACTCCATTGTTGAAGATATAACTTTTCAGAAAAGTAGATCCCGTGGACAAATCAGAAATTAATTAGTGCGGGAACAATGAACCTGCCATATTATGATGCAAATGATCCAATACTTAGTTCAGTACATGTTTTATCCTGAAAGATTTAGTTAAGGTTCAATGTTTTAGGTATATCATATTTAGGTATATTTTAGGTATATACGTCCGTTAAAAAACTCATGATATTTTCACACAATCTATTCCGGATTATTTATAAATCCTATTTATTCACTTTGTACAGTAAAGGTTACGAAATAGGCCTAGATGCTGGGAACATACAAATGAATGTTATTATTTTCTTCTGTTGCGATTGGACGTTAACTCCCTTTCCTAAGATATATAAAGCTAATACCACAGAAGCTCGCTCATATATGTAGCATATTTCCGCGGACGACTTAAATTAATCATAAGTCCCTCCCTCCATCATAGAATTTGGCTAAATATAGTTTTTAACTTTGAAACACTTTTTGTCTGCGGATATTTATTCCGGTCAACAGTCAGTCGACACATAATGGGATTATGTGCTCCTTATTATACTTGCAATGTATGAAAGCATACAGCTTGAGCCAACGAGGACGGGCCTCGGTTGAGATACATGAACTAGAAGTGTTGGTTTGTTGTGTTGTTAGGAAGACATGAGGAAAGAGGGGAGGGAGTGCCTAGCGGTAGTTGTTGTTCCTGCCGAAGTTGTTGTTACCGGAGAAGTTGTTACCCCCAAAGTTGCCCGGGTAGGGTCGCCCGCCTCCACCTCCTCCGCCTGCCGGGGACGAGTTGAGGAACAGCTCGATGTAACGGTTGTCCATGGTGTTCCGGTCCTTGCGCATTGCCTGGTGGGTTCATTTATGATTAGATGGTAAACCATATGCGAGCAATGTCAAGCAAAATTAAAACTGACCTAAATATGTATAGTTTTGCGGTACATATTAATATATGTTAAAGAAATTAAATAACATTGGTTTAACCTCTTGATCGCCGATGCTTAATTTTCACCGTGTGCCGGATGATTCTATTTTCATAATAACTTACTTACTTGTTTTTTTGCAAAATTATGTTTTTGTACATTATACCGTCTTACCAGATAATGTGTTTATATATTTATAAAAATAGTACATACTCTACTATAAGTAGTTTCCCCAGAATAGATAGTTATATTCAGATAAATGTTTTATTTTATGGTATCCTTAAAGATACGCTCGCGAATAAGGGGTTAAGAGATAACATTAACGCCCAACAATTATCCCTCAAGGTACTGTTACTAGGACCAGTGTTATTTACTTTAATGTAAGACATTAAGTTATTTCTGCTGATAACACAGCTCTAATGATAATTGAAAAAGCCGGGAAACTGTAAAATTATGAAGAAAAAAATTGCTAATTCGAAAGTTGGTTTTCGAGATCCCGTGGATTTGGAATTAATGGGGTTCTACAGTAATTCTACCTGATAGCTAGTTATTAAATGATTGTGTAACTAATAGAGCTATTGTATAATATTTTTAAAAAAAACTTACTCTGACGGCATCTTCGTGGCATTCGAATTCTACATCAGCCTTGCCGGAAGGTCGATCGTTATCAAATAAGATGTTGATGTTCAGTGGACGGATGGGCTTGAAGAACTGAAACATCACAGATAAACTTATTTATTTTCAATGCACATTTCCAAAATTCTTTATTTTCTATATTATTTATGCCTCGTCCGACATGCTGTAGCACGAAAAGAACGCCGTTACAGTTAAGAGTATGATCATTTTACCAAAGGTAGATTATTCTGAATAACTAATGATCTGGCTAGTCCACAAGATAAAGAAGACAGTATACTTACGTAGGCGACATCATGCAGGGAGGCCTTGAAGGGCAGACCGCGCATGTGTATACTGTGCATGCCCCCGCCGCCCGCCCCCTTCCAGGGTCCCCCGCCTCCTCGCGCCCACACTCCGCCACCGCCATTGTTGCCATTGCTGACATTGTCACCTAACAAAATACACAAATATTTATCACACAACATTTCAATTATATCCCAAGTGCAATATGTTCAAGTTAAGATATAGAATTTTTAGTCACCTCCGCGAAAACCCCCCCTGATGGGAGGCCTCATCTTGTCCTGGAAGCGCCCCCCGTAGCGGTCGCCAAAGCGGTCACCGAAGCGGTCCCCGAACCTGTCATAGGGCCCAGGCCGTCCCATGGGTCCTCCCCGGCCCGGACCGCCGCCGCCCAGCATGCCCAGGGCTGTGCGCACCTCCTGGGGAGAGCTCGGGAACACCTCGATGTACCTGAACAACACCATCAACACCCTTCAGTTTTCAACATTTCCAATCCCACATCTTTACAGAGTGTTTCTTATTTAGTATGGAGCCTTGATTTAATTTTGTAATCTAGGGTTATGAAAGCAAAATAAATTATAAACTTTTCACTCTTATACTCCTTATAGATCTGTGGTCAATAATGTACCTAAATATTATAAGGGCTAAAATGGTAAACCAGTGATAAGCTGTCATTTGATTCATTTTGTGTCCCCTTTTGAATGAAAATGTAACTACATATTTATACACAAATGGTTCACCAAACAAAAGAAAAATAAAACTGAAGAAACAATTCTTTTATTGATTTATGGGTACAATTTCTAAGAAAACTTATTTTTGCACTTAACTAATTTTGACCTAAGACCACAGATATATACACATGGTTGATTTGGATTATGATATTTTAGACGTGCTACATATTCCAAGTATAATATTAAAACAATGGCATGGCAAAAGTGCACAATGTAAGAGCTGGCATTCACCCAACTGCGGTCAGAGACCTCAAGTGACATGCTATTCATTTGGGGTTTTTGATGATTTCTCTGTAGGTGTACATTGGATATGATAAATAATAGAATTTACCCGTTCCCGCCTCCTCGCTCAGTCTCCAATAGCGCCCAATAGAGGAAATGAATAAGAATGAATTGAACCCACCGTCCCGTCCCAATGTAATTCAGCCTTACCTAACCTAGACAAGCACACCCAGATTCTACGATTCAGGGACGTGAATAGCATTGGTATCTACCCACCTCCCCCTGCCCGGGTGTGACTGGCTTGCTCTTGCTCCCTCGCAGTCCCGTGTCCCGTTTCACGTGTATGGTGTTAGATAGTTAAGTAGTTTGATGTTGTTTGTATAAAGGTGTGTCTGTTTCCCCCAACCTGTGTCCTATCTCCTGGCGATCCCTCTCCAGCGCAGAGTCGGCCCCCGCGCGGTCGGCGAAGCTAACGAAGGCCTCCCCCGAGCTGCGCCCCGTGTGGTCCGTCAGGATGGTCACCCCATCCGCGCTCACCGTCAGCCCTGTCTCCCGTCCCGTCCCCAACCACCCAACCCACCCGGAAACATAACCAACAATATCCATCTTAGCAAGCAAGCACTTACGCCTCAGCGTGAGCGCCCCACACAATCATAGTATAATAACCAACCCCCATCGTTCTCAGCCACTCCATCTTAATTCATCTACATGAATAAACTGCCCTGATTTATTTCAACTCATCACGTTTATCATATCAAAACTGAGGCATTTTTATATTCTCAATTATATCTAGATTCCACAACGTTCAATAAACACAGAGGTGGAGATATACTTCTGAATTTAGAAAGAAAAATGCGATAATTTTTACATATTTCAATTGGTCGTCTTTAATTAAATATGATAATACCAATATAATGGTCTAATAATTTTTGTTTCATGAATTACTTCTCCTTAAGGAGAACGGCTGTGCAGCCCTTTTCATCCAAAACTTAAATTTTGGATGAAAAGGGAAAAAAGATTGAGGCAATAACACAACCAAGATTTAAAATTATATTTTTATCTGAAGATATTGCGAATATCTTGTACGGGGATTCCATGATAACTCAACACACATTTTAAAATGTGATACAAAGTCATTAAAAGCGATGAAAAAACTTAATATAAATATAAACCTAGTTTTTATTTCATCACTTTTCAAGACTATCACTTTTTAAAGATGTGTCGAATTGGAGTTATACAGTCACCATTTTTGTAAAACCGGTAACTTTTTTTTTGTTTTACCCCTATGAGACAGATGAAATTTAGTAAATTTCTCATATCCAAATATAATATTGAAAGATGTTAATAGAAATAATAGACATACTTCTACAATCTCAACTCTTTTAGTTTTATAATTTTCATTTACAGTAACGAAATGCATCCAAAACTTAGCTTTACACACTGCAAACTGCAGTGCACCTCTTGGTAGTCATAATTTCACTGGACTGCAAATGTAGCCAGCCGCACTATAGGGGTTAAATAATGCTTTACCAACTGTCAACCTAATCTAACGTGATACAGAATAATGTATTTTATGGGGTACCCAAAATGTAGGTAATATTTAAATAGATAAATTTAAAACAACCGAACGGTATTTATGATTATTTTGGGAATACCATAATACAATATTTCATATATTATATGAACATTTGGTATCGTTGCTGACGTATTAATGTATCTGGAGTGTGTAATAAAGTCATATTCAATAAATAATTTGATCATTTCACACATTGTTTTGTACTTTTACACACATAGAATACTCCTTAAAAAGTATTACTTATGGATCTTGTGTTGGAAAATAATACTTATAAGTAAAAGGTTTTATCCTATGCTGGTGGCAAAATGGTTCATTGCCAGAACATTACACACATCAGTCATAGTAGCGAGATTTTAATTATGTTTTTGACACAGATTTAGAAAGTTAGCTAATTGGTTTATCATCGAAGGTACCACCATACCACCATACGAAAGAAGAAGAATCGAAGGTAAAGATCTAGTATGAATTTTAAGAATATAACTAATAGTCTTTTTTTTTTAAAACTGCATTTAGTCAAGTATTACTCGTCATTGGAAAAACAGCATTTAGAACTGTTTTCCTGTAATATCGATGAAAATAACAAGTAGCAGCTATTATCCGGCTTTGCCCAAAAAGTTTTTTTTCCCTTCAAAATATTGACCAAACAATGTGGCCTCTCGTCTTTATTTATAATATTAAGTGGTGGAAGTGAGTGACCTGGCAACTACCTGTACTCTGTTCAACCAGGGTTAACGTGTGAATTCTTACCGCTGAAGAACTCGATGATTTCTTCCTTGGAGCAGCCGAAGGGCAGGCCACGCAGCTTTACCACACCGCCCCCGGCCGGCACAGTGGGGGGCACCGGAGAGCCACTCATGCTGGCTTGTGAGATAGCCCACTGCATCTCACGCTGCCCTGACACAAACACCTCCACATAGCGCGAGCCCAGGTTCTGCTTATCCTTAGTGCGTGCCAGTTCCAGGTCATCCGTGGACTCCACCTCTACGAAGCAGACTCCCGTGGGTCTGCCGGGCCGGATCTCCGTCAGGTGCACTCCTGAATAACGGTACATTACTTAACATAACATCTGCCCTGATGATGGACACTGTAAAGCTGTCTGAAATGTTGGCCAAGGAAGGAGGATGTGCAACTCAGTATAAAACCCAAAAATAACAGTAAATAATTCATTGAATTCTTAATGCTACGTATACATACGCGAGTTGAACTGCCGAACTGAACATCAACTTACGGGAAAGGAACGGAGCAACCGCAAATATCGCTTGCAGTTGCTTCGTTTCTTTCCCGTAATTCGTAGCTCGGTTCGCAAATGTATACGTACCATTACGTGGGTCTGTTTACTTCGTCTTCATGATTTGAGAGCATAAAATGCAATCAGGTAGAAAGTGCCAAATCACAATTTTATAGGCAAAACTCTACACATTACTTTACGTCTACGTATACGCGTTAGAGTCTAGACTCATTACTTTGATAATAACAGCGACGCAATAAAGTTTGCAAACGAATCTACTTTCGTATAATGTAGGTACCCGAGCACCCGTGGAAATTATTTTTCAGATAACCATTCGTAGAGAAATCATAAACTTACCATCCAATCCATTGCGAATATTCACTCCACTCAGGAACTCCACGACGTCTTGCTTCTTCGTAGAAAAAGGCAAGCCGCGTAACTTCACAATGTGGACCCCAGTTTCGCTACCTTCGGTGTCATCTCGATGTTCCGTATCACCGTCCATTTTCGCAAGAATCTGCTTTAACAAAACAACTCTTCTTGAAAAGAAACATCTAAAAAATCATATTTGCCGCAGGGTAACGTTTGTTTGGGGTACAGGATACCTATTTAAACCACTTAGAGGCAAATTAATGGAAAATACAAAACAGTGATAGAAAATCCCGACAACAAACCTGAAAACCTTAGCATCCAATATGGCTGAATATGGCCAAAAATATTTATTATCTAGATCTGTCTAGATCCATAGACATACCACTCACCATAGATCATAAATAAACCACCCCATAGATCAAAAAATGTGAATCTTGATTAGTCTATGGAAATATTCAATAGGCTGCCTTTACACTTGTAAGTTTTTTCCTGTAAGTTGCTCACGTAAGCGACTTACGACAAATTTACCAATGTAAACGACGCGACACCATAAGTCGCTTACCGTAATTTATACCAAAATGCATCCAACTTATCGTAAATAATGCTCATGGAAGTTGTTTAGAAGTTTAATTTACGAACTTCTCACATAGACCGCTACACCAGTAATTCTATTTTTGGTAAGATGGCTTTCCGACAACAACGCATTGCCGCCGACTTTGACAGCTGTGAGTTAGTAATATTTGATAACAGGGATTTGTTTATTTACGGTTAGATCATGGATCCCCATATAATACCCATTTCCGCACACAACGGATTTCCGCTATATGCACAATTTTGTCAAACAAAAACGTAAGGGCCCGCAGAGTGTGTTGGATTAGGAGTTGGCTTCAAAGAAGAAGTACTGATGGGGCTTTCGTTTGTTTAACGGCAGAATTGAGAATTGAGGATCAACAAAAATTCTTTAATTTTATCCAAATTATAGCAACTGACTTCTAATACATATTGGAAAAGATTGGACCGCCAATTAAAAAAGAATGATACTCGTTTTCGGAATGCTATTTCACCAGCTGAACAATTAATGAGATTCCTGAGGCGTATGTGTGTAACACCATGTACGATCGTGTAAGAAATGCGGAGATCCGCAAAGAGTACAAGGCTGATGTAAGCGTAATGAGTAAGATCAAGAAAGGGACGCTTAGATGGTTTGGGCATGTAGAGCGAATGAGCGAAGAAAGGAGTTTAAGAAGAATATACGATGCAAATGTAAATGGTAGCAGAAGTCGGGGACGCCCGAGGAAGACATGGCACGACCAAGTGAATCAGATACTTGAGTCAGGCCATGCCAAGAGTCAGAATAATAGAAGAGTATGTGTTAGACGATGTATGAATGCGAATGAGGCAAGAAGTGTGTGCCGAGACTGAGTTGTTTGGCGGTCCGTCCTCTCAGCCTACCCCTGCGGGGAAACGGTGTGATGGTTAGTTAGTTAGTTAGAAAAATTAATGGTGACTATTCGATTTTTGGCGTCAGGTAATGTTTTCTGTATATTCTTATATTGCATTTTTGTATGCATTCATTGGAGATATTAATTTGTTGTGAAGTTTGATAGCTGATCCATCAGTTCGTGAAGTCGAATACTAGAATCATTATCATACATTTACACAGGCATTTTTTAAATATGACATTGTGTTAATGATAAATAATGTTATGTTAGTCTCCATAGATTATTGCAGTGTATTATTTCATAAAGCTGTTCATGGCGACAAGTAAACAAGTCCCGAGGAGCAACGGCGGAAAGACCGTATCTTACTGTCAGTGTTGCAGATTTCTGTTTTACCATCCCGACAGTGACGTCAAAACTTTCGGTAAGCATCTCAACTTATCAATCTGTTTTGATAAGCTGTGAGAGAGCCGTAAATTCCCGCGTGAGCGATTAGACCTGTCAAAAACTTACGTAAAAAAACTTCTGTAACTTGGTATAAATTACGGTAAGTGACTTATGGTGTCGTTTACATTGGTAAATTTGGCGTAAGTCGCTTACGTGAGCAACTTACAGGAAAAAACTTACAAGTGTAAAGGCAGCCTTAGGGAACGAGTGTTTATTTACGTGGCCTATATGGCTTTTGCATGGAATTTTAATATTTTGTTTTGGTGAGGTATAAAATAATAAAAAATACTGTAGTAATATAGCAGTCCAAATTCACCTATATAAAAAAAATGTGAAACGTGATTAAATACCTATACTAATACTTCGATTCGATAGAAACTATAAAAATCGTACATGTGTCGCTAGTACGCAGAATCAAATTATTTTAATACAACTAGCTGATAAAAAACTAAGCCTTGTAAGCGACTTTTTAATAGGCTTCGCCCAATTTGGTAAAGTTCCTGAAAATAGAGTTTGGCCCCTTTCTATGTACAACAGAAATTATTAGAATGTGTGCAAAAATTTACTTATCACTTAGGCACCTATTCATTTTTCTATCCAATAAAAACTATTTGTGAATATCTACATAATATATGTATGTGGTATATTTCGTTCATTTGAAATTAACTGGACGAATGAAAATAATTTCTACTAAGCAACAAACCTTTTACTGACAGTCAGAACTCATGGAATTAAAGAACGCCACCGAAATTGTGTATTTTGACAAAAAATTTTAACCAATTTTATTTAAGAATTCTAACATATCAAGATTACCATTTACTTATGTAAATGTAAATTTTTTGGTTAAAAGCACGGCTCGAATTTTATAAAAGTCAAAAGGATTAAAAAAAAATAGCCGGTTCCTTGGAAAAATAATATCTGGTGATCCGGTAGCAAGAAAACGTGCCAGAAATGTTGTCGTTCATGAAATTGGATTCATAAGTTACATTTTTCCTTTTCAATGTTTGTATTTGGTTTTGGTGATCGGGCGCCAATTCGCTGGCCCAACGTGTACAGGACGTTGGCCGGTCAACCCAATTATTATCGGTTTTCATGCACACATCAAAGGAACTTGAGGGCAACCCGCAAAGAGCGTTCACGTGTTGGCTTGGCCTTCAATTCACAATACAATGTGATGTCTAAGGAAATTTCCTTAGATCTAGGGGAGGAAAATATTTTTTGGTGAAAAAGGAAAAAGCGGAAATTCAGGTGAATTTTCGAATATTGGAGGGAAATTTTTACGATTATTAGTATTCAATACTTTTGCGAAATTTTCCCTAATTTCTCTAGACACCCCTCACCATATGAATTCGAATTGTAGGGAATCACACTTCGAAATTCCCTTTGAAAATTTGATGTGGTATTATTTTTATCTGAACTTCTCTAGTAACCCTCCAACCCTTGTAGATTCGAAGAAATATTGTAGGGAACCCAGTACTGAACAAATGGAAAACACTTCATACAAATCCGTTCTGAAATAAAGGGAAATTCTAGAGAAAAAATATGGACATTTTTAATATTATTATATTTTGAACTTGGATTGAATAAAAACGAAATTATAATGCTTCTTTTACCATCTATCCCGACGTAAATTGTTGTTTCTTCAGGTAATTAAGTTAAAACGAATAGGCTATTGGCTATCATTGCTATTATTTCACGGCTCGTGTTATAACCAAGAACCCACAAATAAACTACACACCATGATCCTGAAAAGCCCATTTTTAGCTTTTATGGTGAATGGTATATCTATGGCTTTTAGGTCTATGTTAATCATGGACCGAGAGTGGTTTATTTATGCATGGACCTAAAGAGCCCTGGACGGAGCAATTCGACAACTATTTGAAGCCACGGGTGAGGGGAAGATGTATGAAAATGCCAAAAATCTACTTAATTTTTTTAATGACGTTTCTCTTTCCGTGTGTCATCTAAAATATTCTAAACAAACATCAGCCGATATAACTGTATTAACATTACCAAAATAAAATAATTACGGTGCATTATTCACCACTTTGCATACAAATCAGTTCAAAAGTAGTCATACAAGATGGCTGCCAGGCAATTTCCCTTCACCATAGATTTGGCTTCAATGCCATTTTTACAAAATCGCACTAAAGGTCCATCAAGGTCCATGATGGTAATAGTCTCTGTTATCTATGGCCAAGTCTTCTGACATTTGACAGTTTGGTGCTATATCCAATTAAAGTTTATTTATGATCCAATGGTTTATTTACGGAGTACATAGTTGCAAGTTGATGAAAAAGAATTGCATTTTCTTACGAATCATCGAACTTTGATCCTTTTAAATAATATAATTGATTTCAGGTAAAGTTTAAATTTAGTTTTTCTTCAGTACGTAAACCGCTCATTGGTAATGTTGGAGAAATTATATTTACGCACATAATTTATTGTATGTGGACAAATGACTTATTGTTTTTATGCTAACTGATTAAATATTATAAGCATTTAATGCCCACATCCGAACATAAATGAAAGCTTGTCATTCGATGACATCTCAGTAGGCTATGTGTATGTTGACATAATTCTCATCAGTGTAAACATGTTACGCGTTACGCACTCCCATGGTTCTCATGACGATAAACCTGTCGAATTTCACCGCACGCTTAATACGCAAACAAATATAAATGCCACCTGGTTTCTTCATTTATGTCATGGGAGATGGTAAAAGATGCATTAAAGTTAAATTTTTTTCTCAAAGTTAAGTTTGAAGGTTAGGAAATACTCATAAATTATTAAAATATATTTACTAGCAATCTCTCTAATACTAAAAACCTAATTTGTGCATGTTTACTTAAACCCCCGACTTAAATAGTTGTCTTCATTAGATATAAGTTGAAATCAAGTGTTGTTTTATAAAGAGCCTTTGCATGCAGCGGAATTTGTTTAAGTTTACCCTCATGACTCCCGGTGGTTTGCAAACCAAACAATTTGTTTACAAGGACCATTATACGGTAGAGAAAGTGCAACAGAAGATTCTGAAATATTTATATCTTAGATACTTTGGGTATTATCCCTGGTTATATCCATCAGCCTTTCTGTCATATCTGTATTCCTGATATTATACAAAAAATGGAGTTTTATGTTCCCGAGAACTTCACAAGAGCTCGCAGGCACAGGACATAATACAATTAATATTACTAAACTAAATATAAGGTTATTTATTGGTTATATTAACTGTTAATGTACATTTAAAATAAAATAAATAAATATCACAAGTGACCAGACTTTATAAGACCTGCATATTGCCGTGGCAAGTCTTCATAATGATTTTATTATTATAGAACAAATTCAATCCAATTCAAACAAAATCCTCATAGAGTATTGAATGTTTTCAGGATGAGGAAATACAAACGGAAATCAAACCGCGGCTCAGTTTCTTTAGAGACAATGATGAAGGCAGCCAAACTGGTGAAGAAGAAATGCCTGAACATCCGAGCGGCCGCCGGCCTCTACGGGATCTGTAGCATGAGCCTCAATCGCTTCATCAAGCGCCTAGAGTCCGTGCCCCAACCCCCTGTACTCCTGGGCTACGTCTCCAGTCGTCTTGTATTCACCACCCCTCAGGAGGAGGCCTTCGTCCTCATGCTCAAAGAGAGGTCCACCTCGCACCGCGTCACCTCCTGGGAGATACGCATCTTAGCTTTTCAGTTTGCCACTAATCATAACATCAAAGTGCCGCCCTCCTGGCAGTCCAACTGCCTTGCCGGGGAAGATTGGCTCTCGGGATTCTACAAAAGAAACGACCATTTGCTCGTGGACTTCATCCCCCTTCGAAGGAATAGGTATTTAAATCGATTGAAAAGAGAGGGCTGCGTTCTCCGAGACATTCAAAGTAACTTCAAACCGATTAAAGGTCCTCTCAAAAGTGAACGTATGTTTTATGTTTATGTGGATGATCAAAATGACACTCTAAATCTGGATATACCTGAAAAGCTGAAGAACCTCGCTTCACCGCCGGAGATACAAATAAAACAAGAGCCTAAGGAAGAAATTAATTGTGAAAGTGAGGCTACTCTTAAATCGATTGATAACACTTTGGTTATAGAAAATGAGGAACTCTCTTATAGTATCAAAAGTGATGATGATGTACACTCGAATGCGTTAAAAGAAAGCAAGATAATCAGTTTGTTGGATAAAGCCGTTTCCTTCTATTCCATCAACAGCCCCGAAGAGAGGACTAGTGATAAAAGCGTCAATGTGTTTGTGTACAGACCCCGGACTCATTTGTTGGGGTTTCTTAAAACTGTAGATATTGATGTTAATGCCGCCAGTGGAGATTAACATGAATAAAGGCTGCCACACTATCGTAATGTAACGTGTTTGTTTACAGACCCCCGACACTTTTGTTGAGGTTTATTAAAACTGAAGATATATAAGGGTATACTTAGAAGAATTCATAATCAGCTCTTACATAGATGGCAGTAATTTAATTATTTTAGGAAAATACATTTTTTGTAAATTGTTCTTTAAAATATTAAATTATTTATTTGTGTATGCACTTGTACAAATGCATAAAAGGCATACAAATGCAATATTGTATCGGTGATTCAACTCCAATTGAGTTTGGGTACGAACCAAACTATTTATTCACATTCATACAGTGTATGTACGTACGTGCACAAACAAATAATTCATCTTAATATTTTAAAGCATAATTTGCAAAAAGCGTTTTTTTCTTAAAATAATTAAATTAGCGCCATCTATGAAAGAGCAGATTATGAATTCTTTTAAGTATGTATACCCAGTGCAGATTTTCATGAATAAAGGCTGCCACAGTATTTATTATAAATAACACCATTTTGACGCTCTTTCAGTGGATCAAATTGTAAAAACATTATCATTCAAGGGATGATTAACCATAATAATCTAAGAAAAAATACCTGATAGGTTTTCTAACTACAATTTTAAAATTGTTTGCATTTAAATAAAAATGTTTAGTGAGGTTTTTTTTTAAGAAATCATGATGTCAATTATATTTATTTAATGTTTTGTAGAACTCTATATTTATGTGAATATTTTAAAAGTTTTTTTTAAATTTTCATAAAGTACAATGTATTACAAAATAAATTTTTATTATAATCTAAAAAAAAATTATGGAATAAATGTAGGTAATTAAATAAATTATGTACCTACCTTATACTTATTATTTATTATTAAGATTATTGAATATAATCATAGTATTAACACTCCTTGTTGCAAATAACACTTTTAATTTTTTTATTTCAGCTTATAGCCCAAATAAAAAATATGTGAAAAAATTCCACTTAACACATTGTAGTCGGGCGCTTCAAACAATAGACTTTAGCCTATAGCGGGTGTTTTTTGCGGTTAGCGCAAAAATATATCGCTTTCTTAAAATTGACACAATTTCTAAACCAAATAATATTTTCGATTGAAATTTTCAAAGAAATCAGATATGACATTTGATCATCAAAAATAAATTATAATTGCTTTGATTACATCATAATTTCACCACATTTCAAAGCTGAATATAAAAACCTGATATTAATTTAGTAAATAGCATTCAATATTCAATATTTGAGAATTCCATGTAAAAGATAACATGTTTATTCATATCATATAGTTATATAATAAATAATAATATATATTTGCCATGCCCGCAATTTTACAATCGCTGGTTGTGTGAAATCTGATTGCGTAAATATTGAACAGTGTCGCCTAAGGCCGAAGGCGAACACTTAATAACTCATAAGTTTAATTGCTTCTTGTCAAAAAAGAGTCTTTTGCGGTTGCCTCGCCTAATTGAAGAGCCCATTCCACTTATGAATCACAATATTTATTTTTTCAAGGAATCAGTACACTTCATATGTTGATAATCCATCACACATTATAAGAGCATGTATCACATAAATTCCTCCAAGTATATGCTTGTATATAACAACAATGACAATAGAGTAAACAAGAAATAAAAATAATTTTTGTAGGGATAAAGTCCTATACAATGCTAATATATTCTAATAATAAAATACCAAACAGTAAACAAAACAGTGCGAGAGGTATGAAAAATAGTCCAATATGTGAATGGACTCAAACTAAACTGGAGATTGAGATCGCATAAAAGCTCTAGATTTGTGGCGACGTCTTTACAAGCGGCACACTAGCCAATCCGGACAAGGCATCTCAAATAACGTCGACAGTTTGTCGCCTAGCACCCATGTAGCAAATTACCCTTCAAGGCGTTTTATTTCACGCTGATAACAAACCTGTATAGTGCCGTTTCCCGCCAAAAACCGACAGTCGACAAAAACGGCATTCGTGTCCCGCAGTTGATCGACAGTCCGCGAAAAACGCCAAATGCCGTGTCCCGACGACAATGTTTTAAGATATTTTGTAAAGTTTCGTCGTGGTATGAGCAAAAAAATTTTGTATTTGGTGATAAATTTCTGCAATATGTATAGAGTGTCCGGGGGTAAAGTGCGGTAACTTTGGGAAGTGGTTCTACAAATAAAAAACAACTTTTTTAGAAATTCCAACATTTTAAGGTAGTTTTTAGGTAAAAATCATTGAATTCTTCCATGGATAAATATTTTTGTATTGTAAAATAAACATTAGAAATTAGAAAAAATGTTATTTATCTTTTTTACTTCTAACATCACGTAGAATCACCTCCCGAAGTTAGCGCACCTTACCCCTGGACAACCTGTATATAATTATATATAGTTGTAACAATTGACCAGGGCAAGTGCTTTACACAAATAAATGAATTTAAAAACATATATTTGGTTTTTATTTATCTTCCCCCGTGCCATTGGAATGGATTTGTAGACTGGATTGACAGAACACTGTGTGGCCATTTGGACCCCCTCATTCCTCACTTTTCTAAGTGTAATAATTATATTGTAACCATATCATACTTCTGATGTTAATTGCAAAGCAAAAATACATATTACCAAACGCACAACAGTCAAGGATAAACTTCTAATTATTCATAAACTGCTGGTGTATTGCAAGTTATGCTTCAAAATATTAAGAAAAATTGTTTTTTTGCGCTTTTACGTAAGGTATAATATGAATAAATAATTTTGTCCCTATTGAAACTCAATTCTTCCAAGAAAGACATACAAATATAATGTTGGTTTGAATCACCGATACAACGTTGTATTTATATGTTTTTCTTGAAAGAATTGAGTTTTTATATGTACATAACTATTTATTCATATCCGTAAGTATTCCTTTTTCTCTGCCGGATCCTCCCCTTTTTCTCAACAGTCTCATTTCAGCATCTTTTTCTGTTATTCCCCTCATTCCTAAGCCAGATACTCCGTTTTTATCTCAGCCCAATACGCGAGCCGAACTGCCCAATTGAACCTCAACTTATGGGTTAAGAAACGAAGCAACCGCAAATGGCATGAAACACCGCTTGCAGTTGCTTCGTTCCTTTCCCTTAATTCGTGATTCTGTTCGCAAATGTATACATACCATTAGGTCATTGTCTTATACATACGGGGGTCCGGTGGTAAAGTGCACAAACTTTGGGATTGGAAACATGATGGTAGAAGTAAAAAATATGAAAAACTTCTTCGAAATTCGAATGTTTTTTTCCACAAAAAATATATTTCATAGAAGAATTTTTATTCTCTTTTTCCTGAAAACTACCTTGAAACGTTGGAATTTCGAAAAAAATACTATTCTTTTTTATTTATTTATTACAAGATAATACATTACAAAATGATAACAATGTAATAATGTATTATTCCCAGTGAGTTTATAAAACTCATTTCGGGAAAGACAACATTAGATTAAGGACAAGACAAATAAATAAAATACATTAAAATAAATAAACTTACTTGTAATAAACTTATTTTACTTGTATTATGTAGAATAGACAATATTACGTGGAAGAAACATAAATGTTATCTAAGTATCTTTCAGTAGCTGTAACATCATCTTGAATTGAATTGTTACAAATTTAAAGAAATATTTTGACATACTACGATATTGCGCTAGAAATTCAGAATCGTCCCAGAGAGGCATATTATTTGTACATAACGTGAAACAAGTAATTAAATTTCAGTTTCACTTGTGTTCGTTGGTAACTAATATATGCTGTGGTTAGAAAATGGACATTAATTCACATGCACATTATTTATTATTACTATCAGCGAAGGCGGAATCCTCTAAAAAGAAGATATTGGGTTCACCTTCAACCTCCTGAACAAATTTAATGGTTTATTGCTCTGACAGCTATTGAGGCATGGACAAATTGGAAATTTCTTGAAAACTGACATATCTATGCCCTATGGGCAACTGAAACGTGCAGGCGATTTCCGAGTGACTGGTTACACGCTGGTTGCGTCGCCGTTGAAAACTGGTTGCGCTGTGTGCGGACCGCCATTGAAATACACAGGATGGCAATTTGAGTTGCCAACTAGTTTTTTTTCAGTTGCCCCGTGAGCGGATTGACTTCTACGATGGAATCTAGCAGCCTGCCGTAAAATATGTTGTATATTATTTTATTGTTGTGGTAGTAGTTGTTTAGTGGTTGTTGTGGAGGTAAATTTGGTGGTTGTGACGGTGGTGGTGGCAGTTGTTTGGTGATTGTGGTGGTGGTTGTTTTGGTGGTTGAGCACAAAAGTCTAGTATTAATAATTATGAGAAAATGGCTTCATTTCTTTTTTACAACACAAAATACGAAATAAAAAAAAGATTGGTTAAAAATAAACAAATTTGATAATTCCCACTTTTGCTAATAACTGTGTTTTTAGTTAAGACGGCAGTATACCATTCACGGCTAATAACTAACTACAAGCCCTTATAATATAATTATTTTATGAATATCACTACTACTGTTTGAACTTTAAAATTCAAATTCAAATGGCTTTTACAAATTCCAAAACAATACCGCCTTAACTAAAAATAATTTGACAAAGGACACAGGATACTTTTGAGTTTGTGATAGCGCATTTATTAAAGTTAAGAACAGAAGATACTTTTGAGTTTAAGATAGCGCGTTTATTAAAGTTAAGAACAGAAGATACTTTTGAGTTTGTGATAGCGCGTTTATTAAAGTTAAGAACAAAAGATACTTTTGAGTTTGTGATAGCGCATTTTTTAAAGTTAAGAACAGAAGATACTTTTGAGTTTGTGATAGCGCATTTTTAAAAGTTAAGAACAGAAGATACTTTTGAGTTTGTGATAGCGCATTTTTTAAAGTTAAGAACAGAAGATACTTTTGAGTTTGTGATAGCGTGTTTTTTAAAGTTAAAAACAGATGAGACTTTTGAGTTTGTGATAGCGCATTTTTTAAAGTTAACTTTTTGCACTCCTAATTTTTTTTTTAATTACCTACTACCAACTCCTTGATTAATTTACAAAAAAGGGATAAAAAGTGGCCTCAATAAAAAGTTAAACAAAAATTTTTTAAATATGTAATTTTTATTACTCTTTCTTTACATAGAGTACAAAAAACATAGAAATATATAAAATTAACAACTTAATATGCCCTTATTCACTTAAACTTTTTCAGTGTGTGGTATTTCTTGGATGGAGGACAGTAAAAACAAATGTAAATACACAAACAGAACAAAATATGATGTGATAACAAGTGAATAGGTATAAGAATCCTTTGTTATGTGTTGGGAGAAATCCCTCAGCGCTTCCTATTGTTACGCAGGTAGACAGGCAAGTACCTACCTACTTACATGCGTCGCAACCAATTAACTGCGCAGTGCATTTACAAGGTTAAAAATAATACGATTTTAAAAATTATCTAAAAGGCGAAACTTGACGAGATATATGTATTTTGCGTATTCGGAATATTCAGAATGAGATATAAAGTGTTTAAAAGAAAAAAAAATACATTTGATAATTTAAATTATTTTTCGAAATTGTGTTACTATAATGTCGAGTATGACTCGACATAGGAGTTGGTGTAAGAAATATAATGTCGAGCCACACTCGACAAAGGAGTGGTAAGGGTTAAGAACAGAAGATACTTTTGAGTTTGTGATAGCGTGTTTTTTAAAGTTAAAAACAGATGAGACTTTTGAGTTTGTGATAGCGTGTTTTTTAAAGTTAAAAACAGATGAGACTTTTGAGTTTGTGATAGCGCGTTTATTAAAGTTAATATCGCACAAGAGTTTCAACTGCTGGAGCATTTCAACTGAGCATCCCATTTTGGGGTTGTTTCGGGGCTTTAGGAGTGGGGAGTTTGGAAACTAGCAAATAAATACTAGCAGTCAAAAGGGCAAAATACAGTGCATTAAATCAATTGAAACTAAAATAGACAATATGCAATCCTCCTTGTATACAAACTTTTTTCTTCGCTTGGCAAGTATATAATGTACATTCATATTTTTCTAGCTTGTCGTTTTGTATTCTAGATAAATAAAAATGTAAATATTCGTTTGTTCAAAATCTCAATTCTCCGAAAGTGCTTCAATGATTGCTTTGAAATTTTGACATAACGTTGCATGCGAATACGCATGTGTTTTAATATACCTATATTATAGATGTCACCTGTGACAGGTAAAAACATGGGTTTTTGAAAAACAGCGCAATCTGTTGCACGTAAAAGCAACATGCGCTATTGTTTCTCTATCTGCACAGACAGACTAAGCCACAGAAACGCATGGCGGGGTGCTGCTAGTTTGAAAATATGTTTATTTTATCTGTGGAAAAGTGCATCCTAAATTTCCATGTCAAATAACATAATTTTTCATTTTCAGTCATAGATATTACTGTATTTATTTACGGGAAAGCCTCATATGACTTATTTTTATTGTAAAGAACACTTATTTAAATGGAAAGTATAATAAATCTCAAGAAAATCATATGTCGAAACATTGAGAAAAAAAACACTTCTCTGAACATCCTATCGCTATCCCGGGGAAACTACGTAGGATAGATATTTAAATGTTTTATAAATATATAAACATATTGTCTGGTAAGACGTTACATTTAACAAAAACAGCATTTTGTAAAAAAACTAGTAAGTTACATATTACGAAAATAGTGTCAACCTGTAGGGTAATACGGCGGCGATTCACCCCCGGCATCCTAAGGGTTAATGTTCCAACTATTGCTGAATCTTTTATAACTGCATTTAGCACAGCAAATTATAAGCAGCGTATTACTGATATCATTTACAGTGATTTTAATATTATACAGCACTTGTAGCCTTTGTGAACCGCCAACATTTAGAAAATAGATAAATTGGCCTTTTCTAGTAAAAAGGTTGTACATCACTGATCTAAAACCATTATATCTTGAACTATTTGTAATGTTGCTGTGTTTAGTTTCAAATATTCGAACGGAGTACAAAATAAGACGTTTTGGCTGAATATAAATGCAGCTTACGTAATATATAAAGACAGATATGTTTTTAGATCAATTAAAAGACAGTCAAATTTTGCATTGTATTTTTATTGGCAATGATATACAATAATAATATTATCATGAATATTTACAAATAATGATAATATAATGTAATACAAAGAAGGAGAAACTTATAGAGAAGATATAGGTAAACTATGAGGAAATATTATTTATTATTTGACCAAATACGTATGTACAAAAATAAGGATAATTATAAGGGAAGATACAATATAAGTTTTGTTCTTATAGCTTTCTACGACAAGACTGGAATATAAAACATTTTAAATTGCTTACAAAATAAGAAGTATTAATCTATTCTTTTTTAAATAAAACTATAATCCAAAGTTGGAGGACCTATGTAACTGTATTTGACTAGAAATTATCATAAACATTCCGTATACACATACACACACATTTGAGATATCGCACGCACACGACAGTAAAGCACAAGATATGGAATATAAGATAAAAATGCATGGATTGGCCTCAATAAATCGTGAGTAATTCTTTAGTCAGTGACTGAATCTAGTTCAAAGTGCATGGATTGACCTCAATAAATCGTGAGTTAACTCTTTAGTCAGTGACTGAATCTAGATCAAAATGTATGGATTGGCCTCAATAAATCACGAGTTAACTCTTTAGTCAGTGACCGAATCTAGATCAAAATACAATAATTCAGTGTAACTAAAATGGATTGAAATACCACAACTCACTTTAATTCAATACATTGCATCACCATCAGCAAAATTTTAATTTTTATAATCAACCAAAAGCATTATTTTTTTATGCACAGTATAGTTATTCATAACCAGTTTATTTTAAATGAGTTCGATAAGCAGGAAAGCTAATGATAAACTGACGAAAATATTTAACCCATTCCCTCCGAGCGGCCACAATTTATGGCAATCTAACACGGCCTTCCCTCCGGGGGGCCATAGTTTATACACAAAATATAATTCAATAATATAAATCCAGAATATTTATTTATAAAACCCTCTTAATGACATTGTTTATTTTTTTTTACATAAGTGCATAGAGTGATTCAATGTCAACATAACATTAAAAAAACATATGAAATAAATACAAAACCAAAAAGTTATGGCATTTTTACTACTAATAAATTTGCACAAGAATTAATTTAGTTGCTGTGGTCAGTTTCAGTCGAAATAACTTTGGATGGGATGGGTTAAATGACCGTAAATACGAAACAAGGATTGGAAAAATACACATTTCAAAATCTAATCTAACAAGCGAAGAAATTGAATGAATTATCTATCAAAACTTAGATGTTATTGTGCAAACATGAGTTGCTGTATAAAAATACAATATGGACTTTAAATTTATAGGTAGAGTGATGAATAATTAATTGAAAGGGTATGTGTGCAGTATTTAAATAGCTTTTGATGATTTTGTTCCTATTCTCTTATCGTATTACCCGTCTCGTTACACATAATTAAGCGCAAGAGGTGAATTTTGTAGACGAAAATGTTATGTCGACACAATATTATATAAATATGTAATATGCTTTACAATTCAAGCAAAATCAACATCGAAAACAACAAACTATTCATTACCGATATGCTATTGTCTTCAACACAAACATTCTCAAACTGGGACATGATAATATTATAACGAACTATGCTAAAATCAATGAAAGCATGATTGAAGTAGTTTTAGTATAAGTACTACCGTTAAGATACATTCGATAATTTATTATAAGAGTGATAAATTTAAACTAGGCTTTAAACATTTGTTAAGACGTTTAAGTAACATTTCACAATACTTAAGAAATTAAAGCATTAATCTAGAATCTACATCAATCAGTCATTTCGTACTTCAAACTAATATTACGGTTTGCCTCTGTTGGGGGCAGGATTAATTATTCCACCGATGCTACTTCGATCAGCGCCCATTCGGACGATGGGCACTTTGGAGTTGTACTTGTGGAGGTTGGGTGATGGAGACACTCTAATAGCGATACTGGA
Organism: Hesperophylax magnus; assembly: GCA_026573805.1. Classification (NCBI taxonomy): domain Eukaryota; kingdom Metazoa; phylum Arthropoda; class Insecta; order Trichoptera; family Limnephilidae; genus Hesperophylax; species Hesperophylax magnus. The sequence continues at coordinate 14,227,710 of JAIUSX010000084.1, forward strand.
TTTCTGCTTGGCGGGTGGCGGTATGGAGGACTCCGCTTTGGGAGAACCTTCAAACGTTGAACTTCTAATAAGTTTACCTTTAGTCGGTACAACGCAGGGAGTTACAACAGGCTCCGACTCTTCTGTATCTTGCGACGTGCTGCTGGAAGATCCGTTGGTAATCCAAACTCTGGTGTCTGGTTTAGTGCTTGTTTTCTTGCTCTGTTCAATTTTTTTCCAGAGATTGGCAATCTTACTGGTCACATCTTTGGTGTGAGGTTTGGTCAATGGAACAGCCACAGACGAATTAACACTGGAAGAGCTGGAACTGCTCTTGACAGTTTTGCATGTGAGGGTGATTGTTTTACCACTGTCATTACTCTGCAAACTCTGGTTGGAAGAAGAGCATTTTAAAGTAGATGATGTCTTGGGGGCGAGATTACTAGAAGTTCTGCCATTGGGTTGCTTGACTATGGTTGGATCATTGCTTGTGGTTTTCTTCAGAGGAGGTTTGAAGGTTGCTTTCACTGGTGGCTGAGGGAGTCTTGAAGGAGAAGTGTTGACAACTGCTTTCAGAATAGTTCCAGGTTTAGTCAGTTTTGAATTAGGAGTAACTTTCTTCTCTGCGGTTACGGATGTGGCACTGGTTGGAGAAGGAAGCGAGCCTTCTTCTTTTGTGAAAGTGCCTTGTCGAACCAGGGGAGCTTTTGGAGAAATGGCTTCCTTGGTTACAACAGGAGACTTGTTTTTCGGAGGAGTTACTACTTTACTCTTGACCACAGCAGTATTGCTCCTATTTATTGCACTCACTGTGCTTTTGACAGACATGTGAGACACTTTAGCCAGGATGGATGATGGTGTTTTAACACCGCCTTGGACTTTGCTTGTGACACCGTTGGTGACCTTAGAAGTGATGAAACCTTTAGTTGATTTTCCAGTCAGAGTAGTTCTGGCGGGGCTCTTTCTAGGTACGGAGCTATTTCTCTTATAAGGAGATACGTAAAGGGCCTTTCTTCTCCCCCTGATAGTTTTAGGAGTACTATCTTCAACTTCAACAGATTCATTGGAGTCTACACTCTGATCTCTTTCTGGTTTACAGATTTTGGGTTTTCCCTTGACTTGTGGAACTTCCACTTCAGAATCCGAGTATTGATTTTGATCGGCGCTTTCAGTTCCAGAATTTTGATCACATTCTATACTATTCAAATCACCATTACCCACTGGGAGTTCATTGACATCTTTAATTTTATGAACATAATCGAAAGGACTTATTTGATTGGCAGAGTGTTTCATGTTTTTCAAGTTCTTCTCCATACATTTATCCACCGCTGTGGGACTTTCTATTACGGGTAAATAATTTCTAAAACTCTTGGTAAAGGTCTTCATTCTTAAGGAGTTCAATTCAGAATCATCTTCGATGGACACGAGGCTGATAGTTTCGCAGTCAAGATCGAGAATTAAGGATTCTTCTCCTGTTGGCTGCTGGTGGTATACAAAATCTGATGCTTCTACAGTTAACTGGGCCTGGCAGTAATCAGATCCGTTTAGTTGAGGTGAGAAACAAGTGGGTTTAGGAATGGAGGATCTCCGGGAGGTATCAGAACCAGATTCAAGAGCAGCTACAACTGTTTCATCCAATGTTCTAGTTCTGTATCTGTCTGCGTTATCAAGGCGTTTCTGTTTCATACTTTTCTTAGCTTCGAGCCTTCTCTTCAGTTCTTCAATTTCAGGATCTTTGACAGGGCTCTTGGGAGTTCTAGTGGTCTGAGCAGTTAGGCTGGATATGTTAACAGTCTGAGTTTGGTATCTCGCCCGGTCTTCTTGTCTCCTCTGCTTGGGATTAGAGCGACTCCTCTTGTCTCTGCTTTCTGCACTAGTCGGTGTTGATACATTCTCACAAAGAGCACTTGACTCAGCGGGGGGGTGTGACTCTAGGAATGTGTGAGTTTCTGGAACCTTCTTTCTGGTTTCTTCTTCCGCTTCCTTTATCGCCATTTCAGCGGCTATCGTGTAAGTCTTGTACCTGTCTCTCGCTAATTGCCTTTTCTGTTTGGGAGTGAGATACTTCTTGTTCCCAGACTTGGTCTTCTTAGGAGTAGACTCTGCACTGCTTCCAAAATCAGATGCGATGGGAGTACCCGATTCTGACCCTGAAGGAATATCGGGACAATAGGCCAAGGTATGCGTCAAACAGTTTTCATCGTCATCATCGTCATTTTCTAAGGTTGATTCTGTTAGTTCGTCAAACAGTGATGGTGGATTGATATTTTCGATATCCAAATTAGCCGGGATGTGGCCCATGAGATGCAATCCATTAACGGGTTGTTTAAAGTCAAAGATAATAGTGGAAGTATCATCATCTCCTGTATCAGCCACTTCAGAAACAATACTGGCAACCGATATCATGCTGTTTTCCATATCGAAAATATCGTCCATTTCTGAGGGTGGTTTGATATTCTCCAAATTGCTCACAGCGCAGTCGAGATTTTCCGAGCTTCCTTGATTACTGTGAGAATATCCTAGGGCTCTCTTGATCATCAGTCCCACGGGAAGAGATTTCTTCCTGTGAATTTTATTGATGTTTCTCTTGGTTAAGCTGGTATGCAGTCGGTCCCTTTCCAGATTGTCATCCCAGTTACCAGACATACTGTGGGTGAGAGATAAGAGGCTGCCCATGTGCGAGGGAGGCCTTACATTGTCCAAATCCAGCGAATGCAAGGAATGGCCGCTCTCTGTCAAACAAGAATAATCATAACTGCTCTCTCTAATTGCTCTAGATAACATCTGAGCCTCGTGCTCTATTGTAACTGAGTTTGTCATTGTACTAAATTTGCTCTCGTTTGTCAACATTGTTAGTGGAGAAGACTTATGAATAGAAACATCACCAATTTCAAAGTTCTTGGATACCGGACTGACCTCAATGTGATTGTGTGTACCGTTGTTGGACTCAAACGCTTGGTTACTTGAATTTTCATCAGTCGGAGATAGATCAATATATTCATTATTCAATTGGTTGGTAAGATCAGGTCTGCTGGGTCCATCGCTGATAACAACACTTTCTTCTAGTAAATCTGGTAAGGCTCCGCATGTTATTTCATCACCCAAGTCACTTTTAAAAGACGCCAGCATTGGCACGGATCCGCTAATAGTCGGGAAGGAAATGTCATTAGGACAAGTATTTTCGTTCCATGTATCGGTACTACTCTGCTTCTCTGAATCCTTTTCCACTTTCCCAGAAGAATTGGTATTCTTTTCGGTGATGCTTTCTACCAATGTAATCTCAACATCATGATTGGTATACTTGAATGAAGAACACATTGTTGTGGATTGAACCAAGGTCTTTGAACTGGCGAGCATCAATGATGAATCAAGAGTGACACTAGCCATACCATTGATAAGCACTTCCTCAGGGGACTCGGTGAAAAGATTGGAGCATGTTGAATGGTGAGATTGATTCAACGCATTTGCGCAAGATTCATTAGAGTGATTGTTTTCATCGGATTCCGGGGTATCATTAAGATAGTTGCTAGAATCTAGAGCTCGGCACTCGTTAGATCTATCAAAGATAGAATCGTTGAAAGAACAACTGATATCAGCAACTGCTGTGGGCTTTGGTAATCCGTTACCGTCCACTTGATCAGACCCATCGTTCATCGTGTGGTTGAAGGGAGAGACCTTGCATGTTTCTCCAGTGAAGGATGGCTTCCTGCCGGGTGGGCCTGGCTCCATCTTGGGCAGGGTGATTCGCTGATGCTTGGTGATGCTGAGCGGTGCCGTGGGGAGGTAGAGGGGGCCACCTGCTTTTCCTGCGGTGATTCCGACTTCCACCGCCATCTTTACGTCTGAGGCTGCCTGCGGTCGTGCTGCACTTGTGATGGTCGCAGAACAACTTTCCCGGCTGGCGGCAGCCACAGACGTCGCTTGGACGTTTTTTGAACTGTCAACATTTAAAGAATCTTTTCTCGACACGTGACCACTCGGTTGCCTTTCTTCATAAGAGCCTTGGTAATATACGTTAGCCGAGTATTGAGAATTTTTGTAAGGAGTGTCGATCTTGTCTTTTCTCTTAGGCATTCCGCAGTAGATGGCTTCTTCTAGCAGAGCCCTATCCATGATATCTTCTTCCGTCTTGGAGAATTTCTGCGTACAGTTCTTGAAGGCTCCAACGGCCACTAGGCTATCAAATTCAGGATCCCTTTCAATTTGTTTGCTTTTGCGATCATCTTTATTCCTCTCCAGAGACTTGTGACTTCTGATGTGACTTTTTGGTAAATCTGAGCCGTTTCTATCGGCAGACCTAGCCTTGAAATTCTTGTCCAGGGTTTTGGAATGGATATCATCCCACTTGCGCGTAATACGGGCTTTGGGCATGCCAGACTTGATGCATTGTTCCAAGAGGGCTTGTTCTCCTTCATTGGATCCCAAGGAATCCACACTTAGAGAGCTCAACGAGTCATGGCGGGTTAGAACAGTAATGTGCTCTTCAGATTTCTCATCCAAAGTGCAGGAGTCTTGCGATTTCTTCTGTTCCAGCAAGGAGGGACTCTTGGATATCTTGAAGCAATCGCTGATATAATTTGGTCCGTCTGTAAAATAAAATCAAATGTATAGAGAACATGTATTTAGTATAGAGATTTTAAATTAAAAAAATTATCTGCATAAAACACTCTTCATGTGTCGGAGAGATTTCTTAGACAATGCAGCAGAGCACAGCACATAGATCACAAAGGAACTGATGCTATTTTCTCATTGTCAAAGCTGTTATTGACATTTTAATTTGATAAGATGCCAACTATCACACCTCTCGATGTACCAACTTTACAAAGACAAATTTAAGTCTAAAACCATCAATTCAATACAGGGTGTCACTGTAAATTCACCTTCCGAAGATAGTGCACTTTACCCCCGGACACCTGTATAATACAAAAACTATTATAAAAAAAAATATTTACAAGCCATAATTTGAGGGTTAGGGCCAGGTTTAGGCCAGGTAATGATTTCGAGGTTAATATCTATATAAATAAAAATGTAAATGTTCGTTTTTTAAAAATCTTAAATCTCAGAAAGTTCTTCACCGATTGCTTTGAAATTTTGACACAACGTAGCATTTGAATACGCGTATGTTTTTATATACCTATGATGTCACCGGTGACAGGTAAAAACATGCTTTTATGAAAAACTGCGCCATCTGTTGGACGTAAAAGCAACTTGTTTCTCTATCTGCACAGACAGACTGAGCCACAGTGGTGGGGTACCGCTAGTAATAATGGTAAATGTTTTATTACAAGTAGAGAAAATGATATCCTCACTGGGATCTCCCATGCTGAGGAGTTCATTTACATATTAAAATTTAATTATACGAATAATATGAAGTTAATGAAACCATAAATATACTATGTAGTTTTTTTTTTGGTGGTTGGGTGGTTTCTGTTTTAGTCTGTGATTCAATGTCAGTATGTTTTAATTTCTCGATCTTCCTATGTTTTGAACCAGCGTTTTTATAAATTTGAGTTTAAAATATATATTTTTTTGAATGAGAGCGGGATTTTGGGGTAGAGTTTAGCCGGGCCGGCCCCGAGTCAAACGTCAAGACCAGTATATTCCTCGGTACGTGATCACTATAATCAATAATATTAGTATGTTTTGCATCGGTGTTGTAGTGCCATTTTATGAAATAATCTCAAGGGCGATGTGTAGGTGTTATCAGCGCCTTGGTAATTAGGCACCTGGAGCAGACTGCTCCGATTGTGTTTGCATTGGGCCGGCCCAAGAGTTTAATACCATGCTATAAGAAGCTTTTTATCCAAATTTTGTATTCTTGTATTGAATCCAGATTTTTTTTTGCGTTTTAATGTTATAATGTTATTGTTTTTGAAAGAGAGAGGGATTTAGGTGTAGAGTTCAGTACCATAGTATAAAAAGATGTCTATCTTTCCCCTTCTAATAAACGTGTTTTAAATTTTACACAACTGATAAACAAACATTAACCTTACATGAATGGTTGTTTATCAGTTATGTAAAATTTAAAACACATTTATTAGCAAGACCCTAGTATTATGTTACTAAGCACGAGATGATGCATGAATGTAAATAAGGCAAGGAATGAATTGTGCGGTGTATCCTCTCTACCTACACCTCCGACGAAAAGGCGTGAAGGTTGCATTGTTAAATTGTTAGTTAATTAAGATTATTTTCCTTGTGGTCCTTGTGCCTTATGTAAATGCACGGGTGATGATTTGAGTGTAATTCTTAAGATTTAAAAAAAGGACGTTTAGATAGTCTGGGCGTGTAGAGCGTATGAATGAAGAAAGGAGTGTAAGCAATGACGCGGTGGTAGAAGAAATCGGGGACGCGGGTATGGATATCGGAACGGTATGGATATCGGAACGGTATGGATATCGGAACGGTATGGATATCGGAACGGTATGGGAACCATTCATTGGATAACCAACGCCTCTGCCATATGCCACCCCAAGTGGTTCACTACGTTTGGTGATTTAGCAGGGGTGCCTGAGTTCATGGGGTGATGATTGTCACCAGTAGGTAATTTTATTAATATAGTTGTTAATTACCTACTGGTGGCACTGCCCACACAGTAGTGTGGTGGGCGGATTTGGGGAGGCTGGTTGAGAGAGATCTTTTTACTTTTCCAGCAGGACTCTCTCGACCCATTGCCTTGCACCGCAGTGGGAGGGATGAATTCAAACATTTGTCATTCCTGGGCACACTGACCCCCGGATTCCTATCCACCCCATATAACTTTTTCCTTCCCAGATCTTCCTCTCCTTCCTTCCTTAAAAAACCCTCCGTCCTCCAAACAGCATCCCCAAAAATAAAATAGGCCTAGAGGGAAATTATTTTCCTGAGGGCTTCCTGCGTGAAGCTAATGTAAACAAACAAGAAAAAAAGATGTGGCTCGATCAAGTGAATCAAATACAGTAGAACCTCGTTAATTTGAAATCCAGCGGATATCAAAAATATGTGGCTCGATCAAGTGAATCAAATACAGTAGAACCTCGTTAATTCGAAATCCAGCGGATATCAAAAATATGTGGCTCGATCAAGTGAATCAAATACAGTAGAACCTCGTTAATTCGAAATCCAGCGGATATCAAAAATATGTGGCTCGATCAAGTGAATCAAATACAGTAGAACCTCGGTAATTCGAAATCCAGCGGATATCAAAAATATGTGGCTCGATCAAGTGAATCAAATACAGTAGAACCTCGTTAATTCGAAATCCAGCGGATATCAAAAATATGTGGCTCGATCAAGTGAATCAAATACAGTAGAACCTCGTTAATTCGAAATCCAGCGGATATCAAAAATATGTGGCTCGATCAAGTGAATCAAATACAGTAGAACCTCGTTAATTCGAAATCCAGCGGATATCAAAAATATGTGGCTCGATCAAGTGAATCAAATACAGTAGAACCTCGGTAATTCGAAATCCAGCGGATATCAAAAATATGTGGCTCGATCAAGTGAATCAAATACAGTAGAACCTCGTTAATTCGAAATCCAGCGGATATCAAAAATCTAATTTCGAATTAACGAATTCCCACGTAATTCGAAAATTTATGAAGAAAAAAAAAAAAAAGACGGCGAAAATCGAGTTCCTCGGCTGCCCCTTCAAATTAGGGTGGTATCTTTGGGGTAAATTCGTATTAATACGAATTATTCCCGTTTACCATCTTTACAGCCTCAAAACTATTCCGTCAGTTCCCGCGATCGGCCTTTTAAGTTCAGTTATTCTAACAAATTCATAAAAATACCACACATTTCCGCGTAAATCAAATTTCGGATTAGCGATTTCGGCCGCGGCCCTCCTTCACATTGAGATATTCGTAAAAATACGGTTGCAGCCGAACCTTTGAATTCATATATTTTAAGTAAATTTCGTAAAAATACGATATATTTCCGCGTAAATTGAAATTACGTGGCCGACCCTTTAAATTCAGATATTTATAATAAATTCGTAAAAATAAGATATATTTCCGCGTAAATCGAATTTTCTCGGCAGACTTTCGTCTCGGCCGGCCTTTTAAATTCAGATATTTGAAGTATATTCGTAAAAATATGTCGTATTTCCGCATAAATTGAAATTTAGCATTCGAATTCCGTCACAGCCGACCCTTTGAATTCAGATGTTTGGTGTAAATTCATAAAGCTATGACATATTTCCGCGTAAAACGAATTTTTTCGGCCCTTCAAACTCGGATATTCGAAATAAATTGGAAAAAATACGACATTCCAGTGTAAATCGATTCCGATTTACAAAATAATAATACTAATTAGGGCGATGTATAACCACGTAAAAATACACTTTTCGGCGTTTTACCGTCACGGCTGTCTTGTAGATTCAGATTTTTTTTTATTTCAGGAAATTTTATGATTTATTTTTGCAAAAATCGAAGTTTTTCGAATTACACAAACAAATTTTCGTGTGCGGACAAAAATAAATTTCGAATTACGAATTTCGAATTAAAAAACCATTTTGTATGAAAAAAATTTTCTGTGGATATTTTTTTGGTGAAAATTTCGGATAACGCGTTTTTTCGAATTATCGGGATTCGAATCAACGGGGTTTTACTGTAGTTGAGTTGGGTCATGTCATTTGTCATTGTCAGAAAATGCATTTACTATGTGAATATGTTAGTTAAGATTATTGTCCTTGTGTTAAAGGCATTACCGTTGTATTTAGGCACCCCGGCCTGTATAGCCATGTCGAGGAGTCTCCCATCATCGGAGCCCAGGTCCACAGAGCTGAGGGAGCCGGCGGGGGAGGCGTGGGGAGAGGAGTCCCCTCTTGAGCCCCCATCCCTGATGCAGGTGCTCTTCTTGGGCGATGCAATGTCTATGCCATTACTGTAACAAATACAGTATATTATGACGTTATGCATTTTGAGGCATGGAACTGGCAGAGGAAGGATGAAAGAAAACTGAATCAGTTAGATTGAGAATCCTGAGATTTATTTGTCTAAAACCTTGTACGACCAGGTAACAAATGAGATCTGGAAAGAATGCAAAGCTGATTTAAGCGTAATGAACAGGATTAAGAAAAGGAAGATTATATGGTTTGGACATGTGGAGCGAATGAACAAAGGAAGGATAGGAAAGATTGCAAGGAATTCCCCTTTTATATGATGCAAGTTTAGAAGTCGGGGACGTCCGAGGAAGACATGGCACAATTAAGTGAATCAAATACTTGAATCGGGCCATGCCAAAAATCAGATTAACAGAAGAGTATGTATGAGAAGACATACATATGAATGTAGGCCTTCATGCCCTGGCTACTGTCGATGGTGAAGTTGGAGAGGCTCGAGGACACGGGGTGGTGGAAGGGACTGCCCTCAGTGGTGAGATTGTTAATTAGTTAGTTGATGAGGACTTACTGATCCTTGCTGATGAGTCTTGCCTTCATGCCCTGGCTGCTGTCGATGGTGAGGTCGGAGAGGCTCGAGGACATAGAGTGGTGGAAGGGACTGCCCTCAATGGCGTAGGATTCCATTTCATCTTGGGCCACCAGGTAGGCGGGTAGGGCATTCTAGAATCATACACAATAAACATATTAGATATTTACAAAACACATGTACACCAATCTGTGCCTTGTTTCAAACTGGTACATAAACACCCTCAGAATCTTTGTGAATAGCCTAGGGAAGGGTTTCCCAAACGTCGATCGGCAGAGATTTACTACTGGTCTGTGAAAGATGCGCTACAGATAATGAACCACTCAGTGGAATGCAGTATAAATATTATGCAATAATATTTTTTTTCTATAGATCTCTCAACATTTATTTTTATGTGTACATTAACTCTACACAGGAGGCCTCGAGAAAGATAATTTAAGAAAACATTATTCATGGTGCTCTGAACATAACAATGATTTCTTTCCAAAGCTCGCAAGAATGTGATTAGTTAAAAATAATTTAAGAAAACATTATTCATTGCACTCAGAACATGGGAATGGTTTCTTTCCAGAGCTCGCAGGAATGTGATGCTTTAAAGATAATTAATAATTGCAGTCTGAGCACGGGGATAATTTATCTCCATGTTTTTTTCTTTATTTCGTGTAAATAAATGTTACAGTCAGAACACCAGAATGGTTTGTTTGTGAAAAGAGGTTGATTGACTGAATAAACTGCAAGTCTGATTACACTGCCAAGTTAACCGTGAATTAATTTGTACTGAAATTTGCGAAAAGATTAAAAACAACAAGGAACAATAGAAAAAGTCCTACAAATAGGACCAAACGAAAATGAGCGGCGGGACACAGTTATACCAATAGTGCGACTTATATATCAGCTAATGTATCAGTATTATGACGAAATATATGATGATTGTGAATCTTACGTAAATCGACTTTTTTTAATACGATTTAAGACTAATTTAAAAAAAATCCATTGACTATTTATGCTTTTCTCTGAAAACAAAATTAGACCTCAAACCAGTAGATCATTCTGTGACAAAAAAAATACTGCACCGTTTAAAACCATACTAATTTTAGTTAGTAAAAATATGTACACATTACAATACCTGTGGAATTCTAGAAGGCTCTGGTCTGGTTTGGGCTTTGCTCTGTGGGAGAGAAAGCCTGGGCTCTGCATAACCATCTTGAAGATTCTGTGAACAAATATTATTTTGTTAAATGCAAACCTCAAACAGCTTGAATAGGGAATATCCAAAAATTACATAAACTTTTATAACGCTGACCTTTTTTAACACAAATCTTTAGTGAAACTTCACGGATCCACATACGAGGATAGTTGCAAATGGATCACGTATGTGACAGTCACGTAGATGAGGTAAAAATTTACGACACTGGCTTTTTCAACACAGTCTTATGCCATCACACGGAACGTTTTGACGCAATATATATATATATTTTTTTGTAATGTGAAGCCGCACATTTTTGCATTCCAAATCTTCTCTCATTGCTATGATTGCTTTATTATATGTGAAACCACACAAGAGTCCCAACCGTCAGCATGAGACTATGGCATCCCCAATCGGGGTATGTTGTGAGGCTGAAGGTAGTGGGGAGGGAAAGGAGATGAAGTACTTGGCTATTCAGATCTGGTCACCGAACACGGCCAAAGCCATTTCAAGCAACGTTTCAATTCCGAATGGTGGTCTTACAGCAGTGAGATAATGAGAGTAACTTCTACCCTGGAACGTGCCACAAATATATGTACTACATATTATTTTAAATTAACAATTTGTGAAATAACACAAATTCATGAAATAAAATTTACCTACGCACGCCGGGCTTTGAACACGCAACCTTCAGCTTGCTAGTCGAGAGCCTTACCCCTAAAACATATGCATTTTAGAGATACTAAAATTCTGTTTTTTTTTTTAAACTTTCTTCATGGACTATGTTAGTAAAAATAGTTTTTAAAATGACCTTTGGCATTCCCGAACGGATGCACTCGGCCAAGAGGTTCCCATTCTCCCCGCTGAGGTTGGAACTATCGTCAGAGTAGTCTCTATCCCTTTGGACACTGTGATGGTCTCCTCCCTCCTCCAGCAGGGACAGGGTGGACAGGTCCGACTGGCTGCCGGCCTTGGACAGGAAGGCGGGAGTGTCCTCGGTACAGTAGCTCAGGAAGCCGTCCGTTGAGGGTTGCATAGTATCTGGAAGAAGGATTTTATGATGACCAGTGATAAGTATAACATCTTGAATTTGAAGATTTACAACTGACGGAATAGTTTGGAGGCTGTAAAAATGGTAAAATGTGACACTTGTTTATGAGGATAGCTGCCGAAGGATCACGTATGCGACATCCGCATGATGCCTGTCTAAAAAGATTTCAACCCTGAGTATTACTAATCAGTTAGAATAATTTTTTTTCCTAAAATACTGACGGTAAATTTTTTTTATCGATTTACCTGGTGCAGTCATGTGCTTAGAGCTCTTATGCAGAGAGTTTGATGATGAAATTGCTGCTGTGGGACCAGACCGGTTCAGTAAATTTGGAGTCCTGGTCTTGATTCTGTAAGTCAATAATAAAATAAATCATTTTTTTGCCACTAACATAAGTATGGATAGCGAAAGTACAACGACACAAAGAAAGTATAAAGTAAGAAGAATGTATAAAATGTGAAAAAGTATTAAATATTAAAAAAAGTAATTAATGCTAAGTAAGCTAAGGAGCAAAGAAGAAAATAATTAAGGTATATTTATAATAATGCTATTGTTTACAGAAATACTTGTTTACGTAAAAAGTTAAGAAATCAAACAACAATAACCGACCTGGACTGAATCCCTTGATTAATGCAAGCGGCAAGGATATTGTCTTCTCCGTGGTCACCGCGGCCCCGGTCGCTGCAGTCCGCCGTGCCAGGCACAGAGTCCTCGGAGCGCGGGGCTCGGGGGCGTTGAGAGTGATGTTCCTCGGGGCTGCTGCTGCCAACGCCCTCCGTGCGATTCTCCGTGTCGAAGGTCGCCGAGAACATGGCCTGAAATTACATTAAACTTTACAACGCTGGCCTTTTTCAACACAATCTTTAGTGAAACTTCACGCATCACATATGCGACATCTACAAATGGTGATAGCCGCCGATGGATCACATATGCGAGTCACGTAGATAAAGTTAGGCAGAAATCTGTTATGAACAAAATTGATGAACGATGAGCTCTGGTTCCATGAAATTTGCACATTTTTTTAGTCATTACCTTCATTAGTTATGGAGCTTTCAAACATTAATTTAACTGACAAAAATATGTTGTACCTGATACACACGTAGAAAATAGAAACAAGGTAGATGGTTCATATTATTAGTATGAAACTGCGTGCACATCAACATTGCCAACATTGTTCACTCATATTACTGGAAATTACATCCATGCATAGTGGCACTCTGCCTTCGTTTCTACCTACAAACCAAATGCATAACTTTCAATTGTTTAGCTGCTTTGATAATCCGGGCTGTTTGTTCGTAGTTTGGATACTTTTCCATGCTATATCTTCCATTATTTCTATTATCTATGGTAACACATATGCAGAAATGTTTTTAGAAATTTCATTTAGTTTACAAACCTTTGGTGGGGGATCATCGTCTATGGTCAGTGAGCTGAGACTCGTGCCCGTTGAGAATTCAACAGGGGTGTGCTCACATTTGAATGTATTTACTTCATCTTCAAACACAGAGCGAAGACGATCTGAAAGCAAAAGTAACATTTAGTATATTAAAGTAAAATAAATAAGTACTACCCAGTGATTGTGCCTTAGAGGTCATGCAATAACAAAAGACTAAACGACACAACGGATATAACGGGAGTTTTATTATGACGAAAGGGTAGCATAAATAATACTGGCCCAAACATAGACCCTTGAGGAACTCCACAATAAACACACGCTTTATTTTGGTGAAGTTTAGATTTTACACATCCTCGGAGCTCATTTGTAGAGAACAGAATACTTTCAATGTTAAGTTAATTACTTTATCTAAATGATACAGTATGCATTATGGGTACCATCATAAACCATAGGTTTAAAGTAAAAGCAAAAGAGAGAATGAGAGTGCAGTCCATAAAGCTTTTTATGCAACAAGAAAAGGAATCAACTTGTGTAGGAGTATGCACAGCTATATGTACATTCATTGTGGACTGTCTGTACACCCTTGAAAAACAGGTAATGGAGAAACATTGAAGGAAAGAGGTTAAGCAGTTCATGAAAGTAAAGCTATGAACAATGTTGACAATTTAATTCCAAGTTGGACAGTCGAAGTTTTCAATGAGCTGTAAAATAGTTTCTGTACTTGTAATACATAATAATAACAACACAAAGTTGTTTGGTTTTGTAATACACATTTCAAAGGAGTTGATCAACCTTTAGTTATAAGGCTGCTTTATAGCACTCTCGAAAGTGGATTTCAGGTATAGGGGTCTGAGGACACTGTCTATGTATTAATGGTCGAGAAAATACAAAAGATATTTTTACTATACTTCTATATGCCAGAGTTTGGTTTTTACTCATAGCTGTTTCCAACATTATTTAGCTTTATAGCTTTTGCCGTGTCAGGACCTAAAGCCTGGAATGGACTGCCACATGATTTGAGAATGATCGCAGACTCGACAGAATTTAGGTCTAAACTTAAAACGCACCTTTTCAGACAGTCGTATCCATAATTTCAGAAACCTCCACTTTCACAGTTGACGGCAATTTAAATTTAAATTTAAATTAACAAAATGTAAAAAATACTAAAAATAACATAAAATAAATAAAAATAATAATTAAAAATAAATAAATATAAATGATAACAACTAACAATTTGTAGGCTTTTAAGACAGTTAAAATACATTTAAATTAAAATAAAAAACTATAGCAGACTTAAGATCATGCGACGACCAGTGTTTTTTGATATAGTGTCCTCTGCGTGCAGTTCTATCTTTTATAAGCATAAACTTTTTAATATAAGTGTGTTTGTTGGAAGTGACTTGCCAGGTAAGTATGTTTTGGTATCTTTTCTAAATAACAAATGTAGATCCTAGAAAATAAATTGTACAGCGCCCTTGAGGTGATTTTTCACAAAAACGGCGCTCTACAAATTATCCAATTATTATTATTATGATTATTATTATTATTTATCTTGGGAATGCTGGGTAAGTGCAGCCTTAGTTCTAGTAGGGATGTTATAAGCCTCTGAACAATTTTTATAATCAATGCCAGACAATACGGCTAAAATAGGATTCTATGTCCTGCATAATTTCAATGCAAGGCCGCCAACACAGGCTTCTGATTCTTCCCAGGTCCAGAACAAACTTACCAATGGGATACCCCGGGGAAGACTTACTAGGTTAATTAACTACCTCGCAGGGAATGTGGATATTTTCCACGTGCCGTACAACGAATTTAAGCAAGAAGTATTATTTATCCTTTAACTATATATATATATTGATAATGCCAACTAATTTTTTGTAATTTTCATTTTCACTTTTGCTATAAATTGGTTTCTATACTGTTTTTGCAAAATAAATAAATATCCATTCTGGAAGAGCTAATCATCCACAATAGGCTATCAACTGTCTGTTTATGTATCCTAAGATACTTTTGACTTGTTGCTCGCCAAACCGAAACACTGACAAAGTGCAAGAAGTAGATGAATATCATTGATGCGTTGGAGTGATCAACAATATCAGGAAGGGTCCGAACGTTACTGTCCAGGCCACGAGGAGTGAATTATGATCCAACAATTAAAAAAAATTATAATAATTTAAAGGAACTCACTGATGGGTTGCGGGGGGCTCTTGATGGGCTGCTTGAATCCCCTGGGGGTCCCCACTGCAGAGGAGTCCCCGCGTGGCAGGGGGCTGTGGTGCGTCGGAGAGTCGGGGATCTCCGAAGGAGACATGCAGCCAGACGTCATGCGACTGAAAATAATACTTTCAAGTCAAGAATCAACAACACTTTGAAGGGAAATATTGCTTCATTGACTAAAATAATTACACATTATCATTAGATTTCCTTGTTAATGTATACATTTTTTTAAAGGGAGACAAATATTCTTAGATTAGGTTGGTTTATGTATAAAATTAACACATTACACCCGCAGGCATACACTATATTGAACACATACTTCAGACTGAGTCTTCTGAATGAGCAAGTGGAACGTAAGGTAAACGAAATGCACTATAGACTGAACTGATTCAAATGAGGTATTCTAAGCAAAAACAACATCCGGAGAAAAGAATAATATTATAACATTGAATCAGAGATATGCAAACAAAAGTTGTTCAATGAATAATACCTGAGTTAATATTTAGAGAATATTTCATAAACAACTTTGTGCAAAACATTAATTTCATGATTAGTGTAAATAACAGGTGCTGTAAGGTAACATTGATAACAATCAAAACAAAAAAATTATATTACCGCGTCATTTGATTTTTTTAATCCATTATGCCTGGTTTATACGAGGACAGGGTTTAAGACAGTGGTACATAACTAAATATTTAACTTAATTTGAAGTGACTGGCTAAGCGTTAACAGTACGTTTAGTGGTTTCTTTAAGATCGTCCTCTAACTACCTCTTACGGCTGTCCTTGTGTATTTAGACCATTATCGTCAAAATGCAGTGATACCTGTCTCAGCTGTGTGTAAATTATAAAGACTATAGTTTCCATCTTGAGTTTTTTAAACATATTAAATACGTTTATGCAATTACATATAGCTCACCTGAATTCCGATACCACAGAAGCAATATCGTCGGGTTGGTCTGGCACACTGCACCCAGAGAGGGACTCCAGTGAACTGCACCGGGAAAACATCAGGGGTGTTTCTTCCGCATAGTTCAACACACCGGGACTTGTGACAAAAGTCACCGATTTGGTACCTGAACATGACATGAACATGAATGCATTGAAAATGACAACAATTAATCTGCAAAGCGTAACTGTTTCATCGTGATGAAAGCTTATTCAAAAACAGGTGAAATGGTAAACAGCAATAACATTGAAAAGTTTAAGAAGGCGATAGTTGGTTTCTATAATCATCCGATTTTAAGGAGTGTAAATATTCTTACCATCTTTTTCTTTGGATTGGTCTCCTCCGATAGCATCATCCACAATAGGCGGAGTGTAGCTCCTTGCAATCTCTGCATCATTCGCCCTGGCCGAATTCCAATTGTTATCCTTGACCGCATCATTGACCCCTTCTTCTAAACTGCTCAAGGAGCTGACTCTGGAGAAATATCCCGGAGTACCTTCCTCGCAGTAATTCACCGGCTTCTCTGGACTGATCATTCCAGAACTGAATTTGGATTCGTACCCAATCCTGGTAGAAGCCTGAGGAACAACTTGGTTTGTAGAATTCCTGGATTTAGCCATGGCTCTATCGTTATCGTGTTTAATTTCTTCTAGAGAGCACGAGTCCTTTTCGTCAGACTGAGACATAACTTCTACGCTTTGCTTCATGACTAAAGAAGGGCTATGGACCTTTGTTGGTTCCACTTTGATGGGTTTATCCGATATAGGCATGCCTGGTCCTATAGCTCGAAGGTCAGACATGGATGTGGCTGTGGAGAAATTGATTGGTGTCTCATATGGAGTTCCCTCTGTGCAGAAATGCTTAATAGTATCCTCCGCTATGTAATGCTGTGTGGGCAGGGGCCTCTCTTCAGATAGATCAGTCACTACCTCAGTTTGGTCTTCAGCATACCGCAGGGAATAATCTGTCGGTTGGTCTAAGTCGGTTTCTTGGTAATCGGCGTAGTTGACTGGTCTGCTCATTGTGTCCGATGGACTGTCATCGGGACTGGAGGATATTTCTTTCTTGACTTGGAAGCCAGCAGACCTTGTGGTGTCTGCGTGGCTCACTTTTCCATTAGTCGAAATGGAATATTCACCAATGTTTTCACTTTGCATGTCGGAAGTCTTTGGCTCTGAATACTTCTTGCTGTAATCGATTGGCTGGTCACAGCTTTCATCATAGGAAAGTTCAGAATAATTGTTCCTGGTAATATCACTGCTATTTCTACCAGAGATATTGTGTTGGTACTTGATGCCTCCTTCTTTGGAGTACCTTTTGATGAAATCTCGGTCACCCCTTGAGGTGATGGGTGCATTGACAGAACTGCAACTGCCTCGGTTCTTTTCTGGGATTCTTTCATCCGTCGTGTTATTGTGGCTCGGCATTTTACTATTTCTGGTAACTCTTTCATACACTGAATCAGAATGGGTGCTCGTTACAGAATCTCGGCTTTCTGATCGGTTGACATTGTCGTATCTGCCATGGAGCATTGTCCTGGACATGTGGCCTTTTTGCAAACTTGACTGAAGTAGTAATGTGTTACTGCAGCTGAGGTATCCACCAAAGTGCGAGCTGTGACTCAATGATATTTGTGAAGCTAAATGTCCCATCAGTGGTGAACTGGAAGACATCCTACGTTTCTCAATGCTCATGGCCAGGTGCCTCTCAGCAGCTGTGAAGAGCATTTTCTCATCCCTATTACTAGTAGTAGGTGATGTGATGGGTTCAATATTCTCACAAGTTTCGGACAAATTTTGGTCCAATTCTTGTTCTAGAGCTTTTTGTTTGCGGGCTCCGAGAGTTGGCAAGACGGGCAAATTCAAATCCCTGGCTGTTGAGTCAAGGGCGATGCTGTGATTTTTTCCAGGCTTTGAGTTGAGCAGATTTTTAAGGGCAGCACTGGATCCCATGGCGATCATCTTGTGTTTGGAATGAATGAGACTCCTCAGCATAGGGACAGCTCCATGATCCCACAAGTATTGTTGGTCCTGTTGACAGCGGGCTGAAAGGTTCCAGAGAGTTCCGCAAGAATTGCTCACAATGGTTAAACTCGGTGATTTCAGCTGTTGAAGAAGAACCTTGAGACAGTTGTGCTCCCGCAGAATGTGTCTGTAATCTTCCCTGACAGCAATATGACTGGACACATTTCTTAGAATTCCACCAGCATTCTCGATGATGGCAAGGGTCTTACTAGGAGCGTTAAAACTCAGCATATCCACTAGGAAGGCAAGAGCACCTTCCACAGAGCAAATGTCCACTTTGTTGAGGGAGCAGTGAGCGGTTAGGTTCCATAGGGCAGACAGAACAGACTTCAAAGTGGCTTCTTTGTGTCCCGTCATGGCAGCCACAGTGAGACCTTTGACAGTTCCCACTTCTCGGAGGATTTTTTTGCTAGATGTGTCGGCTCTCCATGATAAGTTGCGAAGAACTGCAGCAGTGACCTGGAAAAAACAGGTATTACACTAATTTATTGAATCTTTCAAAGGAAAACACTTTTCAAGAGAATTTGTAACAATGTAATCTACTTACTTGTCTCATGTCGTCGTTAGGTGATTGAAGTTGGTCCACAAGTGCTGTCATAAATTCTTTGAAGGAGCACAGAAGAGCTTTGTTATTACCATCACCGAATGTGAGGTTCGTCAAAGCCATCCCTGAATACTTCCGCATAGTGACACACTGTTCACTCTCTATCATACTGCCATGGGCACACTGGTCGATGGTCACAAGGGCAGCCAAGGACTGTAATCCTCCCAACTGGCACATCACATGTCTATGTTCTTCATCAAACGATAACTTCATCAATGCTGCTACACTCTGTACCGGATGATTGGACATGTCATCTTCGACAGGTTCAGATTCTTCTTTCAATGAAGCTATCAAGTCTTCGAGACACTGGCAGTATTCTCGTACTTGCTCGAGCAGCCGAAGAACTCGGGCTTCACGTCTTCCAGCTTTGTCATCAGGCTGAGCATGAATCATATTGTGTAAAGCTCTGGCTGCCTTGTTTCTAGATCCTCGTGAGAGTTTTGAGTGGATCAATTGAACTAATAGTGGAATGCAACCAGACTGTCGCATAGCAACGCAGCTTTCAACAGTGTGGCTCATTTCCAGCAAATATTCACTCATATCTGCATTACTGTCTGCCGATAGTGACAGCAAAGAAAGCAGAGAATATACACAGTCAACTTTAGGACCCAACTGCTGGTGAGGTATGGCTCCAGATGGAGCATTTCCCGACCCGGCGCTGGAGAAACTTTTAACACTACAAGAGTCTTGACTATGCCAAAGGTCTCGTTCGGCCGGCCACCCGCCATCATAAAAATGTCTGTCACTGGAGGTGGACGCTTGCCCCGGTAGTAACTCATTACGCTGGAAACTGTTGCGATTTCTTCTTTCCAAAGAATGCTCTTCCATGTGGTTTCTGGAATAATTTGTTGGTTGTTCTCTTTGCCTGGAGTCTCTGGCACGCGAGGGTTCATTATAAACCTTGGGTTGTTCATTTTTTCTCGAGGTAGAACCGTTGCTCACTCGTTCGTGTGGTTCATCCAAAAAATGAGGATTAGTAATGTCGCTCAATCTTTCCTCTTCCGGCGATGGCGAATGGTCCAAAAAGTGAGGTTTAGGAATTCGGCAGGCCTCGGTTCTCCTATCTCTTCTAATGTGGTAATCTTCATCCAAGAAGTGTGGTTTGCGAGGCGTGCTGGTTGTGGGTTCATCTCCTTCATCGTCAATGAGTTCAATTTGTTCTAGGTCTAGGCTAAAATTGGTAGTATTTTTGTGAGATCCGTTTGATTGACCATTAGGTTGACCATTTGTTTGACCATTTGTCGGGCCATTTGGTCTGGGTGGAGGAGGCCTTCGCTTGGGAGAGGCTCCCATTTCAATGACTGCCTGCGTGGAAACGGTGACAGGCTGGTGGGGGCTAGAGCCCCGACCGGGGCTGGACAGGGGCTGCCCGGAATCGGGGTCGCTGCTGGCTGAGGGCCCTCCGGACTCTGTGAGGACAGAGTTGGAAGACTCCATACTGCTCCAGTTGTCTGTCACTATTTCATTATCCAACTGCAACAATAGAGAAATGCAAAATTAATACCAAGCATTCATGGAAAGATTATTCATCACAAAAAAACAATACCGCTTTATCAGCCAAGAGAAATTCGAACGGAGATTCACTTGCATTCATAATATAATATACTCTTCTGATAGTCCTTCCATTCTTCATAATCCAAACTATCAAGTGACATTGTTATGACTTATTAAGCTGACATTGTTATGACTTATTAAACTTACATTGTGCTTGGCATTTTTTTACATAGATGGTTTTATCACACACATGTCTCAGGGATCTCATTAATATTATTACACAATATAAATAAACCTTGGATGCAATCTTACCATATCGCAGTTCCCATTGGACTGTGATCGCTCCATATTTCCATTGGACATGTCGGAAGCGATGCCAGAATCGAAGCCACCGCCAATGAACGACCCGTTGGTGGTCTCGTTGTTAGCGTTGGCCTCTCCGGGTAGGTCAAAGGGCTGTCCCACACCACAGGACAATCCCTTGACCCCACTCTGCAGGCTGTGATACATTGTCGATCTTTCACCACCCACCAGAACCACAAAAATAATCTAAGTCACATTTGAACGTTCAGAAAATTCTGGGTATTATTTTTAACACTTTTTTAATGGTATTTTAGTTATAGTTGACATATTATTATTTCACTGTATGACGAACAACAATGTCAGTTTCTGATTGTTTTTATATTCACTTTAAGTTAATCTTATTTTTATTATAATATTATAGAAGTAAAATCTAAAAAATAAATCGAGGATTGAATTAAATTCAAACAATTTTTATTTAAATAAATATACCACCCTATGTAAAACAATGGGAAAAATAGAAATAGAAAAGTTACAGTGGAGTACTTTGAACGTTTACTACGAAAGATACTTGCGAAAAGTGTTCATTATTTACTGCAATACGATGTGCCCACCACTTTCGCTTGGGGGACCGACAGCGTGACCATTAAACCACTGGAACTTTCTGACAATGAATTATTAGCACATTTGCAATCCAATCCATCCATCCATAAGTAGGTGTATTGTGTGAAATGGAAAGAAATCGTACGGTTTTACTCTCTGCGGTTATGCATGGATGATGGTGGATTAACTTGCGAGTTAACTTACAACTTAAAACTCTTTGAAGAAATTCACCAACCATCTCAAAATATTACAATTCTGAGTCAAATCTCTGAAAAACATCTTACCGGAAATCTGTTCGTCTGAATCAGCAAAAATTCGAAAGGTGATCTTTTGAGTCGCGAAATTTCCAGTTAGTTTTCCAAAATTTCTAGGCGAACTTTAAACACGTCGTTATTTCCATTACTAGCTATTAAGTCGCAGAACTTATTATGGTCGCATATTGTTGACGTACAAATGTACATTCTATGCAAATTCGGAGGTGAAAAAACGTAAGCATTGAGTGGGCTGCATTCTTTGAATGACAAAGGAATTGATCCGAATTGATAATGATAGAAATCTTTGTATCACGGTCAAAGTTAATGTACATACAAACTAGCGATGAGCATAATCGAGACATTCATTACAAAATATTTTATATTATACATTCGAATGAATTGGTAATCGAAACAATGTAGTGTAACTTTTCGAAAAGTTCAAAATTCGTTCGTATGAATTAATATAAATTGGTATTCAGGATAATGTAGATATTTTAATAATAATAAATGAATAATTGAGTTTCGAATTCGATCACTTGAATACGATGCGGCAAAGACATTGTGACATGTTCCTGCCGCTGAGAACTCCATCTTAATCTCATATTTCTGCTACATGTTGTGTCGTTTACGAGAAAGTTTATAACGTAGTTAAAAGACGATGTTTTTAAAGCAAATAAAAATCGGCGTAGGTTTATTTACCTTATTAACAATGATTACAAAACTAGTGGAACCGCAACGCTTCCTCGGGCGTCTCCGACTTCTCCCACCATTCACTGCTGTATACCGCAATGTTACTGTTAAAAAACTACATTACATCGACTTTAATTCGACTCCTTATCTCATTCCGGTGAGGAGTTATTGCGTTAAGCATTCCTCG
The DNA here is from genome assembly GCA_026573805.1 of Hesperophylax magnus. Classification (NCBI taxonomy): domain Eukaryota; kingdom Metazoa; phylum Arthropoda; class Insecta; order Trichoptera; family Limnephilidae; genus Hesperophylax; species Hesperophylax magnus. Next base: position 14,250,059 of record JAIUSX010000084.1, read on the forward strand.
GGTGACCCCGACTTCTTCTACCATTCAAACCAATCTCTAAAGTTTTGCGAGCACAAACATAAGCAGGCTAAATATTCAATTATTACTAGCTGACGTGTACCCGGCGTTGCTCGGAGTTGTGAATGGTTTGGAGTAAGATTTGAGGTTGTGAATATTGTGCCCAATTTATTTTTCTTCATTACAAAACAAAGACTTTTCTCTACTTTCTATAAATATAAAATGCACGTATTATATATATAAACCTTCCGGAAGAAATTCTCTAAACGATAGTGAAAACCCTATCAAAATCCGTTTGGTAGTTTAGAAGAACTAAGCACACAAACAGACAGACGCGGATAACGACTTTGTTTTATTCTATTTAGAGAAGATATTACCAAATCTTTTATATAAAAGATTTTTATAAACTAATACCTATGTCGATTAAGTCCATCATTAGCAAAAAAAAATCGATCGGTCAGGTGTATTTATTTTTATCCCGTATAAAACAAATATTTATTGACTCAAGCGATAGAATATGCGTCGTCAAACAACTTACCACTTATCTAAAAAGGATTCCGGTTTGTAGGAATTTGACATGAGGTCAAAATAATATTATAACAACGGTAAGGGCCCGTTCCCACTTCCGTTTTCAAATAGGAGGCGGGTCCCGTTTTAAAAACGGATGGCCAATGGCCCTGTTCACACTTCCGTTTTAAAAACGGATGCGTTTTAAAAACGGACCATACTCTACGAAAAAAAATAATTGTCAATTCAACAAAAACATTTTATTTGCTCATTCTTCAGTAATGGTGCGCAATGGACGACGATGAAGCTCTTGTTGTCATGTGGTACTTATTAAAAATAAGAAAAAAAAAAAGGAAAAGAAAATTTTGGGTACACCCAATCATAGCTGAAAGATTTTCTGTAGGAATTTTCCAAGTGTTAATTGGTGAGTTGAGAAGTGATGAACTAAAGTTCAATAATTATTTTAGAATAATAATGATTGGATTATTTATATAGCGCCGTTTTCACCGTGAGAAAATCACCTCAAGGGCGCTTAGTAATAATAATAATAATAATAGTTGGATGACTTGTATAGCGCCGTTTTTGTGCAAAAACACCTCAAGGGCGCCTAATAGAATGTCTATCACTTCCTTTAACCATCTACTGGAATGAGTTTCAGAGAGCTTAACATATTAAAATACAAAATTGAGAGAGTGCATTTGTCCTGAAGAAAGGCTATCGATATTTTAAAGTAAGAAAACGATAACAACTCAAATATTTTTTATTATGTGTTTATTAAACTAATACGCTCTTCCGTGCATCGTGCATCTCATTAAAGCTTTAAAATTTAAAAAAAAGTAAACTTTAAAAAATTAAAATATAAATTTTGATATAAAAAGTTGTGCACACCAAGTGTTTTGTTTTTATTCAGTTAAAAATAAAATATTACTATACTCTTTCTTCGACCAGTGGTATTAAATTTTCGGAATTTATTTCCTTATCCATTATTGTAGTTTTGATTTATTTACTTAAAATAACCAAATACAAGCACGCAGCGTACCTGCTTCCTTGCGACTGGGCGCGGGCGGGGAAGGGTGGGGGTGTGGCGGGGACTCTGCCGGAACGACTAGTCGACAAGTGTGAACAGCTCCATACAACACTATGAGCGAGCGTGTTCCGACACGATTTGAAAACTGACGCGCTGCGCTGGCGATCCATCCGACAAAAAATGTCAAATCCGTTTTCAAATCGTGTCGGACAAGTGTGAACAGCTCCATACATCCACTACAGCCACTAGGGCATCCGTTTTTAAAACGGGACCCGCCTCCGTTTTTAAAACGGAATTGGGAACAGGCCCTAAAGCAACACTTGTTCAATAATAACATTATTATCAGAACTAAAATAGAAAATCAATAAATGCGTGCCTAATATAATCTATTTTATTTATCATTGTAAAATATGTATTTCAAATTAATCTATCTATCTATCTACATAATCATTAATTATTAATCTTTAATCATGAAAATTATTTAAGAAATATATTTGTACAGCGCCTGAGGTGATTTTTCTGGAAAACGGCGCTATATAAATTTGTCAAATATTATTATTATTAAGAGTGTTTGTGGCGGGCGGACGACCTAGCTTAGTTTTTTGCATAAATCTACAGTTTTATTAAGAGATTGATGAAATTTTGTACACTTGACCTTCAAAACACTCAGGGAGGTCACTGTCTACATGATATTTCGAAAAACATCCTATCCCATTTTATCCCACCCCTTAGAGCAAAATTTTGATTGGGCGGAGTGAATTTTATTCATACAAAACTAGTTTTATTCCTATATTGATGGAAGGTAAGTCACTTTCTACATCTGATTTAGAAAAAAAAAACTCTTCGCAAAGCCCGAGCAACGACGGGACTTCAGCTAGTAATCATTTATGATATAGGGGAACGTTAGAATTTAATCATTTCACCAAGATTGTCATTTAAATGATGAAAAATATCGGCATCGTCAAATTAAACATTTACTGCGCTGAAAACAAGTAAAAGATTGCCATTTTCGATTGAAAAAATATTTTCAAAAGACCAGATAAAAAACATAATAAAAAAATTATGAAGAGATGCACAAATATAATATAGGTACTGAACCAATGTAAGATTCATAATATACTTTTCTACCTTCATATGTCAAAAACAAATGTAATTATCAGGTTTTGTGAATATCATAAATAAAAATTACAATAAATTGAATATGAATTACATCTGGCGCCATTGTTGCATCGTTTCAATTGATTTTTAAAGGACTTGACAACACGCCAGGCAAAAAACAATGTTAATGCGCTAGCACGAGACTAGCACAGTGATACAGAAACCACAAGCCTAATATGGGTTGAATTATTCGATTATTACTTTACTATCTCAATAACGTTATAAAATACGTAACGAAACGGGATTTGATGTACAATAATATAGCATATACCTAAGGGGCTTGCTGTTCAAGGTATTGAACACCGGGATTTCAAATGTATGAGTATGAATCATAAAGATAATTGTATGTAATTATGTGAGGAGTTTGACCAGATAACTGCACATATTAGTTACATTCCATAACTTGCTAACTGATCTTAATTTGTTTCAGTATTTATAATGTATGGAAGAGACACAGGGCCAGCCTTATTTTTTATTATTTTATTTTATTTAGGAAACAAACAGTCATTTATACATTTAGCATAAACAGTAATTATTCATATGTTCTAGACCAGAGGTTCCCAAACTTTTTTGCCCCGTAGACCACTTGCCAATTTTTTTTTCCGTAGACCCCTCTGCCTGCCGAATATTGAATTTTCCTAAAACCATTAACGTCCCATGTGATAATCATTTATTTTTTTTAGTAAAAAGATAAAATAAACTACGATGATAGTATTATTTTACAAAATAAAAAAATTAAGTTATCAGTTTAGTAAGCTGCATTTTATGTTTTCAAGTAACAGTTGAAAATGTGTACATCTCTAGAGGCATTGTGAGTTTTACAGATACGTCCCTATTAAAGAGTTTTAAGCATATTTGGCTATGTGGGCGCAATTAGAGCAGGACGCTGATAATACCTATCACTTAACATTCCTAATACATCGCCCTTGATATCGTTTTTTTTTATTAAAAAAGGCGCTACACAAAAATAGAAAATATCCGAATATTACAGTGATCAGTGATCACCTTACCTCGGCGTCTACCTACAAGGAGCGTCAAAATTTTACTCGCGCCGCGCCGTCCAGATACGGTTACATTTGCCGATACATCCCTAAATGGCACAAACTGCAATGGAGAAATTCCCGTCTTGAAAAAGTAAGGTTATTTTGGATATATTATTTTTTTTTGCTAATACCACCTGAATTTGTTAAGAATTCTATGAAAATGTTTTTTGATAACATACATGTCTAGTGCATTTTTAGGCGCACTTGAAGTGAAATGTTACTAAACTGCGCTATATAAATGCTATGTTATTATTATTACTGTGCATGGTTAGGTTATATAAATACTAGAAATCAAAGTTTATATGTATAAATCCAAAATGTAATTTTTTTGTTATTCTCTAGAAATTATTATTATAATTGTTTATTATATGAAAGAGAAAAAAAGTGAAGTGACGGTGTTCATGCAGATTCCCTAAATGAAAGGAACATGCTTACAAAATGTGGTATATATATTTCCATGAACTATTTTACGGCAGATTCTATTTGAACGGTTGTTCATCAATTGTTCACAATAGTCACCACGTTTATTGGTAAGGCTGATATTATTAATTACCGGTTTATCTTTCTGAAAAACAAAATCTGATAGTATTAATACGCTTGCGTCTGGACGATATAGGCCCTGTGATTGGTCAAATTCAAATTGTGTTTAAATAAGACATTAAAAATTAAGACACGATTTCATACTGAAATAGAATCGCCACATGTAATACGATATTTCTTCAAAAATATCGTTTCTGCTCATACAATTTTTGGATAATATCGAAGAAAATATGTCTTAGAAAGTTCATAATCCATTGGATTAATTACATTACAGTGAAAATTATCCGCAATTACGTGATTACGTTTGACGTTTGACGAAAAAAGCACGCTTTAATTCAATATGGCCGATACCCGATACGCACCGCGGCAATAGGTGGCCGACAGAGCGCACCTCTGGCGGTGTAAGAACGAATCAAATGACTGGCGCGTATATTTAAATATGCAAAATTACTTGAACATCAAGCGTTTAATGATAAGATTTCTTCTGGAAGTTTATTTCAACTTTGCAATGGCATTTTTCATTATTATTTATAATTTTTTTTTGCTTATTAATTATATCTGATTTTATATTGACATGTTTTCTAATTTCTAAAATTTCTAAATTATTTATTTGCGATGCTTTAATACTGAGTGAAGTATTTTAAGACCTGAATTTTTATCGAAAGTGTGATTCAAAAGATGATTTGCAAACTCAGATTCACTATTTCCATTTAGAACCCTGAGATATTTTTTAGTTCTGACTTCAAAGTTTCTATTGGTTCTACCTTTGTAAAATAAATTACAATCCAGCCCAATTGAGTTTATAAACTCCTGATTTTTTTGTTTGATTTTCGCCATCTTTATTATTAAGAATATATTTATTCATTCTGTTATTAGTGTAAAACGCTGGTTGAATAGTACTAGGAATGTTTATATATATAATTTTAGAAGTGTCGTTATCCACAAATAGAATTCTACGCCATTGTTTATTTATATCTTAAGAAATAGGGTAAAAATACCGTTTGAAGATAATATGTTTAATTATTTTATTTAGTATTTCAACTATCAATTTATTAGAATAACCGTTATTAAATGTTATTTGTCTTATGAATATATTGTTTTATGGTTATATGCAATTTTTTTTTCAGGTCTTAAAATACTTCACACAGGATATAAAGCATCACAAATAAATAATTTCGATATTTTAGAAATAAGAGAACATGTTTATAAAAGTAGATGTAATTAACAAGAATTTTTTTTTCTAAACTCTCTTTTAAATATTTTCCCACTTAACTGGTCTTTCATATTGTAATTCCTAATTCTTATAAACCCAGCCTACTCTTACCCCTCCCCCCTCCTTCCACTTCTTTTTTTCAATTGTAATCTATATTTAATTTTTGACTTCGGTGTATACTTCGTTCACGAAACATGTATTGGTTGTGTATAATAAAGTGAAGTTAAAAAAGTTATTTGTTTTTTAATAAAATAAAGTTTAATCGGATAACATTATTTTATCTATTTCCATTGTATATCAATGCATACATACATAATAAAATGTAAACATTATATTTATTTATTAATTGGACAATTTGCATAGCGCCGCTTTTGTGAGATATCACCTCAGGGGCGCTATATTGTAATAATCTACCTTTATATATAGATTTTTACTCTCCTGATGAAGGTGTATATATAATCTAACTTTAAACTTTATTAGATACAGTAACAGTTTTAGGTAAAGAATTACCACCAGTTGGAGTAAAATTCACACCTTTTAAATAAACCGACTGCTAATCACATCGCACAATTACCCTCCTTTTATCCATAAACACGGGTACAATTAATCAATATGTAATAATCTATTATTTCAGTCAACTTTGTTATAACTATCTTTAATTGTTGTGACAAACTATACGATATTGATTAAACTTATAGACATTGACGGTTGTAACACATATTTAAGCACTGCAAGTCTCCTATGAGCAAATTATATTAGGTACCATAACAGTTAATATCAGTTGTAGACATGTAGTCAATAATAGTGTTTCATTTGAAATAATCCATCACAAATACGTAAAATTTCATTTATTCAAACAACTGTCATTCTTATTATGCCTAAATTGAGCATGTTATTATTCATTAACTCCTTCCTGTTCCGTGTTTTAACAATATATACTCACCCTCTCTCTGTGAATGACCTAATATCTATCTATTAAATGTAACTGTTGTTAGTATCACTTAAACTGGGCGCAGCCCAACCAAGTGCCGTCCGCAGGGCCTAGCAGCAAAAACCCGCGGAGCGGGTTTTTAACTGCTAGTCATTATTACTGCCCAGCGATCATGTTGGTATTCAACAGTCGCTTCAACGACCACAAGTTAAATCCAATATATTCCCACACGCGCTGCTTGTTCTTATTGCCCCAGTTCATGCAAATATACATAGTTGTTCGTATTCATGAACTGATGCATGTAACAACAATTAACTTGCCTCTATGCTGTGTAACCCGCAGATGTTGTGTTTTGTTACTCCAGTAACTAAAACACCCATCAACAATATTCACCTAAAACTCACTTCGAATAGCTGTAAGCTGTATGTACTACTGTTTTTTTTTGCCAGTGTTTTTTCAAGCGTGTCTTGGATTTACGATCAACGTTGTTTCACGATACATTTATTTTGCGTTGCTATAAGATCACGATGGCTCCATGGTTCAAAGATAGTACGTTGACGTGCATTTATAAAAAGAATACTTGTGTTTGATGGTAAAATGCAAAAAAAAACTCCTGTTCTAACCCTTTCAGACCTGTTTTTTTTTTTTAAATCTGGCAGTGGCAGAACATAATAATTGATCCTTGATAAAAATTGTATTATTTGTTAAAATTTTCCACGTTTTTTTTTTGTTTTCAATAGTTTAGAAGTTATTGTCAATTTCATTTTAAAGAACATTAGAGGGCGTGTTAAAATAAAAATGGCATATCGAACTATGTGTAAAAAAATATAACACTTTATTTAATCAGTGAGAAATAGTTAGGATGCAGGCGAATTCCCCAATTATTGTTTTTTTATTGTTGTTTATTACTGTCAGTCAATTTCTCCAAATAAAAAAAAAACTTAATTAAACATTGAAAATCACCACCTTCTAAATTAACATTTTTAAAAAATCAGTTAACACAAAAATCACATTTCAAAATGTAAAAATGACTACCGCCTAAACTATAAGCTAAATACCATTTTTTAAATAGCGCGCATAACCAGTTATACCAGCAATCGAAAAACGAAAACCAATTTTTATTCGCTTTAAATAGGGAGGAAAACATCTTTCTATGTATTTTAAAATATACACTCGGTCCGAAAAGGTTAACTATATATTTCAACGCGAGAAACTCAATAATCAGATATGGACTCGGTTCCATGATATATCATCAAAATGAAAATTCAACACACCTTTAAAAAGTGATAAAGCGTTATTAAAAGTGATGATGTAACCTATTTAACCTAGTTTTTGTTTCATCACTTTTCATGACTTTATATCACTTTTTGGAGATGTGTTGAATTGTCATTTTTATGACATACCCGGTCATCGTTTATTAGTAGAGGTTGCGTTGGGAAGAGCGTAATAATTGTGCATTTGGATTTGAGTATGCTTTTAACCTCGTTTGTTTGTTTGACATTGTTTTGATTGGGAATAACAACCGTAAATCTGTTAATTTAGGTAAATTTAATGGTCATGTCAGTTTACAGTACTCATTCATTGTTTTAGCGTGATTGTAAAATTCTCAGGGTATTCGGTGTTTTTTTAGTAAAGAATATGGTATAGGTATATTTTAAAGTCGTCAAACTTTTTTGGGTCACAGGCAACTACTAGCTAATACCTTACTAAAGCTATTTAAAAAAAGTATAATATCTATGAATTCTAATTTGGCAGCTCGCTGATCGATTTTGCTCCTCTAGTTTAAACAAATTTCTTCCCGATAGCACTAGGTTATCTTGCTGATAATGGGGGCATATTACGGCATTGCAGAATGAAATATTTATGGATTTTTCTATCCAATATTTATTTTTATTGTATCTATTGGATATGGCGGCATAGAAGAGGTAAAATTCCTACTACGAAGAAACTTCTACCATATGAAAAAGGAAAAAAAAAACAACCATATTCTCCAGTAGAAGCAGAGATGTACAAAATGGGTACCCAAAACCATTTGAAATGCAAAATGGAAATGGGTATAAACTTTTCCATTTGAAAATGCAAAATGGTTTTTAGAAAAGCATTTCAAATGCAAAATACCTATTTTCAAAATGCATTGAAAATGCAAAATGGTTTCTCATTCAAACAATTAAAATAATTATAGATTTTTTAAACAATTTTGTCATTTAATAATGGACATCAATGTAGAACAAACATAATATTATGATGGTAAATCATTTACATGATGTTAAATCCAAAAACACGACGACTACAGATTATGAAACCACAAAAAATTTGCGCGGGACTAATGTTGCCAACGTAAAAACATAGAAACTGCTATCTAACATTTAATATTACAGCACCATGGCCCCATGTTCAGTATTAGAATCAGTATTTTTTGTAATGGTATCACTCAATTGCCAGGGCTCCTACCAGGGAGCAACTTGACAAATGTAAATTATCTCTCATAGCGAGGTTGAGGACCTACTGATATTTGGGGCTTATGAAAAAAATATGAGTGGAGATAGTAGGAAGAATGTTGCAAAAAAGCATTTAAAATGGAAAATGCATTGAGAAAAGCATTTAAAATGCAAAATGCAAAATAGTTTTTAGAAAAGCATTTAAAATGCAAAATGGAAAATACCCATTTTGCATTTCCATTTGAAATGGATTTATTTGAAATAAAGCACATCTCTGAGTAGAGGACATTCGTGTTATTAATGTATAATCTCTTTTCGTTATGCGAATATTTTTAACTGCCAGTGATCTGCGTGCTCTAATGTCAAAAAATGACAGCTTCAAAAGTAACATCTACCGAAATAGCGGGCTATTCAAAATAACACCTCTTATTGGAAAACCCCGTAGTTACATTATTTCCATCTTACTTATTCGATTCTTACGTGCCGATTCAGCGTCGGTATAGTTAAATCAGGCTCAAGGCCGGTTTTATGCCATTTTAACCATACTTATACCAGAGTAATAAGTCAAGTTTTTTTTACTCTTCTCATCCTTCGCGCCGCGTAATATTTACACCATGATTATAAGTAAGTCGTTTGCAGGTTGCAGTACAAGAAAATTGATGTGAAAGGACGAGTTCGCAAGGTATCAGAATACGAAAACAGTTAGTATCTAGTATGTAAATGAACTCGAGGTTCTTCACCCTTTAAAAGCAGCGGTGCGTGTTTGTTTATTGAGCTAATTGAAGCAAGACTAGTAAAGCGTCTTGCATCGTTAACATAAACACCTTTCGTGGCCGGCCTCTGGAAACCAACCCGTTGAACCGAATCCATCGGATCATATTCGTGAAGAAATAGAACTGATCTTAGAACACAGAAGGCAAAAACCAACATTATGGTAGTGAAAATACCAATAACGAAAAATAAAGAAATCACAACGATTGTCGTATTATTACAAAAGGAAGAGTATAAATCACAACAACAAAAAATGTTTGGAATTTCTAAATTTGTTCGTGACAAAGATTTGTGAAATTTTGACACAGTCATGCACGTGCATAGGTAGAAAAAAGTAGCTACACAAAAACAATGGATTATTATAATAAATTTGTATTAAGGTGAAAGTATTTTTACCTACGTATGTATTATCTATCTATACATGATTATTATAAACATGTAGTTATAATGATCTTTTGGTTGTATCACGATTTGTCGAGTATACTGGTATTGGCATATATGGCCATCTTCTTAATGTTTGTATGTGTGTGCCCCATTAACTCAAAAACTACTCGATCGATTTCGATGGAAATTTCAATGTTTGTTCTTATTAGTGCTAGGAATGTCTGGTTTGAATGGTAGAAGAAATCGGGGACGCCCGAGGAGGATTCAAAACTTTACTCCAAACCATTCATAACCCCAGTCAGGTTGGAAATATTTTTCCAAATATCGGGTTACCATACAAGGCCGCAGGGTCAATACAAGTCTTCCATAGTTGCACAAGCAACATTTATCGATGAAAGTAGTAAGAAATCAATTAGGTCTTGTCAGGTTATTCGTAACTCGGAAAAATTTTCGGCAGGAGAGGGTAAGAAGAAGAATTATTGATTGTATGTAAGATTGCGTCAGTGCATCTAATCAGTTAGTTGTAAGTTTATAAGTTATTTTCCAAGTGATCGTGAAACTCTATACGTTGCAGCTGGAAAATCAATAATTACGCCTAGTCTTCTGAGGCTACAATGCCAAAGCTCTCAGATGCAATAAACTGGGAAGAGAATTCGACAAAACAAACATTACAACAGCTCTCAGATGCAATGAACTGGGAAGAGAATTCGAAAAAAACAAACATAATCGGAGTTTTTCACGGAATTACCGAATCGAAAAGCCGAAAGTTTTTTTTAAATGAAAAGAGAATTTTTAAGTGCCCTATTAGAATTATTTGCAAGTCGAGTAACCCTTTGTGGACGGATGTTTTTCAAATTATAAAATAAACATTATAGGTAAGTAATCTAAAAACTTTATGACGTAAAAGGGCATTTTCGCCAATGTTTGTATAAGCTTTTATAATTTTTATGCTTTCCACTCATTTTTAAGTTTTATCCAATAACAGATTGCTATGTTTGGATTTTTTTTTCAGGATATTAATGGATGGTAATAATGTGGATTCTTCAGTGAACATCTTCAATTTATCACTTAAAAACGCAAATGATTGTTGGTAGGGCAGTTCAGATATGTACAAAATATAGGTATTATCAAAAACTGTACTTTACAAGTAATTGTAATGGTTTATAATTTTATAAACTATTCCTACGTAAAAGTTTAAAAAACGGCTATAAAAATATATGTACATGGTCACGGAATGGAATTAACGGATTCCATACCAGGCAGAAATGTTAAAATTGTTAGATACTTTATTTCACTGAATGTAGAATGGAACGTGGTAAAAACACACTACTTTTAATCTAAACAATTCATTAATAATATGTAAATGTTCGAAAGTTGCATTTAACTGACTTAATAAAGTAAATTAATAGATTTGCATGTTAAGGCGATGCACTACGTCGTGTAATATTTTAAATTGAGCCGCTATCAATAACAACCCTTACGCAGATGGCGATAAGGTTAAAATTCCCGCTTAACACCATCCGCCTGTTTTGATTTATGCAAGAAAAAAACATGACCAAAAAGTGCCTTTTATTTTATTTTGTGGAGGCATAAATATTTAATTTTTTTTCGATCATTTTATAAATAACTTAATTTGCCACACTATACAATAACATCATAACCGAAAATGGGTTCGTAAGTAGGAGATTTTGAACTTTAAAGCAGATTTCATAGGCCTTATACATTATTTTTTTCTGGGCTTATAAAAAGACTTATCTAAAAAATACTCGATTATTTCAAAGGTCAAGATGTGTTCTACTCGCAGTATTTAATTAAAGCATCTGAAACATTTCTAGGCGACCAAATTTTCAAACCAAAAACACATGATTTTGCATTACCTACTATGAATGGCATCGCCTTAAAAATATATATAATACTTTCCAATACCCTATAAAACAACTATTAAAAATACATGACATGTCAAAAACTTTGGGGAAAATGCCCAAATACCAACTTATTTGTGAGTTATTGATTTTAGGTACAACTAGGCGGGTTATGTATTGTACACCCACATCACTGGACACAACACAAACGATAGAATAAAATTATTTCATACATTTTTAGGAAAATATTTATTGTTTAAACACACTTTTAATACCAACTCATATTACATTTTTTTAATCCATTTGTAAATCCAAGTTTACAAATGTCTAATTTATTATTATTACATTTTATTTTTATTAATTTGGCTCCCACAATCCAGCTTGAATCTATCAATTGGTGCAGACTTTAAAGATTCCGATGGCGTATTATAATATTGCATTCCTTTGTGTAGTAAATTATTTTGTGTATTGCCTTTGTCCTTTTTTGGTAGCCGAATTGCACGTTCTTGCGTTATGTCCGTGAATGTCCTTGTTGTGTATAATTTTGTTAGAAAAGTATTTCAATAACAGGTTGTTTATTATTTTATGTATAAATATCATCGCATTCAAGGTCCGCATTTGTTTCACCGTTAACCATTTTAGTTACTTTTGAAAATCTATTTCGCCTAAGTAGAATTCTCATTGCTCTATTTTGGAGAATAATTTTGTTATTTTAATTACCAAAAACAATACATCGTTTCAACTAAAATACTGAAAAAAAAATTACATGTAATGGAAAATAGTGCATTTAAATTATAACAGTTACATCTGCCCTGATTGTGAATACTGTAACGCTATGCGAAATTTGGCTAAAGAAGGAGGAAGCGCAACACGGCAAAATAACCCAAAAATTAGACATGATAGTAAAATGTGTTTATATTTATTTTACCTAATCTCTGCAAAAAATCATCGGCTGCTTTTAAAAACGTTCACGCGAATCGAAAAAAATTGGGGACCACAGGGTCAAGGCATTGAATTTTCTGTCAGAGCGACTTCAATCAAAACCTTCAGCGGCCCGTGAAATCGGCGTTCAAATTTATTTCCCTTTTCGTCATATTTCGGAAAGATACGAAATTGAGTGCACCTTGTTTAGAATGCTTTGTCATTAAAAATTAACGAATGAACGCCCAAGTAATGTTGACTCGCGGTTAAAAAAGGCAGCCGAAATCAGAAATGGAAAGTCAATCATCGAGATAAGCGCTGATTACGACGGATTGATAAGCAGCTCATTATTATGGCCAAGTTTCACAAATATTGTGTGATATTAGAACAAATGTCAGTAAGACTTAGGTTGGGTTGTTTCAACCTCCGTCAGATTATTTGATATTAAACCCAATACAGTGTCAGTAAGACTTAGGTGGTTGGGTTGTTTTAACCTCCGTCAGATTATTTGATATTAAACCCAATACAGTGTCAGTAAGACTTAGGTTGGGTTGTTTCGACCTCCGTCAGATTATTTGATATGAAACCCAATACAGAGTTCGTAAGACTTAGGCTGGGTTGTTTCAACCTCCGCCAGATTATTTGATTGATGATTAACGTTACTTTGAAATGTTAGACATTTTAACGGTCCCCGTTAAACGGCCCGTTTAAGAGTTTATTAAATTTATTAATACATTTCGTATAATTCAGATAAATTCAGTATCGCCCTGGTGCGATACCATTATCGGAATTGCTTGGATAAGGCTCGGCATGTTTTAAAAAAAATACAAATACCGCACAAGAGTCCCAACTGCGCCCAACCGTCTGGAGCCAGTTTGACTGAGGCATCCTCAATTGGGGTAAAAAAATACTGGTATATAAGTTAGAAGGAGAACTTACATTTAAAAAAATGACTAGAATTGCTAATTGGGAAGCAAAAAGGAACCTGTCGAATATACATTTTTCTACTAAATAAACCTAGTATAATATGTCACCCTAGTTGAAAAATCGTGTGTGGAAATGAACTATTGATCACGTTAGCGCAGATATTGAAAGCAATTTATCATCTTAGAACAAAATAGAGCCCTTCAAGATACACATCAGAATTCTGTATGTTTGCGAGGGGAAGCAATCGATCATTGATTTCATCGGAGCGCACCCCTCCTCATGCGATCTTATGCCCCAGCGAAAACAAAATTAATTCCACCTAAGGTACGAGTATTTGTACGGGAATTTACCTGCATTACTGCATGGATTTCAGAGGGGATCGATCGGATACAATCCTACTTACAGAGGGGCTTTGCAAAAACTGAGAACTGCGAAAAGTTCAGTCCATAAATTATTGTAGAATTTTCTCATCCAAGAGACTCAATAGATGCATCATAAAATCTTACTAGAACTATGAAGAATCATTATTTTTTCTAACATAAAAAAAACCTAATAATTATTAAACATATTTGAGAAATTCTCTTTCTTAACATTCCCGTTCCGAAGGGGGTAATACAATTACCCCAAATGAGAGTATTGTGCGATATCTAAGTTGGTTTTACATCACAGAGGGACGACGTCCATGTTTGGGTCAAATTGACATTTGAATGCTGTTTTATTATCTAGATGTAGTCGCATAATGAGACTATTTTTAAATATGTCTTCCACTTCAACCACGCATGTGAAATTTGGCTTAAGTTTTATAAGGGGACACGTCCTGGACATGTCCCGTTTTAAAACTAAACCGCGTGTTGACAGCAATATTTTATAGGCAGTTATTGGTCAACGATTTTGGCATCCATAGTCTGAAATCTGGAAACAGTGATTTTTTTCACTTACCACGGAGGTCAGGGATGCATAATATTAATATTTTAATTAGAATAAGGCCAACGTCACGGGAAATTTCATTAAATTGAGTTCTACAATCAATGTTACGTTATTAGTTATATTAGGTTATTTAATTAAAAAAATATGCGTGAACGATAACAACCAATTTGTCATAAATAGAGCATATTTTTCATTTAAAACTAATTATGATGTCAACCTTTATAAAAAAAAATCTAGCCGAACTAGCGTAAGTTTATTTTGGAAAACGGCCAGTTACTACAGAAGAGGAGAAGATGGCGTAATGGGGCCACTAATCTATTAATCCTCTTCTCATTAAATCATACGTGATAAGGTTGTTTCTCCACAGATAACCCATTAAAAGAATGAAATGCCTAGAAGAGTTCAGACGAAGTCATAAATCTGGAATTAAACCAAAAAAAACAAGTTTAAATTTTTCAGCTCTTAGGTTATTATTTATCTTGCCTTCAGAAAGTAGTTAGTAATTTCAAACAATACAATAATCACTTGCCCGTTGTTAAATCTCAATATTTTGTGTTAGATACACCGCAAAACTTAACTTTACTTAACTACTACATGACAATGTAGAATGGGTACAGTATAACCATCAGAAGCACTTTGGTAAAAGTACATCATGGAAGATCCCGTATGGCAATTTGCCACGCTTCTCTTGCATACATCAATAAAACATAACTATTTGCGCTCACTACGTAACTGGACCAATTACTTATAATCGGAACAGGCTAATGGAATAATAAAGGATGATTCAGAAGGGTGGCCAGCAAACATTATTCCAGTCATTAAAACTGTGTTTTCACCATCATTTAAAGTTCTAAATATCAAAGGCAAATTAGAATATTCAATGGAATCTTGTTTAACGAACACCACCCATAACGAGTGATTCGCATAACAATGAATGCTCCTAATGTGCATTTAGAACATGAAAATGGTTTGTCTTCAGAAGAAGAATGTAATTCTTTGGGCAATTTCTGAAAACATTAATAGTTGCATTCTGAACTTGAGATGATTTATAGCAAGAATTTGATTCTGATTTTTTTTTTTAATATTAATAATTGAATTAAACAATAATTGAATTAAATTAAACACAAACTCCAACGGCTCGGAGGGCTTTGAGGCAGAGAATGGGCGGTTATCTCGAGAGTATTTCCTCCTGGGGTAAAAATAATCTCGTCGAATTTAATGTTTCAAAGACCCAATTCTGTCTGATTACATCTAAAAGGGATCCAAATGATAATCTAGTCTCCTTCAACGGAAGCAATCTTACGAACAGGCCTTCCATTGATATGCTTGGTGTAACTATAAGTGACCAGCTCAGGTACGGGGGCTCCATCGAAGCCAGAGTAAAGTTCGCCTCTCAGAAGCTGCTGACCCTGTACAAATCGCAAGTGCGCCCTACTGTCGAATTTGGCAGCCTCCTCTGGTTCGGAGCCCCTAAATACCTGAAAAAAACCCTTGACTCTGTGCAGAAACGGGCGGTCCGTTTGATAGATTCCCCAATCAACAAACGGACTGCAATCTTTAGAGCACAGGCGTCAGGTAGGTATGCTGTCCTTGTTCTATCGGTATTACAATGGAAGATGCTTTGAGGAACTAGCGTCATTGATTCCTTCGGCACCGGTGCGTAGTCGGGATACACGCTAAACGCGCGCCCAACATTTGTACACGGTTGACATTTGTCACATGAGAACGGGTCGCTTCTACGATTCGTTCTTAAGTTCAACAGCTCGGCTGTGGAACGAACTGCCGGCCTCTGTGTTTCCTCCCTCCTACAACATGGGACTCTTCAAGACCCATGTTCACTCCTTCCTCTCCACAAAAAGACCCTCCACACAGCATCCCCAAAGATGACATAGGCCCTGAGGGAAATTATTTTCTTCAGGGCCTCCTGTGTGGAGTTAATATAAAAAAAAATTTGGAAAAAAGAAATGATTTTCTCAAGAGCTCGCAACAATGCGATTCTTTCTTTTTTTACTATTCTACCAGGTTCAAAAATGATTGGTCATAACGTATTTTATTTATTACACCGTAATTTACGTACGGAGTAAAAGATAAGAGACAAATATGTATAGGAAAAGGTAGAAACTATTACTGGAGAACAAATAACCAAACTATAACGTACTACAATGAAGATGCAACTAAAATTGCCATGACGCATCGTGAAAGATATTTTTAGTTAGAACTAGTTTAAGAGTCGGCAAAGAAATAGTATTGCCAAATTTGTTGTTTTTAACTAAAATTTTAGTAAAACATTCGTTAAACAAACTGCGAAATTTTATCGGAGAGAATCTAATAATTACGGTCATCACGCAAAATAATAAAAAAAGCTAATCGCCAGCTCGTGTGGAACAATTCATCTACCTGCTATGCGAATAATAATTGTGTCAGATGATATCTACACATAGATATGCGAATCAAACATGCTTTTCACAATCGTGCCAGAATTCAAGATTTTACGTTATTAAACTTTGTACAGACTAAGTCATTACCGTTACGTTAAATCCGAGGCGAATTCCACATTTTAGACGAGCAAATTGCGAATGTTTCAAAAGTTACAAAAAGAGGGGAATACAGTGAAAAAGAACATCACTCGAATGTTACAAAAAAAAAAAACAGAAATGCGGCGATCATTACCGATGTGAAATAGTGAAACCGTTGTTCGTGCAGTAATAGCTTCATCTCTGGGAAATTACAAAGTGGACCAAATTAACTGGAGGCAGAATTAATTATTATCGCTAACGCAGAATGGCCATGGGTAAAGTTGCAATCCAATTTCAAGAGTAAAAGATAAATTTACAACACTAGGGGAGAAAAAAAAATCCGATGTGTACAAGGTCGACATTGGAAAAGTTCTCTACGCTATTTAGTAGCGTATTTCGGCTTAAGAGGAAGCCACAAGCCAAAAATATGTATATTCTTAGTGTGTCTTATATTGCCACCAATATAGATATTAGGTATAAAAAATCGCTTGGCAATCGGAGTCTAAAAATGCTCGATTTCAAGCGCAAAAGTGGTTTTTATTTATTTTGTGAATAATTTTACAAGAAAAAAGTTAACCAAGGGAAACTCTGACAAATAATCCATAATATTATATTTTTTAAAAGATGTTTATATACATTCATACATTTTTAGGAGTTTACGCTCATATTTTTTATAAGTAATTAACAATTTTTATTCTACTTAAGCGAAACGACAGCAAAATCTTCAATTTATCCAAAGCATATTTTTTGATATTCATAACGTAAACTGATTCGTAGTAAAGATTAATATAAATAGTGATTTCACGTTAATCTTCGTCTAAATCGCTTGTACACGGAGAAAAATGAGTATTGGTGATTTATTAAACTTTTAACACGTGTTCCGACATATTAGGGATGTATTTGACCTGATAATTGACAATGAGGAAATGCGCAAGTATTAGAATTTTTATAAACACGTGTTCCGACGTCGCGATAACATATTCGTGTTTTACTGAAAGTTCATTATGAAACCTACCAATTCATTCGTTAAATGCCTGGATTCCCGTCTTTAACCGGATTACGAATAATTTAAATAGACTCTTAATAAATTAGGAATATTTTATTTCATTAGGTTTTCTACGTGTACCTAGATTGCAAGCAGTCGGTAATACATACGGAGAGGTAAAAGATGTGTAACCGGACCAAACAGAATACTTCTGAAAAGTTATAATATAAAGTATTTTTAGGTTAGGTTAGGCTAGGCTAGGTTGTTCGTTCATCACTTTTCAAACGCGTACTGTTTTATCACTGTTCTGTTGAGTCATAGAACCAAAAGATGTACTATTAGCTTTTTAAAAGACGCAGGCAATCTGATACCTGACTTCGAAAGCAATCTTACTCAAACATTACTCTTTCTGATGGGAAATCAAATCAATCATCCTATTAATTCAACATGTTGTGTGTGTCGAAAGATTCAAATCTCCAGATGCTATATATAACCAGTAGTCTAGTCACCATGCGGCTTCGTATGGGTTTCAACACATCAAAATTTTGGAACAAACAATACGGCGTCTAATATTCTGACATTCAAAGGGGTACTTTTTTAAACTACAAAACTTATAATAGGAATTATGTTGCAAGCAGAAATCATGACGTCCGAACTTGCAAGTGCTTTGAACTGTGTTTTAGCTCCTTCAGAAAACAGATTTCTGGTATTTAGTTACCGATGGTAAAAAATGCACTGTGCACAACATTAAAGTTGATTCGTGGTAACTCACTGAACAGAAAATCAATAGAAGTGTATTAATTTCACCCACAGTGGGACAAAATTGAAGTTACTTTTTGCACACAGACACGCCCATTATACACATCTCTTAGATTCTTCAGGGCCAATTATTGCGTTAGAAAAAAACCTTACCGCAGAAGTAACACTGTAAAGGCGTGATCATTGTTTAACTCAAACCAATACGATCATTGGGTAATCGTCATTTGAACTCTTTTTTTGCTCAGCGAAAAAAAAACTGAAACAGCAGAAGTAATTGACTTGATTGTTACAAGTCGTTGATGCAGACAAGAATCTATTCGACATGGTGAGTTCAATGCTACCACAGCATTCATATAACAAGAGGAAGACAGAATAACTTGTTTTCTGCGCTGCGCATTTTGTTTCCTACTAGTTCTACACCGAAGTAATTAAGCTTGGGTAATTTAGCGGTAACAGCAATTGCCCAAGTTGGAAAATTACTTGGCAACTTGAGCTCTTAATTGCCGAAAACTCTTGCAAAAAAAAAACAGATGTAAACCTAAGAACCAAAGTGGAAATTAATAATTTACGCAGACACATGGGCATCAAACTACTTAATTACAACGGTACAGATAACTCTGTCACAAGAGGGTGATTAAACCGACAGGTAGGTTCACTAAATGGATCAAGTAATAAATAGAAAAGTAGAGTAAAGGAGAAATCTAATAAATTTCAAATTGCCTTCAATCTAAAGCCTGTGACACAAACCCAACTGTAAAATAAGGGCTGCGCATTAAACTGACACTAGCATGAATAAAATAAGGCCTGTATATTAAATTGAGACAGGTCTTCCTAAAATAATGCCTGTGTCCAGCGACAAACAGTAGTAATTGAGTCATTTACAAGCGTGGCTCTGAAGCAAGCTTCTGACTAATGCCTACCTATTTATATTACTTTACGACAATCAGAAAGTGTTACAAAGAGCACACTGGGCCTTAAAATAATTAGCCTCCGAGATAATAATAACGTCCGCAGTTCCAACAATTTATTCACTGACTCATTATTTCATCTGTAGAGATTTCGCAGTTGTAGTTTTTGCCAAAATATACATATCTACATTGGACATTGAAGTAAAGTGAGTAAAGCGTTCTTTAATTGCAACTATAACGTTTTTAGTCATTCTTTATTGTTGTGCTTCCGAGGTTAACCAACGGGATGAGTCACAGATGGATCATTTATTTAATCCGAGAGGAAAATGATGCATTGTCCGAGCGATTCACTTGTTATGGTGAATAAGAGGATTTACACGGCACAATGCGTCCGACAATACGACACGGTTTGCAATCGTTGGGAAAATATATTATATCTATGTGAATTTCTGATAAATATAAAACCAGAAATAATTAACCACATTACACGCAATTACAAGCATTATGAGCATAAGACCATTGATTATTTGTATTTCTCAAGGAATGCGGTGGGCTGAACAATCTGAATATATAGATGACAGATGGCAGGAAACCCAAACACATGATCTACGGTAGAGCGACTGGGTGGAAAAGGATTGGAACAGGACACGAAGTCCTGAAGACTGGAAGGAGAATAGCGAGGGGCTGGAGTCAGAGGAGAACATTCATTTGTGGAGGACAAATCCCACTCTGGGATGTAAAGCCGTGTTGATGATAATGACATATTTACATGGTGTTCGGAAACTCGTAGTATAAGCGCAAAAACTTTTGAATCTATATCACATAGCTAAATATTTTTTCTATCTGAATATTAAGATGTATCGGTTTAAAACTCAACTAAAAGGTTAACAAAACGAAAGCTCAATTAAAAATATATATATATATATATATACACGGTGTCCGGAAACTCGTAGTACAAGCGGGAAACTGGAGAATCTACACCACATGGGGAACCCAAATAAACATAAAGTTTTTTGATTTGAGCATTTTCACAAAAAAAAAAAACCAAAAAAAAATATTTTTCGGCTATTTTAGGGTTAAAGTTTTTTCTGGTGTTTAGGGTTGAACAACAGATGTTTTAACCCTGCAGAGCAGAAATATTTTATGATTACACCGGATTAAATGAAGGGTGATTTCAAAATAATGCTTCAAATCCGAGTTTCTTCATTTGTTTTACTTTCAAATAGTTTTAATTAGTTGGGTACTTTGATCTTTAGTAATAATTTATAAGAATTTGAATAAAAAAAAAAAATAAAATAAAAAAAAAAATCAACTTCTAACTCGATTTACTCGATAACGAAAGCTCAAATCAAAAAAATATATACCAAAAAATCGACTCGAAATGTGACGCAGATTCACATGTTTCTTGCTTGTACTGGACACCGTATACATTAAATTCTTCGTTAACATACCAAAAATTGCGAAATTAAAAGAGATAAAAGAAGAAAACTCATATATCTTAGTTACATCATCACGAGGAGCGACAAAAATACAAGATTGCCTAAGCGATAATCCAGGGAAAGATTGATAGAAGACGCGGTTAAAGAATACGTCACACCTCATGGCTTCGGAAATGATCTAATTAGTACGACTGCAGTTCCACTGAGTTGTTTCGGGCTGCAGCCTACAGAGTAATAATTTCCATGATGATAGCCAACCTCCGATAGGGCACCAGAGGAAACTTGCATCGTTTATTTGAGGGCAATACAAGAAATTTTCAAAAAATTATAGAAATATCTTTTTCGAATAAAAACCGATTTCACTACCTTTAAACGTGGTGAAATCTGTTCAAGCACAGGGAGAAAAAAGAATAGTGCTGATTTATTAAGAATCTTCAAACTATTGGTAATCCGATTAAAAACTTGATTGCAGAAATTACAGAATAAATAATCAGGTTTCCTGATACTATACAAATACACGTGCGTGTGTCTTTATAATATACCAGGAGGAGTTTTTAATTTATTTGGTTTTACGCCCAGCTGGGCTTTTACATGGATTTTAAGAACAGAATATACCTAGTGGACTATCGAAAATTATACACAAAGTTTTTAAAGCATGAAATAACGTTAATTTGATAAATTCAATAAGAAACAATATTAGTAAAACATGTAACGGTAACATAGAATAGAACAGAAACTAGAACAATACTACATATAAGACAAAGCACTAAAACTACATCAACGCTACTATTGATTTGCAGGATTCAACAAAGTGTTGGTGTAGATTACGCTTAATTCTACAAATTGAGTCAATAAATGTAACGATAGTACCCACAAACGTGGCGACGATGGCAGTACTGTCAATTAATTTGTTAAAACTTTGTGTCACAACCAGGTCTCGATTCATCAAATTCGTTCATTTGGAATTTTGAGCTTAAAATTTTTGTACCTTAGAAATTTGTGCTGAACTCGTAATATATTGTAAGAGTGAACTTTATACACAGGGGACCAAACAGATGTATTATATTCTACTTGACTTCTAACTAATGAAATATAGAGTCTTTAGAAATATAGTCTAGGACTTAAAATCTATTAAAGTTCTGCAAAGGAAGCCAAGCATCTTTAAGCCTTATAGTTACATCGTTAATGCGTGCAATAAATGTCAAGTTTTCATCAATATTATTACACCCAAGTCGCAAATTTATGACACTGGTTCAACTGGAACACGTGTTCCTACATCGGGCTAATATATTTGTAATTTACTAAAAGTTTATCGGGAAACCTATAAATTCATTCATAATTCCTGCAATCCTGTTTTTAACCCGATTACCAATAATTTGAGGAGATTCTTAATAAATTAGAAATAGTCATTTTTCTCCGTGCCTGTGAATAATGCGTGTGAAACAGTCTAAAGTGAAATTACATGAAAATGAAACCAATTCAACAGCAGGAGTAACAAAAACACTCAGTTCCCATGCTACAAATAATATAATATTTTCATGCATTTGTACGTAGAATGGCTACGTCATTACAATATTATTAGGCATTAATATTACGTAAGTACCTATGTGAAAAGTTTTATAATTATTTATCGTAAAAAGGCTTTGATATTACGTAAGTACTTACTAGAACTGGAACTAGGTAGAGGGTAGGCATTAATATGAAAAGCTCTCAAGCGGTATCTTGACAAGTGAAAAGCTTATTCAAATATAAAGTTCTTCGTGCCTCGACAAAGTTGAAATAATGCAGGCTAAGCGGAAGACGAGAGGGGAGTCGAGTGCACGAAACTTTTATCTGATTTAGGGAGGTTTGGGAAGGCTTGAGGCTTACGTAACACAGCCTATTTTAATATATCAACATATTTTTCTTTTGTTTTTCCCTTTCGTTCGTATTCTGTACGCAATGTTAATTGTGATTTCGTAAGGCGAATTAGATGTCAAATACTGTAATAATGTATCGAGTCAATTAACGTTTTTCATAATGATAAAACACGGTTGACATATTTTTTCTTTTAATTGTCCGTTTGTAATATAGTACGAAAGAGTATTTCATCTGCTATCAAAAACAGTGGATACGTTCAAATGCAGCCATATCAAATATATTGGTCACCAGATCTCAATAGCCAAATACTTCCCTACCTTCCCCTTTCTAATCTCCTTTCCCTCCCCACTACCTTCAGCCTCATAACATACTCAAATTGGGGATGCCATAGTCTCAGTAGCTCCAGACGGTTGGGAGCAGTCGGGAATTATTTATTTGAAAATTAACGTCAAACAGAATTTTTTCTAAATAAATCATTAATTTGACAGATCTTTTAAAGTAATTTGATGACAAAATCTCAAAAGACCACAAACGATTAAAGAAAACGAACGGATTAAAGAAGCAGAGATCAATTCTGCCTACCCCAACGGAGCAAGGGCGTGATGGTTACTTAGTTAATAGGCTTTTCCATGAATGTATACATTTCAACTCAACCTAAGTATTTTTTTTCTTCATAATAATTAGGGATACCGTCACAGTTCGCGCGTTCGTTGATATAATATATGATGACAAATTCCATATTCGACGAAGTTATTTAATTGGTTTTTAACTGAACAGATATGTAAACCAGTCACGCTTTCATGTCACACATTCTTATTTATCTTATATCGAGTGAGTTTCCAGTTTTCTCATGTTTGATTTGTAACAAGATAAAGTAAAATACAACATACGAGTGCAACGCGTTGAACGTGAGAAATACTGTCGTATTTTTCTAAAGATTATTATTCGGACTGAAGTTACGCCAAAATAGTTCAGTTACAAAAACAGCGCCATCTGTTGGATGTAAAAGCAACACGCGCTATTGTTTCTTTGTGAAGTATTTTAAGACCTGAATTATATCCTTATTCCCTAACTTAGTGGTATAGTATGTGCATAACAAATTAGTGTGATCTTTTTTTTTTTTTTTTTCTTCCGGAAGGTTTATATATATATATATTTTCGCTATTAAAAAATCCTGTAATATTCAAAAATCTGTTTCTGAAAAAATGGCAGGATTTTCTGGTAAGGAAAGGGGTATGAGGGTGAGTGGGAATCTATTCAATTTACAAAAACCAAAAAAAAAAAAAACAAAAATTTATTTTATCAAAATTAAAATTTTATCAACAATCAATATTTTATCAAAAATCAATATTTTAATTTAAGTATTCTTTGTAACAATTTTTAGAAAGATCGTGACATTGGCGCCGAATTGAAGAAACCTAGCAGAAGCTTAATTTGGTAGTTTTGTAATATTTTTTATGAGAAATGTTACCGGGTTACGAATAGCCTGGAAAAGTATGAAAACATATGTAAAAATTAATTAGTCATTTGTTAACTTAAATGTACAAATCACTAAAATAAAATTATTTAAAAAAAAAAAAAAAACTGGATTTTCACTATTTATTTATTTATTTATACTCCATTTTTTAAAGTTAATTTAATATTTTTTATACTTGCAAAATATGTATGTATTAATAAATAATAAAAACAAATAAATAAAATAAAAATTAATAAAACATGAATACAATAAATAAAAATAGGCAAATATATTGTTTTCAATTGTTTTATTTTTTTAATTGTCTAGACGTCGAAAAACACTGAAAAATATTGAAAAACCATGCAAAATTTGTAAAAACGTTTCATGATTCGTTGTCACAATAAATAATCGAGTAAAATTTTTTGCCAATAAAATTTTATGCCAGTAAATTTTTTTGTTCAAATAAGACAACGATAGAAAAAAAACATTGAAGAAATTAAAAAAAAAAACAATTTCTTTCTTCGCAAAACGAGTCTTCCCTTGAACGAAAATTTGCGTTATTTTGCATATTTAGTTCGTGCTTTTAACACGTTATAACTGAAGTATGTTAAAACTCGTTTTAGTGCCCGGTTTCGCCCGGGTTTTAACGCTTTTTTCTTATCAAACAACTGGAAAATGTGAAACAAACAAAGCTGAGAGCTCCGTAGTCATAAAATTTGTGATGTCTAAAATTTCAAGTTCAACAAAATTGTTTTAATCTCGCAACAGAATTTCCATCATGAGCTATGGAGATTTGGAATAAACATTTTACTGTCAAAAAATATTACGAAAAGACGTGATATTATTTGTTCCATATTTTATGATCGCAATACGGAGAATATATGAAGCACTTTTTAGCGGCACCCAGGAATACAGTTCCATTATTATGTCAGACCTGATTGTGTTACACAGAGTCATTAATAAATTAATTGACAGTACTGCCATAGTCGCCACTATTAAATTCCATTTGCCGACCAGTAGTACAAGACAAAGATATAACATTATTCTGCAATACATACACAACCAACTGTCAGACACACTCAATAACCAATAGGATTAAATTTGGGGGTACTATTTATATATTTATTGACTCCATTTATAGAACTAAGCGTAATCTACCAGCACTTTATTGAATTCTACGAATTAGAGTAGCGTTGGTAATGTAGTTTTAGTGATTTATCTTATATGTAGTATTGTTCTAGTTTCTATATTATTTTATGTTTCTGTTATATGTTTTATTAATATTGTTTTATTTTCAGTTTATATATCATGCTTGTATAATCTTCGGTAGCTAACTAAATATACACTGTTTTAAAAATCCATGTCAAAGCCAGCTGGGCGTAAAACCAAATAAAATAAAATAAAATTATTTGGGCCTCTTCTGAACAAAACCATATCCTATAAATAGAAAAGTACAAAAGAGGTTTAGGTTTATCCATCCTCGTTATTAACAGGAATGCTCAATTTCAACACCTTGAAGCCCGCCGAAAAATATTTATAGGAAAACATTAAGATAAATTAATCTCTGGAACTATACTTACTAACTTAATAGTAAAACTGCCCCGATGACCTTTTTATACTTACATGTACTCAAATTAGATATCTTTTCCGTAATATATTTTTGCATAACCGTTTATTAGAAAATTTTGTATGCAGTAAATTATTATTGAATCGTAAATATAACTTTTATATCGAATTATTATAACCGTAGCCGCGTAGATGGATTAAAGTAATGAGTTATTCAGATGCTGCTTGTAGGAAAAAGAAAACAGAAAAAAATAATCCATCGGTGAAACGAAAATATTTACTCGAGAGGAAATAGATCAAAAATAAATATTTATCCGAGCACAGATCAGTCATTCAAATCCATAATGTTCACATAAAGAGAACAACCCACGCAAATTTATAATCACTTTGAAAACAACAAAAACAAAACTTTTACACTCTGATTGATTGCCTTAAAAATGTACTAAATGATATTTGAGTACATGACTGTAATGCAGGCGCAAAATAGTATCGATATTGAAACTGTTTAGGCGTAGTATTCAGTACAGATTTGCATTAGCATTTATGTACAAAGAAGAGTGTCGTTTGTTTAATTATAATACAAATCTACGGTTTGATTCCGAGATTGATGGAATTTTGCACACTTCACCTTCAAAACAAGAGGTAGGTCACTGTCTAAGTCTGATTTCTTAAAACTCTGTACTGGATAAAGATGAATGATGAACCTTTACAAGATCCGTAAGACTGGATAGGCAATATGCTGGACCTGGACATGCAGAAGAACTGCAGATGATAAATGCCTCAATGGAAGGGCCAGGAAGAGAGGCAGAGCGAGGAAGAAGTGGATGAGGAATGAAGCAGTACGGTGACGAACAAAGAAACGTCCTCAACTTAACCTAACCCAAAAGCGTTCTTCTTATTCACTGCACCATTTGGTCGATCCCCAGTATCCTTTCTCCGTGATAGGTGCCCACTGCCCAGTGGAAGCGCCAGGAAGAGGTGCTTACCAAGGAAAAGATGGATGCGGATTGAAGCAGGATGGTGAGGACAGAGCACGCCCTCAACTTAACCCAACCCAATAGCGTTCTTCTTATTCACTGCACCATTTGGTCGATCCCCAGTATCCTTTCTCCGTGATAGGTGCCCCAGTGGAAGCGCCAGGAAGAGGTGCTTACCAAGGAAAAGATGGGTGCAGATTGAAGCAGGATGGTGAGGACAGCGCACGCCCTCAACTTAACCTAACCCAATAGCGTACTTCTTTTTACTGCACCATTTGCTCTGTCTACTGGGTTAGGTTAGGAAAAGTTCATGCACACTGAGAATTTCGAAAAAGCTAGTACTTTTTTTCGATTGTTATTTTGCGTATAAATAAAAACTGTGCACACATATCAAACAATTTAAACACATCAATGAATCACTTAAAACACAAAAAAAAACTAATTGTGCTTTGCATTAATAAAATAATAAAACTTGTTAAGGGGGTATTTGCAAAAACCGAAATAATATTTCGGGGCGGAGAGGAATGAAGTATGTTGGAACGGGGAACACGCGGCGACGTGCGATGGTCAACTCAGTTCGAACAGAGCAGCGATGAAATCCACTAGATGGTACCCATGAGTAAGGTTTGAACATGAAACGCTTAATAATGAGCGTCTTTCAAATATAAGTTTATTAAGTTGAGTATGCATTTTTTAGGTAAATTTCGATAGAAGAATTGCAGAAGGAGCTCATGATTTTATGAGATTTAGATGAGATTATCAGATTTCTATCAAACTTGTTTGATAAATTTTCGATACTATCAACTACACTGCTAGACGGTAAGCAGTACCTTATGACTCGTAACCGACGTGTTCTTCATTGACAGATGTCAAAACAATACGGTATTTATTTTCTTAATATCTGATCATAATTATATCTGAATATATTGGCAAGATAAATAAAATATCGGTCATTTTCAATATTTATTATTATTTTTTGCAAAAAAGTTACATAAAACTCTTGACACCCATATGCAAAACTTTTTTTGTCCTATATCCAATAATTACAGCTGCGCCAGATAAAGCAGCATATTTTGTCTTATAAGATCTTTTAGACCAACACCCATCTGCCACAACTGTAATCATTGGAACCTTATCCCTGTTAACATCACCGGCAATTTCGGCTAAAGTAGCCTCCTCTTTGGCGGCTTCTGCCATCGTCTTAACCTTAGTACGGTCCCACCATTCACACGCCCTTTCATTTGATTTGCTGTACTGTCTGTTACTCATAAAAGGGATCCCTGCTACTGCCGTTAGTTCTTTTAGGTTAGAATAGCCAGATCCAATACTTATAATTCCAGAAACCATTGAATCAGTAACATTCATATCATCTTTCACGTCTTCGCAGGTAAAAATACTATATTTGTTCTTGCACATATTACAAATAAATGTCAATACTGAATTAAATCCTGATTGCTTCTCTTCAACTATCTCCAAGTTAGATAATGTACACTCATAAAGAGAGTTGTGCTGCGAAATTTTGTTTAATTGATTTTTGATGACGGCCGGCATAGTCCAGTGGTAACGCATTGGACTGCCATTCCGAAGGTCGCGGGTTCGAACCCGGCGTGCGCAAATAAATTTTATTTGATTAATTTGTGTTATTTCACAATTAATTAATTAAAATAATATATAGTATATTTGCGGCACGTTCCAGAGTGGAAGATACTACCAGTATCGCCCTGGTGTAAGACCACCATTCAGAATTGAAACGTTGCTCCAAATGTCTTTAGCCGTGTTTAGTGACTAGATCTGAATAGCCAGGTACTTCCCCACCTTCCTCTTTCCCTTCCCCACTTACCTTCAGCCTTACAACATCCCCCAATTGGGGATGCCATAGTCTCACTGGCTCCAGACGGGAGCAGTTGCGACTCTTGTGAGGTATTCACTATAAAAAAAAAAAATAAAAAAAAAATAAAATAAAATGTATATCTACTATTCTTCTTCCTTCCAGAATAACGGGTTTCTTCTTTTCCTGTGTAAACAAAACTTTTACTTTATTTACGTCAATTGAAAATAATATGTATTTGAAATTCTTTTTAGATAAATTATTGCTACAACTAATATAACTGTATAATTAGAAATTTATGTAAAAGCACAGTAGGGCGTGAATAAATAAAACTAGGAATACGATTCTAGTGATGGGGCACTCTCTAATATTCTGTGCCGCTGGTAGTCAGCCAGCTGGCCAAGTGTTGCATAAAACGAGATTTATAGTAAAAAAGTCAACTTGGGCGAGAAATGATACATAATAACATAACGACTAGCCTTTAGTATGATCTCTTTTCTCATGTGCCTACACATTTACGTATTTATTTTTTGTAAAATGAAACGTGCTCTCACGTCGAACTCACCTCGGTTACTGAAGATAAATAACTTGCGTTGTGATTTATATAATGCGGTGATACAAGGAACAATATCTTAGTATTAAAAATCCTGTTTTTATTTATTTAAGCATTGTTTTAATGCTTTTCTAAATAATTTTATTTTCTCATCGTTTAGACGACATTGACGTGGTGATAATGTATTTATTTAAGATTCTTCTGCATTTAGAATTAAAGGATATAATCGAACTTATAGCTATTTTTAGAGGTTCTGTAAATATTTTTTTACGCAATTGTTTTAAACATTTTAAAGCGTTTTGTTTTCTCATTGTTTAGAAGAATAAATTATCTGTTCAAAACATAATATTATTTTCTTATAAAGAATATGGAAATTTATAAAAAACTGCGTCAAAAACCGCAATTATGCTGCGCTTGCGGTAACATCCCCTTAAATTGAACCAATTATTATTTCAGACACATTATAGTCACAATTATTACCCCGATAATTACTTGCAATTATAAATTCTATCGCAGCAACTTTAAATTCAGAAGTACGCTGCAACACCACTTGAGATCACGGGAAGCTGTTTAGAGTGTATAGTATCAGAGATGATATTATTACGCGGTGAATAGACTCGGTTGTAAAGATAGACTGCGATGATTGTGGATGTCTAGCGTCTTACTGCTTCCGTAACAATCCCAACACTGACTGACTGAAACGTGACTGGTTTAGCGTAGTGACTAAAGTACCTATTGCCTACCACGTGTTGTCTGTGAAGCAACACACTGATGTCTCGTATAGACCTTTAGGTATCTACTAAAAAATCAAAAGAAGAATTAATCAGCATGTGAAAACAAATAAATCAAGTTCTAGTAGGAGAGAGGCCGCGAACCTTCGGTGATAGCGGAAGGGAAGAGTGATTGATTAAGAAATAATTATTTAGACTTAGACGATACCACAGACATAGGAATTAATAAACGAGAAGATAATGGCGAGGGGTAAAATCAACTGTTGAAGAACGAAGGGGGTGAAGCTGACTGTGATTCGTCAATAAATCAATCTGACAGTAAATAGGCATCTCGCATTATAATATCACCATTTACTTCTTAAAAGTAAAATCTGCTTTTGAATGAATAGACATTTTTACATGGGAGCGCAAATTACTCGCCACGTTATGAACAAATTTTCGAAGTCCAAATTCGGCAAAAAAATTCGGTTCTATTTTCAGAGTCGAATATTTCGTTTAAGTATTTAGTTAAGACACTTTTATAAATGTTCATAATTTACTTCCCAGCAACCAACCAGCTTTGTGTTTCGCGTCCAGACATGTTTCTACAACTGATCCAAATTATACGATGTGAATATGCTTAAAATAAAGTAAAATAATGCTTATATATGGAATGTAATACGACAATTGGGTTTATTCTCTTTTTCACATCTATTTTTACAAGTTTTCATAGCACAAGTCAACATTTTGCCGTGTTATTTCGTAAAATGAACCGATGATGCCTCGACCATAGTTCGCACAAGAATGATGACGTCACGTTTTCAAATTTCACTTGAGGCCATACGCGAGCACAGCCGGCTCCAATGGAACCGGTATGGGGAGTGGGGATAATACGCTTTTAATCACTTAGGGCAGGTCTACTAATATTCATATGTCTATGGACGATACGATTGTACCACTTTAGTTCTGTTTTATTTAGTTCTTGTAATAACACATACTTTATAGTTTTTGGTGACATTTTTGTCAAATATGGCGTCAATTAGCTGTGACGGTTTTCTCTAAGGAGAGTATGTGAACTCCCAAACAGTAGCCAAGACGAAAAGAGAAACATGAATTAAATACAATATTACTACATTTTGAAAAGCGCGCCACTTAAACTTTTTACTAATAAATCTGCTCGCCCGTGTGAAAATCCATCCATAGGAGCGGAATTCAGAACGCACCTAGTAACAGATAATTTCTATGAAATATTTTATACAAAAAATATGCCTTCTCGTAGAGTGAGAGGCACCTCTACCTCCAGGTATCTCCAAGGTAAAAATATTCGTATTTTGTTACTTTCGAATAAAGTCATATTGATGCATACGAAAAACAATTTTTGCAGTATTGATGTTTAGTAAACAAGTATTGTTGAAGTTTTTATCACATATCCTACATTTTTATAAATATTTGATTCATTTGCAATAGTAAAAAATGGATTGATTTTTATGTGAATGGAGATTTAAATTAATTTATTTCTCCTCTCTAAACATTAATTGAACACCCATTGAGAATGACAATAACGAAAGAGCAACATATTGCCTGCTAAAAACAACTAATTGGCAAAAGTAGTAATTTATTTGATGTTTGAATGTGGATGAAGCAAGAAGAATTTACTTTTTTTTAATTTTCAAATTTATTGATCTTTTTAACTTTTTGATCTTTAATCTTTGAACCTTTTAGGATTCTAACCTAACCAAACGAAACTTCCCTTAATTCAACTACATCTCCCACTGACTAAGAAGTTGTAACTCTTGTATCTTATAAAGTTACAAGTTGTGCGGTATAATATATCTAGTTGCACCTTCTCTTGGGCCGGCTAGTGGCCAATTGCTAAATAAAGAAGCAAAAAATGGTTTGACTGAGGATTGAACCTTCCTCTCCAGGGAATGGAGTCAACTGCGCTAACCACTGCGCCAAATCCTGATTGGGTAGGACTGATAATTATTTCATATAATAACTGCTGTAATGTCATCCAATTTAAAAAAAAAAATTGAACATGTCCGCGTGTGTTCGCGTGATTGGCATCGTGATAGAATGAATTGTCATCGACAACGAGTCTATCTGCCGAGTTTCAGCTCGATCGGGAAGTGGGTTAATTTCCAATTCTTTTCCAAAATTTTAATTCATTCCTTAAGGACAACAAATGAGAAACTACGCCATTAATAAAAATGGAACGATACACGCTTCAACAACGCATTGAAATTATTAAAAATCACTTGAGTGAATCAAATGAAAATCATCTTGAGTGATGAGGCCCATTTCCACCTCGGTGGCTTCGTCAACAAGCAAAATTGTCGCATCTGGGGCTCGAAAAACCTAAGAGTTATTGTTGAAAAGCCTCTCTATCCTCAACGTGTAACTGTTTGGTGCAGTTTATGGTCCGGCGGAGTCATTGCACCTTACTTTTTCGAAAATGAGGATGGAGCAACAGTTACGGTGAATGTATTGCGCTATCGAGAGATGATTAATGATTTTTTATGGCCGGAATTGGATGGTATTGATCTGGACAACGTTTACTTTCAACAAGACGGCGCTACGTGCACACACAAGCAACGAAACCATTGATCTTTTACGATTGAATATCAAAATAACACCTCTTATTGGAAAACCCTGTACAAAGCTACGGTACCAGTGAAACCGTGTTACCACAACAGTGGGTATTTTGGACACAACTTCTGAGGTTGGGAAGGAAAAATGCGATGGCTAAACAATATTTGAAATATCTGGGGACGATCCCCATCAGGTCGGATGCGGGCAGAAATGCATCGGTATGCTGTAGTAGTAATTGTAACGTGAAACAACATCTAGAATGCATTATTAATAGCTGTACGCAATCCGGATATGCGGAGTGAGTGATGCACCCGTGCTCCGGTCACCCGCGAACACCGTATTATCGATGCATCTCAGAAGAAAGAAGAACCGTTTTCGTTAAATATTCAATTTTATTCTAATTAGATATGACTTGAAATTTTTTAATCATAGATAAAGCTTTGTTTTTTTATTATGTGGTCCAGCACAAGATCGAGCCAGTGTGTGCCAAATTTGGGGAATTTTGTGAGTCTGTAATACCTACAAAAGTCGGAGGAAAGAGGGGGAAGACGAATGTTGTGTTATTTGAATATTTGACGAAAGTGTATACGAAAATATACACATTACACATTATAATAAAAATAGCCGTTTCAAGTCACCATTCGGGATCGAAAAATTGCTTAAAATGGCGTTGTTCGTGTTGAGGGACTTCCAACCTTCCTCTAGCGCATCTCCTTCCTCTCCTCACTCTCTTCAGCCTCACAACATAAGGGAGCAATTATGCGAGCAGAGCTCTTGTGCGGTATTCACATTAAAACAAATTCGACAGTGAAGCTATTGTACCTTTGCTAGTGTACTTACATCAGTAGTAGCTCTATAGAGCGAAGCCCAACATACCTAACAAAAATGTAATAAAAAATATTACATAGCACAAGTTTTGATTAAATTCCTCGCCAATGCGCAGAGTTGCAATTTAGGTCAAAGTTGAACGCTTAAACGAATTCTAGTGGACAACCCTTCTGAATTCCTTTGTACTGTATGTAAGAGGTGTTCAAACTTGTACCACCTACCTGATAGCTCCTATTATCAAAAAGCAGAAAAGGGGAAGTTGAACAAAACCACAAAAGGTTTTATGGTCAGTGAAAAAAAAAAAATACATTTTCAATAGGGCACCTTCCTTAAATTATCATGTCAAAAGCAACGGCATTATTTCAGCATGACCTCCGAGAAGATAAAGCCTGGCTACCATCAGTGCCCCTAACGGGAGAAATATTGACTACAGGCCTAGAGTTGCGGGCTCCAAATGTAAAAATCATACACATAACAATAACATCCGAAGTTTACATTTAACCCACAGAGGGTTTGTCTTTGTTTTAGAATAAACCTTAAAATAATGTATTTTAGCTGCCAAATTGAAGATAATCATTTTGCATGACGGTTAGTGAGCAGTAGAGGCTTATACTCACAAAAATGGGCAGTGCGCTAAAAATATTGCCAATCTATCCCTTCCTACTGGAATGATCGGTACGCGAACTGTTAACTCAAGTGGAGCCATCTCGCCGAGGGTTTAAGAAGCATTGGCGAGCGCCGTTCGTGTTTCGGAGAAATTTCAATACTGTGGTCGACATCCACGCTCTGCGCGTATACATAATTGATGTTCCCGGGTGACGTTTCTCGATGAGCGATATGGAATTCGCTCACACCACTTTTGACATGTGATACAAAGAACGAATATTGGAACCGGTTGAATTTAACTTAATACTTTTATTACTCTTATTTGCTTTGATTTTCGATGATATTTATTATGGGTTGATAATAATTATAATATTTTTAGATTGAAATTTTGGGGGTGCGTTGCTCCGACGCTCCTTAGAGCTAGCCGCCACTGTTAGTGAGTCGTGTAAAAATTACCGTTGCCCCTAGTCAACGATTTTAATAGAATCTTTAAATCGCATACAGGTTCACTGACCATCAAAGGCGAACGAATCACAGAAACAATGAGGAGGAATTACGTATTATCAAACGATTCGATGCATAATCGCACACAAAGGCTTCGCGGAGGTAAAAGTTGGGTCAAACGCCGCCGATTCGACGTACGGTAACTAGGTTAAACTTCCTTCACGTGAAAACTGCCCGAGGCATGAAATCAACACCACCTAGAGCAGGCCAAGACACTGAACCCAATTGGCCTGCTATATTGCTCTATTAAGGGCATTCTTGGTCATATATTATCAGAATAGAGGAGCTCTTGTGCCCGGTAAGAGTTTTAATTTTAAGCTGACACGATTCTTACTTTGGTAGGTTTCTAACATTTATTTTGATTTTATTTATAGATAAACGTTTTATATAAAATATGTTGAATAAGTTTTTTTTAAAGTCACATGGTTAATAATCTGAAATAAACTGATAATGAAGTTGAAATATATTCAACGAATGTCTTAATTGAGGTCCCCCATGGGTCGGTAAGCATTCGACATAAACCGAACGCTGCAAGTCCTTGCAAAAGAAAATTACGTCCGCTAAAGTAAGGTCTACGATCTGCAGCTCAGTTCAGTGTGGAAATTTTCTGCGCAGGGTCTTATAGCATTTGGTTTATGCCGGTTTCTTACAGACCCGTGGGTCGACGGGCTAAGAATTAATTACAGATTAAATATATGACAGAAGACAAGAACAAACAAACGAAGAGCTAAAAATGAAATAGACAGAAATGATCAAAAACTGCACAATATTAAAAATTAGTAGGTAGCAGATAGCGCAAAATATATGACCAAATTGTGGTAAAACTTATACCCTTAGCTCAGTTGGTAGAGCGGTGCCCCGGCAAATCAAGGGTCCTGGGTTAAAGTCCTAGATGCGACCGTATATTTTTCTGTTTCAAATTTTCGTTTAAGAATCGCTAATATTGTCTTCAATAATTAAATATTATAATAACTAACTTTACTGGCTAGCCCTGAAATAATGTTTTCAACCTAATATTTTGAGACAGGGACACAAAATAATATGATGCGTAAAAAGAAAATCATATTGCCAAAAACAGCTATTAAATCATAATTTATGCTACAATACCTTATATTATTATATACCTATATAAAATATAGATGTATATGCCACAAGCATAAGATATAACTGCGCATTTTATAATGTTATTATGTTAGTTGGCCGTTCAAATAGCCAGCACTGCGACACTGCAACCATAAATAATATTATTCTTGGTGCTGTGTGGTTTGCATTTACCTCAACCACAAATAAAATGTGTCATTTTGTATAAAGCCAGCAACCATTCCCTGATATATCCCAAATATTAAAATTAAAGAAAGTTACGTAAGTTTAGTTACGTAAGTAATTAAAGCACCGCGAAGTGAAACAAAACCGTGTGTTTTTGGTTTGAATATTTGATGCAGAAAAAAACCTAGGTTTTTTAATCTCCTACTTGCGAATTCCTTTTCTTATGTATGATTAACGAACACAAAATATTTGAACCTGATTGTAGATTCCCAGCTATCGTGGGATCTCCACATAAATAAATGCCAGTTCATTCATTTTTCCAAAATAAATAATCCTATTTTTTTCAATATTCATTAATTGATGAAAATTTAATTTGTGTTAATAAAATTATTGATCTAGGCCAGGGCTTCCCTAACTGTGAGTCGCGACGCCCCGGGGCGCCGCGGGATCATCCCAGGGGCGTCGTGAGGCAATCTTTATAACGAGAATATCGTTCCATCAGCACTACAGCGTTAAGGGTTTTATTACCGTTTGCGACATCATATTTGTGTGAGACAGGTTTCTCTGCAGTAGCAGTCATTAAGAATAAGTACAGATCAAAAATAAATTTAGAGGCAGAGACGAGAGTGGCGATTTCGAAACTTCAACCTCGTTTTGAGAAACTATACTCAGAAAAGCAAGCACATCCTTCTCATTAATACCAAAGAAAAGAAATGCTTTTTTATCTTTTTGTTTGCTTCCATTTTTGTTTTTATGTTGTGTTCTTTATTTTCTAATAAAAAATTTAGATACTATTTGGAGTTTTTCTGACAAATTGTTATTAGGTAACGTACCCATACTACGTGACCCGTTCAGGGGGGGGCTTCAAAATACTACGCTTGGTACAAATGAGCGGCGGGGGGCTTAGATTTTTAGTCACCGGGGGGGGGGGGGGGGGGGGCGTCGCAAAAATATGGCAACTTCCCAAGGGCGTCACAGTTGAAAAAAGTTTGGGAAGCCCTGATCTAGGCATTATGTTCGACAGTAAACTCACCTTTGTATGTCATTTTAATAATATTATCAACAAGGCCCTAAAGACTCTTGGCTTTGTTTTGAGAGCTGCAAAAGATTTCAATAATTTAGGAACATTTATTATGTTATATAAAACCCTTGTCAGATGCCAACTCGAGTATAACTCTACGTTATGGACTCCATTTTTCAATATTCATTCAGATAACATTGAAAAGATTCAACGGAAGTTTCTAAGGTTTATAAATTGCATATTCCTATACAAAACATAAATTACAATTACCTCTTGGATAAAATGTCTCTATTTAAACTTTCAGAAAGAAGAATAAGCACAGATTTAATACTGTTACAAAGAATACTACATTTTAAAATTGACTGTCCCGAATTACTTCAATGTATCAATATCCATGTTCCCAAAAAATCATGCCGACATTTCTTACCTTTTTACTTCCTCTCGTCCTACAATGAGTTTTGTAACTCATTGCTCCAGCAAGAAAAAAAAAAAAGTTCTTGTTCCAAAAAAAATTGTCTGAACTTTCACAAAATAAAATAAAACATACATTTTTTTGGATAAATCGAAGCATGAAATGAAGGAAGTTTTCAAAATTAGAAATAACAAGGGCAGAGTCCACCACCAAATACATGCCACAACTCTCCTGATGATGGACATTGCAAGGCTGTCCCAAACGTTGACTTGACCGTGATGGTTAAATAAATATCAAATAATTTATATAGAGCCAGTTTTGTGAAACATAACCTCGAGAGCGACTAATATTCTATAATATTGTATCCAGTTATCTAGCCGCCTTGAAGATGTAAAATCATAAATCATTGTCCGGCATAGCGCGGTTGGAAAAATAGATAGAGGAGAAAACACCGTACAAAATGACATAGTTAACTTTGCGGGCGGCTAAAAAAGAAAATAAAAGTGATGCTCTAAGCATTATTCTCAAAGGTTTCGGAATTCTTTGACTTGTAAAAACTGAGAGAATTCCAAAGTAGTCCCAGAGAGAGCTCGTACATACGACATCGACTATCGTCCTCTTCCTTCTCACCACATGTCTTAGTACTGTATTAGGACGACTTGTCGCCAACTGAAGATATGTTAGCTTCGCGGTATTTTTTTTACGTAACTCCTCCACGCAGGAGGCCACGAGGAAAATCGTTTCCCTCAGGGCCTATGTCTACTTAGAGGATGGTGTGTGGGGGATTTTTTTAAAGGAGAGAGTTTTTAGGAGGAAAGGAATATGAGGGGTGGATAGGTATCTGGGGGTCAGGGTGTCCAGGAGTGGATGGACGTATGAATCCATCCCTCCCACTACGGTATAGCTCAATGGGTCGAGAGATTCCGAATGGGGAGGGTAAAGGGTTTTCCGCAACCAGCCTTTCCCGATTCGGCCCGCACCGACTTGGACAAACTCCACCCTTGCTATGTCACCAAATATAGCGGACCACTTGGGGTGACATCTGACATCTGGCAGAGGTGTTGATTATACAATGAACAATATCCAGGGTGGCGGTACCCATACCCGCATTGGTTCAAATATAGTTCGGGCCCTAGCACAATCAAATCAATAAAGATTGTTATCGATTATGTCGGTAACTTGTTTTTTTCGACTGCAGATCGCCAACGAACAAACAGTTAAATAAATAATATGCATAATTTAGTTGACACGAACTATGGTTTGTTCATTGGCGATACTCAGTCGCAATTGGAACAGGACTCATAGCACAAACACGCCGATAAAAGTTTTAGCGACCATGACGGTTATTTGTTAAGACGAGACAATACCCTAACATAAAGTCGGAATCTTAACGACGTAAGTGAAGAAGCCATGCACAAAAAAAAACGACGCGCGGCCCTGGTATATTGGACAGACCTGTGGTTGAATTTTCCAAATAAAGCAGGAATCTTAGCGACATAAGTGATGGAGTGTAAAAACAATATTCGGCGTAATGGAAGGACCCCTACGTTCGAGTTTGCCCTAGCAGGCCTTGATCTTTCCGTGGTGTTTATTTTAATTAATTTTGATGAACGTATTATTAAAATCTCAGATGTTTCTAGAGGAACTCCTCGAGAAGTTACTAATTCATCGTCCAGCAAAATAAAAGTTGGTGCTCACCGCTAACTTAATACTTGAAAAACGTTTTATAAAATTTTCAAACCGTTTTACATAAAATGTATTAATGGTGAGGTACTGTGTTTATTAATCTTAAATATAAACAACTTACACCCGTAGGGTTTATCGTCAGAATTAATTAAAATATGACATTCGAGCAAACTCCCGTTATTAGAGTCTAGTCAATGACCGCATAATTTGGTAGACGGGAACTGTTGTTTATTCGTTGGCGATCTGCAATCGTGCTCGGAAATTTTTGTAAATATGGTCGATAAAACCATCGACGTGCTTGTGGGTCCGAAGCTTTATTTTGAACTGGTATCTCCAACACTTACAACCTCCTAACTCCGACTGCGAAGTTAAATGCGTCAAAAAGTATGTGAGATGCCCAAGGCGACGGAGTAGATATTTGAGTGGTTGCAGCAAAAAGAACTTACCAAAAGGGTGTTTTTAAAGCAGATTAAAAACAAAACACTCTCTGTTGTTGTAAGTTTTCTTGGCTTCCCAAAGCATCTGTCGATTGGTCTTTTACTGCCTCGCACAAAATAAAACGAAGAGTTCAGAATAACACGGATGACGCGTATTCGGGAAAATCCTGTCCGCTAAAATCGAAAACTGTCACATGAAAATTTTGACAATACGTGTTGTATGAAGCGGTCAAAACTCTCAAATGGAGAAAAGGGTGTTTTGAGACTCGGGCGAAATCTGGTAATGTCTAACTAGTAGTAATAATTGTCTTTATTCCCAAATGTGCGAAGGTTAGTGCAACCCCGGACATCTCATTGATATACTAAAATCTCCCTCTTTCTCATAAACATACGTCATATTATTATTATTATGAGAGTAACACTTTAGGTAGGCGACATATTACGTTATACGAATCATGGCTTGGAATATTTCAGCTATCGCTCGCCATACACTACCAATGGAAATGTATGGTGAGCGATATGCTGAATAGGCCAAGCCAAGAAAATTTAACGCGCTTATAACGTGGTCTGTCACAGGCTTTACTCTAAGATTATAACATGGGTAGTTATGTATTATAAACACGGTGGAAACTAGTAATAATCTACGTCACATTTCTAACTGTCTCTTTTTAAGTTTCTTGAAA
Organism: Hesperophylax magnus; assembly: GCA_026573805.1. NCBI lineage: Eukaryota > Metazoa > Arthropoda > Insecta > Trichoptera > Limnephilidae > Hesperophylax > Hesperophylax magnus. The sequence continues at coordinate 14,290,297 of JAIUSX010000084.1, forward strand.
GAATATTGGGCGATTACATACAATAAAAATGCAATTCCGCTTAATAGTTAAACAACAATTATAATTCATCAGCGTTTTCAAAGTCAGTATACACTCAATATTATTTAATTTAAAAAAATATATGTTAAAGCTGTTCACTTTTTGAATACAGAATTGTCTATAAATGCCCACTGAAAACCATTGTGTATAATAGATGACGTTTATGTATTTTGTGTTAAAATTTGGGATATTTCAACGACCGTTAAGAGGAAGCTACAAGCCAAAAATGTGTATATTCTTGGTATACCTTATATTGTAGGTAATAGGCATTAAAATCACTTAACAAACGGAATCTAGAAACGTTAGATTTCAAGCACAAAACTGGTTTTTATTTATTTTGTAAATAATTTTATAAGAAAGCAAAAAAGTTAATCAAGTGAAACAGTCACAGATAATCTTAGCTATAATAATGTATTTTAAAAACGTTGTTTCCATCATGCGTTCATACATTTCAATTGAAAAAAAAAAAATATTTTATAAATATTTGCGTTTATATTTTTATTGTGTAATTTATTTTTTTATTTGTATTCTACTCAAGAGAAACCATAGGAAAACCTTCAATTTATTTAAAGCATATTTTTTGGTATTCATAAAATAATGCACAACAGATTAATCAAAATAGTGATTTGGCATTAAGCTTCGCCTTAACGAGCTGATAACTAATTAATGATTTTTTTTTAAATTTGACTGAAAAATTCAACTTCGGGATCGATTTACATGAAAACGAAAGTTTAAATAAAAAAAAAATATGTCCCGCGAGTCACCGGACACCGTGTATACCAAAAAGAGAGGTTACACCGGAGCGGTAGGAAAACAATAATAAGAAAAATTGTATTAAAGTTGTCAGAAAACGTCCGTTATTTTCACGTGTCCGAGAGATAAAGTCTTTTTTATTATTATTTACGTCTAGCGCCATTTCCGCCTCAGAGATAATCCATCGCTTGCCAAAAAATCATGGAAGGTCCGGCTATTTCTACATCACACATCACACAACACACAACACACACGCGTCCCAACCAACCAAATCCCAACACATTTTATATATAGAACAAAATAATAAATTGATGAATCTAAAAACTGTCCTCGCATCATCACGCCTCGCTAAACACTTCGACTGTAAATTTTTGGTAAAACACTTTTACATATTTCACATCTCTAAATAGTATAAAATAAAGTCGCTATCCGCGTCTGTCTGTTTCTGCGCTTAGTTCTTCTAAACTACGCAACGGATATTGATAGGGTCTTTACTACCATTTAAAGAATTTCTTCCGGAAGGTTTTCATATATGATACATGCACATAATATTTATTGAAAATAGAAAAAAGTCAATGTTTTATAATCAAGTCATTAAAATATATTTTCAGGCAAACCTTGTCAGATACATCAAAATAATGTACTACAGAATTATATACCTTAAAAAGGCCTACAGAAAAGTCAGTGATGGTTATATGAAGGCATAAAAATACAATCCATTATTGGTCATAAATAAAAAAAAGCAATTTATTTTCGGTGCTCTCAGCAGGCCGCACAAAAATTGCTCACGGGACGCAGTTTCCCTAGCCCTGTTATAAAGCATAACTTACGAAGTGTTTTTTAATTTTATTTTTAATAATGAAATTAGCGCCGACTATGAATTCTTTTAATTCTTAAGGCAATTTATGCTTAATTTTTTTAGGTTATACCGAAAAAAATACTGTTACTATTTTAGGTTAAAGATTATATTAGTCAACCCTCAAATCTCTCCTAAATAAAAATAGACTTGTAACAAACAATTTACGTCAAAATTTTGAATGACAAATAATCACCAACTTTAAATTTTAGTTAATTTCACGAATTCGTTAATATTCGTTTAAATCGTCTCCTAAAGCTAAAAAAAGTTTTCATTTTAGGGCTTGAAGCGTTTTACCTATTTTCGAACATTTGTAAGAACATAGACATCATCTGTATAATAGGGGAAAATAATAATTATAAGAGGGTGGTTAGTTTATTGATAGGTTTTTTTTGTAACGCAATTTCCATTTGTTTTTTTTTTTTTTTTAAAAAAGAAAGACAAACATTCCCAGGTTACGAATAACCTGACAATATTTGAAAATCTCCTACTACCACCACAGTAAGCTGAAAATGTTGCTTGTGTTGTGATGGAGGACTTAGCCAGCCGAGGAATTGAACACACTACGCCCGAGTGAGACCCAAGCGCGATGTCAACTCGGCCACCGACCGGTCAAAAATTAATAATTAATAGTTAATAATATGCAAATTATAAAATATTTAAAGTTGTGTTACATATAGGATGATAAAGAAGTATAATTTTTTGTTAATACCGCAGAAAGGTCTCACTTGTCCGGAGCGAGTGGGACTGGCACCCCTAATCGGAGTATGTTGTGAAGTTAAAGGAAGTGGGGAGGCGATTCAGACCATGTCATCAAACATGGCAAAAGCCATTTCAAGCAACACTTCGATTCTAAATGGTGGACTTTCACCAGTGCGACAAGGCACGTACCAGGGTGGTAGATACTCTCAGTATCGCCCAAATAAAAGAACATCACTCAGAACCGAAAAGTTTCTTGAAATGGGTTTATTGCCGAGATCTGAAAAGGCAGGTACTTCACAAAATTCATTTTCCCTATCTACTTCGTCTCTTCACTCCCTTTAGATTCACAACATAGGTATAGGTACTGCAAGTGGGGATGAAATAGTCCCACTGGCACTGTTGTGTGGTATTATTCAAATAAAAACGACATATAAACTACACAATTGGCGGCAAGCAAATAATAGCGAGTTTACTTTCAGTACCTATAGTGAGGAATGTTATGAGTCGAATTTAGTTGCCAGGAGTACCACCAGATAGCAACTTGACGGAACGTAAATGTCGCTCAGGCCGAGCTTAAAAAGCAACTGAAACTAATTATTATTGATTAATTACTATTTCCAGACAAATCCATTTATGGTTTTACAGCACGTAGAACTTAGCATTAAGGGTATACTTAATAGATTCTGCTATTTCGTAGATGGCACTAATTTAATTATAACACGAAAAAACACTTTGCAAGATATGCTTTGAAATATTAAGACGAATTATTTGTTTGTGCTCATACATACGTAATATGGATAATTCTTTCAAGAAAGGCATACAAAGTCAATGTTGGATTGAATCAGCGATACAATATTGTGTTTGTATGCCTTTCTTCAAAGAAACGAGTTTGTATACAGACAAAACTATTAATTATTTTTTTTTGGGTATCTACGGGAGAAAACAAATAATAAATCTTTATTTGTAAAACATAACTTGCAAAAAGTGTTTTTACCTAAAATAATTAAATTAGCGCCATCTATCAAATAGTATATTATGAATTCTTAAAAGTTTCAGTGCCACAGTAGCAGTAAAAGGACATTATAATAGTTTATTTGAATTTGGTATTTATGTGGGAGAACATAACACTCCCACATAAAATAATAACAGCCGATTGTCGACTTCAACATCAACAGATGTTGTCAAACCATAATGAGGAGAAACAAATAGAATTATACGCACGTTGGGACAAATAGAACAAGTGTGAAGAAACACTTCTCCCACGAACTAAAAGAAACAATATTGTAAGAAAACAGAATATATATTTTTTTGTTGAGGTAAAGAGTGTTAAAAGATGACAAATTTCCTAATGGCGAAACATTAATTCTGATGTTTTCTAGAGAGAATCATGATTTATTTATTTACGCCCATTAAAGGGCTTTAAATTTACATAGTTTATAAAATATACTCATGAACAGTGCACGGATTAAAATGAGTAACATTTCAGAATTTTCCTAGATATCACATCACTACTGTACTTTGAAAACTATTCCATAAGAAACCACAAAAAAGTGACATTCTACAAAAATGTGGAATAAAACTGTCCCATATGGGATCCACTCTTGTGGACCACCCCTATTTACGTATCATGCACAAACAATTTTTTTCATTGACATGGAGCCCCCGCAGGTCTATATAGACCACATTGGGAATGATTGATTTAGTGCATGGTCTCAGACAGCCATTGCGTCACAGGCGAAAAGTCTATTTTTCTCGAGTAAAATAAGCACCTCATCACAAAGATGAGGTAACTTACACCCTCCATAGTTATGATAAAACTCCCCTTTGTAAAGGAATTGTGGAATATTACTAGCGCTGCAAGCAGGTTTTTAAAACTTATTTTTGTAGTAGGTATCTACCAGCATTAATATGAATTCGAAAGTAATATTATATGTTTGTTCATTGTCATCAATAATTTATTGTTTTATTTACATATTATACGTATTGGGTCTTAGATTTCCTGGAGAGGGCACTTCCAAGGCCCGGGCATAAGACGTTTCTATTTCCATTTCCAATGGTAATGTATGGCGAACCATATTCTGAAATAGGCCAAGCTACGAGAATATAGCGTGGTCTGTCATAGGCAGAATGTGTTAAAAGGATTGGTCAACATTAGCCGTAACGAGACTCGTATTTTAAAATGCGAACCTAAAAACAGTGAGTCACTTCGTGCTGTCACAAAAAGCGGTTTAGAAAAATAATGTTATCGGCACAACGGAATGCACAGATTACGAAATGTTTGACATGCGATTAAATAATGTTCTAGATGTCTACTGATCTGGTACAGGTTGGCAACAACCACTAATCAACATCTTAAACCATTAATTAATTTAAAAAATACACTCCAGGTAAATTTAAAAAAAATGGTGGTCTCCATTTCGTAGTGATCCAGTCAATACATTTGATTTCCGTGGTTACGGGCTCGATTCCCGCCACACAGCTAAATAATAATGGATTATTAGGGTGAATGGATGCACGCTGATTCACAAGTTTCTTGTAGGTATCTTTATCACAAGCGTGATATTACGACGTAGATAAAATATGACCACGAAAAGATAGCATGTAATAAACCACATTGACAACGTAACTATAACTGACATTTTTATTTATGTCTAGGTTTGGAATGTGCAAATTAATCGTTCATTATAAACAAAATTACGATTGAAATTTTAAAAATCTGTACATCTTATATACTTTTAGAAGATACTTCAAAATCGAGGGATTTTCCTTATCTCTTATCTGATAATTTGACAGCTACATATTTGACAAAACGTTTCTACCTGCCTTGCAGTAAATTGCTAAACACGTTATGCATTTGGCAGTCACAAAACATAAATCATAGATATTCGGAAGCTACCTGGCTTAGCTTATTATCTTGTCGTAAAATAGATCTTGATCATCACTGGCTAAACATTTTCGGCCAACAGGAATAATGAAATTTTTGTTTGAAGATAAATTTATCATTTTTTAACAGACTTAAGAGGTGTATTTTCTCATAGAGAATATGATAACGCAAATAAGCGAGTGTTCTGCATTTCAACGAGCGAATCCAATAAAACAGGAAGATTTCGGTACAAAATTATGCAAGTGATGAATCAATACAGACTTTGTCTAGACAAATATTCTTTAAAAATAAAGTATCCAACAGTCTAGAACTCTAAAACTAAACTGGTCAATAACAGTCTCATAAAATAATAGAAATATGTACAATTTAAGTGCTGAATTAAAACAAAGTGAATCAGCCAAACGAGTCAACGTGGGAGACTCATTGAATTGGAAGGAGAGAAAACTAATCGCTAACAAATCGTACAAATTTAACTGAGCAAGACGGACCAAGAGAACTGGTCGATTAGTCGATTTGCTCAGTCGTAAATTTGACACTTGGCTGCAGCGATGACAGCAGCATCCTTAATTCCGCGCACGTTTCGCGGATAACGTGGAAAGGGTCAATGCTGATGTCACAGACATTGACGCAGAATGCGATAGATGGGTCTTGCATGGTAATATTGATATTTTGGTAACTACTTAAAATCGTCAGAGCATTTGTGTTAAAGCTACAATTTTTATAATTCGAGATCAATATGAAAAAAAAAATTTTTAGTGCAAACACAGACATAGGAATTAATAGACGAGAAGATAATGGCGAGGGGTAAAATCAACTGTTGAAGAACGAAGGGAGTAAGGCTGACTGTGATTCGTCAATAAATCAATCTGACAGTAAATAGGCATCTCGCATTATAATATCACCATTTACTTCTTAAAAGTAAAACCTGCTTTTGAATGAATAGACATTTTTACATGGGAGCGCAAATTACTCGCCACGTTATGAACAAATTTGCGAAATCCAAATTCGGCAAAATAAATTTCTTCTATTTTCAGAGTCGAATATTTCGTTTATGTATTTAGTTAAGACACTTTTATAAATGTTCATAATTTACTTCCCAGCAACCAACCAGCTTTGTGTTTCGCGTCCAGACGTTTCTCGATGTGATAGTATATGTTTCTAAAACTGATCTATATTATACGATGTGAATATGCTTAAAATAAAGTAAAATAATGCTTATATATGGAATGTAATACGACAATTGGGTTTATTCTCTTTTTCACATCTATTTTTACAAGTTTTCATAGTACAAGTCAACATTTTGCCGTGTTATTTCGTAAAATGAACCGATGATGCCTCGACCATAGTTCGCACAAGAATGATGACGTCACGTTTTCTAAATTCACTTGAGGCCATACGCGAGCCCAGCCGGCTCCAATGGAACCGGTATGGGGAGTGGGGAATAATACGCTTTTAATCACTTAGGGCAGGTCTACTAATATTCATATGTCTATGAGTGCAAATGTTTTTATTATAATCCTATTTGGCAAGAAATTATTTATTAAATGGATCAATGCCAAAGGCCAGACCATGATGAATAAAAATTTGCTTTCATATTTCATTAATAATTTATGACGGGAGAAAATCTGAAAAAGTGATCTTCATTTAATCCCTTGGGCAAAAGAGAACACTGCGCTTCCGTTTGCATTTTAAAAAAATACCGTAAAGCTCACCAAAAATTAAAAATAATTCTATGAAACAACTTTTAAAATTTGAAAAATATTTGTCAAGTTTGTAAATTTGTTAATTCATATTTATGCAGAACGAAAAAATATAAGTGGCAATATTTTTTATAATACATACCGTTGTTTTTAAATTTATTTTTTTTATTTTGGTGTAAAGTACTTATTACAGTTTACACGATAAAAACCATCAATAAGCTACTTTGAAAACCTTATCTTTGTTTGCGTTCAAATTTTTTATAATTTTGTTTTCTAACCGCACATACAGACTGAGCCACAGCAACGCATTGCGGGGTACAGCTACTATAAAGTAGACCAAGTTCAATTAACACATTCCATACAACACGAAGGTAATACAAGGAGAATGTTACAATAAAAGATGCTATGACAAAAATAGACCACAAAAACAATATAAGAAGACAGGAACAAGACTTTGATGGAGTTCACGACGACTGATAAAAATCTTTTAGGCTTATACCAAAAAATTGTACATACATAATACATGCATATTATATTTATAGAAAGTAGAGAAAAGTCTCCGAGCAACGCCGGGAACACGTCAGTTAGTCATCATTGGAAAGGCGCGCAGCGAAAAACATGGGCCCATTTATTTTTTAAACTAGTGTGTTGATTATAATTTGTTGTTTTCTATCTCGTTGGTAACCCCATTCAGATGCAGTGAGTTACATCGACGGATTTATGACCATCCTCAGAGTTTGGATCGAGACGGACTTCCGGTGAAAACCAACGAAAAGCAAAGAACAAATTCCGGACGGCTTTACAAATCCGTTTCATAGCCAAGTCTTCCCAAGGCGGAACCAGGAGATATTCTCGTGCCGTTTTTGTTCTTCTTTTACACGGACACGTGTTCGTTCTCAAACAGTTATTAATAAAGTAAAGGATAATTATAGTATTTTCATAAATATTTCCTCAACGACAACACCAAAATATGACATGCATCATACTGACTTTGCCTTATTAAAAACAAGATATATAAATTTAAAATCCTGTATTATGTTCAACTACTTACTCTAGAATCCTCGAGCTCTGGCGTTATGAAATTTGCACAGCTTTTTATGTGTGAATTTTCTTTTTTTTAATATTGGCTCCACACAGGAGGCTCTGAGAAAAAAAATTCCCTCAAGGGAAATCATCTTGCGATTTGCTATGTGGAGGGTATGTGTTTTTAGGGAAAGGAATGAGAGGATGTTCTGGGAAGAAAAAAAATGTATCAGGGGTGGGTAGAAACCTGGGAGTCAATGTGTCCAAGAGAGACGGACGTATGAATCCTTCCAACCCACTGCGGTGCAAGGCGATGGATAGAGAGAGTCCGGCTGGAGCGGTCAAAAGTTCTCCCTTAACCAGTATCTCCTAATCCGACCCGCCACGCTTAGGTGGGAAACGCATCCGCAGCCAGGACCTAGACAAACCTCACCCCATGAACCCGGGCACCCCTGCTAAGTCACCAAACGTAGCGAACCACTCGGGCTGACCTACGGAAGTAGAGGTGAGTAAAAAGAGGTGTTGGTTATCTAATAAATGTTTCCCGGGGCGGCGGTACCCATACCCGCCTCCTGAATTGAAATTCTCGATCAAATCAAATATTTTCTTTTTGTCAAATGATATACATCACATTGAGTCTTGAAATATCTGTTATAAACTAGCAAATAAATCAGACAAGACGCCAAATTGTTTGATCTATATTGTTAAAAAGTGTTTTTTTTTTTAAAATAGTTGTGAAATTCGGGCGAAACCGGTTTGTATCTATTATAAATATATTTAATTCCAGCTAAACATAAGAACAAAAACGTTGGTCTGTTTGACTTTCAAGTGGATACCTTCATTAACACCTAGAAAATAAAATATGAGATGAAAAAAGCACATTAGCACTTCTCATCCAAACTCAAAGATATAAAGTTATTACAGCAGAAAACTATGTTTTTTTTAATTTTCAGAAATTTTAAATATACGTAACTGGAATCTCCCGATAATAAACTATCGGTCTGTGGCATAGACTAATAATGGTCTATGGCTTTTACAGTTTCGACTTACATCGTGATTTTAATTCGTGCGGCCAAGCCAAAAAGCTGAGAGCTCTCATCTCATGAATATTTGCGTTAAAGTATAAGGCCGTAAAAACAAACTTTATGTTTTATGTGCACTCCATTTTAAAACATATGTTGCCGCATTTTAAGTAACACAGTAACTTTTCGTTATCATTCAGAGGTTATGCTGGATTTATTATATGGCAGTGATTTACATTTATAAGTGTTGCATTATTTTCAACAACTTAGATGAGCCGTCGTTCTATGAAAATAGATTTGTTTAAATTTAAAACTCAAGACATTTGGAAGTATATCTTTTTGTTATTATATGAAACCGCACAAGAGTCCCAACTGTTTGGAGCCCATGACTATGGCATACCCAATTGGGGTATTTTGTGAGGCTTAAAGTGGTAGAGAGGGGAAGGAATGGGAAGAGGAAGGTGGGAAAGTACCTGGCTATTCAGATAACCAAACACGGCCAATTTTTCACAAAAATTTGAACCAGCTACCTCCAGCTAGCTAATCGAGAACCTTATCCCTCGACCACGGAAGCCGTCGTGCATAAAACTTCTATTTCTGTGAATTTTTTATAGATGGATAAAATTTTAACAATTATATAAGCAATAATTATTAGCCTGAAATACCTATATAAATTGAAAATATCTTCCGAGTAAAAATAAATTTATTTATTTATTAATTTAAACGTCCTGGTAGGCTTTCACATGATACATATTTTACTGCATAATACGATGACAAAATAAGTTTTTTTTTATAAGCAATAATTATTAGCCTGAAATACCTATATAAATTGAAAATATCTTCCGAGTAAAAATAAATTTATTTATTTATTAGTTTAAACGTCCTGGTGGGCTTTTACATGATACATATTTTACTGCATAATACGGTGACAAAATAAGTTTTTTTTTATAAGCAATAATTATTAGCCTGAAACACTCATCTCAAAAATCTCCTGATAAAAGATACATGACAATGAAACATTAGTATATATTGAATTATTTCGCGGATAAGAGATAAGCCGCCATAGCTCAGTGGTCAGAGCTGTCGACCGGAAATCGAAAGGACACGGGTTCATGTCCCGTTGGCGTCATGTATCTTTTATCAGGAGATTTTTCAATGTGGATGAGTGTTTCAGGCTAATAATTATTGCTTATAAAATAATTGTTACCCTTTGTGCTACGCATAAAAAATCTTGTCTTAAACATTAGTTTACCAAAAAAATAAAAATAAGTTTTTATTCTATTTTTCAAACATCAACAAAAAAAATTACAATTTTTTTTAGGTTCACTACATATCTACAAGTCAACAAAAAATATACGCAATCGCTCTTTAAATATGCTACATAAAAATGTCATTCGGGTATCTCTAGAACACAGCTGCAAAATGCCGCAGCTTTCCGATTGCAGGTCAGCGTCTCTTAACCACTGAGCTACGTCGGATTTTACAGTTACAGTCAGAAGACTTGGGTTCAATTCTCGTCGGCGGTATTTATTTTTACTCAGAAGATATTGTCAATTTTTACGGGTATTTCAGGTCAATAATTATTCCTTACAATAATTTGTTATCCTTTGTGCTGTGCATAAAAACCTTGTCTTATAAACATTAGTTTATCATTAAAAAAAATAATTGCATTTTATGTAGAAGTCTTTTGAAATTAGTCATATTTATTTTAAGTTCGTGGTTTTTTCCTTAGTGACCTGTTTACCAGTACATGAATGGACATTCTGACAGTGATGCTGGATTCGCTTACGCTTTTGGTTTAAACGTTACTTTTAATTTTTTACGACTTATGTAATGTGAGTTACCAAAACTTATGCGATAGTATCAGTATCTTAAAGCCTGAACAGCGGTGCCCCCTGCTATTTTAAAAACGCACCGTTGAAGTTTTCAAACAGCATACCCGATGAGAAAATGTCAAGTACACCTGGAATTTCTCAGTTTCAAAAAACTTTAAACAATTTTCCCGAAAGAATCTGTTTCTAACATGGATACCAGATGGTATTTCCGAACTATCAAAAATTTATGTTTTCATAAAAATTTCCAGACCGAAATTGCCGACCAAAAAGTTATTATTAAAATTTCAGGACACATTTTCGATTCATATTTTTTTCAATTTTCTCGAAGATAATTTCCAGAAAGGTAAAAATTTCCCAACATTGATAAATTCCAAACTTCATATAATAACAAAAAAGTAAATGTTTTTATAAAAAGTTTCCAGAACCATTTTTTTTTCCCAAGATGGAAATTTCTAAACTTCATATAATTACAAAAATCTATCTTTAACAAAATTTCCCGACCTATTTTTCAAGAGTTATTTTTAGAAAGATTATGTTCCTAGATCAAAAAAAAAACATGAAAACCAAAAAAAAACAACGCAAAACAAAATCAGAAAGATCTTACCTACCAAATATTGAAAATTTCTGACAAAAATAAATATTGCACGAAAAAAATCTTATGAACCCAACTTCATGTACCCTGTCTTGGTTTTTTTTTGTCCCCGTGAGTTTGCTGCCACTGGATCGCGCGATATTATTTGTCAATGCATTTAAAAACGCATCAAAATGAACAATTTTTTTAAAACAATAAACTGAATTGAAAAAGGAGTAGTTAACGCAAAAAAATCTAAATTAAATAAATATATTCTGCGATTCATCGAGACCGCAATTTACTGACTCAAATACTACAATGCAAAAAATCTATTTTTTTTAGTTATTATTATTAAGCTGATTGCAACGAGAAAACTTTGATTTTAGAAAATGTTGGTCAATTTTTAGAGAGTTAGACTTTTGAACGCAGCCATTTTCACCACCAGTGAAGCATAATATAAAGTTTATTGGTAATTATTACAAAAGGCTAAAATTATTTACGATGAATACCAAAAAAAAAATCTAACGGGCGGAAAATAAAAATGAAGAATGAATCAACTGCTAAATGGGAAAAATACGTTTTCACGCTTAAAACTGAAGTGTTTTTAGGAAAAGTATATAGGGTGTCCGGGGGTAAAGTGCGCTAACTTCAAGTGGTGATTTCTACGTGATGGTAGAAGTAAAAAAGATAAATAACTTTTTTTTCCAATACAAAAATATTTATTTTCCATTCAAACAAATTCAACTGTTTTACCGAAAAACTTAAAATGTTTGAATTTAGAAAAAAGTTATGATTCGTTTTTACTTGTATGTAGAATCACCCCCCGAAGTTAGCGCACTTTACCCCCGCACCCCGTATAAGTTACATCCAAACATTACAAAACTCAATTATAAAATTGTTAATCCATAAATATAACAATGCACACAGAGTTACAATCAAATTAATATACAAGTGTCTGAATGTTTTACCTGTTAGAAATATTATTGTATAATATTGTTAGTTACATGTTACATTGTCTGATTCTTTGTACAGGGAAAGAGTTCACGATAAACACAATACATGATACACTCAAAAGGAAAGACTGGTGGTTCCGAAATGTACCAATAAATACAGTGACAGAACCCTTAACTAAATTGTACCCAAAATTCCAAATCTACTAATGTCGTAACAATGAACACTCCTTTTGACTATTATCAAAATGGAGGAAGTGAACAATTATTATTTATACCGGAGGTAGGTACTCACAGACATTAAAATAAAATAAAAATACCTTACCTATATTATTAATCGTAGCACAGTTCCTAACAATTTAATATCCATTAATAATAATATATTATGAGAGAGGTTATACAAAATCCATTATAAATTACCGAAGCTCGCCATTTCTTCAATAAACCTCTTTAAAATTAAACATTTTTGTCTCGTTTTAAATGCGAAATCCCATGTCATAAAACAAAGATCATTCAATATAATATATTATTAAAGAAAAATCACATCAAATTTACTTATATCATCAAACAAATTAAGAATTGCAATATTATAGAATTTTCATCACATTGAAAAAAAATCTACACGAACTTATTTTATGAAAAAAAAAATTATAATTGCACAAAACTTCGAATATTCAATGTTTTTTCAATAACTTACACAAAGAAAATGTCTCAAAAAATTATTAAAAACTTTTGAAAGAAATTGAATTGAGAAAACAAAATTAATTCATACGAATTATTATTATTATCAAACACTGACACTGATTTTAACACGGCTATTGAATAATTTAATTTATTAACTATGCAATGTCGAAAACACATAAAACAAAAGACAAGCGAAAACAACCGACAGCGGTTTTCGGCGGGCGATAACTTATTTTTAAGAAAACCGAATGCGGCGAAACGAACCGTTCACGAAGTAACTTCACCGGGACCGGGAGATATAGTTTTAATTGCTGTCGGGCGACAGTATCTAGTGTCTGGTGTCGAGAGCAGCGGAGGTTACACCGCATTGGCCGCTATTCGCCCATCTCTAGAGCTCGGGAAAGTAGTGGGAGAAGAGTTGGTCAAAGAACTACAGAGGTTGTGTTACATTGGATTAGGATACACGCCAAAATAATTAGAATTATAAAAAAGCGGTCGAAAGCGATACAAATTCATACTGTCGGAACACTACATGTTTTTGACAATACTCCAGCACATTGCTAGTTGTTCACGAAGGTTAAGAAACGTTTAATTAGTAGACGCCGGTTTTCATAAGTGTACATCGAACATAATCACGGTTGCATTAAGTTATTTATACCTTACACAGTAGAAAAATGTTAAGAAAATAACATTTGTGAAAGAACATAATTAAAAACGTGACCGAAAATGGCTTATGCCATATTTAGAGAAAATATCTCAAATCCAGGTCCTACCACGGTTTTCTACATAAACTTCCACTCCACCAAATTATCTTCAATAAACAACATTCTCAATTACTCGTAGAAGCATATTTACACTGGCTCCGGGCAGTTGAAACTTTTTTTCAATCAGTGGAGTGCCACAAATTGTATGCGAATAAGTTTGTGGTTTTATAATAAACTATAATCAACATTTGACACAACTATTGGGGAGCTGTGGTTAAACGTTAGATTTGGAAAGGGATTATGACTTATTTATTGGACAACAACAAACAAGCGCAGCTTTTATGCAATATCACATCAGGGGCGCTTACCCCTGGTGTTAAGTATATGTCTTATTGCAAAGCGATATTATGGCCTTGAGAGACACGAGACCACCCACGGTAGAAATCGGTTCACATTTAATTCCAGCAGATATTCAATACGTATACTGTTATCCATTGCATAAAACTATTAAATTTTCATAGTTCAGCTGCATCATCTACACCTGTACAATTTGAGGGGACTTGGGATTCTGCGCTCGGTGCGCACGCGCCGCTCGATATCCCACTAGTTCATGCGCCCCTGGCGGACTTTCCCGGAAGCCCGACACATCCTCGGGGAAGGATAAACAACAAACAATAATCTTTCTTATAGCGCCTTTCCGTAAGAGCTTTTTAAAAATTCGAACACGTCTCAAATATAACCATAGAATAAGCATGTTAGTAGAAGATAATAGACGCCTTTGAACCATATAATAAGTATGTTCGTAAAATAATATGCGACTTTGAAATTACTGCACGTTCTGTGCATTTGGGAGGGTACCTTGGTACACCTACCATCTTGGGTAATTCTTGCTCGTGTCAGCTACTTTCCGTGTATGCCCGTTCGTTTATTATCTCATATAAAGTTTTTTTAATGGTTATGATTTATGATGATATACCAATTTGATACATGTACGGAAATATTATTTAATAATTGGAAACAAATAAAGGTTATGGATGTAGGAAATCAATTTCCTTTGTCTGAACATTTCCGTCCCACTTTAAATAATACTCTTTGAACCAAGGCACATGAGAGGAAGATACTCTCAGTATCGCTCCGGTGTATCCAAAAGATGGTGCTCCGCGAAATGGCTTTAGCCGTGTTTAGTGAACAGATCTGAATAGCCAAGTACTCCACCTTCCTCTTCCCCATCTCCTTCCCCTCCCAGCTACCTTCAGCCTCACAACATACCCCGATTGGGGATGCCATAGTCTCACTGGCTCCAGACGGTTGGAAGCAGTTGGGACTCTAGTGCGGTATTCACACAAAAAAATGCAAGCATATACACGGTTTCCGGAAACTAGTGCAATAAGCGGGAAATTGGAAATCTACATCACATAAATAACCCTGAAAAATCGATCTGAACATATGGTTTTTTTTTCGTAAACTAAGGGTTAAAAAAACATTTGGGGGAGGATCTAATCTTCAACGCATATTAAGAGAAAATGTACAGATGATAGTAACCCTGGGAGAGACCGATTATTTTGAATTTGACAACACAAAATTCCAACATCGTATTCTATTTACTCGAGAACGAGAGCTCATAACCAAACAAAATAGTTATACCATAAAATCCACTCCAAATGTGACGTAGATTCACCAGTTTCCCGCTTGTACCACGCGTTTTCAGACACCGTGTATATCGAACATCAAATAAATAAACCACAAAAAATCGTGAAAATCGTACTAAAATACCTACTATTGATGTCTGTGAGATTCTTCGTATGTACCACGTATTCCTTTAAAAAAACATTAAAAACGCGTTAACCGTTTAAAATCACGCACCCCTCTGCCCCCTCTGAGAAATTCTCCACCCCAAATAATTAAACACGACACGTTGTGGAGTCAGGAAATTAGTCGAAGTTATTCAAGTTTCTCGGGTTACGAGACTTGGTTTTGGGGGGAAGCATTTTGTTTGGGTATCAACTGACATACCCACCCCGCCCGACATTTAAGACTATGTAGAAATAGGTATGGATCTATGCTAGGGTGGCCGCAGAAAACATAATTTAATAGCATTTGTATATAGGTTTATAACTAACTTACTGTGGTGATTTTAACTGCAGCAACTTGTGGTGGACTTAGAATAATAATAGAGTGTAGTTACACTAATTGATGTTTATTGTCGCACACATTTATACGTTCCCTCTTTCATATACGATTGTCTCATTCATACATTTGGACCTAGGTACGTTAATTACACTTACCATCGTGCCATTTCTCCGCAGGGCTATAAGATAGAAGATGTACCGCAATAAACTCTGTCTCGGTGCACACTTCTTGCTGCATTGTCCGTTAAATACTGTTGTACCGACTCCTTTGTTTCAGTGCATGTAAACACATTCAATTTACTGTTTTTTCAATGTTTTACGTTGCAAATATGTAAGCACACGCAGCGCCTTACGTTACAAACACGCCATCTGTTACGGTGTCTAACGTTGCAAATGGATAAACACATGCATTGGTTTACCTTTGAAACACACTCGCTATTTACAGTGCCTTACTTTGCAAATCGATAAACACATGCAGTGTTTTACGTTTGAAACACACTTACTCGCTATTTACAGTGCCTTACTTTGCAAATCGATAAACACATGCAGTGTTTTACGTTTGAAACACACTTACTCGCTATTTACAGTGCCTTACTTTGCAAATCGATAAACACATGCAGTGTTTTACCTTTGAAACATACTTACTCGCTATTTACAGTGCTTTACGTTGCATGTCGATAAACACATGCAGTGGTTTACGTTTTAAACACACTTACTCGCTATTTACAGTGCTTTACGTTGCATGTCGATAAACACATGCAGTGGTTTACGATTTAAACACACTTACTCGCTATTTACAGTGCCTTACTTTGCAAATCGATAAACACATGCAGTGTTTTACCTTTGAAACATACTTACTCGCTATTTACAGTGCTTTACGTTGCATGTCGATAAACACATGCAGTGGTTTACGTTTTAAACACACTTACTCGCTATTTACAGTGCCTTACTTTGCAAATCGATAAACACATGCAGTGTTTTACCTTTGAAACATACTTACTCGCTATTTACAGTGCTTTACGTTGCATGTCGATAAACACATGCAGTGGTTTACGTTTTAAACACACTTACTCGCTATTTACAGTGCTTTACGTTGCATGTCGATAAACACATGCAGTGGTTTACGATTTAAACACACTTACTCGCTATTTACAGTGCCTTACTTTGCAAATCGATAAACACATGCAGTGTTTTACCTTTGAAACATACTTACTCGCTATTTACAGTGCTTTACGTTGCATGTCGATAAACACATGCAGTGGTTTACGTTTTAAACACACTTACTCGCTATTTACAGTGCCTTACTTTGCAAATCGATAAACACATGCAGTGTTTTACCTTTGAAACATACTTACTCGCTATTTATAGTGCTTTACGTTGCATGTCGATAAACACATGCAGTGGTTTACGTTTTAAACACACTTACTCGCTATTTACAGTGCCTTACTTTGCAAATCGATAAACACATGCAGTGTTTTACCTTTGAAACATACTTACTCGCTATTTACAGTGCTTTACGTTGCATGTCGATAAACACATGCAGTGGTTTACGTTTTAAACACACTTACTCGCTATTTACAGTGCCTTACTTTGCAAATCGATAAACACATGCAGTGTTTTACCTTTGAAACATACTTACTCGCTATTTACAGTGCTTTACGTTGCATGTCGATAAACACATGCAGTGGTTTACGTTTTAAACACACTTACTCGCTATTTACAGTGCCTTACTTTGCAAATCGATAAACACATGCAGTGTTTTACCTTTGAAACATACTTACTCGCTATTTACAGTGCTTTACGTTGCATGTCGATAAACACATGCAGTGGTTTACGTTTTAAACACACTTACTCGCTATTTACAGTGCCATACTTTGCAAATCGATAAACACATGCAGTGTTTTACGTTTGAAACACACTTACTCGCTATTTACAGTGCCTTACTTTGCAAATCGATAAACACATGCAGTGGTTTACGTTTTAAACACACTTACTCGCTATTTACAGTGCCTTACTTTGCAAATCGATAAACACATGCAGTGGTTTACGTTTTAAACATACTTACTCGCTATTTACAGTGCCATACTTTGCAAATCGATAAACACATGCAGTGTTTTACGTTTGAAACACACTTACTCGCTATTTACAGTGCCTTACTTTGCAAATCGATAAACACATGCAGTGGTTTACGTTTTAAACATACTTACTCGCTATTTACAGTGCCTTACTTTGCAAATCGATAAACACATGCAGTGGTTTACGTTTTAAACATACTTACTCGCTATTTACAGTGCCATACTTTGCAAATCGATAAACACATGCAGTGTTTTACGTTTGAAACACACTTACTCGCTATTTACAGTGCCTTACTTTGCAAATCGATAAACACATGCAGTGGTTTACGTTTTAAACACACTTACTCGCTATTTACAGTGCCTTACTTTGCAAATCGATAAACACATGCAGTGGTTTACGTTTTAAACATACTTACTCGCTATTTACAGTGCCTTACTTTGCAAATCGATAAACACATGCAGTGTTTTACCTTTGAAACATACTTACTCGCTATTTACAGTGCCTTACTTTGCAAATCGATAAACACATGCAGTGTTTTACCTTTGAAACATACTTACTCGCTATTTACAGTGCCTTACTTTGCAAATCGATAAACACATGCAGTGTTTTACCTTTGAAATATACTTACTCGCTATTTACAGTGCCTTACTTTGCAAATCGATAAACACATGCAGTGTTTTACCTTTGAAACATACTTACTCGCTATTTACAGTGCCTTACTTTGCAAATCGATAAACACATGCAGTGTTTTACCTTTGAAACATACTTACTCGCTATTTACAGTGCCTTACTTTGCAAATCGATAAACACATGCAGTGTTTTACCTTTGAAACATACTTACTCGCTATTTACAGTGCCTTACTTTGCAAATCGATAAACACATGCAGTGTTTTACCTTTGAAACATACTTACTCGCTATTTACAGTGCCTTACTTTGCAAATCGATAAACACATGCAGTGTTTTACCTTTGAAACATACTTACTCGCTATTTACAGTGCCTTACTTTGCAAATCGATAAACACATGCAGTGTTTTACCTTTGAAACATACTTACTCGCTATTTACAGTGCCTTACTTTGCAAATCGATAAACACATGCAGTGTTTTACCTTTGAAACATACTTACTCGCTATTTACAGTGCCTTACTTTGCAAATCGATAAACACATGCAGTGTTTTACCTTTGAAACATACTTACTCGCTATTTACAGTGCTTTACGTTGCATGTCGATAAACACATGCAGTGGTTTACGTTTTAAACACACTTACTCGCTATTTACAGTGCCTTACTTTGCAAATCGATAAACACATGCAGTGTTTTACCTTTGAAACATACTTACTCGCTATTTACAGTGCCTTACTTTGCAAATCGATAAACACATGCAGTGTTTTACCTTTGAAACATACTTACTCGCTATTTACAGTGCCTTACTTTGCAAATCGATAAACACATGCAGTGTTTTACCTTTTAAACACACTTACTCGCTATTTACAGTCCTTAGGTTGCAAATCATCAACTCATGAAGCGCCTTACGTTGCAAACACGCTTACTATCCATTACAATGCCTTGTAGGAAATTCATAGACACATGAAGTTCCACATATTGTTTCGCAGAAATTCAAGTGTGACAAAGTCATCAAATTCAGCGCCATTTGGTATTTTTGACATTTAAAAGGTCCCCGTTTAACGCCGATTCCAGGTGCATTTCGGCTCTCTATCAAATTGTAACAACATGAAAGTTATCCTCTTCTGCTGATCACAATTAGTTCAAAAGCTAAAACGTACTTTAGAATCGGCATTTAACGAGGATCTTTCAACTGTCAAAAAACAAAATGGCCATTTGATGACAATGTCACATTTGAATTTCTGTGAAACAGCCAATCCTTAGATAGATACTATTACATAGTTTCAGCGCCTTACGTTGCACTTCGAAAAATCGATTATATAATTTTTTTCCAAACACACTTATCATTTATTTCAAAACCTTGATTTATAGATGGGTAAACCAATTTCTCTTTTACACACACATAGGTACATAGGCCTTACGTTTTAAACACACATAGGTATTAGTCCTTTCAGAACTTTACTTGGCAAATCGACAAAAAAAAGATTCTTTACAAATATTCGGACAAGTGCATTTCATAATGTATCTAACTTTAGAAAAGTCCGACTAGACTGACATTCCAATTACGTACCGAATGCTAGTGAAGTAATAAAATGCCGAAAATAAAATCTTAGGTAATATTCGGCATTGTACGGGCAGCGCTCCCCCAACAAACGAATGCCGCGCGATCCCTCTCATCCCTTGACATTTCACTGTAGGGGGCGGGCCGCTAAATTTAGACAAATGCCAGCTAACGAATGGGCAACATGTATTATGAAATGTTTCATGTTGTATTAACCGCAATAAATTTAGTAAGTAAAAGAATAACCATATTTCTATTTTTGATACTGACAATTCATGGTGGGATTCAATGTCTAATTTGTTATTTTACATACATACATTTTTTAATTTATTTTTATTAATTTGGCTTGAATCTATCAATTGGTGCAGACTTTATGGTTTCTGGCAGCGCAATACAATATTGTATTCCTTTGTACAGAAACTATTTTGGGTATTGGCTTTGTCCTTATCTGGTAGCCTAATTTCGTCGCACGTTTTTGTATTGTTTGTGAATGTCCTTGTTGTACACAATTTTATTTGAATAGTATTTTGGTGATAAGTTGTTTATTATTTTATGTATACATATCATCGTATTCGAGGTGAACATCTGTTTCAGTGTTAGCCAATTTAGTTCCTTAAACATTTTAGTTACTTTTGAAAATGAATGCATGTTGTCCATCGCCTGACCCAGAAGTATAACGATAATGTCAATGCAGATAGATAAATTTTATCGTTCAGTACGTACCCAAGAAGAACAGAGAACGGGTCGACAAGACAAACAATTTAGGTACCTACATACGTAACAGCGCAAAAGAAAAAATACGATTATAGAAACTAGCTTGGGAAGATTACATCTAGAAGTGAGTAGTTGATGATTAAATTGATAATACTAAAACAGGGTATAGAATATTATTTAAATTGGCCATTGAATACATTATACGGTGGACTCGCGCCTACTCATAATTAAATTGGATGATTTTTAACAATGGACGATTATGTTATACATACGTAAGCGCCCCCAACTATTAACGCGAGCAATTTTGCACAAAAAAGGAGAGTTTGTAATCAATGGAACATGTCTTGAAATTGAATCCCAATGACCAAATGGAGTTAAAAGCCAAGTAAAACTTAATTAAATCGAACATATCGGCTCGTCCATGTTTCGAGTCAAAACGATTGCTTTATTATTTTAGGAATGCTATATAGAAGGTATTGGTCACACTAGAGAGGCTAGAAGAAAAGAAATGCCGGTGTCAAAAGGAATGGTAACACTTCACGCTCTTGAGTCGTACGGCCACCGAAGAAAAGAAGAGGTGTACGTACAAGCCAGATTTCAAAATATCACTAAACTGGTTGCGATCACAGTAACATAATAATTGACCCTATTGAAATCAAGATTTTCGATAGAGCTTTCACTGACCAAGGTCAAACACCAACGTAATGTGTGTAATAAAAAACTCGTGCGGAAGTTAATAATGTGCTGATTTCTGATTAGAATATTTGGCAAACAAAACCTACCCGCAAGGCTTTTCTCGAGAATTTACATAATAAATAAATAAGTAAGTACTT
The DNA here is from genome assembly GCA_026573805.1 of Hesperophylax magnus. Taxonomy (NCBI): domain Eukaryota; kingdom Metazoa; phylum Arthropoda; class Insecta; order Trichoptera; family Limnephilidae; genus Hesperophylax; species Hesperophylax magnus. Next base: position 14,311,956 of record JAIUSX010000084.1, read on the forward strand.
AATAAGCTTTCTTATGTATCGCGAAACATGGTCAGAGAAGCCAATCAATAAACTTTAAACGTAAACAATGTCGGTGGTATTTACAGAGTTATGTGTTGTTTTGTGGTATTTTACCTTGATGGATGGAGATGCAATGGCTCTTTCCAAGACATTAAATCCTAAAAGTTAACCCTCCAAGAGATAAATTAATAATTGCAGTGAAATAATAATGAATACCTAGCTAAACAAATCTTATAGTGATGGATAGCACAAAATAATTCTCAGGTCCGGTGGAGCAGCATCACCAATGGGAAAGGAAACTAGTAAAAAAACCTTCAAAAACGTTACTGAATTTAGGATACTCTCAATATGGTGAAAGACCACCATTAAGTATAGAAACGTTGATTGAAATGGCTTTAACCTGTTTGGTGACCAGATCTTTATAGCCATCAGTAGCCATCTCCACCCCTCCCAACTACCCCCAATCTAATATATCCCAATTAGGAATGCAACAGTCTCACCGGCTACATAAAGTTGGGACTCTTGTGTGGTAATCACATAAAAAAATATAAGACCGATATATTTTGTAGAATCAATTGAAGCAACAATTGAAAAATAAGTAAACACAGAAGACTTTTATGTATGATTTCGCATATCCGAAGACAGAAATAAAATGCTGTTAGTATCACCCTGGTAAAATGCCATACAACATGAGGTTAAAAAAAACAAAAAACTAGCGATAACATTCATAACTTGTTTTAAAAGATCAGTTTAAGACAACATTTCTTTTAAAACTTTAACAAGGTTAATTAGAATATTATTGAATGAAAACTATAAAACATGATACTTAAAAAGGTTAGTTAGAATATTATTGAATGAAAACTATAAAACATGATACTTAACAAGGTTAGTTAGAATATTATTGAATGAAAACTAAAAAACATGACGCTTAACAAGGTTAGTTAGAATATTATTGAATGAAAACTATAAAACATGATACTTAACAAGGTTAGTTAGAGTAATATTGAATGAAAACTATAAAACATGACACTTAACAAGGTTAGTTAGAGTAATATTGAATGAAAACTATAAAACATGACACTTAAAACAGGTATGAAAACATTTATGTAATTTCCTTTGAAAGCTTAAAAGCACGTATTCACATTGAATATGTATAATGTGTTTTAAATTCATTGATATAATAATCCGCTAAAAATAAAACTAGCGTGTGTGCACACACGTGCAGGAAAAGGATTATCGAAGATTAAATAATGGTAGTCACTGCAAACATAGCATTTGTCACCGCTCCAAGTGGCACGTGCATAGGAAAACCTATAAGTTAAATGAAGATTCAAAACGCATTAGACAGACTCGCACAGCAGTGGCAAGAGCAAAATTCATGAAAGTACCAAGGTTGCAGAAAGCAAAATAAATATCATTTTCTTTAAAATCAAATATCATATCATCTAGTCCTTTGGACTAGTTACCGATTTAACATTCTGGGAAGCACCCCGATAGAGGACATAATTTAACTATTATAAACCAAAACAAAACACAAGCAGCGGTGACTGGTACATATAGAGAGAGCATCGATTTTTTTATGTTTTCATACAATTTTCATCCATATCTTCAATTTAAAATGTGATCTTGTGCAATTCCTCATATATCCCATAATACGTTTCTAGCAAGGAATCGTTAAGGCGAAGATTAATGCCAAATCACTATTTTGATTAATCTTTATAACGAATTGGTGTACATTATGAATACCAAAAAAATATGCTTTAGATAAATTAAAGGTTTTCCTATCGCTTCGCTTGAGTAGAATACAAATAAAAAAAATAAAGTACTCAATAAAAAATATAAATGCAAACTACAAAAAAATATATTGTTTCAATAGAAATGTATGAACGCATAAAGGAAACAACTTTTAAAAATACAGTATTAAAGCTAAGAAAATCTGTGACAGTTTCACTTGATTAACTTTTTTGCTTTCTTATAAAATTATTTACAAAAAAAAAAAAAAAACAGGTTTTTGCTTGAAATCGAACGTTTCTAGACTCCGTTTGTCAAGCGATTTTAATGCTTATTACCTACGATATAAGGTATACCATGAATATACACATTTCGGCTTGTAGCTTCCTCTTAAGTTTAAAACAATAAATATTCCGATTGCGTTAGAGCGAGCGAGGCTTTGTTTAGAGATTTGACAGGCTGTCCGAATTCAACTAGCGATGGTGCGCATTTTTTTACACTAAGGGTCCATTATTTTTTATTATCAATAAGGGGCCATTCAAGTATTATGTAAGCAATATAGGGGGGCAGGGGGGTCTTTGCTTTGCTTATTTTTGAAGACATGGGGGGTGGGGGGGTCGAGATAGTGATTACGTCAGCACTGCTCAGCAGTAGTTATTTGTTTTACACATCGGAAACCCACACATTGTCTATGTTTGAAAACCGAATACCTATTCGGGGATTCCCACAAATAATTAATACGTTTAGGTACTCGCTTAGTTTGTTTATGAATATTATGTGCATTAAAGTCCTCTATCCTAAGTCTATTTTAAAAGTGCTGCTAAATTCATATAGGTACCAATTTTTACGTAAGCACGGGGGGGGGGGGTAAGAGGTTTGCTTACTTTTGGTGACAAGGGGGAAGAGGGGGTAAATAATTGTAATAAATCTGCTTACGTAATACTTGAACGGCCCCTAATGACCTTCTGACTTAAGCAGTATATAATTTCATTTATATTATGTATCGCGTATATTTAACAAAACAAATAAACACTGCGAATAAAGATTTATTGATTCACAAAATAATTTTGGTACCTCCTTCATTGAGTTCATTGAACTTGAATAATTTTACGCATTATGCAGGAATATTTCACATTACTTACTTACCCATGCACCAACAACCGAAATTAGTATGCTTAATTAATTAACTGCCCGAGAAGTTCGAACACACTATGTGGGTTAGAGTATTTCCGCCGTAAGGGGGCGGATATCGAGCCACTGATTTCCCTAGAATGGGTTCCGCCCGCATCCGTCCAATTCCGTTTCCAATTTGCAAACATGAAGGTTCAGGTATAGCAAGGGCGCATCCCCAATATAACCCTTGGGAAGATGGGGTGAATAAAATAGACTTTGTAGAGGTTCTTTCTTCGTCGAATGAACCGAAATGTAATGTCACATGGGCCCCATACTAGAAAAAATATTTGTATAAAACAAAAAACAAAAACTATTTCTAGGGGCAGCACCACGATCTGCTACCACATGACGGAGCAGACATATTGGCTCAGTACAGCATGAAACAGGATATAGTGCTGCTAACCACACCAATTACAAGGTGATATAAAGTCATGAAAAGTGATGAAACAAAAACTAGGTTACGTAAGTAAGGTTTATATATTATGTTAGTTTTATCATCGATTTTATTTTATTTTGATTTGGTTTCACGCCCAGCCGACTTTTGCGTGGATTTTAAGAATAGTGGAAACGATGGCAGGGCTATCAATTAAGTTGTTAATGACTCAACCAGGTCTGACATAATTCTCCTGTCAGACAGCGTTATTAGATGCAATTGATTCATCACACTGACAAAATTAATGTATTCAATTAATGACTTTATAACAAAGTCTCAAAATTTTAAAGGTGTGTTGAATTATAATATTGTGTTGAGTTATCATAGAACCACCTAGAAACTGTCAGTATAGCCCCCAAGAAAGATCACTATTCAGAATCGAAACGTTGTCTGAAATGGCTTTAGCCGTGTTAGGTACCAGTGTCTGTTGTTTCTTTTCAACCGTCGGTTACTTCCCAACCTTGTTCTTTTCATCTCCTTCTCCTCCCACTGCCTACAGCCTCAAAACATACCCGAATTGACATAGTCCCACTGATTCCTGACATTTGTGACTCAAGGTATTCACGATAAAAATTACTGGTAGAGCTTTGTTTTGTTTGAGAGACTCCCAGATCTCCAGACCTGAGGCGGAAATCAGCTGACGGATGATCAGCGAAACCGGACATTCCATGTCCTCTTTTTTCCAATGAGTTCCCATCGTCCAGTAGAGTGGCTCGCAAGTGGCAAGGAACGAAGCGACCATGTGGATTATAATCACGCATTTAGCGTTATTATGCTTTTCACGAATCCGGAGAATATTTAGAAAGGAACGGACTCAAAGCAAAATCAAATAATTTCCCCATCATTCGTGCAGTAACCAAATATTATTACAGAATCACTCATACTACGTCGTGACATTGACATTGAAGACACATAAGGGACGAAGGCACGCCATATTGGGGTCTAAATTTAGACATTACCCGTGAAGAATAATGTAAACAGTTCTGCCAGAGAAGCTAGCGTTGCATGTGGAGGGAGTCATAATTGACTAAGCGTTGCGAAGTCCTGTTTTATGTCGACCGTTTGGCATTTCTGTAAATTTGTTCGTGAGTTCCGTTTCCGGTTTCGAAAATCTGCTGCATCCGCTTTATTATTCAAGCAAGCCTTAATTTGACTAGGTGGCTAACTTTGGCTTGAGGTTTTCAATATTAATGTACCTACCTGTCTGAAGAAAAATTAAAAAAAGAATAGTCATTAAGATAGTGACGTTTCTTTGGATAACTTGATAGTTCCTTATGTGTAAGTTTAAAAAATGTTACATAAAATATTATACGGTTTATAATTAATTATGTAGGTATTTAAATAACTACTTACAAATTGAACGATTTCAGAGAAAAGTTTGGTCTCGGAAAGTCTACTGTTCACAGATCTACTAGTGGCATCTGTTACTATTGTTGGCCGATGTCTACTACCTAGACAAAACGAGGGAATTATTTATGCGGTTCCATGGCAACTCAGGACAGTGGCAATTCTGTCTTTTCACTTTTTGAAAAGTGATGTGAAGTCGAGATATGAAAAGACAATACCCTAAAATAAAGCCAGAACCGTAACGACGTAAGTGAAGCAGCCATGCACAAAAATATGCGATGCGCGGCCCTGGTGTATTGTACAGACTTGCGGTTGAATTTACCTTCCCAAATCTCTAAAATAAATTGGGAATCTTAACGACATAAGTGATATGACAAGTAAAAGCAATATTCGGCGCGCGGCCCGGCGTAATGAATGGACATACGGTCGACTTTGCCCTAGCAGGCCTAGAAAATCGATCTTTCCATGAGGTTTATTTTAATTATTTCCGATGAACGTATTACTAAATTCTCAAATGTTTCTAGAGTGATCCCTCGGGAAGTTACTAATTCATCATCTAGAAAAATAAAATCTGGTGCTTACAGCTAATTTTACTGTCGAAAAACGTTTTATAAAATATTCAAACCGTTTTACATAAAATGTTTTATTTATTGCTTATTTTAATGGTAAGGTCCTGTTTTTATAAATTTTAAATATAATAACTATAAAAAACGGACTATAAACCTAATCCATCGTAACCTAGTTTTTTTTCAACACTTTTCATGACTTTATATCACCTTTCAAAAGGGTTTTGAAGGGTATTGAATTGCCACTGTCGTGAGTTGCCCGGTTACCATTTATGATAGCGGGTATAGTGACATTTTATGTCGTGTGTCAAGCGATTACGAAGATTGCCGGGTTAGAAAGACACCAAGTTGTTTTATGTTGTGATAATGAGATGAAAATAGGTGAGCCTTTATATAGGATAGCGCGATATCACTAAGCCTCTTGTTATAACAGACCACCATCCAAGTTAGACATTAGTCTGCCATAATTAGTGTATTCTATAAATCGGTTCATCGGTTCAGAGAATGAAGATGGAGATGAGTCAAATTAAGCGCTAATAGCTGTAAATGAGTTCGTTCAATCTCTTGCCTTTTTAGTGTTTTAATACAAGGAGAATATCATTGGGAATGAAGAGTGGGGGGGGGGTGAGTCAAATTAAGCAATAAAAGCTAAAAATGAGTACATTCAATCTGCCTCTGTAGAGTTTTAATACGGGGAAAATGATTGGAGAATGAAGATGGAGATGAGTCAAATCAAACACTAAATGAGTGCATTCAATCTCTTGCTATTGTAGTGTTTTAATCATAGACATATGAATATTAGTAGACCTGCCCTAAGTGATTAAAAGCGTATTATCCCCACTCCCCATACCGGTTCCATTGGAGCCGGCTGGGCTCGCGTATGGCCTCAAGTGAAATTTGAAAACGTGACGTCATCATTCTTGTGCGAACTATGGTCGAGGCATCATCGGTTCATTTCACGAAATAACACGGCAAAATGTTGACTTGTACTATGAAAACTTGTAAAAATAGATGTGAAAAAGAGAATAAACCCAAATGTCGTATTACATTCCATATATAAGCATTATTTTACTTTATTTTAAGCATATTCACATCGTATAATATAGATCAGTTTTAGAAACATATACTATCACATCGAGAAACGTCTGGACGCGAAACACAAAGCTGGTTGGTTGCTGGGAAGTAAATTATGAACATTTATAAAAGTGTCTTAACTAAATACAACGAAATATTCGACTCTGAAAATAAAACCGAATTTTTTGCCGAATTTGGACTTCGCAAATTTGTTCATAACGTGGCGAGTAATTTGCGCTCCCATGTAAAAATGTCTATTCATTCAAAAGCAGATTTTACTTTTAAGAAGTAAATGGTGATATTATAATGCGAGATGCCTATTTACTGTCAGATTGATTTATTGACGAATCACAGTCAGCTTCACTCCATTCGTTCTTCAACAGTTGATTTTACCCCTCGCCATTATCTTCTCGTCTATTAATTCCTATGTCTGTGGTTTTAATAGACGGGAATATCACTGGCGAATGAAAAGGAAGATGGGTCAAATTAAGCACTAAAAATCTTTTGCAAATATTGCAACACATGATAACATTAGTTCCCTAGTTTCAAGAAAATTCTACGTCTTTTGAACATAAATTTTTCTTTTCAATTATGTGAATAAGCGTAAAAACGATTTTTTAATAATTTTTATCGTAGAATTCGAAAACTTCGCCAACTTTTCAAAATAGAAATATAAAATATTATGATGGAACTTATGTTCTATGATGGAAGCGGTAAGAACTTTGGCTCCAGTCTCAGCGGTCGAGTTTCAAAAATCGGCTATGTGACCTTTTAAAGAACAGCACTCAAAAATACATATTTTGAAGGCTACTACTGCAAGCAATTCTATACGAATTGTAAAGTGAATACATTTCATAAACGTAATCCTTTCCTAATCCTTTCCTACTAAATTAAAGACATGCTTACTGGAATTTAAGGTAAAACGTTTAAAAAATACCTTTCCATTCAGAAACCTTAGATATTTCCTAACTATCCGTATTGAATTTACAAGGCAATTCATCAAATTTGAAGATACGATTTGAGATTTTCACAGCCAAAAGTATTATCGCGATTGAGTTTTGGTGTATTATGCCGTGTTGCGCTTCTTCTTCTTTTAGTCATTTGCGGTATCAAGTATTAGTATTAGGGCGCCCGCAAACGAGACACTTTAGTGGCGGAAATATTTCGTCTCAGTCGCGCACTGTCTTCAAATTGAATGCGCACACCAGTCTTTAATGGCGGCAAATATTTCGTTGCAGTCGCGCGCTGTCTTCAAATTGAATGCGCACACCAGTCTTTAGTGGCGGCAAATATTTCGTCGCAGTCGCGCGCTGTCTTCAAATTGAGTGCGAACAGGAGAGTTTTTAGTTGTGGCAACTATTTTTTAATATAAGTACAAAAACAGTTAAATATCACTTATGTATGGGTAGTCAGCATTTGGAAGAAATATGGTAGTATGTGTAAAATATCAATTCGGAACAGTTTCCGAAGACTTATATAATCGTCAGCGGAGAAACTTAAACAGAAAAGTCTCTCGTGTGCGTACCTCCATAGAAACCCTACACAGTAATGGATTTTTACGCCCGCAACTGTTTTTTTTTTTTTTTAAAGAAAAACAAACATTCCCGGGTTACGAATAACCTGACAATATTTGAAAATCTCCTACTACCACCACAGTAAGCTGAAAATGTTGCTTGTGTTGTGATGGAGGACTTAGCCAGCCGAGGAATTGAACACACTACGCCTGGGTGGGACCCAAACGCGATGTCAACTCGGCCACCGACCGGTTGCTAAACTAAAGTCTCTCGTCTGCAGGGGCTCTAAATCATCAGTAGTAGGTATTGCTTGGAGTATGAATCAAATTGGCGTTTAGTTGGTCATTGTTAAGTGTTGTCCATCAAGGATTTAACACGAAATACTGTTAAAAATGAAGAACAAAACTGTCAGTTTTCCATTGCAGGAAATTAGTTATTCTCATGCACATTACATTACACAGCCTTACATCCTCTGTGGTCTGCACGCCCCTGCACACCGTGTATGCGTTCAACCGTAAATACAAAAGTAGAAAACGGAAAACTAAATGCCCATGTTGTCATTACAGTCAGGTAAGTTACAAGTACGTATCAATAAGGAGTATAACTCGCAATAATATTTGTGCGCCAGCCATAAACTATGCACAATGAGCGGAAGTCCCACATCTAAACACAATCTTACGGCGCGATCCGAGGGACAAAACACGTACTAAATACAAAAGCCCTGCGAGGTGACAATGACCGAGAATTGAACGGAAAATCATTATTATTATTCGCAAATAACGAGACAATGCAATAATAATACAGAAAAAAATGGACTGTAACCATAGACATATGAATATTCATTCACTTTTCAGTCACATTTTGGCCATGTTTTTTTCTTGCATAAATCAAAACAGGCGGATGATGTTAAGCGGGAATTTAAACCTTATCGCCATCTACATAAGGGTTGTTATTGATAGCGGCTCAATTTAAAATATTACACGACGTAATGCATCGCCTTAAGGTTCCTAGTCTTTTGTATTTTTTGTTTCGAAAGCGATGAATTTGGTTTTATTAAAATTAAGTGCAAGTGGGTGGTAGTCTAGCCATTTTTATTATGTTTATTGTTTATTGCTCAATTATTCCCATTAATTAGATGATTCCTACCTTTCTTCTCCTGGAAAATGCGCCGTTGCGCTTGGGAGAACTGCCATTGGACGCCTGCAGAGAAGCTGTCTTATCTGCACTGTCGGTTATAGCACCTGCAACAATAGCAAAAAAAATTGAATTAAAGAATAAAAACAACATTGGATGGTGGTGGGTGAAGAGTTTTTTGGTTGGTTTATATACTAACCACGTTCTAGTGATTATTATTGTTCTATTAAATGGTCCCAAAAATAAGTTTGCCGTATTTGAAGAAGTTTATTAATTTGTTTTGCTTACCAGATTCGACCCAGGCGCCTAGTTCCCGACGCAGGGCGGCCGTGTGCTCGTTTAGTTGCAGCAGCTGACCAAGCAGCTCCCTATAGCGCCCCAGCGGCAACGCAGTCATCGCCCAACCGCTGTAAACATATTATACATATAGTATATACAGGTAAAATAGAACTCAAATGGACAAAATAAATTATAAACTGGTAAATATATACAGAAAATAGGGACAATTGCTTCCAACCGTTAAACAAACGCTAAAGGTATAAGTTATGCGACACATTACGCAATACGCATCGTGGCTTGGCCTATTTCAGCATACACTACCAATCGCTCGCCATACACTACCAATGTGTATGGCGAGCGATATACTGAAATAAGCCAAGTCACTAAAATATAGCGCGGTCTGTCACAGGCTTAATGAGTAAGTATTTCAGTTTCCGGAAATGAAAGAGTGCATTTTGGTAGTTTAAAAAAACTGATAATTTAACATTTTTTCTTTACGCCATGTTTAGACATTATTTTTCAAGGATTTTTTTAAAATTAAGTTTTTAATCAAACCCAAACTGAGAACCTATTTGGTTTTGGGTAGGGAAGATAAAAACAAACTTTAAAACTTTCTCGTCAATAACAATGGCCGCCAAGTGGACAACCGATTTTAATTTAATGAAAGTAAGTATTAAAAACAAAATATTTTTTTTATGTGCATATTTATTTATTGCATCTCACTGTACATAAATCATGTTATTTCTCATAAAAATCAACGTCACTAGGACTTGTATCCCCAGTCCCTATTTTCTGTATATTTACGGACAAATTTCGTGTATTCGTGAAACTTTGGTCACGCTCATCTTGGCAGTAGGTATAAAAGATTCTGCAGAATCTACCCAAAATAAAGTGGTGGAACAACCCTCTCGGGGGTTAACCAGTGGCGGCTCGTGACTTGTGTGTACCATAGTACTAATAATACAAAAATTGCATTGTTGATGTTGTTTTTGTATTGAACGATTTTTTTTCGAAAATTCGATTTTATGTATAAAGATTTTCAGGAAATTTCAGATTTACTGAAAATCTTCATAAAAAAGCGAATTTTTGAAAAAGAAAAATCATTTTCAGCTAGAACAACATCAAAAATGGTATTTTTTGTAATTATCACTCTAGTACACCCAAAAGTCACTAGCCACCACACAGTGGTCCCAAATCCCGATCTAGCTAGACAAAAATATTTTTTCATGGCATTTGATGCAAAAGGGTCCCAATGTAATAATAAAAATACTTAAAAAAATATACATTTATTTCAGCCATTGTTAGAGATTTTTGAAAACAAAATTAATTACTAATAAAATGCCTATAGTATAATGGTTCAGTTAAGTCATAATGAAGTACTTATTTTAAGTTATTAGTTAAAAATATTTTTTTAATATAATATAAGAACAAAACCGAATGACATTTTTTGTTTATGAATTACTGGCCGAGTCGCTATCGTCATTATTATTAAATGCTAATGTTCCAATATTGGCTTTGTTAACAGACTTCTGTATTTTTTTTATTCGCTAGAACTTCTGGAGTCGATAATAATTTTAAGACACCACTAAGTAAGACATCGCAATGTGTTGTTGATATTTTGGCAGCATCCCGTTTTCCATGTGACCTCAAGCTGATTTGAGTAGTATGAGAGAGTTCTTGTGGACTTCGAGAGTTCAGAAGACATTTAATTTTTCTTGTTTTGCTTTTTGACGAGCATAAACCAAATTATTTTTTTGGTCTACCGCGTAATCCCTCATCACGCGTCTCTACAGGAAGAATAAAAACTGTGTTAAGCCATTTTGCGTGTTTAAACTTCAATTTTAAAGTACTTCTTCCGACTTCAAACCATTTTCAAAATATTAATATAAACGAAGGATTTTTTTTCGTAAGTAAACTATCCTCGAGACTTTTAAAACTGTTTTTCTTCAATCAATATTTTATATATTCATAAACACACTGCTGTATTGCAGCACAATTCAACTTTGACGTGCCTTTTACTTCTAGAATCTCCAAAATATCCAAACGATAGATTGTAGGTAGAGGCTCTACCTAAAAGCTCTACACAAAAGAGCAAGTTTGAGCAAACAAATTTTATAAGATATTGTACACAAAGAATAGTTTTATATGAAACTAGTTTCGTTTGGTGGTACAAATCGGTACACGATTTTGAAAGTTTAATCAAACTTTGGCAAATAATTGAAAATATTGATACTTTTTTCACGATTTTTAATTAATAATGAAAGTAATGTTGAATAGGCAAATGATAAAATAATTAAACCAATTTAAAAGAACATACAATATACTTCAATTTCCATTTGAATGTAATTTCTCTCCGATTTCAAATAACAACACTAACGATCGAACAGCGTGCACACCCGAAAGCGACTGACCGCTGGGCAAAAGATTGGCACATCCGAAGTGTCGTGTTTACAACGTTGCCACGTATCGCACGTATTGTTTTAAAAAATTTATCGAAGTGAACATAATACTATGGACATTTTTTAATGTTGTGAGAATACTTTCAAACATAAATAAAAACATCGTTGAAATCTTTTTGTCTAGCTAGTTTCCTCTAAGGGGATCATAGTGCGCCACTGGGGTTAACCGCCGTTATTTTCATGTTTCTTTGATAAAAAAACATGTTCGTGATTGATCAAGATATAAAAGAAATATATTAAGGTAGAATACCTATATGTATACTAATTATACGTGTGATTCATAACCAAAAACATACGTACATTTTAAATAACCGACTATACCAACTCTAAATCATTTGAAATCATCGGTCAGATATAATTTTCAAAGCAGTAATCCAAAATTCAAGATGGCGGACATAAGGTGTCAAAATATGGCGTATTCAATATACAGTGTAACCTTTCAAATACAAACGAAAAAATCTTTCACGTGTCGTGGTTACTGAGTAGACGAAACAAGCAACCCCCACATCACCCCTAACTACCCAATACTTACTGATTTTTAAAAAGTTTTAAAAAGAAAAGTCACCGGAGACAAAAATGTCACTTTTAATGATTGAAGACAATATTAGCGATTCTCAAACGAAAAATTGAAACAGAAAAATCGGAAAAAGATAGGTCGCATCTAGAAAATGAACCCAGGACCTTTAGCCTTGCCGGGGCACTGCTCTACCACTGAGCTAATCTATATCTATTTCCGAATAAGAACTACCAACATAATCTTCATTTACGCATATTTGTATTGGCTGCTATCATTATGTATGATCACAGGATTCTTCCCGAACTAAATGCAATCTAGATAGTGTCTTGGATAAGTATATTCTGTTTTTATTTTAATGTGCGACATCTATTGAATTTTCTAGGAAGTCTAGGATGATTATTTTTATTGGAATAACTTAAAGAGTTAAACCTGAAATTGTAATATTGAATCATCGAATACAATTTTAAAACTAAAATTTGAAACAGAAAAGATACGGTCGCATTTAGGAAATGAACCCAGGACCTTAGCCTTGCCGGGGCGCAATTAAGGGTTTTACTCATTAAGTAGTTAAAACAATAAAAATAAAATGTATAAATCGTACATCTTTTTTACTCCAAATAAGCTCAGAAATTTGTCTGTCAGATATGTCCTGCACCACCCTGTCAATTTGTGTAAGGGCACGACCCCTCTTGTGTCGCTTACAAATATATAATTTATTTAGTGCTAAAAATATCCTTACTTAGATGACAAACGTGCAAATAAAATATTCTGCTGATGTTTATCGACAGGAAGTCAATCTCTCAAAAGTCCATCAAAATTCTAGTACGGTAATAATTTGCATAAGTCATTATTATGAATCACGTAATCATTATTATTGTTTTCAAAACATGGCCGGAAAGAAAAACAACTTTATATATTGCATAATAATACAATATGTCATTTAACCCTTCTGCTACCTAGTTCGAAAATATTCTTCGGATCACAAGCTGACACGCCAGTTACAGTCATATTTGAGTTATTTACACGTGCAAAAGTTTTAAAAATAAGTTTGAATGTATTGAAATAAATTAATTATAAGCCATTTAAACTAAAATAAGCATAAAAACAAAATTCATCCGCTAAATATTTTACCACTTTGAATTAGACGTGTCTTAGGGAGGTGCCGCGAATTTTACCTCTTTGAATTAGACAAAGTGTCTTAGGGAGGTGCCGCGAATTTTACCTCTTTGAATTAGACAACGTGTCTTAGGGAGGTGCCGCGAATTTTAGCTCTTTGAGTTATACAACGTGTTTCAGGGAGGTGCCGCGAATTTCACCTCTTTGAATTAGACAACGTGTCTTAGGGAGGTGCCGCGAATTTTACCTCTTTGAGTTAGACAACGTGTTTCAGGGAGGTGCCGCGAATTTTACCTCTTTGAATTAGACAACGTGTCTTAGGGAGGTGCTGCGAATTTTAGCTCTTTGAGTTATACAACGTGTTTCAGGGAGGTGCCGCGAATTTTACCTCTTTGAATTAGACAACGTGTTTCAGGGAGGTGCCGCGAATTTTACCTCTTTGAATTAGACAACGTGTTTCAGGGAGGTGCCGCGAATTTTACCTCTTTGAATTAGACAACGTGTTTCAGGGAGGTGCCGCGAATTTTACCTCTTTGAATTAGACAACGTGTTTCAGGGAGGTGCCGCGAATTTTACCTCTTTGAATTAGACAACGTGTCTCAGGGAGGTGCCCCGAATTTTCAAGAAGCGATTGTTCACATTCTAAGAAATAAATTATTAAAATATTTTTTAAAAGGGCAAATAAAAAATTGTAATTTATTTGAAGGTTGTCGGAAACTTGTATTATTGTCGTAGCTTAGCCGTATACAATAGATCATACAAAATTTCTACCACTTTATAAGAAGTTTCTCGTTAACTCTTGTTTTTAAGTTCCAAAAAAGTTGTTTTTGAAAATAATATCTATTCATTTGTTATGCTGAAACATTATTACATGAAATTCCCCCGATAGACGTAAATCGCAAAGTAAGCTAGAATTTTTTTTTGAAACACGTTTTGTTCTGTTATAACATGTTATAGGCATGAAAAAATGCACAGTATATCTTTAAATGCAACTAAAGCATTTGTCGAGTGATTTTTGATCTATTTCAAACGAGTCGTGTTTTATTAAATATTTTCACCATTTTCGCTTAATTATTATCGTTTTTTAATATTAGCGCACTCCCTCTAACATTCGTATTTACGTATCTCCCTTTCAAACCATCTCTGAACGCTTACTACGGGGCCTTAATAATTGTTTAAAACAATATGTTAGCAATTAAGTTTTCTATGAATATATTGATGGTTATTATTTATTATTGTAATTATTTTATGACATTTTATAATTAATTAGCTGTACCTTGCCACGCGTTGCTGTGGTTCAGTTTGTCTGTGCAGATAGAGAAACAATAGCGCGTGTTGCTTTTACGTCCAACAGATGGCGCTGTTTAAAAAAAAAAGTTTTTTTTTTTTTTAATGTATATTTTATTTAGTTATAAGAGTTTACATCTTATACCTAATATATTATTTTCTATGACTACTACAATATTATTTATTACTTACATACTAAAATTTAGATTTCACAACATTGAGACATAATCCACGAAAAACTGCAAGACTTTTAACTTCCTTAACAATTACCGGGAGTTCATTGAACATTTTAAAACCTTTATAATAAATATTGTTTTGTGTTCCCGATAAATGTGTTTTAGGAAGCCTAAAATCGTTGCAGTTTCTCGTAGGATATAAATGAACTGGACTATTAATTATAACATTCTTTGAC
This sequence comes from Hesperophylax magnus, assembly GCA_026573805.1. Classification (NCBI taxonomy): domain Eukaryota; kingdom Metazoa; phylum Arthropoda; class Insecta; order Trichoptera; family Limnephilidae; genus Hesperophylax; species Hesperophylax magnus. Next base: position 14,326,998 of record JAIUSX010000084.1, read on the forward strand.
ATATAGTCAGGTAACATTTTATTTTTTAGCTTATAAATAAACACTAAGGTATTATAAACTAATCGTTGCCACACACTTAAAAGATTGAGTTGACGTTGCATGGTTTTTATTCTGGTGTACCTGCTACAACACAGTATTGACCTCATGCCTCTGTTCTGGATTACTTCCATTCTCTTAATTTGGGTTTTGTTACTTAGAAATATTACACTTGTACAATAATTCAGATGGGATGCTACAGTGGTATTGTAGACCAATATCCTTGTTTTAATGTCCAATTTTCCTTTTATCCTACTTAAGAAATTAACCTTTTTCGCAATTTTTTATTAAAAATTTCAAAGTTAGTGTTAAATTTTAACTTGTTATCTATTATGATTCCCAAGTATTTAATTTCTTTTACTTCTTCAATATTTTGATTGTCTATATTTAGGACAGTATGTACGTTTAGTTTTTTCCCTAATACCATGAATTTACTTTTAGTTACATTTAATTTCAATTTATTTATGTTTAACCACTTAGATAATTCATTAAGTTCATTTTGTATTTTTGACAACGCATCTTCAATATTATTTGCTATAATATATAAAAGTGTGTCATCTGCAAAAATTTTGATGGAACAGTACTTTAAGCACTTCACTATATCATTAATATATAAAATAAATAGGAGCGGTCCCAAAACAGAGCCTTGAGGAACTCCAATGTTGATTTCTTGTTCTTCAGAGATAGTATCTCCAATTTTGGTTTTTGTTTTCTATTTTTTAAGTAATCAATAAACCACTGCAATTCATTAGCACGGATTCCTATGTCCTTCAATTTCATTATTAGTCTTTCTCTGTCTATCGTTTCAAAAGCACGTCTAAAATCCAAGAACACTGCTATTGTGATTTTCTTCTGATCTGTTGTATGAGCTGTTTTCCATTCATTTATCACATAATTTATTGCTGTTTCACAGGAATATTTATTTCTAAACCCAGATTGTTTTTTTACTAGAATGTTATTTTTTTCTATAAATTTACTCATCTGTTCTTTCACAATGCATTATATTCACAATGCAATATTACCTTTCACACGTGTCATATATATAATATACGTATATGAAAACATACGCGTATTCGAATGCAACGTTGTGTCAAGATTTCAGCGCAATCGGTTAACCTTTTCACACCCGCATTATTGTTTCCACACATACAAATTATGTAATGCTTGATAATACCTCAGAATATTATTTGAAAATTTTTGGCATTTAATTTTTTTTATTTTTTAGAAATTTTTCTATGTTAATTTGGATTAACATTGGGCGTAAGAGGGTATTTTTCAAATAGTAACGTAAAATAAACATAACACAAAAGTAATACAAATAACTGTTTCATGTCAAAAATGCACATTGACAATGTAGTGATAATCGTAAGGTACAAACAAATAACATTTTAATTAAAATTCATTCATAAATAAAGAAATAATCTAGGATAATAAATCTTTAAAAATTCGCCATACTAGTCGAAAACATGTCCGTCACTACCAGTGTTAATTTGAATGAACATTGAAATTCATTTTCAATATTCTTGGAAATGACTGTGATCAGTGAATTGAACTGATGTTATTATTATAGAACACATCTTAATGCATTAAAGTATTTTTAATTCGAGTATAAAATATTGATATCTCACCTTAAATTAAGTAATCAATGACGGCAGAAATTCGATGAAACTCATAATCAGCAGATGTCAAAATATTTATCGTTGTTGTGGCGGGAATAAGGATTTCAACCGAGCGGAAAAAAAAAGACGCCACAGAAAAGACTACAAACTATATGAAAACGAATACATGGCTTTTCTAAATCGCTACAGTTACGGTAAAAAAATTCACAAAGTTCATGTTAATTTGAATTAACACTGGGGCTGGAACGGTTAAGACCTTTCTGAGATTTAAAATTTTGAACAAACGAAATTTTTTTATTTATATAGATAGAAGATTACATAGGTATTTGTAAAAGCCGATATGAAAAAATAGAGTAGCTAGGTAAAGTTGATTGCCATTTTGGGTACAGAAAGGTTAACAGTTTGTCACTAACATTTTATGGACAGAACGGGGGAGTATTATTAAAAAATTCTATAAGGCGAATAGATAATCATATATAATATGTATTTAATTGTCCGTAATCTTTCGTTAATTATTGGTTGTCGGTCAGAGATAATACGGCGAAAAATTTCAAATGAATTATTTAGTGCTACTAGTACGTTGGACAACTGGTTTTAAAGTTCGTGGTGTGACTCATTGGCTGTAATGGACTGATATTAAACATTATATTTTAATAAATGATTTAGGTAGGATGATGAAAAATTAATAGTCTGTATATAAAACAATTTAAGTAACACCAAATAAATATTTTCAACCAGCTCAACGTGGAAATGGCGTGAAGGATGGTTAGTTTATCAGAGAAAGATTGCACTGAGATTATGTGGTATAATATGGTATGTAGGACCTCAACTTCAGTACATTAGTCGTAATAACACTTGATCGAATAAAAAAATCAACCCGTAGAAGCCAAAGTTCTGTTTTGAACGAGACTGAATTCCATTTTTGACTTTTAAATCTAAAAAAAAAGAGTTTTGGATTGTCCAAGGATTGAACCATTCTACCCGGGAGGAACCAGTGTTGACAAATCTACTAACGGTAACCAATGTCAATTGTCAATGTGCTCAATGTGCTTACGTCGTTAATAGTGTGCATTGAAGTGCAATTGATGGAACTTCAATCGACTCGTCAACATTTACGTCCCAGTCGCTTTGTAGACCTTTACAGAAACATAACCTAAATACGTGAAGAAAGTGATAATCTTTTGATTCGCTATATAATGTAATTATAAGTAAAACAAAATCTCGTTCCGCGACAAGACTGAATTCCAAAGGGCTCGACGGATATAACATTTGAACGAACAAAGAATGTCAATCGCACAAACGATCATTCCGCTCCGTCAATAACGCTTGTCTATGGCGTTTCCTCCGTTAATGGAGAGTATCAATAATTGTCAATCGCTTCAATTGTCCGAGTAAGCGATCAAATAGAAATTGTCAATCGCTTCAATGACGCGATGAAGTGACTACTTATAATTGATATCGATCGTCTCCGGGGCGCTTAAGAGAAAGAGAGGAGAGAAAGAGATATTTGACCAGGACGTTCGAACGCCTGCCAACCCCATAATATCGAAATGAAATGCCTAACTCCTGGCAGGTGATTCATCACCTTACGTGGGATGTAGGACAGACTAAAGAGCATCTCACGATATTTATTGCGGCGAACAGATGCGCACGAAGGCGTTCGTCACGGTCAAATGTCTAAATGCTAATATTGTTGATGCTAATAGAGAAAGGACAATGCTTTACAGCACTTCCAATAATAAATATTCGCAATTTTTACCAAACCATAGACCTAAGAAACACTAGACATGCCATAACACATCATCCGAGTGTAATTTCGACGAGCTGGAAGCAAACCACCTGACAATCATTTTGGCACCAGGAGGGTCAAGCATATCTTGAATAAAATACAAAATCATTCTTATATTGAGCGCCGGCGAACGAACATTGAAGTAATCAGACTTTGAACAGAAAAGTAAAGTTCGTTAAAGTAAGGTAACGGTTTGCAGCGCAGTCCGTTGTGGGTCTTTCTTTGCACAGGGTCCGGATGTACGTTTTTAACCGTGTCGACTGATACTCTCACACCTGGTTGCATAGCGATACAAACATACAAATAATATTCCTAGAGAATCAGGCATATGCCGTGTGCACTTTAATAAAATAAACAGATATTTTTTCTCTTGCTTTCACAATGTTATGTATTGGTACGTAGTATTATACATTTTACGATGCTTATTATCAATATTTATTTATTTATTCACGGTAAAATTATTGTACCCTTAACGAAATATAACTTTCTATAAAAGTCGGGCCGCTTCTTCGTCTTCGTGTAAGACGGCTCGTATGTGGAACGAGCTACCGGCATCTGTTTTTCCTCCTTCATATAGACCATATCTTAACCCGTTTGTCATAGCTTCCCCGCCTTTACACTGTACAGACAAGGGCGAGGTGTGTCTTGTGAGGTGTAAAAGCTGATTTTATTTTGGTTTAAGTCTTAAAAGTGTTGGTACAAATGCGAGTTGCCTGTAAACTGTAGGATTTATTTACTGACCAGTAATTGAAAGGGTGACGCCTACGCCACCGATCCGCTCCTTGCAACTTGTTTTTTTCCCGTCACCCTTTATCGACATGTCTATGGTTTCTCATGTCTATGCATCAAACAGATTTTCATAATTATTATCAGACAATTTGGTGGCCTCAGCTCAACTAAGTTTGAAATGGTCTTGTGTCGTGGTCAATGTCATTTCATTACGTTTTGTGAGATCTTTGGTTCAAAAAATCAATACATAACATCGATTTACAGGGTCAATAATGATTCATAGTTTCAAACTGTTCTTTAGGGAAATGTAATGTTTTGCACCTTAATTGATTTCTGATTTCGTGTACGACATCTATTTTGGATTGATCGATTTAACACTAAGGTATGCGAATCCGCCTATTAAACATGTTATTATTATACCCTCCTCTATATGAGGTTGAGTATCATCAGGGCTATTATATTCCTCCTGCAAACTGAAGCCCGGAACTCGCGAAAAAATTAATCCTATTTTGTGTTATTTGGTCACGCTAAAACATTGGCTGGTTTTAAATATTAAAAAAAATGTATCGTTTGGCCTTTAGTTAAATGAATATCCTAACTCATAATTAGAACATTATTTTTTTCTGGGCTTATAAAAAGACTTATCTAAAAAAAATCTCAATTATTTCAAAGGCCAAGATGTATTCTACTCGCAGTATTTAATTAAAGCATCTGAAACATTTCTAGGCGACCAAATTTTCAAATCAAAAACAAATGATTTTGCTTTACTACGTGTGGCATCGCCTTAATTTATTATCGTGTTTTAATATTAGCGCACTCCCTCTAACATTATAATTTATATGTATATCTTCCTTTCAAACCATTTTGAACGCTTACTACGGGGCCTTAAATTTGAAAATTTTAAACAGAAAAATCATTAAAAAATACGGTCACATCTAGGCGCCCGGAAAGGCGAGGGATCTGGGTTCATGTCCTAGATGTGACCGTATCATTTTTTGTTTCTTTAAGAATCGCTTATATTGTCTTCAATAATTAAATATTACAATTTTATTCCAAAAATTTATAAAAGTTATTTATTTAGTTTATTGAATAAGGCACATAAATACAAAAAAAATACTAAAATAAACACACAGCAATTTAATAACAATAGATTTTCATGTGAGGGATTAAATAAAAATACCAAAAACAAGTTGTTTATATAAATAAGCTGTGGTCAATTCTGACAATGTAGGAAGAACTGAACTTGATTTTAGGAAGAGAGGATAGAGACCTGGAATGGATTTTGAAGAGATCGAGTCCCTTTTAGAGAACGGGGTATCAGAGGAAGATACCTTCAGTTAGCACACTTTCTTGGCGACATTACCACCGTCTAGTGTAAAAGCTGCCGGGCTTTTGCGCACAAATATCCGTTCATATGGGTGACAGGACTCTACACAATCTATGATTTTTTCCGATCTTATTTTTCATCAAAGTCTTCTTAAAATACTTATAATGTTATCTTTACAAAATCTTTTTTTATAATATTACTAGTACCAAAGATGATTGGCACAAAAAGTCCTCTAAAATTACTAATTATGTCACCTTTTTATAATAAACTGGAATCAAAGATAATTGATATAATAAAAAAATATTTATGAAATGTTGGTATTATTTCAATTTGATAAATACCCATTAATAAAAATCCTGCAAATCCCGCGGGATTTCTAAATTCTATTCCGCAATCCTGCGGGGTTTAAAAGTCACGGAATTGCGGGATTTGCATCATAAGGAACGACACATACAAGAAAAACGGTGACCGGGTATGTCATCAAAATGACAATTCAACACACTTACAAAAAGTGATGTAAAGTCATGAAAAGTGTTGAAAAAAAAACTGGGGAAATAGGTTACATAGGTAACTATTAAACCTAGTTTTTGTTTCATCACTTTTAATGACTCTGTATCACTTTTTAAAGGTGTGTTGAATTTTTATTTTGAAGAAATATCATGGAACCAAGAAAACTGAAAAACCAGTAGAAAATCCAGGGTAAGATTGATTGGTTGCACTTCATGGCTTCGATTTGACGCGACCTGCAGGGTGAAGACTCCCCTGATGATAGTCAACCTCCGATAGGAGAGGGCATTAGAAAAAAAGTAGAATAATTCAAAAATCAAAATCGAGAGTGCTTCTAGCCCCTTGGGCATTCTATAGTATACTTACAACAAAGCCTTCCCTTAAAAATTCTTATGTTGCTTGCACCAGCATTCATTAATCTAATTATTTTTTTTATGTAGCGGCGTTCGTTTGAGTAAATAACTCAACTAAGGCTCAGTTGTTTCGCAGAAATTCACGTGTGACAAAGTCATCAAATGGCCATTCAGCGTTTTTCTGTTTTTTGACATTTGAAAGGTTCCCGTTAAATGTCGATTCTAAGGACGGGTTGTTTCGGAGAATTTGAACAATTCATCAAATTTCAACGTTCATTTTCGGGTTCTGTGAAAGACTTATTCAAGTTCTGTTTTTATATCATTGTAGGCTAGTTGCTTGACAAAACTGAAATAAAAACAGAACTTGAAAAAATCTTTCACAGAACTTGAAAATGAACGTTGAAATTTGATGAATTGTTCAGATTCTCCGAAACAACCCGTCCTAAGTCCGTATCAGCTTTTGAACAATTGTGATTGATATAAAGCTGAAACGCACCTAAAATCAGCGTTTAACGGGGCCTTTCAAACTTTAAAAAAATGGCGCCGAATGGCCATTTGATGACAAGGTCACATTTGAATTTCTGCGAAACTAGTCTTAACAAACCGCGTTAAAATCACCACAGAAGTTATATCATAACAGTAATCGCTAAAAGGGCAAACAGTGAAATGTATAATACCTACATTATTATATAAGACCGACACTGTGGATAATACAATGTTGGATAACATGTCCAACATTCCTATGCGGCTATAACACAAACACGTTTTTTGAATTGTTATATTGGTATGCGTAAATAATAACTTTTGTTCTGTTTGGTGTGTTCAATCTCAAAACAAATTGATACGCGATTTTCAAAACAATAACCGCAATAGATGTATTTACCCTACAAAGTATCGCGCTGGTGAAATAACTCAATTCAGATCGAAACGTTGCATGAAATGACTTTAGACGTGTTTGGTAACCAAATAACCGAAACTTCCTCTTTCTTTCCCAAATCCCCTCAATATCCCAACGTATGTGGGAGCAATAGTGTCACTGTCTCCGGACAGATGGAACCAGTTGACTCTTGTGAAGAATTCAAATAAAAATACATGTATATGTACATATACACGGTGGCCAAAAAATCGTCTTGTAACGGGAAACGTTTGAATCTACATTTTTGAACTGAGCATTTCGATATATACGTTTTTAAACTTTTTTTCCATTTTTTTACTTTCAGAACCGGGTCTACGCTTCTACGCATTTTAAAAGACGTCATACATTTGATATTAACCTCCCCAGCTACCGATATTTTTTTCAAATTTGACCAAAAAAAATTCCAACTTCGTAAACGATTTACTCAATTTAAAGTTATACCACAAAATCAACTCCAAATGTGACGTAGATTAACCGATTTCGCGCTTGTACTAAGGAGTTTCCGGGCACCTTTTATGTTATTTCAAAACATTCGACTAGTTTATAGATGTTCAGAAATTAAATAGTTGCACTGACAGAAATTATTCCAGACCGAAAAATGTGTGTTTTTACGATTCTTACATCGTTTTATCGGCTTTACTTGTAGGAATAATATGTAATTGCAATGGACTATTAAGAAACAACCCTCACCACTATGCCCTTAAGAGACATTAGTCAACAAATCTTCCCCTGGAGTGGAAACTTCCAATGAACCACCGTCGTCGTTAATTTTAACACTTGACGGGCCAAGATGACAAACAAAACGTCTGTAACCAAGTGGGTCTACCGACGACCCCATGCATTTTAGTCTTATGGGCTTTTAAACTATAGAAAACCCAATTTTCAGTCAATTATTAATGGTAACTTATGTAATTGCGCAGAAATACGTAAAATACTAAAATAATAATAGTTTTTTTTTTTTTAAATAAGAAAATACACAGATTTAGGAAATGAGATTAAAAGAATTTGGCATTCTCAAACTATAAAAATATTCTCAAACTATAATTTATTATTATTTGTTATTTCGGCTACTGGCATTATACCTAGCTCTCTCATTAAAAATTTAGGCGTATTAGATCTATCAAAAAATTTATGTTTAAAAATTCAAAAAATCAGTCATTTTAAATACATGTAGGATAACGAAAGATTTTTTAAATATTTATTATGAGGGATCAGTAGGAATTATAGGTCTTGTTAGGAGTTCTACCGAGCCGAACCCTCTGATATGAAGAGGGTGAATCTAGAGTCGGTGAATTATTTTCCCATTTGATCTCTGACGAGTTGACGTGTCGTTCTTGTATTGTTTTGTATTTATTTTGCTAATATTATGCACTTGCATAATGTGGATTGACTAGATGATCATTTGTGGAAAAGTGTGTGGAAGGGTGTTTTTCCTATGGGGAAGATTTAACCCGGACTTGTGTCCGGGTTAAATCTAATTGGCTGCCCCACTTGGCTGAGGGATAGTTGGAGGGGCTGTAATTTTGTTACAGCAAAATGGATCTTAGAGATGTAAAACATTATTCAGTGACAATGATTTATTACTGGAAACAAAATTGAGGATAGGAATGGGAATCTATATGTGAATTAATCAGAAAACATTACAAAAGCGGAAACCTAGATACAGCCGAGAAATGTGTCAGCAACATGAATCGTTTAAGGAAATGTGTAATCCAAGAGAAATGGGATAATACAAGCCGATAACAGTGGGTAATTAACCAAACATTACGAATTGTAATATTTGGGTAATTCTTGAGGTTATTTCCGGCGGCGATAGGCGACAAATGGTTGTGTAATGAAAGACTCACAATCATTATTATAAAAGAAACTAAAGATAGATTTAAATTTGGCGATTTAACAATAGGCGATTCTCATAATTTTTATTCATTTTTTCACCATTTTTATCATTTCTCAGATGACATAATGTGGAAGCTAACTGCGGTAAAATTATTTTATTTATAATGACTTCCGTGGTAGAGAGGTTAAGGTTCTCGACTGGCAATCCGGATGTCGCGGGTTTAAACGCCGGCGTGCGCAAGTAAATTTTATTTATTGATTTGTGCTATTTCACAATTTAGTCAAGGCATATTTACAGCACGTTACATAGTGGAAGATACTTTCAATATTGTCCTGATGTAAGACCACCATTCGAAATGAAACGTTTCTTGAAATGGCTTTAGCCGTATTTGGTGACCAGATATGAACAGCCAGGTACTTCTCCACCTTCCCCCCCACCAACTAAATTCAGTCTCACAATTACCCCAATCGGGGATGTCATAGTTTCATTGGCTCCAGACGGTTGGGAGCTGTTGGGACTCTAGTGTGGTATTCGTATATAAAAAAAAACAAACAGGTAGTTAACGGTTCCATGATAATTCCTCAAAATAACAATTCAACACACCTTGAAAAGGTGATATAAAGTTATTTTTTTATATTAACTCCACACAGGAGGCCCTGAAGAAAATAATTTCCCTCAGGGCCTATGTCATCTTTGGGGATACTGTGTGGAGGGTCTTTTTGTAGAGAGGAAGGAGTGAACATGGGTCTTGAGTCCCATGTTGTAGGAGGGAGGAAACACAGAGGCCGGTAGCTCGTTCCACAGCCGAGCTGTTGAACTTAAGAACGAATCGTAGAAGCGACCCGTTCTCATGTGACAAATGTCAACCGTGTACAAATGTTGGGCGCGCGTTTGGCGTGTATCCCGACTACGCACCGGTGCCGAAGGGATCAATGACGCTAGTTCCTCAGAGCATCTTCCATTATATATGATGAACCAAAAACTAGGTTAAATAGTTACTTATGTAACCTATTTAATCTAGTTTTAGTTTTGTCACTTTCATATCTTTATAACACTTTATATAGGTGTGTTGAATTGTGATTTTGATGAGTTATCCGGTCACCAAATGAACCAACACCAAGGACGGGTTGTTTTGGAGAATTTGAACAATTCATCAAATTTCAAAATTCATTTTCAAGTTCTGCAAAAGATTTTTTAATTGAAATATGTAACCTACTTAACCTAGTTTTTGTTTCATCACTTTTAATTTTATTTATTTATTTATTGGATAATTTGTATAGCGCCGCTTTTGTGAGATATCACCTCAGGGGCGCTTTACAGTTGATGCAGGTATTACAAAATATAAATATTACAAAAATAAGTGAAATTAAGTTAAATAAAATGAAGTACATGAACAGGTGACGAAGTACAGGAACAGGTGATACGAAGATAGAAGAAGACTTTATATCACTTTTTAAAGGTGTATTGAATTTTCATTTTGAGGAGTTATCATAAAACTGGTTCATTTGAAAAAATATGTGAATCCAAACATATTCTTAGCATAGAATAAAGAATAACACTTCTTACCTAACCGGCTTCATAACTAAATTACAATTTTTAAATAAAGTTCACTGCTACAATAATAACTGTCAGATTACGTAATCTTGTATCAGATATTTTAGCAAAAGCTCGAGACAAGTGCCTCTCAGCTGGGGGCAAGACACGCAATAACCCAAAGACCCGTAGACATTATAACAATAAGATCAATGAATGCTTTAAGCAAGCACTAAATTGTGACAAAACAACCATAATGCTTAAGAATACAAATTTAGACAATTGTTTAAAGCTCGAAAGTAAAAGAGACTAGTGAGTAATTACCGAAGGTGAATAGTAATTACGAAAACAAATTATTTAGGAAAATTACTTTTTTGTGTTTCCGGAAGTAATTAAAATTACGGCTTAAATTAGCAATAATAGAAGAGCAACGACAAAAAATAGTTATTATAATTATTGTTCATGTAGATAGAGAGGTTGATAAAATCAATGTTACATAATCTAACATTACAAAACATTTATAAGAGAATGGATTCAACGTGAATACACCGAATTGCAGGGAGGTATCAAATATAAGAGTAAAATGTTTAAAAAAAATCATTAAGGCAGATATTTAGATAAAAATGTTAGAGGGACCGCGATATAATTTAAAAAAAAAACGATAATAATTAACGAAAATTGTGAAAATATTTAATAAAACACGACTCGTTTGAAATAGAGCTAAAATCTCTGGACAATTGATTTAGTTGCATTCAAAGATGCACTGTGATTTTTTTCATGACTATTACATATTAAATAACAGAACAAAACGTGTTTTAAATAATTTTCGGAGCTTACTTTGCGATTTTTTCTATCGAGGGAATTTCATATAATTAACGTTTCGGCATAACAAATGTATAGATATTATCTTAAAAAAATAACTTTTTTTTGGAAATTAAAAGTTAACGAAAAACTAGTTATAAACAGGGTGACCACAAAAAACGGATTTCAAAATTCCCTGATAATTCCAGGTTTTCCAGGGCAGTTTCTATATTTTTCCATGATATGTTTTATTTGGTATAAGGGGCCGTTCTTAAGTATTACGTAAGCAGATTATTACAATTATTTACCCCCTCCTCCCCCTTGTCGCCAAAAGTAAGCAAAGCTCTTACTCCCCCCCTCCAATGCTTACGTAAAAATTGGTACCTATATGCATTTTTCTGTTAATGTATTCTGTTTTTTAAGCGAGTACCTAAACGTATTAATTATTTGTGGGAATCCCCGAATATGTATTCGGTTTTTAAACATAGACAATGTGTGGGTTGCCAATGTGTAAAAAAATAACTACTGCTGAGCAGTGCTGACGTAATCACTATCTCGACCCCCCACCCCCCCATGTCATCAAAAATAAGCAAAGCATAGACCCCTCTGCCCCCCTATAGTGCTTACATAATACTTGAACGGCCCCAAAGGACATATCATCAAAATTTTATTTTTGAAACACGATTTTCATCTACGCCAGAAAATTAGAACAGATACATAAATAAAGGGAATTTCGTCATCTAAAGCATTTATTAATTCCTTGCACCACAATGATCTATTCAAAACAAAATACACTTATTACAAATTTATGATATTTCGCCTGAAGACAATTTGTGTACAAATGAAAAGACCAGACAAAAATAGACAAATAAACAAAAGTAAGTACATTAGAACCCCGATAATTCGAAAAAAACGCGTAATTCGAAATTTTCGCCAAAAAAATTTTTTTAATTCGAAATTCGTTAATTCGTAATTCGAAATTTATTTTTGTCCGCGCACGAAAATTGTTCGTGATATTCGAAAAAATTTGATTTTTGCTAAAATAAATCATAATATTTCGTAAATCTGAATCTAAAAGTCAGCCGTGGCGGTAAAACGCCGAAAAATGTACTTTACGTGGTTATACATCGTCCTAATTAGTATTATTATTTTGTAAATCTGAATCGATTTACACTGGAATGTTGTATTTTTTCAAATTTATTTTTAATATCCGAGTTTGAAAGGCCGAGAAAATACGTTTTACGCAGATATATGTCGTAGTTTTACGAGTTTACACCAAATATCTGTATTTAAAGGGTCGGCCGCGACGAAACTCGGCCGCGAAATTTCGATTTACGCGTAAATGTATTGTGTATTTACGAATTTATTTCGAATATCTGAATTTTAAAGGGCCCGCCGCGACGGAAATCGGACGCGAAATTTCAATTTACGCGGAAATATATCGTATTTTTACTAACTTTACTTAAAATAATAACGAATAGAATATACGAGTTAAAAAATACGGCGCTACGGAAATCGGCCGAAAAATTTCGATTCACGCCGAAATATGACATATTTTTAAGAATTTACTTCAAATATCTGAACTTAAAAGGCCGGCCGCGACGAAAAACTGCCGATAAAATTCGATTTACGCGGAAATATTTCATATTTTTACGAATTTACATCAAATATCTTAATTTAAAGGGTCGGCCGCGACGGAAATCGGCCGCGCATTCTCGATTTACACGGAAATATATCGTATTTGACGGAAATCGGCCGCGCATTCTCGATTTAGACGGAAATATATCGTATTTTTGCGAATTTATTTCGAATATCTGCATTTAAAGAGCCGGCCGCGACGGAATACGGCCGCGAATTCTCGTTTAACGTGGAAATATATTTATTTTTACGAATTTAAATTCAGATATTTTAAATAAAGGGCCTGCCGCGACGGAAATTTACCGCGAAATCTCGAGTTACGCGGAAATATATCGTATTTTTACGAATATCTCAATTTAAAGGGTAGGCCGCGACCGAAATCGGCAGCGAAATCTCGATTAACGCGTAAATATATAGCATTTTTACGAATTTATTGCGAATATCTGAATTTAAAGGGCCCGCCGCTACCGCCGCTATCGGCCGCGAAAATAAAGAAATAATTGGTATTAATACGAATTTACAACTAAAATACCACCCGGATTTGAAGAGGCGGCCGAGAAAATCGATTTACGGCGTATTTTTTTTTTTTTTCATAAAAATTCGATATACGTGGGAATTGAGGTAAGTTTTTAGATTCTCACGGCCAAAAGCATTTTTGTTGTTTGTTTTTGGGGTGTTATGCCGTGTTGCGCTAACTCCTTCTTTAGCCGACGTTTCGGACAGCGTTGCAGTGTCCATCATCAGGGCAGATCCGTCTTCGCAAGACACATCTTCGGATCTACCGGATCTGCCCTGATGATGGACACTGCAACGCTGTCCGAAACGTCGGCTAAAGAAGGAGTTAGCGCAACACGGCATAACACCCCAAAAACAAACAACAAAAATACGTGGGAATTCGTTAATTCGAAACTTGATTTTTGATGTCCCGTGGATTTCGAATTAACGAGGTTCTACTGTATTGACACTTTGTAAAAATGTTGATAATGATGATCTTTAAATTTTATTACGACCGTACTGTGTGTCCGACCGTTTTGACACTTTGTTGTAACTTTGCTAGCTTTTTCTTTACAGATTTCGCACCTACATAGTATAGGGGAAAAACCAAGGCGGGTGGTTTACGACATGATTGTGTTGCAAGGGCTATTTACGAAAATTATAATAAAAAAATATCTACTTATCTAGTTTGTCTTTGTCGGCATATCTTTTTTTACACACGCCGCAAGTAAAAGTAATAAAACACAACTTTGGGACTTCACAAATCGTAAATAACGAATTTCGTTTTATTTTTGGAATTCCCTGATATTTTAAGAATATTTTGAAATTCCCTGACATTTCCCTGATAATTCCCGGTTCGGTAAAATTCCCTGATAATTCCCGGTTTTCCCGGTTTTCCAGGTCTGTGGCCACCCTGATAAATCGGTAGAAATCTTTTTAGTAAGCGGGGGCTTAAGGCAAAAATAAAAGTTATGATAATATTTTCAGTAAAGAAGGGTTTGTGTAACCGATCCTTTATAATTAATTAAAATGCTACAGGTTCGCTAAATGCGAAATATGTTTGGTCGGCCGTAAGTTAACGACTGATTGGCTACGCATATAACTACGTAAAAGGTATGTAATACCTTGCGACTACCGTAATACGGGCATGAGCCTTGTATGGTATTGAGAAAATCACGAAAATTGTGATCTTTTAAAATGTATAAAATAAAAAAGCTACGAGAACAATACAACTAAATACTTTTACAATATTTATTCATTTAGAATAATTGATCTGTTTGAAAAACTTCATTAGAATTATTTTAAAAATATCTATTTAGTGAATAATCACATCCTGAAGATTCGCGGTACAGCCCCGAAACGAAATGTAAAGTAGTCCCACGGAGAGCTCGTACACACGTCAACGACCATAGTCCTCTTCCCTTTCACGCGTGAAAACGAAAAAGACAAAAGCTACTAGATCTATTAAATCACATACGACATTTCTCCGGGACGCGTATAGTCATCTATTTTGTGCATTACTCTATGACCAAAGAGAAGCTTTTCAAATTGTGTATTGAATATTTGAAAATGGCCGTTTTATTATCATCTTCCGGTGATTTGAACTGAATAAATGAGGGTACACGGAGAAAAATGATTATTGCTAATTTATTAAGAATCTCTTCAAACTATTGGTAATTCGGTTAAAAACAGGATTGCATGCCCTTAAGGTCTGTTATAATCTACGCGTTCATAGATGGAGTTAGTTAAATTATTTTATTAAAATATGTTTTTTGCAAGTTATGCAGTTATAACGAATTATTTTTTTGTGCCCGGACATACGCAATATGAATATGAATAAAGAGTTTTGCAAAAACGCAATTCTTTCAAGAGAGACATACAAATACAATATTGTATCGGCGAGTCAATTCAATATTGTATTAGTTTTCTGAGAGAAACTTTTAGTAAAGTACGAATATAATAGTGTACAAGCTCTTAACCTTAAAAATAGGTTTCGATCAGAAAATTCACACTGCTTTTCAGGCCTTTATTAACTGCCCGCCACTGCTGGTGATATTATTTACAAATATCATATTTCTATCTTCAGAAAAATCAGAATGGCAGAACAAATTAGATGATTGTGGACTGAGATATAATTATATTATTATGAAGACAATTGTACGCGTTGACACTATACTGTTGTGCTGGTATATAAATCAACTTCAAACTTTCACAAAAGTCACATTTAATTCGCTCTGCACTGATTAACAATACTTATTAATTTAGTCTCACTATAGTAAGTATTATAAACAAATAGAAAATAAACACGAGAAAAATACTATTATTATTCAGTTGCCGCTTCCTATACAACATTTTAATGTAGAGGAAATCAGAGGCGTTCTGTTGTTTTTTCTTTTCGCAATTTTCAAGAACCCAAAAATATTGATATTCTAATCTAAATTATTGCATTTTTTACTATAATACATATTAAACTATTTAAAAATATATATTTAAAAAAAAGGCTCGACTGACTGAACAACTGAACTAAATCCGGATTAAGTAGGATCGACATTTACTTCGTATATTAAGTGCTGTAATGACATCTGATTTCAGATAAATGCGTAAATGTCTGCGTGTGTAAGCCTGATTGCCACCAAAGGTTGATATAACGCACTGTCACCGACAACGATTCTGCAGTTTTAGCTCGAACGGGTTAATTTTCACTTCCAAGATTTGCATTAATTCATTCACGAAAACAAAATCAAAATTTTTAAAAATGAGGTTCAATCGTCTCCTCATATCGAATCACTAATCAGTGGCATCTCACCAGGGCGATTCTGAAAGTATCTTCCACTCAGGAACGGGGTGCAAATGTGGAACATTTAAATAATGTGTTTATCAGGATTTGAACCTGTCACCTCTGATTTCAGAGCCGAGGAGGTTGTGAAGTAAAATAGGAGGCCCTCGTTTTATTGCAGGAAGATATTTGTCAAATTTTATTAACTTTAACAAGTCAAAAAGCTAAAAATAGAAAACAAATATTTTGGACTATAAAAGTACACTTTTATCTACCATCTCTTTTCATTATATATTTATTTTGTTGACCGTGTTCGATCTTTTATTGCCATTTAACGTGTGATTTTGATGTTACAAGAACAATCAGACGGAAGCACTCTGAAATTATAGAATTTAATGGCCACCTTCTTGAACCCATCCAGGAAACTAAAATTAGAGTTACTTTGCCAGAGTGCCAACATGGTGTGAAATCAGATATAATAAGATTGAAAAATTTTGTGCCGATAAATTTCCAAAATTACCTGGTTTTAAAATTTTATTCACATTGTATATATAGGGTGTGCGGGGGTAAAGTGCAAAAACTTCCAAGAGGTGATTCTTCGTGATAGTAGTACAAGTAAAAAAGATAAATATTTTTTTTGGATTTTAAACGTTTTAAGTTAGTATTCAGGTACAAAATTTGATAAATATTCGGGATCGTTGACCAAGCTTAGCATGATTTTTTTGAAATAAAACTTTTGTTTCAGCTTAAATAGGTACTATAAATCTGCATTTAGGGATTTTTAATTTTTACATTCTAATTTATAATGAAGTAAAATGGAAATTTGCTTTCGTTGTATGTGATGACATTTAGATTAATTTCTGTCCATGACATTTTCTTGTGTTGGTATACCTTTCAGAGTTCCGACAAAATATGCACGAATTAAACGGTAATAACGTCTCTTCTAGCCACTTGTGTAGTGTTAGGAATATCAACATTTGAAAATATCATTTACAGAAATTATTTTAAATGGCTGTCATCCCACATAACGAAAGCGAATTTTCATTTTATTAAATTAAAAATTAGAATGTTTAAATTAAAAATTCCCCAAATGCAGATGCATGGGAAAAAAAACAACGAATTTCGATTTTTTTTTACTTGTACTGTCATGTAGAATCACCTCCCGAAGTTTGTACACTTTACCCCCTTTAGCAAACTATTCATATTATGTGTATATATAATATGAATAGTTTGCTCATTGAATTGGTATTTTAGTCTTTAGTAAAGCAGAATCATTCAAAAGAGATTATAGCTTGTATAAGGTATCGTAGGACTACTGCGGGACAAAAGGGGACAGCGGGCATGTGTTCCAAACTGCATATTTTGTAACAAGTTTATTTTAGATTAATAAAATTACTTTCTTCTTATGTTTTAGAAAAAGACACAAGTTACGAACAACCTGACAATATTTGAATTCCTTCCAAGATAACCTAACCTTACACCTTATCATGTTAAATTAAATGAAACAACTAAATTCAATAACTATACTTCTGAACCTGGCACATTATTTTATTCAAGATATTAGCAGAAAAATTGTTTTGAATTTTTAATAACAAAGTTCCCATTTCACGAAATAAAACATTTATCATTATTTATGAGGATGAAAATATGGCAAAGTGTTTTAAAATGAGAAACAAAAATGAATAATGAATCTGTGCTATTAAAATGAAAGTAGTCTCAATAGCGGTGATGGTCGTTAGTCCATTAGCCATCGTAAAACTGAAGAAACTGCCTGCATGTGCTCACTTCATATCATTATAGCTACAACACTTTCGTTGCTGTTAATAGAATAATTAAAATAACCACGATTAAGTAGCACGAACAAATTAATGGCTTTAGAAGAAGTCAAGAAGCTTCAGGGTCTTTGTCTTCTTTGGGGATTCTGTGAGGAGAGCTTGTTAAGGGCGCGCAGGAGCGCCGAGAAATTTTAACGATAGGTATTTGTAAAAATTATTTCTATTTCGTTCATCTCAGCGGGGACAGCAAAAGCGCTATCGGTGTATTGGTGAACCCCAATGCGTGTGTGTGCCTGCTGTTGACTCATCATCTCAGTCACATCGCAACTTGTGCGTAGGTATATACATGTGACTGCCTGCTCCGAGCTCATCTTCTGCACACGCACAAGTCAATGAGACTTGTGCGTGCGTGTATACAGGTTGCTGCCTGCTGCAACAGATAAGTCAATACGCGTCGCGACTTGAGCGTGCGTATTCCTATATAATAGATATCTTCTGCGCTCATAGTTCATTCATCTTGTTACTATTAGTAAAGTAAGATGCACGCTGTTTTGGTTTAGTAAGATCGGGAGATTCATACCATCTTTTTTTATAAAACGGCAGCATAGGCGCAGTAGGTCCTTTTTTAATTAAACATATAAATATCGCTAAAAATGTTGTTGTTTTTTGGCTCTCCCTGAATAACGTAAATTCATCAGTTTTGACTGTATGCATAAAGTGCATTAGTGCAAATCGGTACATTTGTTAACATATCTAGTAACCTATAATAAATATTATTCTACGTCTTAGGCTGCGTATACACACGCCAGCCGAACAACGGATTATGGGAAAGGAACGAAGCAAAAGCAAGCTGCCCGAAACGCTGCGCCGTTTGCGGTTGCTTCGTAACTTTACCATAATTCGTGGTTCGGCTCGCGTCTCTGTCCGCAAAGAGTGGCGTGCACTGATTTTTCAGTGGGCTAGAATCCTAAGATTGAAAATACGACATTAATGATGTTGTCGTAGCTGAAAATTATTTTTTTTCCGAAATTTCAATTTTCAAATTCTGTGCACGCCACTATTCGCAAATATATACGTAGCATATATATGTGTATTTAGAAATTGAGTTACATAAAATCGACTACTATATTACCTACCTTCAACTCAATTTTTTTTTTCTTACAGATAAATAATGGGTAAAAGAAATGGAAACAAAGCGCGTTTGTTTTTATCTATTAGACGAAAAAAACCGATTATTAGTATCAAACGACAGATTCATGTTGCACCACGTTCGACATCTAGGTAAGTCGAAATATCGCTTTCCTGTTACTCTTACTACTGAACCTTCCTAAGGTTACCTTTACGTACGTAAAGTTTTTTTCCCGTAAGTTGCTCACATAAGAGAGTTATGGCAAAATTACCAATGGGTATCGTTTACATTGATAATTTTGCCATAACTCTCTTACGTGAGCGACTTACGAGAAAAACCTAAAGATTTATGCTATGAGAGCCGTGTATTATGTAGCATGTATAACGGGAAAATGGGATGGACAAATTTAAATAAATAAATCATTTGCATTTACAGGGATATGGATGTCATCGATACTACTTTTGGAAACTTAACTACATCTTCACTAATGCATGAAACTTCCATGGATGAATCATTTGCTCCAAATATAGACGAAAACGCAAGTTCATCATCATCAACAACGCTTGATGATTTGGTGATAGAACCAGACCATATTGATGAAACCCATAATTTCGAAGGTCGCAGAATTGTGGATATAAAATATTTGTTTTCGGAGATATCAAATATAAAACACGAACACACCAACTGCACATTTTCCGATTTAAAATTTGTGAAGGAACGACGAAATGGTCTTCTAAGCCAGTATGTTTTCGAGTGCAAAATGTGCAAGAAAATAGAATACGTACACTCCGAAGACCCGAAACGGAAAATGTCTATAAATACTGCTGTCGTCGAAGGAGTGATGTGTACAGGAAATGGGTATTCACAATGGAATGAAATTTGTGGGGTTTTAAATATGCCAAATATGGATTGTAAGACTTACACGAACATAGAACAATGTTTAGCGCCAACAATTGAAGAATGTGCCTTAGAAGAAATGATCGCAGCTGGTGAAGAAGAAAAAAGGCTAGCCATTTTAAACGGTGACGTAGACGAGGGTGGCTATCCTTTGGTAACGGTGGTTGCAGATGGCTCCTGGGCAAAGAGGTCGTACAAAAGTGGATTTAGCTCCTCGTCTGGCGCAGGGTGCATAGTTGGACTACGAACTAAAAAGGTTTTATTTCTGGGAGTGCGAAACTCATACTGCTGCATATGTGCTAGAGCTACTAAACTACACATAGTTGCTTCTGAGCACAGGTGCTTCATAAACTGGCGTGACAGTGCTAATGCCATGGAAGCCCACATTATAGCAGAAGGGTTCTCGAGAAGCTTGGAAATGCATGGATTGAAATTTAACAAACTAGTTGATGATGGCGACTCCAGCATCATGAAAAAAATAATGCAACAAATGCCATATGGTCCTAACCTTATAGTACAAAAAATAGAGTGCAAAAATCACTTACTCCGCAATTTTTGCAACAAAATGAAAGCACTTGGAAAAAAAACCAACAACGCTAAAGGCTTTGTACCAGTTCATATAAGGAAAAAGGTTGAAGCAAACGTTTTACGCATGAGAAGAGCTGTAGTTGGAGCAGTAAATTACAGGAAAGAGCAAGAAAACACAGTACAAAGTGATAAAATAAAAAATTTGAAAATGGACATAAAAAATACCGCAAATCATGTGTTTGTGCATCTTACTATTGCAAGCCGGAGAAGTATACTTATGATCCAAATTTAGTAAGCGATCTTCGAGATTGTGGAATATGGACTGATATCCAACAATTCTTATTGTCTCTAATAGCAAATGCAGAAAGTCTTATTATTGACGTGACAAATAACACTGTGGAGCAATTCAACAACGTTATCGCCAAATTTATAGGTGGAAAAAGGGTAAATTTTACTACAAGAGGATCTTACCAAGCAAGATGTTTTGGAGCAGTAGCTTCGTGGAATAGTGAATTGGCAACCCATTCAAGAATACAAAAGAAAATCCAAGGCCACAGTCCCGGCAAATACACGAAGCACTTTATAGAGAGAAAACGACGTTCGAAGGAGAATACACAAATGTGTCGAAAAAAAAAACTAAAGTATAATGAAAATACGACAGAAAAGAGAAAAAAAGTTACAGGGCCCGATGAAAATTATGGTCAATTGGAATTAGAACCAGATATGCCACCTGAAATATTTGAAACGAAAAAAGAGGAATTTCTCAAAGAATTATCTTCAACGAATAAGGAAGAGCTCGAACGGAATACGGTAGGCCAAAGCAATAACAATCTGTGGGCAATTGAAAGACGTAAGCGGATAACGGCGTCTAACTTTGGAAAAATATATAAGCTTCGGCAAAAAACTTCAGTTACGGGAGTATTAAACTCTTTACTGTACTCACAATTCAATGGAACTATGGCCACAAATTATGGAAAAGAAAATGAAAGCCTAGCAATAGAGCAATTTTCAAAAAAAACAAGTTTGCAGGTATCCGCTTGTGGGCTATTTATCGATAAAACCAAAAACTTTTTAGCGGCAAGTCCGGATGGCCTTATCGGTGAGGATTCTATAATTGAAATTAAATGCCCTTATAGCATAGCAAATATGTCACCAGAAGAGGGAATTGCACAAAAGATAATTGATTACTGTAAATTGGAAGACCATTCTTTAACATTGAAACGGAATCATAATTACTTCTACCAAGTACAAGGCCAGTTACATATTACTCGTCGTAATTATTGTTATTTTGTTGTGTGGAGTCCAAAAGGTTTGCTGTATGAAAAAATTGAGAGGGACGATGAAATCTGGCAAAACATCGTTCCACTGTTAGAAAATTTCTACCACCAATGCCTTTTACCAGAAATAATTGACGGTCGCATACCAAGAAATTTACCGGCGAGGGAAAGGTCTGGACCATAAAAAAAGTTAAATAAAAACTAAACTAGCTATGTGTATGTACCT
The DNA here is from genome assembly GCA_026573805.1 of Hesperophylax magnus. NCBI lineage: Eukaryota > Metazoa > Arthropoda > Insecta > Trichoptera > Limnephilidae > Hesperophylax > Hesperophylax magnus. The sequence goes on from JAIUSX010000084.1 coordinate 14,349,186, forward strand.
AATATGTAGCACAATAAACAATATGGTGCCTCTTATACATAGATTTCAATATTCATTTGTATATTATATTATAATAACATAATCGATTCAACAACATGTGGTAGATGCATGTACCACTGAACATACGCTGTACCAGCATTCCATCAAACGATCAGTGGTGTATGTACTTACCATCACACATTTTCTTGTAAAATATAATTTTTATTTTTTTTAAATCTAGAACAATATATTTAGTCAAATATAAAAGTTTTTTTTTGGTTCGGTAGTTGTATCTTAAAAAAAGTGTCCTATAAAGGGATAATATTATGTTGAGTACAACCTTCAAAAGTTATCAAAAAATATTTTAATTAATTTTTGTGTTCCATATCCAACTCGGCAATACGGAACGGAATCATCTCGGGGTCTGTCTGTAACAGGTGTTTTTTTTTCAATTTTTTTCCGTTAATTTATTTGACGTAAACAAATTAAATTTGTCACAATAACTTTAGTAAATAAGCTCGGTAAGTATTGGCACACTCAAGATAAGTCACCAAACAGAAAAATAATTTAAAAAAAACATCGATAACTCGGGACATGACAACACTAGTGGACTAGTGTATCGATATAATTATTGAGAATGTCACATCACTTCGTTGACTGTATACGTATTCAACAAAACCCTCTCCGCCCCCCCTCACCCCGAATACTGAGAGAAAGGGACACATGCACCTCAGCCTGATAATACCTAAATAAAATTGTCAAAATCGAGGTTTTGTAGTCCTCATTTTTCTACTCCAAAACTGAACCGATTTCCAAGATTTTTTTTACCAAATGTATTGGAAGAAAACATTCTATATCTGTACGTTTTGCTTTTTTTAAAAATACATCGTCTTATTTGTATACTGAACGTTTGTTGATGGCGTTAAAAAAGGGCAATTTTAACAATTTTTGAAGGGTTATAACTCCTATAAAAAGTAACTTATCAAAAAAATCAAAACGTACCGACACGCTTGCGGTCAATATTCATATTATGTAAAAAAAATATTTTCTCTAGTGTCAAAATCCAGAGAGGGAAATGAGGAATACGTTTGTATGGAAAAAAAACACCACCCGGTTTCCTCTTAAGAAGAAGGAGTGAAGATGGGTCTTGAAGATATGTACGTTGCAGGAGAGGAAAAAAAGCCAACGCGTCATTTTAGGGCGAGCTGTTCTCGTGCGGAAATTGTCGACCATGTACAAAAGTTAGCACGCATTTGGCGTTTAATTAGCAGAAGTTATCAGGAGCACCTTCCATTGACATAAAGGTAGAACAAATACAGCATTCGGAGACGTGTGACAATGTTCCAACGATATCATTGTGCAAAGTGTAAGGGGGACGTGGAAATATTGCAGAAAAAAATAATGCGTTCTTCCGTTTAATTAGACATATTCGCCATTTTTTTTATATTGGACCAAGTTTTGTTGCGAAGTGCGAATACGGAAAGTACAAACAATAAAGGAAGGGGCAGGATCCAGGAAAGATTTTGGAAAATAAGTTCTTGTCACTATTTTTTTAACAGACATTATTATTATAAAATTCCCATAAATAATAATAAAAACTAATACAGTAAATAATGTCATTTTAAAAAGATTTTATCTGAAAAGACTTTCCAGTAATTCCAGAATAGTCAAAAAATGTGTTAAAATTGACCAGTATCCTATTAAGATTCTGTATGCGGATTCGTGAACAGCAAAACAGAGCAAAGTAATAAAACAATCAATACTCTTTTATGTATTCAGTAAAAATCCTACCACATTGTAGTTTTAGGCGCCGGCGTTTCGATGCATAGACCAGGGGGAGACACCGGTCGCTGAGTCACTCGCTACCATTAGCACTCTACAGTACAGTACTAATGCACTCTGCACTGGACAATAATTATTATAATGTAAAGATATAGAAGTAGGTACTGTGATCTCTTTGTATGTATTAAGATTTTTAAAAATTAGAACACTAAGTATGTGCGTATTAAAAAAAACAAACAGAAATCGGTCGATTGAAAGAAAACAACAATAGTTAGGTACTTGACAACAAGAAGTAATGAGCTCTGTTTCTACGTACTTTAATATTATAACATTCATTAAGTAGGTACTTAAAAAATTCCAGGAAATCGGTCGAATGAAAGAAATATCACGACGAAAACAACAGTAATTACGTAATTAGTTAGGTCAACAGAGAATCAGTCTGGCCGAAAATATAAAAGTAAGTAGATATGATTGTACGTATTTAAATATTTAAAAAACAATTACTCACTCGAAAACTGCAGACGGGTGGGACGATTAATAGATAAAATTACGACAAAAACAATATATAGGTACTTGACAACAGTGGATCAGTCTGACGAACACTAAGGAATAAGAAGCACTGTTTGTACGTACGTACGATAAACTGGTACTCGAAAACTACACATAGATAGACAAATTGTCGATTAAAAAGTACACCACGACGAAAACAACCAACATTAGGCACAGAGGTTATTAACAAACACGACACGTGAGCAAGCCGACGTCGGCAGAGTGATAGTTAGCTGTTTGTTAGCGGCCGAAGTGGAGAAGCGACTGAATGAGAAAATGTACAATGCAATTGTATGGATTATAGGAGGGAGGCAACCCGCTTTGATAGTAGACGGGTATACGGTGCAACTCTACTGCGAAAAGCCATTACCAGACGGCGGGCATTGACGGCGACTCAGCGACAACTCTACTGGCAAGCAATCACGAAAGTCGGCGCTTAGATAAGATGAAATGTTAAATTACAATCCATAAAGCCGAAAATCTGTATGTTAGTTTGTTTGGGATCATGAAAATTGAAACAATTTTCAGACTTCAGGAAGATTGCTTCAGTCATCGATGCTCATTATTACCGAATTTTCTAAAAATTTACTACCGACATATATTTTTTCCTCACCACCCGTAGATCATTTAACTACCTTACTGATGGAGTTTTTTTACGGCCAAAAGAATTATTGTAATTTAATTTTGGGTTATGCCGTTTTGCCTGCTAAAGCAAACGTTTCGGACAGCATTGCAGTGTCTAAGTTAGATGTTAAGAAGGAGGTAGCACAGCACGGCATAATACCCAAATAATAAATTACTGTAAACCTAACTAGGTACTTTCTATTTGCCTATCTTCCTTTTCACTCTGTTCAATTATTCCCCTGACATTTTTGTATAATTAATGTTTTCCCAGCTCTGTGAACCAAATAAACCAACATACCGACAAAATCGAAAGGGATTGATCCACAGACATAGGAATTAATAGACGAGAATATAATGGCGAGGGGTAAAATCAACTGTTGAAGAACGAAGGGAGTAAGGCTGACTGTGATTCGTCAATAAATCAATCTGACAGTAAATAGGCATCTCGCATTATAATATCACCATTTAGTTCTTAAAAGTAAAATCTGCTTTTGAATGAAGACATTTCTACATGGGAGCGCAAATTACTCGCCACGTTATGAAGTAATTTGCGAAGTCCAAATTCGGCAAAGTAAGGCAGCTTCTATTTTCAGAGTCGTAGTTAGTTTCAGAGTATTTAGTTAAGACACTTTTACAAATGTCTCATAATTTACTTACCCCAGTAAACAACGATGAGCACACTTGAGAATCGCTACATTGTGATGTGATAGTATATGTTTCTAAAACTGATCCATATAATACGGTGTGAATAAGCTTAAAATAAAGTAAACTAATGCTTACTTATGGAATGTAATACGACAATTGGGTTTATTCTCTTTTTCACATCTATTTTTACAAGTTTTCATAGTACAAGTTAACATTTTGCCGTGTTATTTCGTAAAATGAACCGATGATGCCTCGACCATAGTTCGCACAAGAATGATGACGTCACGTTTTCAAATTTCACTTGAGGCCATATGCGAGCCCAGCCGGCTCAATTGAACCGGTATGGGGAGTGGGGATAATACGCTTTTAATCACTTAGGGCAGGTCTACTAATATTCATATGTCTATGGATTGATCCAAATTATATGATATTTGTATTTCTTAGAATGAGATCAAAATTCCGTTAGGTTACTAATCGACAGTGATACTCTAGTCGCTAGCGACAAGCGACAGATAGTAGTGATCCACAAAGAGCTAACAAACCATTTATCATAAGTGATTGCGTTGAATTTTCTGACGTGGTTTCTGAATTTCTTATATTCCACCATTTACCAGAAAAACAAAGTGAATATCAGCACTCTAAAAGACTTTTATTTATATTTACACTATAAAGAGTTTGAAAAGGTAATCAATCACTGCTCTGAAGAAGGTTGTCTTCTCGCAAAAAAATCTTTCTGTTTTCGATCTGGAATTGCAAAAAAATATTAAAAAATAAACCAGGGCACGCTACTGATTGACTGAATGATCGATGAGTATTTAATGCTACGTATACATAAGCGAGCCAACTTATGGAAAAGGAACTAAGCAACTGCAAATAGCGCAAAATGCCGCTTGCAGTTGCTTCGTTCCTTTCCCGTAATTTTCGGTAAGTAAATCAATCGTATTATTGTCAGTTTTACAGATGTCTATTATGAATCAACTAGCTGTGTACCCGGCGTTGCTCGACATTGCTCTGCCTTCAATAAATATAATATCCATGTATTATATATATATAAACCTTCCGGAAGAAATTCTTTAAATGATAGAGAAAACCCTATGAAAGTCCGTTGCAAAGTTTAGAAGAACTAAGCGCACAAACAGACAGACGCGGATAGTGACTTTATGTTATACTATTTAGAGATAAAAAAAATTAAATGAACACCGGAAGTGCCAACAATAAATGAATGATAACATCGATATCACTTTCTTTGGAAATTCCCAATATCTCAAAAATAGCACAAAATTCTTTCACTTCAAAATTTGTGGTCATAATCAAAAAATAAATTGATTGATTTCAAAACAGTTTATTCGTAGTGAATTTATTATTATTGTTCTCTATTTGTAGTCATTTGCAGATGCATTCGTACGAAAATAAAATATATAATTGAACGGTTGAATCAGTTACTATTATCCGTTTTAGCGGGAATATAGCGATAATCGCTGAGATTGCAAGTACCTATCCATGGGACCAGAAAAAGATCGCCTAGAAGTTAAATCTAGCTGTACTGATTTGAAAGAAAACGGTGGTCGTCTATTGTTTGTCTAATCCATTCAGTGGTGATATAGTAGAATCAAACCATTAATTTGGATGGGGAGATTTCGGTTTCATTCAAAGATGCGTAACGCTCGGAGCAATTTGCATACATGCATGCCTGAATATCATTGATGTGACCTTGAGCAGTATCGGCCCGCCGCACAGTGGGCTGAAAATCGCCTTTCATAGATATAGAGACTTGAAATTTCAAGGGTATTTTTTTGGCTAGAAATGGATTCTGCTGATCATTACTATGCTATAAAATTTCGTATGAAGCAATTGCGTGTACAAATGAAGGAGTTATCATTTTTTTAAGAAAAAATTGTATGGCACTGACATTAAAAATGAGGCTATCTCTGGAATCATAAGGTTGGCCATTATATCCTTACACACAGATATACTACTATTTATTTGTATATTTTTGAGATACTTCGTATTGTGCAGCAACTTGCGATTTTTTTTTTTTAATCGTCAAAGTTGAAAAAAAAACTTTTTTATGTAGATGATTCATTTTAATGCTTAAATGCTTTACATATGAGTATGCTTTGTCTAGTTTACAATATTTTATTTACACTGCAAGCCACAATTTTTTCATAAAAAAATGATAACTCCTTCATTTGTACACGCAATTGCATCATACGAAATTTTATAGCATAGTAATAATCAGCAGAATCCATTTCTAGCCAAAAAAAATACCCTTGAAAATTCAAGTCTCTATGTCTATAAAAGGCGATTTTCAGCCCACTGTGCGCCACCAGTTTAAATGAAACCGACGAAAGATTAACACGGCAAATCGTCGCCGCTAATCAGCGAAGATATCGAGCCCTTACCGGCCTAAAATCGTTTTTTATAAATTTCTAGGGTAGTGTTTTAAAGCGTACGTATATTATTTGTTTATTTTTATGTATTGTTAAAATATCTTCCTATGTGATCGTTTCAGAAGTTCAAAGATTTTATACACTACAGGAGAGGCCCTGAGGAAAATAATTTCCCATTGGGCCTATGTCGTCTTTTGGGATGCTGCGTGGAGAAAGGAAGTACTGGGAAGGTAAAAGGTATGACGGTTGGGTAGGAATCTAGGAGTGACGGACATGTGAATATATCCCTAGTCGAAAGACTAGTTGGAGAGGTCAAAGAGTCTACCCAAACCAGCCTCTCCCGTTCTGGCACGCTACACAGCTGGTAGGCACGTGCATTTCGAACACGCCTCACCCGATGAACCCGGGCACCCCTGCTAAATCACCAAAAGTAGCGAAATACTTGGGGTGATTTAAGGCAGAGGTGTTAGTTAGCAATAAATGATTCCCGGGGCGGCGGTACCCAAAACCGCCTCCCAAATTCTTCTTGAATATTCTTGGCTCGCCTTTACTTTTCTTGCATCTTATCGCCCATTTTGGCTCTTTTCTCTTATTGTCACTTTTTGGCTCTGCTTATCTCTTTTTGTATTTTCTTGCTTCTTGCTTCCTCTCGCTCTTCGCGTTTCTTAGTTCTCCTAGTCTCTTCCTGCATCTTCTTTCGTCATCCTGCCCTCAGTTCAAGAAATAATTTCGATATTGAAAAAAAAACGTTTTAATTAATTTTACAGCAAACATTGGTCTTACTTCGGGCACACGGAAACACCCACAACACACTTCTTCTATTGATGCATATTTTTAGTGAATACGTGAGAATAAAGTTTTATGCTGAAATGTTCGTTCATAAAGCTTACTTTCGCATGCCATTAAAAGAAGGACCGACGTTCTAAGGTTCTACAGATCAAACAGGGTAATTTGTACACTTACTTGGGTTCAATTCAAATCTCTCTGTGGTTCGTATAAAGCAATTTACACTAACTAAACTCGGAGAAATTGCGTTTTCTCTTAATCTCACCTCTCAGCGAAGATCAACGAGAAGGCAGAAATGCGCATTTCAAGTATTATACAAATTAAAATATGTAAACGTATGTGGATAGCGGATACGGTCAGCTTCATAAAAGTTTGAACACAGAGAACCTTGCAAATCGTTAAGAACCTGAACAAACTGTTTCAGATTCTGAAGTCACTGTAACTTGGCTTTTAATAAATTACTAGCTTTTTGCCCGTTGCAGGCAACTGATGGGTAAATGTGATAAGCGATCTGATGTTTGAATGTAGATGAGACGAAGAGTGTGGGACTACAAAATTTAAAAAAAGAAATGGATATTTTGAGAAAAAAAAGAGCCAAGGAGCTTACTGATCATTTTTTCACCGAGCCATTCGTGTTGTGTAGGTCGAGACGCGTAATTTGATATCCATATCGTATATACGGTTTTTGTCACCAACATTCTTCAAAAGTTGTTATTTTGGAAAAAAAAATTGCTCAATTAACACGAAAAATATGTATGCTTGCATGTGAATGAAGCAATGAATGTGTGACCACAAATGTATTGAAATATATGTTTGTTTAGAAAGAAATGAATATTTTGAGAAAAAAAAGAGCCAAGGAGCTTACTGATCATTTTTTCACCGAGCCGTTCGGATTCTGTGAGTCGAGACGCGTAATTTGATATCCATATCGTATGTACGGTTTTTGTCACCAACATTCTTCAAAACTGTTATTTTGGAAAAAAAAATTGCTCAATTAACACGAAAAATATGTATGCTTGCATGTGAATGAAGCAATGAATGTGTGACCACAAATGTATTAAAATATATTTTTGTTTAGAAAGAAATGAATATTTTGAGAAAAAAAAGAGCCAAGGAGCTTACCGATCATTTTTTCACCGAGCCATTCGGATTCTGTAAGTCGAGACGCGTAATTTGATACCCATATCGTATGTACGGTTTTTCTCACCAACATTCTTCAAAAGTTGTTATTTTGGAAAAAAAAATTGCTCAATTAACATGAAAAATATGTATGCTTGCATGTGAATGAAGCAATGAATGTGTGACCACAAATGTATTAAAATATATTTTTGTTTAGAAAGAAATGAATATTTTGAGAAAAAAAAGAGCCAAGGAGCTTACCGATCATTTTTTCACCGAGCCATTCGGATTCTGTAAGTCGAGACGCGTAATTTGATACCCATATCGTATGTACGGTTTTTGTCACCGACATTCTTCAAAAGTCCCAGCGAGTTTTATTTTGGAAAAAAACATCGCTCTACAAACATGTAAAATGTAAAACTTTTATTGGAAAAAATTATATAAAAAAAAATCTTCAAATTTAATATATTTAAAAAAAAATTACCAAAAAAATATATTCATAACGCAATTAGGTTAAAAATAAAGAGATAAAAACTTTAAATATGAATGGCTCCCAGGGCGACGGTACCCATCCGCCTCCCAAATTTAATGTATTACAAACACTCAAACTGGAAAAACTTTTGATTAAAAAAATGTTTATTTTGCAAAACAATTAACATCGCTTCACCCTATTAAGTTCTGCGCTCCTGGTACAAATAATAAAATTGTGTGACGCTATTGATGTTGTTTTTCACTACGGGGCGACGGTACCCGTGCCAAATTATTTTTACGAAACTAAATTTTATTTTGTTCAAAAGCATTATCGATTTTTCAAAAGATAAACTACCAAAATAAGTACCTGCACAGATATTATCGTTTTTTTTTAATTTTAAATCCATACGTTATATTACAACACAACGGATCTAACCTAGAAAAGGGCTAAAACGTGCACTGAGTACCTGCCTACCTAGGACCTCTACCCGGTACCATCTGTGTAGGTACCTGCACCTACTTTAAAAAAAATACCGAAAAAATATATACATTACGCAATCAGGTACCTACCTACTCGGTAAAAAATGAAGACATGAAAACTTTAAATTTGAATGGCTCCCAGGGTAACCTTATCCATTTTATGCGCTCCTGGTACCAAGGATAAATTTGCGAGACGCTATTGATGTAGTTTTTCACTACGGGGCGACGGTACACGTGCCAAATTATTTTTACCAAACTTTATTTTATTTCGTTCAAAAGCATTATCGATTTAAAAAAATAAACTGCAAAAGTAAGTACCTACACAGATTTTATCGTTCTTTTGAAGTAACATCCCTAAAATAAAAGTACATCACTTCGCTATGGCATTTTTCGGTTTAAAATAGCAAATGTCAAAACTTTATCCGGTTATTATGGGACATTTTGAACCGAGCGCCATATGTAGAACGGCCGATTAACGTTCCTAAACCTTCGGAGGATGATTTTTTTCGATAATTTCACCTGCAGACTGCGTGTTTGCGATGGAATTTAATCATTAGGATGACCATGTAGATTTTATAAATAAATCGTACCACGTGGTTTCGTTGTTACCACGTGATTATTTTTTTTCCAATGATACCACTATGCAAAGAAAAACAATTTCACTTAAATTAAAAATCTTTCCCGATAAATGAGGAAATTCGTAATATTTATCGTGAAATTAAAAATTTTTTTTCGTGATATTTAAAAAAAAAATCAACGATACCTGATTAAATCAGACACGACGCTCGATCAAAAATAATCGTCTTTTTAATTTGCGTTAGAGTAATGCTTAAAACGCAAAATTTTCGAGCAAAAAGGCGCAGGAATTTTTTTTTTAATGATTTCGCGTTCGGGGTGCGTTCGAAATTGAATAAAAATATAAACGGTGAAGGAAAAACAGTTTTACAGATCGATGGTGATCGATGAAAACGAAACATTGAGAAAATGCACCAAAATTTGGCCGTTTCGAAACCGTGCGTGTTGCAACACTCGCGGGGAAAAGTTGATTTGTCGCCGGGAAGCTCTGCCGATTGATCGGCCGCGAATTAACTTATTGGAGTGTTGCCGTCCCGGCCGCCAAAGAGCGAGAAAATCAGCGCTCTCGTATGGCGCGCCTCGAGCGCTTCCAGTTTCCGCCGGCAGAGTTCCGGGACGATTTTGACGACATCGATTCCCGAACGAAACCTCTCGAGTTTCCGGGAATTATTTCGATACAAACTCTGGTTGAATTTCGCCCAAAACGCGTCCCGCCATAGTGAACCTCGAGTCGAAGCGGCTCCGTGAGAGCGGCGCACACTGGGGCCAAATACCAGAAGTTGATACAATAAACAAAAAAAAATAATTCAATAATACGATGTCGCTTCTTTTGTTTCGAGGTACCTCGATAGTTGTAGCATTATTATATAGCAGGTAGAAACCCTTGACCACACCCTTCTACCTGTGACACCGCTCAGTACAGAGCGAATACTCGTGCAGATAATACGCCGTTTACAAGTGCCGGCATAAACCTCAAGTTCAAGTATTTATTTCGGAAGACACCTATTACGAATCCCAAAAGTGAGTATGGAATCATCATGTTCAGATATTTATCTTATATTTTCACATTACATTTTGAACATTAATAATTATTTTAATAGATAAAATTGTATATCAAATATATACAAAAGTTTTGTCGTGATTTTTAAAAAATTGATATTCTTTTAGAGATTAGTTGAGCTCCGGGCACCTCCGGGCTATCATTCAAACACTTTTAGGACCAGTAACTATTGTTATTTACGAATCACTTTTAAAATCTTGCACATATGTACACTTTTTTAAGTAATGAATTATTTTAATGTGATCGGTAGCTAAAATTAAAATGAACAATTTTTTTTAAAACTCGGGATCAGACAATTTAATATCATGTTAGTTACAAAACAGAATGTTAATGTTAATAATGTTAATGTTAACCTGTAAGAATAGAGATTTATTTAAAAATAATCGTTACTGTCATTCAATTTCCATTTTTTGGACGTAAGGTGGTAAAGTGTAACTCAAAGATAAAACTTCATGGTATCCCTTCCTAAAACTGTTTAAACCACATATCTGGTCATAATAGAACAAAGATAGAACGCGTTTTCTGAGAGACATTAAGTCGTGTCAGTTGGTGACAGATATAGCACAACGCAATTCAGCGGTTTTTTATGCTTCGTGACAAATACAGCACTACGTGAACCGAGCGGAGAAATTTATTCATTTTCTTTTTTTCACACAGGTGTGAATTCTGATACCTTATTCATGACAAGACGACAATTATTCACGATAATGAAGAACTCTGGACACATTCCAGATCAGCTAAATTCGCTGCAAAAGGAAATGGAGTTGAGGACAGGATGCATCGGTGATCCCAGAAAACGTATTTCGAAAAGGATAAATCTCTTCAAATTGGAACACTATTCACGATGGGTAGCAGCGCACCGGATTGAAGTAAGGTTTCTGGAGAAAAATAAAACATTGCTGGATTCATCAATTTATTTTCCTAATCTTAGACTAAAACGCGGTGGTCCCGGTCGCCCGAAAATTCTCCCGAAAATCCTCCTCTAACTGAATTAGTTTATGCCACACATATGGAACTTAGAGCTACAGGACAGACAGAGGCGTCTATAGCAATCACTGATATTTTATCGGATTCATCAAGTCCCAGTAAATATTTAAAAGCTTATAGAAATTCTCTTGAAACAGTTACTATATCAGGAGAGGATGCTATAGCACCCGCAGTGGAAGCGGGATTATCTCGACACCAATACAATGTAATAAGATCAAATGCTCCAAAATTATACCCGTCTTATAAAATTGTACAGGGCGCATAAAAGGAATGTTACCAAGCGACTGCGAAAATCAATGTTAGTGATACTTCAGTTCATGTTGATTTGCAGACAATACTCAATTTTACCATTAAGCGTTTGGTCTTCACTCAGGGTGATGTAATACGTACACTCAATTCTAAGGAATTATAAAATATATTTTTAATTTGTTGTTTTTGTCATCCGATCCTCTGCGAGCAAAAGGAAGCAGCCAAAAAAAAGTTGACCACACTCCCCATAGAAGCGGTAGAATCATTACAGCCAACAGGTGAAAATTATTCAAGTACTCCGGATGATGATGATGATAGTGACGATTACGATTATTATGATGATCGTGATGATGGTAGTGTTGATGATGGTGATGATGATAGTGATTTTGACTCAAACAAGTCGGATAAAGAGAATTGATTTTTTTTTTGTAATTTATTTATTTAAATCGTGTATATATAATATGCACATAATAAAGTTTACATATATTATGTATTTAAAAAAATTGTTTTTTTATAACCTTCCTTTCCACATTCAAATTTTCTCTTAAAAACGTCCCTATGAATAAAGGGCGTTTTTCATCACCCTTGCCCCAGTGTGCGGCGGTCGATTTTCGCTCGCCAGGAAATCGGCAAAAAAAACAATTGAATGGGACTTTTTTTCAAACACGCCAAAACGAACCTAGTGTCCTATGTGACTAAGGGGTCAAGTGGTCGATTTTCGCCTAATTTTAAGCGACCAAATAAAACAAAGAAACTGTGTATTAATATATGTATATCATATGAAGTTTCATCTTTACACAGAAATTTGGAAGACGCAAGGCGTCACTCACGACGTTTGCCTGGAGACAGACCTCGGAAGTGAAAAGTAAAATGTAGTGGACCCAACTTCTGTATTGCCAGGGTCCTCTCTCTGCTCTCTCCCTCGGTAGACGTGGGCCTCACCATATGCTTTGAAAATACGCGAACCGGAGTGTAATGGAAGAACCTCGCCCTAGGAGTACCCGGTACCGCCTCAGTGATCACTGATCACGGCGTCCCCTACATCAGATTGTACACTACTTGGAATTATCCATACGCTAACTGCGTTCCAGAAGTGGTGCCATCTCTGAAACGCAGTTTGTACTCGACTGGAAATGCAAAAAAGGGGAGAAATTTCTTAGTGAGACGATGGCGATAAAAAGTCAAGTCTGTGAAAGCTTGTGCGGAAGTATATCAATTTTATTGGGCACCTGAAAAGCGTACAAAAATAACTAAGTATATAATTATACGAACTAAAAAGCTAAAATATGCACTTATATATGACAAAATAATTGGTAAATAAATTGGCTTACCACTGAAATGTTTAAGTTTTTCGCATTGCTTGGGTGCAATTGGATCGAAGATCGTGATAGTGTTTAGCCGATTTTTTAGAAAGTAGAGTTGAAATGTGCATTAACGACTATCTAGTAGGTATGTGAACAGTCGACTTATTGTAATGTTGATTTTTACGTCTTGGCAGGTCGCAACAGTCGCAACGCTCATGCGCTCAGGCGGAACAAAAAAGTACTATCAAACACGACTACCATATTGACAGGATCTTGTCATCACATAAAAATAAGGAGATAAAATAGTAGATTTAAATAAAAATTATTCATAAACCTACTTTCAGATAATTTATCATTCAATCTGCATGAATACTAATGTATGCAGGCGCGTTTACATTGAGAGAAATGTAATAAAGCCAGTGATAAGGCGTATATCTTCACATTCGGCTCTGATCTAAGTCGGCAGTCTCCGCCCCAGATAGCACCCCGAGCGTTCGAGGATGGCCCACTTTCCAGATAATGCCCAAATCAACCGAGAATCATTACTTGCCGTTATTTTGCTTTGCATGACTGGAGATTGCTAAACTTTCGTTACACAAAATATTGATGTTAATTAATTACTCCGTATGACTCACTTTCAATACTAAGAATGACCATTGTTTTAGCATTGTAGGGACCATAAAACAAGAAAACGTGGTAACATATTGGTAGTTGTGGTAATATCGTAAACACAATTTAGTATTACACGGTGTCCGGAAACTCGTAGTACAAGCGGGAAACTAGTGAATCTAAATCACATGGAGAACTTTTATTTGTCGATCTGAGCTTACTTTTTTGATGCCATATATACTCTCAGTATCGCCCTGATGTAGGGAAAACATTCAGAAATGAACCGTTGCTTTAAATGGCTTTAGCCGTGCTCGGTGATCAGATCTGAACAGCTAGGTACTTTCCCACCTTTCTCTTCCCATCCCAATACCTTTAGCCTCACAACATATCCCAATTGGGGAACCCATAGTTTTACTGGCTTCAGACGGTTGGGATCAGTTGGGACTCTTCCGTTGGGAAAAATTGGTCTTACAATAACCGAATGAAATGCCGGCTTGATTATGTTGCAAGAACAACACCGGAAAAGTTTGGCCGTGTTGGTTCCGGAAAGAGCCACTCCAAACCGCACAAAAGTAAAATAACTATATATAAAAATAACATAGTATAAAATAAAGTCGCTATCCGCGTTTGTCTGTTTGCTTTGTTTGCTAGTATAAAATATTTAAGAATGCTAGGAGCATTTTTTAAGGTTCAAAATACTATAAAATCGAGGCAAGTCGGTGAGCTACTAGTAAATCCATGGTAGATTCGCCGGCACACTAGTGGTTAAATTATTTATTTTTCAAATGAAGGAGATACTTTGTGGTGCGAAATTATAATTTATGCCGACTGCGTTTGGCTGCACACCGCAGTTAGACTGCCCTGACGAAACTATGGAGTGTAGCTAAACCTGGTAGGATATAGGTATAAATAATAAAAAGTGGTGTTTACAAAGTTATTCTTTTATTTTAGGGCGATGCACTACGTCGTGTAATATTTTAAATTGAGCCGCTATCAATAACAACCCTTACGTAGATGGCGATAAGGTTTAAATTCCCGCTTAACACCATCCGCCTGTTTTGATTTATGCAAGAAAAAAACTTGGCCAAAAAGTGCCTTTTATTTTATTTTGTGGATGTTCAGGCATAAATATATTATTTTTTTTCGATCATTTTATAAATAACTTAATTTGCCACATTATACAATAAAATCATAACCGAAAATGGGTTCGTAAGTAGGAGATTTTGAACTTTAAAGCAGTTTTCGTAGGCCTTATACATTCTTTTTTTCTGGGCTTATAAAAAGACTTATCTAAAAAATACTCGATTATTTTAAAGGCCAAGATGTATTCTACTCGCAGTATTTAATTAAAGCATCTGAAACATTTCTAGGCGACCAAATTTTCAAACCAAAAACACATGATTTTGCATTACTACGTATGGCATCGCCTTAAAAGTTCTGTATTTTGTTCATTATCTTGTGCGTGCAATGTACGCAAGTCATCCCTGTTCAGCTGTACCAAATCAGAAGAATCTTGTCACACAAAATTAACTTTTCTCATCGATGATTCATTACTAGGTGTAATTAGATATGGACAAACATCTATCAAGTTGATAGCTTTGTTCCGCCAAACTAACAATACGCAATAATATTATTTTTATTATGATCGACCGGTGTTTTTAGAGGGGAAATATAGCCAGCCGCAAAATTACGTAACGTGAAAGAAATGAATAATATCGCCCGAGGCTTGGGTCAACCTAAATTTAGATTTCGTGGTTAGGAAGCAATGGTAAATCATCATTAACTCCTCAGGTTAATTTGTTCGGTTTCGGGAACAAACAATTATTACTAGTCGTCAATTTGTTCGCTTTTCGGAACAGCTCAAAATTAAAGAAACTTATTTACTATACAAGACCTTTTGTAACATGAGCAGAATTCGTCCTGGGAAGTTCTGACTCTTCTGAAATGGATAATGGCCTATTATCCATTTCTGTTATCTTGTTCATCCATTCTACTGTATGGTCTTATAGAAATCGTTGAATCTCCCTTACCGTCATAGTTAGAAATATTAATTAAACTGTGTTAGAAAGATAAAATACGAAGCTTTATATTCAAAATTAGATGTTAACCACAGAACAATTAAAATATACACCTCGAAGGTTCGTAAGACATTTTCGTTCGCAAGACATTTAACACATTTTCTACGAACTTTGGTACACCTCCGAAAAACGAAAAAGGTTACGACTGCAATTTGAAAAAAAAAATTATGAAACTTTGTGAATATTTATTAATTATTTTTATATCAAAAGAAAAAAAAGTGAGGTGACAGTAATGTCTATAATAAATTTGTCTAGTAGAATTAGTAGTTAATAGTTTTCGTTATCAGTAATTTTAGTTCAGTATTTAGACGAAAAGACTTAAGGTTTTATGAAAGTTTTTATTTCGGATTTCAAAATTTGAATTCATCAAATTTCAACGTTAATTTTCGAGTTCAGTGAATGTCCTATACAAGTTCTGCTATTACATCATTATATGTCAGTTACTTGACAGAACTGAAATAATAACAAAACTTGAAAATTAATTTTTAAATTTGAAGAATTGTTCAAATTCTCTGAAACTACCCGTCCCAAGAGTCTATTCTAATAATTATGTAAACATAACCTATTCAACAGATAAAACTGCGATTCGAACGAGAGACACAGAATTATTAGATTTAAATGTTGTTGAAAAAACGATAACGATTTGGACAACTAACAAAATATCGCCATTTTAACTGCTGTACTAGACTCCTTGCCTCCTTCTAATTCTTCTTACTTCTACCAATCGTAAAATGTTGCTTGTGCCGAGTGGAGGAGGACTTAGCTAGAAAAGAATTTAACCCGTGATGCCTGGATGGAAAACCGATGCTTTTGACCACTACCAAGTCAATTAAAATATAAAAATATTGCACTGCGTACTTACCCATTGTTTTAGAAATTATTTTTAAAGAATTTTCTGGCGCGTTTGGAAACATCAAAACGATTGTTAATTTATTTTAAATTTTTTAAAATTATTTCGAAATAACTTATTCGATTATGGCTACAACTAAGCTGTACATTCGGGTTTGGTGGCCCTGACGTAATAAAAGTTGTTTGGTACAGTTACACAGTGATGTTATTGGGTAGGTCAAAAAATGTGACTCACGAAAAGCACCGTCTGTTTTTTATAAGTTAAGTTGCTAATTACATTTTTTCACAACAAGGCACCGTGGCAAGCGTTTAAAGATGGTTTGAAAGGGAGATATATAAATACGAATGTTAGAAGGAGTGCGCTAATATTAAAAATGATAGTAATTAAGGCGACGCCATACGTAGTAATGCAAAATCATGTGTTTTTGGTTTGAAAATTTGGTCGCCTAGAAATATTTCAGATGCTTTAATTAAATACTGCGAGTAGAATACATCTTGGCCTTTAAAATAATCGAGTATTTTTTAGATAAGTTTTTTTATAAGCCCAGAAAAAAATAATGCATAAGGCCTACGAAAACTGATTTAAAGTTCAAAATCTCCTACTTACGAACCCATTTTCGGTTACGATTTTATTGTATAATGTGGCAAATTAAGTTATTTATAAAATGATCGAAAAAAAATTAAATATTTATGCCTGAACATCCACAAAATAAAATAAAAGGCACTTTTTGTCCATGTTTTTTTCTTGCATAAATCAAAACAGGCGGATGGTGTTAAGCGGGAATTTAAACCTTATCGCCATCCACGTAAGGGTTGTTATTGATAGCGGCTCAATTTAAAATATTACACGACGTAGTGCATCGCCTTAAGCGAAAATGGTGAATATCTCTGAATAGTATAAAATAAAGCCGCTATCCTCATCTGTCTGTTTGTGCGCTTAGTTCTTATAAACTACGTAACGGATTTTGATAGAGTTTTTACTATCAATTAGAGATTTTTTTCCGGAAGGTTTACATATATGATGCATACATTCTATATTTATAGAAAGTACAGAAAAGTCGATATTTTATGATCAAGTCTTAAAAATATATTTTCAGGCACTACATTGCTAACGCTGGCTAAACTTCATGAGATACATCAAAATAATGTACTACGGAGTTGTGTATCTTAAAAGGCCCACAGAAAAGTCCGCGATGGTATATATCTATCCTGTAAGGATAACCTCCAGCAACGCCGGGTGCACGTCAGCAAGTATTTAATAAAACACGACTCGTTTGAAACAGAGCGAAAAGGAAAGGCCCTGAGGAAATAATTTAGTTTTCTTTGGGAATGTTGGGTAGGGGTTCTTTATCAGGAGAGGTAAGAGTGAATACAGGGGGCAGCAAATCGTCGCAGAGCTGAGCTGTTGATTTCACGAACGGGTCGTAGAAATGAACCGATCTCACTTGAAAGATTTCAACCGTATACAAATGTCGTGCGCGGGTTTGGTCCTGAAGGGATCAATAACTTGAAGCAGCTTCCATGGAAATACAGGTAGAGCAGGAACAGCATTCCAGGAGGCCTGTGTTCTAAAGATTACAATTGTTAAGGGGAATCTTTCAAACGGACCGCCTATCTCTGCAGAGTCAAGAATTTTTTTGAGTATCGTGAGGCTCCAGACCAGAGGTGGCTGCCAAATTCAACAGTAGGGCACACTTTGATTCGATTTGTATAGGGTCAGCGGTTGTATACTATCTGCGGGCCCTGTACAGTACGCCCAGCTCTTGAGAGGCTGACTTGACTCTAGCTTCGGTGGAGCACAAGTGCCTGAGCTGGTCACTTAGGTCCAGTTATTTCGCAGAAATTCAGAGTCACAGAAAAGTCAAAGAAACACGTGCAAATGCACCTACATTTGCCTTGATAATTATACAATAACGAAATACGGAAATTGAAAAATTTCGTTTAGGGCATGCAATCTAGTTTTTAACCGGATTACGAATAATTTGAAGAGATTCCAAGGACGGGTTGTTTCGGAGAATTCGAGAATTTTTCAAATTTCAATGTTAATTTTCAAGTTCTGTTATTATTTCAATTCTGTCAAGCAACTAGCCTATAATGATATAATAACAGAACTTGAATAGGACTTTCACAGAACCCGAAAGTGGACGTTGAAATTTGATGAATTGTTTAAATTCTCCGAAACAACCCGTCCTTAGCATTTCAACTGTAAAAAAAAACAAAATGGAGCTGAATGGTCATTTGATGACGACGTTACATTTGAAATTCTGAAATTATTAATTACCCCGTGCCAAGCATATCAATGGAAGGCATGTTGGGAAGACTACGTAATAATATTATGCATTCACTTTTGCTGGGTTACGTACTAAATGTGTATACCTTCATAGAAAAGTCGCAATTTAGGTTGCTTTGTCGTGTACTACCCATGCCCCATTCCAGAAGTCGAAAATACTGAGTGCGATTTCAGAGGGAAGACGTCCAGTGAACAAACAACTTCAGAGGTTATGAGGGCCTACTGGACCTCTTATGGACAGAGACGCCTGGAGCCGCCTTGTTGAGGTGATGAGTCTCGAACAAGACCAGGGGAGGAAGATTTGCCCTTCTCACGGTTTTGAAGCAACGACCTCTGGGCTGAGGCCACGGAGGTAGTAAAATGAAATATAAATGCAAATAATTTACAATTTCGCATGAACCCAAATCGCGTGAGCAAATAGAGTTGAACGCCAACTTTCCGATTACAGGGTCAATAGTTCAATTCCCTTTCGATGTAAATAATGAAAAAGGTCACCGATATTGTAATTATTTTAGAAACGGGCCAATTACAATCATTTTTCATTGGAGTAGGAAAAATCATGTCCACAGATTTTTCTAGTGCGAGTACAGAATTTATTTTTACTTTTTTATGTGAATACCGCTTAAGAGTTCACAACTGCTCCCGTCTGTCTGGTGCCAGTAGGACTATGGCAGCCCCAACAGGGAAAGGGGACGTTGCGAGGTTAAAGTGGGTGGGAGGAAATGGGGAAGATGAACTACCTAGCTGTTCAAATATGGTCACCAAACACAGCTAAAGCCATTTTAAGAAAAGTTTAGATTTGAATGGTGGTCTTTTGCCAGGGCGATACTGAGAGTAATTACAGAAAATGGCCGATTTCTGAAATACCATAGTAAATACGAAGAAATGTGTATATGGAACCATGCGAATTTTTACGTGGCATCTCGATCATTCCTTGGTCAAATGCATTGCATTTAATAATATTATTGATTATTAGTTGGCGAATGCGAACTGCGAAGCCATTAGTTATAAGTCGTTGAAATTGAGTATCTATATATGTACTTAGTAATAATAATAACAATAAGATAATGATAAGAAATAAGATTGATTTTTCACAAAAACCACGCTATACAAATTATCTAAATGTTATTATCAGAAAGCAATCGAAAACATTGTACTTGAAGCACCTAGCAGAACATAGATCTGCACAGAGAAAGGAAAGAATAAAAAAATGCTGCGTTCGTCGAACTCCCATCTGTGAGAATTATTCAGAATGTACTTTCGCCTTCTCACTCTCAATGAAAGTAGGTACACCATAGACAAAATAGCAATAATTGAATAGATCATACACGAATCTACCGTGGCATGCTCCATTTATAATTCAACATCATCACAGCTTGACGAGGTTAACCTCGTAGCCGGCCAAAAGGGGCAACTAACTGGCTAAAAAATGGCTGATTGGTAATTAAAAAAAATAAATAAACACTGAACAGAAGTGCGAACTTTGCTGATGTCATTTTTTTGCAATTTACATACACTTTCGACTCCTAGGCCCTAGACAGGTCAATGAAATTCTTTATCCGTCAAGAAAGAATTTCGATGTGATTTTTTTTATAAATTCACAAGAAGTTAAAGAGATTGACCTTATTCCGAGTACACAATCAGACTACGGATAAAGTATCGATATTTGGATTAATTGAAAGGGACGCTTAAGATGGTTTGGATATGTAGGGTGGATGAACGGGAATGGAGCGTCAGGAGAACACAGTATGTCATAGCACGACTGTGAATGGTACAAGTCGGAAACGCCGAAGAAGGCATAGCACTACCGAGTGAATGAAGAAAAATACTCAGGTCATGTCCAGAGTCAAAATAACAGAAGAGTATGTATGAATGTGAATAAAACAATGAGCACGTGCCCTCTGCTCACACAGAGTTGAGGCGTTAGTTAGTTAGCTGATGAAACTCATGTAATAATAATAATAAATATCTTTTTTTGTAACAGATAGAGATAATGATATCTTCACTGGGATCCGCGTGTTGAGGATTCCATTTAAACAAGATTCCAATTCAGTAGTATGAATAATATGAGTAATTTTGAAATATATTATGTAGTGTATTTTCCGAAATAAATATATTACATGGTGTTTTTAGTGCAGTTGAGTGGTGTCAATTTCAGTCCGTATTTGGTGTCAGTATATTTTCTACATCTGATCTCCCTATGTTTTGTATCCAACTTTTTATTTGAGATTTACTTGTTATAATATTGTTGGGATTTTTTAATGAGGGTGGAATTTTGTTGTAGAGTTTAGTTTAAATTAGAGTTAACTTATGTTGCATTTGTAATTGCTTGTTGGATATGCTTTTGACCCTGAGATCTAGTGTTACTAATATACGTGTTGGTTATGTTTTGTATTTATAAATTATAAATATATGATTCACAAATGGAAATTTCTCGTCAAATTGTATGATTTAACATATAAAATGGATGACTGTGAAATATTTGGAATGCACTTGATTGGAATGCACTTGATGTTTTAAACCTGCTATTGAATAAAATTTAATAATAAACTTGTTTGCCACTTTGTAAAATCAAACAAAAAACTGTCATAAATTTCATTATCAAAGATTCTTTGCTGCAGGCAAAAAATATATAAATAGCACTTGGTTTCAACGTAATTACTATAATAAATGACTATTGATGTCGTGGGAGATGGTAAAAAATGCAGTTAAGTTAGGAAATACGAATAAATTATTAAAATAGCCAAAAAAACCTATTTTGTGCATGTTTATAAACCCCCGACGATAATAGTTGTCTCCATTAGATATTTAAGTTCAAATCAAGTGTTGTTTTTTTAAAGAGCCTATGCATGCAGCGGAATTCGACAAGTTTACCAAATTTTATGCGAAATAATCATATCGCGTAAAGTTTCATTTTACGAAAGAAAGAAGTTTTAAAATTTGTTCGTTAGGTATGTATTATATTTCACAATTTCCTCAGAAGAGTGTTGACAAAATTTAGTATGTGAAAACATTAACACACGAAATGTACATTTGTATCAAAACACATCTGAAAATTCAATCTAGCATAGGTACCTTTTGTATTGCTAGGGGCAAAAGTAAGAAAGTACAGAAAAGTAATAAATGTATATAATCATTTTTTTAGTTAACATTCTGTACAAATGGGATATTTAGAGACGGACGTGTTTTTTTTAAGTTTAACACAACTAAGAATTACAATAACAACACAAAAAGAAGCCAAAACAATACGCGCAGTACAAGACATAAAATAATTTGTTACCCCTATCAAACGTCAGATGACGGGTTTGTGATGATAATAAAATCATCAAAACTTTCTCAAAAGCAAAATAAAGTTGATGTACCCCGAAAGGTTACGTTATTCTTGCTAAACATAATATTTTTGTACCATTTTTTATTTAATTTCTGTCAAATAAACCAACTCTCTGGCGAATCAATCCTTTCCAAAGCGGGTGGACATTTTACGTTGCTGATAACATCGATTCGCAGCCACTGAAATACAATATAATTTATATGCTAGCTACATAAATGGCAAGACACAATAATAAAATGAAAAATAACTCACCATTTTAAAAACAATACAAACAATAGTCGCAAAAATACACGAAAAACGAAACATAAACAGCCTTCCCAAAAACATGGCCGATGAACACTAACGGGTAGCGTTGCCAGGACGAAAAATAGAAACTCCCTGGCAAAAGCAAAAGAAAATCCCCAGATATTAGAAAAACTCCTACAAAATATCCCCGCGCAGCTAAAATCTCCCCACTGAAAATCTCTGTTTTTTCCTGGTTCTAGATAGAAATCCACGTACTGGCAATCTTAATGACATTTGTCAAGGGAGTCGCTATATGCACAGCGACTAATCGACAGGGGGCGTGGCCAACATTTCCGAGCATACCCGAAGTGAAGTGTTTCGGCGCTTTATTTGAAATTGGTTCTCCGTTCAGATTTTTTTTGTGACGTCACGGCCGAGCATTTCCGAATATTGCCGAGCAACCGATAGCTAATTTTCATCTTTCATTTCATACGATTCTTGCACCTTGATTTCATTTGGTTAGATTACATTACTATAGGGCCAATATCATAAAGTCGATTCCAAAGCCTTAATAAAGACTGTTTGGTATGGCAACCACATTCTAATTCCTGCAAATATAATTAACTTTTGGACAATAAAAGACTTGTGGTAGGTCCTATGTTCAACTTTTGTACAGATTCGTATTAGGCCTATATATACTCAAAGTATCTAATCTTTTTACATTACAAAACAGTACACCTATGGGAAAGTAAAACTAGCATTATTTGGAGTCAATGTGAAAATTTGGATGCCATATAGCATGTTGAAGGATTAGTGAGCAATGAAAGAAGTTGGGCAATTCATTGATACATTTATTTATTGGACAATTTATATAGCGCCGCTTTTGTAAGATATCACCTCAGGGGCGCTTTACAGTTGATGCAGGTATTACAAAAATATAAATATTACAAAAAAACTGAATTTAAGTTGATACATATAAGCTGCATATTTGATATTTGATATTATTTTACTAATGGAAAATAATACATTACACCACACAAAGGAAATATAAACATTGAGGGAAGAAACCCCTTTAAAAACATGACAGATAAACCCTGAATTGAGCCGATCAGGTTCTGCCTCATCCTGAAATTTATGTTTAATAAATTGCTCCAACAATAGACACATCTCGGAATGTGGAAACTCCAGCTTCAACAAGCCTGAATTTCTTTTGAATCACATACCATGTTACACAAACCTAGCGTAGCCGCTAAACTATTTGAAAACTGGGATGTTTTTCTTGCCTTGACGCGAGCAGGCGGTATAAAAGGGACACTTTCTTTTGAATCACAAACCATGTTACACAAACCTAGCGTAGCTGCTAAACTAATAGAAAACTGGGATGTTTTTCTTGCCTTGACGCGAGCAGGCGGTATAAAGGGGGCATTTTCTTTTTCATCATAAACCATGTTACACAAACTTAGCGTAGCCGCTCAACATCGCAGAAATAGTTACTTTAAATAAAATTTGAACGTAAAAAAATAAAATCCAGTTAACAAATTTCAATCACAACGCACACAATGCATGCATATTAGGTAAATACTAATTTGACGGAATTTAACATTAGAAAAAAACTCGGAACAGCTCGGGTATGCTCGGATATGTTGGCCACGCCTTCTGTCGACTAGTCGCTGTGCATATAGCGACTCCCCATTTGTCAAGGGAGTCGCTATATGCACAGCGACTAATCGACAGGGGGCGTGGCCAACATTTCCGAGCACACCCGAAGTGAAATGTTTCGGCGCTTTATTTGAAATTGGTTCTCCGTTCAGATTTTTTTTTGACGTCACGGCCGAGCATTTCCGAATATTGCCGAGCAGCCGATAGCTAATTTTCATCTTTCATTTCATACGATTCTTGCACCTTGATTTCATTTGGTTAGATTACATTACTATAGGGCCAATATCATAAAGTCGATTCCAAAGCCTTAATAAAGACTGTTTGGTATGGCAACCACATTCTAATTCCTGCAAATATAATTAACTTTTGGACAATAAAAGATTTGTGGTAGGTCCTATGTTCAACTTTTGTAAAGATTCGTATTAGGCCTATATATACTCAAAGTATTTAATCTTTTTACATTACAAAACAGTACTATGGGAAAGTAAAACTAGCATTATTTGGAGTCAATGTGAAAATTTGGATGCCATATAGCATGTTGAAGGATAAGTGAGCAATGAAGGAAGTTGGGCAATTCATTGATACATTTATTTATTGGACAATTTGTGTAGCGCCGCTTTTGTGAGATATCGCCTCAGGGGCGCTTTACAGTTGATGCAGGTATTACAAAAATATAAATATTACAAAAAAAACTGAATTTAAGTTGATACATATAAGCTGCATATTTGATATTATTTTATTAATGGAAAATAATACATTACACCACACAAAGGAAATATAAACATTGAGGGAACAAACCCCTTTAAAAACATGACAGATAAACCCTGAATTGAGCCGATCAGGTTCTGCCTCATCCTGAAATTTATGTTTAATAAATTGCTCCAACAATAGACACATCTCGTACTGAGGAAACTCCAGCTTCAACAAGCCTGAATTTCTTTTGAATCACAAATCATGTTACACAAACCTAGCGTAGCCGCTAAACTATTTGAAAACTGGGATGTTTTTCTTGCCTTGACGTGAGCAGGCGGTATAAAAGGGACACTTTCTTTTGAATCACAAACCTAGCGTAGCCGCTAAACTAATTGAAAACTGGGATGTTTTTCTTGCCTTGACACGAGCAGGTGGTATAAAAGGGACACTTTCTTTTGAATCACAAACCATGTTACACAAACCTAGCGTAGCCGCTAAACTAATTGAAAACTGGGATGTTTTTCTTGCCTTGACGCGAGTAGGCGGTATAAAGGGGGCATTTTCTTTTTCATCATAAACCATGTTACACAAACTTAGCGTAGCCGCTCAACATCGCAGAAATAGTTAACTTAAATAAAATTTGAACGTAAAAAAATAAAATCCAGCTAATAAATTTCAATCACAACGCACACAATGCATGCATATTAGGTAAATACTAATTTGACGGAATTTAACATTAAAAAAAACTCGGAACAGCTCGGGTATGCTCGGATATGTTGGCCACGCCCCCTGTCGACTAGTCGCTGTGCATATAGCGACTCCCATTTGTCAATTTTCCATATTTGCATATTTTGGACTGTGCAACCCCCTCTTAATGTATGGTTGCATTGGCTGGGGAGCATCAGGAAGATCAATTCTAGATCCGCTTATGAAGGCCCAGAAATCAATAATTAAAGTCATAATGCGCAAACCATATAGGTTCTCTAGCGATGAGCTCTTTAAACAATTTAATGTACTTGATGTCCGTCAAAACTATATAAAAAAGGTTATTATCCATGTACATAAAAATCTAGACAATATTAATAAAATTGACCATAAACACATCACAAGAAGCCACACCAGAAATGACCTTATGATCCCAACGAGCAATACGGCAAAGTACCAAAAGACACACACATACTTGGGACCTAAATTGTACAACAAAATCCCCCCTGAATTAAACATTAAAACTTGTAATATTTCATACATAGGCCCAATAATAACTAAATGGTTGATTGGACTGGGCAGAGGAGAATCTGAAAAAATGTTAAAAAACGTCACGTAATAAATAGACATAGACTAATCACACACTATATTCTTCCATTATTCTAATTATTGTTCATACACAATGGAAACATACACAACAGCTCAAGTTCGACTCTATCATAAGATTGTAACGATTAAACATCACAAATTAAAACATTAATGAGATATATTATAAACATAGACAAATCACACACTTACTTTCATATATTTTTTGGTTTCTTGGAACGGGCAATTTGCCTAGTTAGGAATCAATAATTTCGACCTGATAAGGTACAATAATCAATAATCACAAAATATTTTAATTATATCTTGTATCATATTGTACTGTGTGTAAATTTAAATGAATAAATAAATAAAAATAAATAAATAAATAAATAAATAAAATTGCTAGTAGCACGATATTATGGCTGTAGAATTGTCAATAATTTGATGCAACCAGTAAAATAAATAATTAACTTTTGAAACTATTACTAAAGTACAAGGGTTCGTAACCAGGCGGCGGCGTGCGCAAATAAGTTAAAAGCAAATTGAAAATCTATTAACTTTGTGAACATCGCTTTCCGAAATTATTTTTCGGTCAACATTACAAGGAGAAAATCTTGAGATGCCCCCAACTATTTGCGGAGTAGGAAGAGGTGGTGGGAGACATCTCGTTTTAGGAAAATGGTTTATTTATGCTTTTTAGGTACATAGGTAGATAGATCAACACGTACATAAACATTTTTGATTTGGGCCGGCTCAAGGTTCGTAGAAAACGTATTTAAAAGGTTAGCTCATCGAGGGGGTAGGTGGTGATTGGCGAGAAAATCTTGACGTAGATAGAAACCCCATTTCCACTGGGAGATTTGAATTTACTGCAATACGGCTGATAGAATGCATTTGCAAAGATTTATTTATAATGCGTTGGTAATATTTTACTAATTATTATATTCAAACTAATTATAGCAATAAAAAGGGAAAATCTCTGGAATATTTGCAGTGTTACTTAAGTATTGATGATGTAGAATCGAGGTTATTTATTAGCGCCTTCTACATATTGCCTTTGAAGACATTCAAATTTTCAAATTGAAAGTCTCATTTAGCAAACTATCTTGACAAGGATAGTGTTGATATTAATTGTATTTATATAAAGAGTCGCACGTGATGGTAGATACTCTCAGCATCGCCTTGGTGAAAGTCGTGAAAAACTACCATTCGGAATCAAAATGTTGCTTGAAATGGCTTTAGCCGTATTTGGTGACCAGGTACTTCCCCACCTTCCCCTTCCCATTTACCTCCCCTCCCCATGCCGAAGTAGCCTAAACTATTTTCATCACAGCTAAATGAAATTATACTATTTATTTATAACACAATCACCAATTATATCGAAATAAGCCAAATTTCAAAAGGAATAATATTTTTAACATCAACTCCACACAGGAGACTTTGAGAAAAATAAATTCCTTGTCATCTTTGGGGATGTTGTGCGGAGGGTCTTTTTAAGAAAATGAGGTTGTGAAAATGCGTATTGAAAAGACCCATGTTGGAGGAGGGAGGAATCACAAAAGTCTTTCCCACAGCTGAACTGTTGAATTCACGAACGTTATGTAGAAACGACCCGTTCTCGTGAGATAAATAATGTCTTCCGACTCCGCACCGGTGCCAAAGGGATATATGATACTAGTTCTTCAGAGCATCTTCCATTGAAATACCTATAGAACAAGGACAGCATTTCCACCTGACGGCTGTGCTCTAAAGAATGCAATCCGTTTGTTAAGACAGTGGAATCTATCACACGAACCGCCCATTTATGCAATGAGTCAAGGGTTTTATTCAAGTGTGTTGGAGCTCCAGACCAGAGGAGGCTGCCAAATTCAACAGTGGTTAGAAGTATGTAATGGTGATATATTCAAAGTTTACAGTGGTATGTACAAACCTACAGTGTGCATGGAAAGATATACCAAAAATTATATTTAATAGCCGACGTGTACCGGACGTTGCTCAGGGTTATGAACAGTTTTGAGGTTGTGAATTCTAGTGTACCTGGAAACTGGGTGTGGTTAAGGTGGAAATACACAATATTATTGTTAAGAATTAAAAATGTATTTGTTTCACTTGATCACGCTATGTCTTCCTCGGACGCCTTCGACGTCTTCTATCATTTACTCCCATGTCACACACTCTCCTTACAGCCCTTTCCTTGGTCACTACATACGCCTAATTTTACCATACTTACAACATTAAGTATTTGTTTCACTTGATCGTGCCATGTCAATAAAATTAAATCAACTCGACTCCACCACCTTTTCCACAGTGACAATCATAGCACTAATTATTTGTATCATTCACCGTTGGCGCGTTTTCACCGCACTGCCAACACGTATACAGACCTTTTTGATATTTTCAAAACCTCACCGTCTTGCATCAAGGCAAAAATACTTGGTTGTGAATATAACTGATATGTTTGTGAAATGTTAAATGTCTGTTTGTACTGCATCATACTGACATGTTCTTCTTTATGTTTAACATATGTATGGTGTTCTTATACATATACATTCCACATAATGTACATATATGTGAAATGTATATGTATAGCATCTATATAAACTGCTTGCTTCAGATGTCTTATAGTGTTGGCTAACGGATGTATTATTTTAATGAAAAATGTTATTTTTAATTGTCAAGTCTCTGACAGCCCTGAATTGTTGAAGCTACTTTGCCATACCCGCCGGCCATAGTGGCCAAGTGGAGATAAATTTGATTGTATCAATAAACTCACTACTATTATAATATTTTGCCAGATTATATCTGTTGGCAAGTCACCTTTTCTGTATATTTTATCCTGTTTAAATGAAGTGCTTTCAATTATTGTAGCAAGCCTTAAGAAAATTTCAGCTGTATCACACTCAATATCGTTTTGTATACATATTGTTGTGTTCTTAAATGTAATACTAATATTCGCCTATGTACCACTGTGTACTTATAATCTCATGTATCACATTATTGTAAATGCCTTTTATGGCGTTTAATAAATAAATAAATGTCTTCCTCGGGCGTCCCCGACTTCTTCTCCCATTGAATACTGTACACCAGGGCTTCCCTAACTGTGAGTCGCGACGCCCTGGGGCGCCGCGGGATCATCCCAGGGGCGTCGTGAGGCAATCTTTATAGCGTCTTCCACACGCACACTTCGGAGTGACTGAGTCCCGCGCCACTTCAGACCGCCGCGCAGAAAAGTCTCACAGTGAACTGCGCTGTAAACCTATCGGTCTTTACTTTTCTGCGCCTGAAGTGGCGCGGGACTCGGTCGCTCTATATTTACACAGCACTTGTCATCTTTGAGCGAACATTTTGAAAAATATTTTCCCGAAAATCTGGAGCAATATGACTGGGTTAGAAATCCTTTCCAGTCGACCTCACCATCAACACTTTCGACAGCAGAAGAAGAACAGTTAATAGAATTGTCCTGTAACTCCAGCCTTAAGCTGCAATATAATAAGGATAAGCTACTTGAATTTTGGAGCTCAGTTTATCAAGAATATCGTTCCATCAGCACTGCAGCGTTAAGGGTTTTATTACCGTTTGCGACATCATACTTTTGTGGGACAGGTTTCTCTGCAGTTGCAGTAATTACGAATAAGTACAGATCAAAAGGGCGTCGCAAAAATATGGCAACTTCCCAAGGGCGTCACAGTTGAAAAAAGTTTGGGAAGCCCTGCTGTACACCATAATGTTACTGTTAAAAGAAAACATTATATTAATTTTAATTTGGCTCCGTATATCATTCCAGTGCAGATATAATGCATTAAGTCTTCCTCAGGAGTCCTCAACTTTTTCTACCATTTACTATTGTATAACACATCAACCCTGATTATCATTACAGTCAGAGATAATGCGTTAAGTCTTCCTTCTACCATTCGCTACTGATTACTACTTTTTTTTTATCAACTTTAATTCGTCTCATATGTACAAACATAAGTGCGAGGAAATCAACTTAGATTTAACAAAAAATAAAATGAACTAGTGAAAGGTGAAAGATATCATTCCTTTCGGACTCCAAACTGGTCTTTGAGTGACGCCACGAGCCTGCAAGCACCCCGATGCGTTTTTTTATAGAAAAGTCCTTGAACCTTGTTAAATACATTTTCTAGCAAACCTTGGAAACTTTCTACGTGCAATTGGAGCAGTTCGCTCCTGGCGCCGAATTGCAAAGGCGCTGATAATATCTAACACCTAACAGTCCTAACACATCGCCTTTGA
Source organism: Hesperophylax magnus (assembly GCA_026573805.1). NCBI lineage: Eukaryota > Metazoa > Arthropoda > Insecta > Trichoptera > Limnephilidae > Hesperophylax > Hesperophylax magnus. The sequence goes on from JAIUSX010000084.1 coordinate 14,379,465, forward strand.
GATTATTTTTCATAAAAACGGCGCTACAAAAAAATACAAATTATGCAGCTAGTAGCCAGGCGTCTACTGGTTGTGACTAGGGGCCAAAATTATACTTAGATGAATTATATTGAGATGGTCACGCTATCATGACGGAGATGTGAGTGGTTTATTTATGACTGAGATCTAAGTACCATTGATTTGAATTTAGGTCAAAATGTTTCAAAGGAGCTAACATATGTTTCTTCTTAAAATAATCTATAATCTAAATAAATAAAAATGTTTGTTTGTTCAAAATAATAAATCACTGAAAGTTCTTCGCCGATTGGTTGGAAATTTTTACACAACAATGCATTTGAATACGCATGTGTTTTTATATATAGGTGTCACCTGTGACAGGTATAAACATGCTTTTTTTTATAAAAACAGCGCTATCTGTTGGACAAACATGTTTTTTTTCAAAAGCTGTGCCATGGAAATGTTTCAAAGGAGCTAACATATGTTTCTTCTTAAAATAATCTATAATCTTAATAAATAAAAATGTTTGTTTGTTCAAAATAATAAATCGCTGAAAGTTCTTCGCCGATTGGTTCGAAATTTTTACACAACGTTGCATTTGAATACGCATGTGTTTTTATATATAGGTGTCACCTGTGACAGGTATAAACATGCTTTTTTTATAAAAACAGCGCTATCTGTTGGACAAACATGTTTTTTTTCTAAAGCTGTGCCATCTGGTGGACGTAAAAGCAAGACGCGCTATTGTTTCTTTATCTGCACAAACAGACTGAGCCACAGCAACGCATGGTGGGATACATCTAGTAATACGATAAACTTGTCGAATTCCGCTGCAAGCTTCATATGCAAAAAAATATATAAATAGCACATGGTTTCAACTTAATTACTACAAGAATTAGTAACTTGCCGAGATATTCATTTAGAAACATCTGAGATTTTAGTAATACGTTTATCAGAATCAATTAAAACAAACCCCGCGGAAAAATCAATTTTCTAGGCCTGCCGGGTATATTCAACTGTATTAATAAATACTGAATATTTTTTTACACAACATGTCGTTAAAATTCCCACTTTATTTTTAGTATTATGCTAGAGCAAATTCGACCGAATGTCTGTCCAATACTCAAGGATCGCGTGTTGCATTTTTTTGTAAATGGCTTCTTCACTTACGTCGTTAAGATTCCTACTTTACTTGGGTATTGTGTCATCTTAAATAGAATTACTTTGAATATTGATATATTTAACTACAATCAAGTAGAGTTTAAATGGAAAGCTTCTCATGTAAAATCCTATTTTCATTATGTACATATCTTTAAAAACTAATTGAATTTGTAATGTTTATAAAATGATTGAATTGAATGCGACCACTACACTAGGCTCATGCCCTTGTTTGTGTAATCAGACATTAAATTTAGTTGAGAAAAAATTATATTATCATACAAATTGGGTCATTCAGATTGACGACCTTGATAAGAATAAAATTGTGTGAAGTGATAAAAAAAACGATTCGCAAAAAATTATTATTCAATCAGTTGTTTGCTGAGCCTTGAGTTGAAACACAATTTTTTCAAATTGGTTTCATTTTAGTGTGTGAATAGAAAATGGTTATCGCCACATTGCTCTACGATCTGTTTGGTAAATATGGAGTTGTAGTATTTATTTCTATATTGCTTTCTTTGGCTTTGAGAAAGTTAATAGATTACTGTGTACAAAAGGATAAACAGAAGCCATCTTTGAATGCGAAGAAAAACGTTAAACCAAAGATCACAGGTTTGTAATCTTTTAAAACTACATACATTTCAGTCTTATATTCAGTCATTATTATCCAAGATTTCCCTATAATATAAATAATTGGTACTTGTTTCTAAATGTAAATACCACACTAGAGTCCCAGCTGTCCGGAGCCAGTGGTGGGACTATACCATCCCAATGGGGTATTTTCACAAACTATGAATACCGGTACAAATGTGTTGATTATGATTCAATGATTAATGTATGATTCTGATCATTGTACTAAAAATGTGTAATTTTAATATTTCATTCGTAATCATTGATTTTAAAACAATCTAAAAAAGCACATTCTGAAACAGTTCCAACTGGCTACAACGTCATTATGACATAGAAAATGCCAATTCTGGTAAGATGGCTGTAACCAATGTCGCCGTTGGCGTGATGTCAACGGTGACATTGTGGCGTGATGTCAATGATGTCACAGGTAATTTTGGCGGCAAATTGAAAATGGCACATTTTAAATAGTTATAGAAAATTTATTTGTCAACATAAATAAATAAATATATAAATAAATAAAATAAAAACACCTTCACTATCTTGATTTAAAAAAAAAAAACAGTGAAAATACCATATTGCGGTATGTTGTGAGGATGAAGGGAGTGGGGAAGGAGAGGAGATAGTAAGAAAAGAGGAAAGTCGGGAAGTACTTGGCTCTTCAGATATGCTTACTAAATAAGGCTTAAGCCATTTCAAGCTACTTTGAATTCTAAATGGTTGTCCTTCAAACAGTATTTACCACTCCGATAAAACTGATCTACACCAACCCAACAGCGTTACTTTTTTATTTCCACATTTGGCTGATCCCACTTACACTCTCGTCAGGTTAGATTAGGTTAACCTTTACATACCTGAAGGTAAAAATAACGTATCACCGGAAGGGGAGTCACTAGGGTCCCCCATCGCGATTGTTTCTCTTAATACTCTTTTCGCCCTTTCCCATATTACTCAAATATTAGTTACTATTTTTTTATACATCTCATTTTAACCAGGCATCGCCCATCTTCGCTTAGCAGTCAATCATTAAATAATGCAAAAAGATAAAAGAGATAATACAAAATCGAGCATAACTCAAATACATTTATTGTAGCCCTTTCCAGTAAAATGCACTTTTACGTCAGCACTCGTGGCTTGTTGAGAGAGAGGAGTTTTTAAAAATTTAATAAGGATGGAGAGAGGGGAGAGTAATTTTACGATTACCGAATACTTTTTCTAGGATTACGAGCATGTGATGTAAAAAATAACTTAGATATCACACAAAACTCTCTTGGGGGGGGGTGTGTTACCCCTCACGGGATGGGGGAGTTAGGAGGGGTATCCACTATGCGAACATGAACATTCTGATATAGCCAAGTCAAAACTATCAGTTTTGTAATCGATTGTGAATATTTTTTATACATAATTTTCGATTAAGTAGTACATATATTGTAAGTGAATCTAATGATTTACTGTTTTCCAAAAAATCCATTTATGACTTTTCAAGTTGACGATGAAACTGTTGATGATGGAAGTCCTGAATTTGAAGACGATACTGTTCCCGCATTACCAGAAAACCTGGAGCATATTCCATTACACTACACAGCATTATCAGATCCGGAAATGCTACGCCGATCGGAGGAATTCTACAAACTAATGAATGAACGCAGAACTGTTCGCTACTTTAGTCAAGAACCAGTGCCGGTGGAGATTATTAGAAACATTGTCAAGACTGCAGGTTTGATCAGATTAATAATTTATTTTAGCAAAGTGTTGATACCAACCCTGATGTTTGTCAGTGAGGCCTTGAAACTGGCAGAGGAAGGATGAAAGTACAAATGAAATTCCTGAGGAGTATCTGTGGTAAAATCAGAGTAAAAGTTGTTTAGATTCGGAAAGAATACAAGGCGAATTGGATAAGATTAAGAAAGGGACATTTAGACTTATCTTAGGGCATGAAGAGCGGATGAACGAAGAAAGGAGTGTAAGGAGAATATATACTAGACCGCTTATCTATCACACTAAATTGAATCAAAATGACTAAAAAACATTCAAAGTCATAAAACAACATATCGACAAAGAAATTACATTTATTTTGCAACAAAACTCCACAACATACTTCCCACAGATATAAAACAAATAGAAAATTTTAATGAGTACAAGTCATGAACAAAAATCTGGCTGAAAGAGGTCAATGATAAACTCAACAAAAAACACTAAAAATGACAAAAGACAAAAAAAATATAATCAAATAATTTTAGTCCGCCTAAGCACAGGACACCATAGTGAGGAGGACTAAGAAATACCGTTACTATACTTAAATTCACCATAATATTTTTAATGTACAATGTTTAATATAGTTGCCAAAATAAATTTAAAAGTGAATGGTAGAAGAAGTCAGGGTCGCCCGAGGAAGACATCAAAGTGAATCAAATACTTGAGTACAGTCCACGTCAAGAGTCAGAATAACAGAAGAGTATTTATGAGACGATGTACGAGTGCAAATGAAGCAGGGGATGTGTGCCAAGACAGAGTTGTGAGGCGGTCATGTTGTTGACGACAATTTGCACACAATATCCATCGTTTAGCATACCACGAATGTGACAATTTTTTCAAAAGTGATATTATTTGAATTTGATGTTACCATTTTCTCCGAGAATATTCATCCACACAATGAGTTTTTTTGGACAATTTGTAACACCGAAAATATGATTTCCAAGGACAAGGTTTATATCATAGATAATAGAAATAAGAGAGATCTGGAGATGGGCCATGAACCATTATTAGTAGACAAGCACAAAAGGGAGGCCAACGTGGTTCACCCATGCTATTGAAATTGGTGACCTGCCTATGCTACCTACACACAAAAAGCATAATTTTCACGTTGCCTTCACCGCTAGTCTATGCAGTTTGGTTGTAACTTGGCGACTGTCGGCATGCTTCCAAGCCATATCTCACTTTGATTCTATTATCTATGGTTAATATTCTATTTTTTTAAAAGAAAAACAAATAATTTATAGGGACATCTCCGAGTGGAGCACATACCGAGCCATGGACTTTTGTTGTCGTCCAGGATCCCTCCGTGAAGCAACAAATCCGAGAAGTCGTCGAAGAAGAAGAGCACATTAATTACACCCGGAGGATGGGCAAGCAGTGGACAGCTGACCTGAAGGCCTTTAAGACCAACTGGAACAAACCTTATCTGACAGACGCTCCTTACCTGATCCTGGTGTTCAAACAACTGTATTCCTATACCGATACAGGGGCGAGGAAGAACCACTATTATAACGAAATCAGTGTTGCCATTGCGTCGGGAATGCTGCTTATGGCTATTCAAGTAAGAATTAAAATGATATGTATAATTTGAAAGACACAGAAAAGAAAAAGATTGTGTTGCGACCGAAATTATGATACCATACCGATTGAACAAGGTCAGCAGTTTCACCTGACACCCGCACTTCAAATGTTGCAATCCATTTGTTAAAGGGAATCTATCAAACGGACAGCCCGCTTCTGGACAGTCAAGGGTTTTTTCAGTTATTTTCGGGCCCCAGGGGGTACTTGCGATTTGTACAAGGTACAGTTTCTGACAGGCTAACTTAACTCTTGTTTCGATGGAGCCCTGTTATAATTAATAATATGTTCATGTATTGAAGTGAGATTTTTTGTCCACTTATAATTATTTGTTTTCAGAATGCCGGTCTCGTAACCCTAACCTCAACTCCCCTCCAGTGCGGAGGAAGATTACGTGATATTCTGGGCAGACCCGAGACAGAGAGACTCACGCTCCTGCTGCCTGTCGGTAAGCCTGCCGCCGATTGCACAGTGCCTGACCTCGCACGGAAAGAATTTCACGAGATATGTGTTGAGATATAAACTAAATATTGTTGCATGTTTGTTTTATTGATATAAATAATAATTACATGTAACTATTATATTTATCTCGTGCTCATTATCCTCAAATGCACTATCCTGACCTCGAATCTCCCCCTAAACTTATATTTTCTTTAATTTAATTATCATCTGTCAAAACAACTGCTTTGCTTTTGTTTAGAACACTTTAAAAATGGAACACATAAAAAGAGTATAAATTATGTATCTTTCGTGACAGTACCTACCTCAATTTGATCACAATACAATATAATGATGAACAAAATATAAATACAGTACATATCTACTTTCTCACTAATCCGCCCCTCCAAAAACTGGACAATAGTGTCCAATTAGTGAAAGCAGTGGATTTAGTGCATGCAGTCATACAAAATGTGCTAAAAATGAAAACAGTTATTTTGTAAAAACACAAGAACACCGCTATCAATCTTTCGTAAAATATAAATTTTTTTGGTAAGTTGAGGTGTCTATGTTTATGCTTGCGAGAAGACTCTATTTTGTAAATTTATTCAAACAAAAAACGTGGCAGAATGAAACAAATACAAATGTTACAGCAGCTGCTAGAATGCACAGAGGACTAACTGATGTCCTAAAACAATAATTATTAATTAACCGTGGTGACTGGTAAAATGGTCAGCGAGAGCAAGCTAGATGGCGGTACAGTAACTGAGTGAGTAAGATAACCCAACCCATGTGTGTTCAAAGCTCGAGTCTAGGCACGTGGCAGATTAGTGAATTTGACATATGAATACCGGGGAATTGCAGAGCTTGATTTAGAGCTTTCAAAAAAATAACGGCAGATTTACACTAGTTGTTGGATAATCAAGCGACGGATTACTGAGAGAGTTCTGCACATAATGCAAAAGAAGAATACGCTCTTGGAAATATTATTTTCTGTAGAATGAAATAATAATCTACGAATTATAAAAATTTATTTTAAAACTAGTTAACAGTTCGTATAAAATGTATAAACTTAGTAAAGGAATGTATATAATATCTGATGTAAGATTTTTTAACAATACACAACATCTTTTATTGCACTTGGAAGAATAATAATTATTTTTAAGTGTTTAAATTATATACATTAAAGCTTTGATTTAAGTTTATTTACGCTGACAACTTGGAATTTGACATTATGTTTCTGCAAATTTTCTATTAGAGATGTGTTGGCAAATGCTGCACCTGGTGTTAAAACTCCCCCTCTGGAAATAAATAATGCAAAATATATTTTTTTTTTTTTTTTTTTTTTTATATTTACTCCACACAGGAGGCCCTGAAGAAAATAATTTCCCTCAGGGCCTATGTCATCTTTGGGGATGCTGTGTGGAGGGTCTTTTTGTGGAGAGGAAGGAGTGAACATGGGTCTTGAAGAGTCCCATGTTGTAGGAGGGAGGAAACACAGAGGCCGGCAGTTCGTTCCACAGCCGAGCTGTTGAACTTAAGAACGAATCGTAGAAGCGACCCGTTCTCATGTGACAAGTGTCAACTGTGTACAAATGTTGGGCGCGCGTTTGGCGTGTATCCCGACTACGCACCGGCGCCGAAGGGATCAATGACGCTAGTTCCTCAGAGCATCTTCCATTGTAATACCGATAGAACAAGGACAGCATACCTACCCGACGTCTGTGCTCTAAAGATTGCAGTCCGTTTGTTAAGATTGGGGAATCTATCAAACGGACCGCCCGTTTCTGCACAGAGTCAAGGGTTTTTTTCAGGTATTTTGGGGCTCCAGACCAGAGATGGCTGCCAAATTCGACAGTAGGGCGCACTTGCGATTTGTACAGGGTGAGCAGTTGTGTACTATTAAAGTATCTGCGGGCCCTGTACAGTACGCCCAGCTTCTGAGAGGCCAACTTTACTCTGGCTTCGATGGAGCCCCCGTACCTGAGCTGGTCACTTATAGTTACACCAAGCATATCAATGGAAGGCCTGTTCGGAAGATTGCTTCCGTTGAAGGAGACTAGATTATCATTTGGATCCCTTTTAGACGTAATCAGACAGGATTGGGTCTTTGAAACATTAAATTCGACGAGATTATTTTTACCCCAGGAGGAAATACTCTCGAGATAACCGTCCATTCTCTGCTTCAAAGCCCTCCGAGCCGTTGGAGTTTGTGTGCCCTTTGGGGGCTTGTCAAACAAAAAGCTATCATGAACTGTACTGTCATTCGCGTAACAATGAATCGGTGCACATGTCAAAAGGTCATTGATGTGCAACAAAAACAAAGTCGGAGACAGAACCGATCCCTGTGGGACGCCAGCATTTATGGAGTGCGAGGAAGAGGTGAAACCGTCAGCAACCGCCTGAATCGACCTATCCCTTAAAAAGTCAGCAATCCACGTACACAGGGATGCGGGAAGTCCGTAAGAATGCAATTTGTTGACAAGTCCTCGGTGCCAGACCCGGTCAAAGGCCTTGGATATGTCTAGTGCGACCGTTTGGGTCTCACCGTGACGTTCCAGGCACCGCCCCCAAACATGCGTCACATACGCGAGAAGATCACCGCACGAGCGGTTCCGCCGGAATCCGTATTGACGGTCGTTGATAATTTTGTTCTTCTCGAGGTATGTGAGCAGTTTGTCGTTGATCACACGTTCCATCACTTTGGACAGAACTGATGTGATCGCTATGGGGCGGTAGTTGGCCGGGTTGGAGCGGTCACCTTTCTTGGGAATAGGGTGAATTACCGCTTTTTTCCAACCAGAGGGCACAGTGCCACACTTCAGGGACATTTTGAAGAGCTTTGTCAAAACTGGAACTATTTCCGCAGCACACCTCTGCAATACCAAGGCAGGTATTCCATCAGGTCCACTAGCTTTGTTAACATCGAGCCCCCGTATGACGTGGAGTACATCCCGATGCCGGATCCTCAGCTTTTTCATATAGAAGCCGCAGTGAGGAACCGACGGCGGAACAGCACCCCCGTCGTCGAGGGTCGAGTTTTCCGCAAACATTTTCCCTAAAAGGTTTGCCTTTTCGGTGGCGGTGTTTGCTAGTGAGCCGTCAGGTCTGGTAAGAGGTGGCAAACTGGGTTTGCAAAAATTTCGACCTATTGAGCCCGCAAGCGACCAGAATGCTCTGCTGCCATGCGGGCAGGCAGCCAGCTTTTTGCTGATCTGCAGGTCGTGTTCGAATTTTGATCTATTGATGATTCTCTTGCATTCCTTTGCCGATTTGTTGTATGCTGATCTGCTTTCGGGCGTTCGAGATGTGTTGTAGGCTCGGTAAGCCGCGTTTTTTCGTCGAACTGCTTCGGAGCATTGTCGACTGAACCACGGCTTTGAGCCCACACCAGTTTCTTTAGTAGTCGATTGTATGAAGCCATCCATCGCCGATTTGATGACTTCACCAATCTCCTGGGCACATCTTGAAGGGTCCGAAGTCCGAAAACAAACAGCTGACCACGGAAAAGCATTGAAATGGGCCCGCATACCGAACCAATCTGCTGACCTATAGTGCCACACTTTTCTCCTCAGCCTCTCATTGGTTGGTCTGAGGCTAACGGGGATTGATGTCGTCACTAGGCAGTGGTCAGATGATCCCAGAGGCGCTGTGACGTCAATCTTATAACCGTGTGGCACAGTAGTTAAGAATAGGTCTAACAGATTGGAGCGGTGAGTCTGGACATCAGGAACCCTTGTAGGCTCCTGAACCAATTGCTCTAATCCGTAGCAAATGGCAAAGGATTCCGCCTGTCGGCCAGCCGAGTCCGTTGGGCCTGAGAACTTCAACCATGGTTCGTTATGAACGTTGAAGTCCCCCAGAACAACAAACTCGGCCGAAGGGTAGCGGGGCAAGAGATCATCAATAGTATTGCTCAAATGTTTGAAGAGCTCGGAAGTGTCTGATTCGCTATGGTTCGGTGAGCGGTATAGACATGCGTAGAATCTTGCCGTACTGGCAAGATTGACGCGATATTTAATTTATTGTAATAAACTTTCAAGGTTTTGATGGGTATCAATGTAATATTAAACCATTGAAGAAGACGATAATATTAAACGAATCTTGAAACATATTTTCCATGACAAAATGCTTTTATTACAAGATATCGTGTCATTTAACTTTTTCAACACATTTTCGGGCAAGTACTTAATATTTTTTTTTACAACCATGAATTATATTTTGAAACAAACACAATTTTGTTTATGAATTTGTGAATAGAAATAAGTGATATGAGGCTATACTAATGTGACTTTTGAAAATCGGAATTAATTAATTAATTGACATGGAATTTTGCTAGGCGCAGTGTCGCACTCACGGGGAGGGCCCAGGCAGGGGGGATAACTCCAATCGAAAATTGGAACCGAAATATTGTGACGTCATATAATTGCCCAACAATATCCACCAATGAAAATCTATGGAATAAACTTTCAGAGTTTTTCATTGGTGTATAACATAATAAGTAGGCTCCGAATGAGAATTTTTCTATCTATATATTGGCATATCTATGATTTTTTAGGACAAATATTTTTATACAAAAAGCCCGAAGTTATCAATCTATGGAAGTTGATTTATGGGCTCAGGGGACCATCTCAAAACAATATATATACAGTAGTTTTTAAAATACCAAGTGTAACCAGATACCCTTTCATATTAATAATATGTACATCCAACTCCAATGAAATAGTGTCAATTTCAATAACTATAGCCGCTAGAGGGAGCTAGTGTAGCATGTTGACTTTGACATTCCTTTCAATGGCGGCAAATTGAATTTATTTATTATTTGGTGGCGGTGTTTTGCGATTTCTAATTTGTATTTTGATCCATTTTGATAAAAATAAAAAATGAAAATGTTAAAAAAAGCGGGTTCAGTTTACAAACAATACTCCCAAGCCGAGGAAAATTACAGAAACATTCCCAAAAGCGATTGCAAGTTGTCCAGAGGGGCGAATACCCTTCTCTACAAGGACAAGAAATTGTCCTTAACCTTAAAATTAACGCTTTTTTCGTTTTAATCCGAGAGAACTGAATCGAAGTTAAAGAAAAAGTTGTTAATTTTAAGTTTAAGGACAATTCTGCTGTCATTTGAGAGAACTGGAATTGCAGTTAACGTAAAAGTCGTTAATTATATTTAGTAGAACCGGAATCTCAGCCCAGATGTCTTAATGCATTGCTTATATTGCTATACGTGGGCCCGGTATGTCCTTACCATATGAACATGTATTTTATATATTCCATACTGTCCAACAGTTGTTTGGTGTTTTTTCATTTGCGTATTTATCAGCTGAAGCATTTCGAAAGAATGGAAATACTTATATGTATATTTATGCTCTAATATGGCAGGCAGAGAAATTAGGCTACCAACGAAGGAAAAAAGGTAATAACTCTTGTGTAAACTCAACAGCAGTTAATCATAATGCATGGTTTATTGATAACTCACGTTCCGGGTATTTTGTTGTATTCCCTCAGAAGGGTGATTGCACTGTAAATGACACAAGTACACGTAGCTCCGTAGCCGGGATTGACTCCTGTAACCTGAAATACATTTTAAAACAAATAAAATATAAAATCATAAAATTGGATTCCAGCATAAAAAACGACTTTCTATTCTTGAGTCTATGTATTAGCAAATTATTTTTATTCAATAAAAAAAAATTATTAGAGCCGGTTTTATCATTTACAGGCAAAATATAAGATTAACCAATAGTCACATTTGACATTTAAAAAATATATATTTTATGTTAAACCCCACAAGGGTCCCAACTGGTCCCAACAATCTGGAGCCAGTGAGACTATGGCATCCCCAATTGAGGGCATATTGTAAGGCTGATAGTAGTAGGGAGGGGAAAGAGATGGGAAGAGGATGGTGGGAAATTTTGTTTAATTTTGTACAATAAAAGAGAAGAAATTTGAATTTGGAATTAGAATAATTTTCATAAAACATACATCAATTCCAATTTTGAAAATATCACACTAGTGCCTACGCACAAGGAAATTATATTGTTTAAGGCGATGCACTACGTCGTGTAATATTTTAAATTGAGCCGCTATCAATAACAACCCTTACGTAGATGGCGATAAGGTTTAAATTCCCGCTTAACACCATCCGCCTGTTTTGATTTATGCAAGAAAAAAACATGGCTAAAAAGTGCCTTTTATTTTATTTTGTGGATCTTCAGGCATAAACATTTAATTTTTTTTCGATCATTTTATAAATAACTTAATTTGCTACATTATGCAATAAAATCATAACCGAAAATGGGTTCGTAAGTAGGAGATTTAGAACTTTAAAGCAGTTTTCATAGGCCTTATACATTATTTTTATCTAAGCTTTTAAAAAAACTTATCTAAAAAATACTTGATTATTTCAAAGGCCAAGATGTATTCAATTCGCAGTATTTAATTAAAGCATCTGAAACATTTCTAGGCGACCAAATTTTCAAACCAAAAACACATGATTTTGCATTACTACGTATGGCATCGCCTTAATTACCTCTACTCTCATTTTCTTTGTGGGTGGTTTCCCCTCCACATCTTGCTCATCTTCATTCCACCCTTCTCCGCTGACAGCCACCATAAACAAGGTGTTCTTCATATTCTCTTCAGATGGACCTTCACGAGACACAACTCCTAGAGTAAAGAACTTGGGATGGTCCAATAGCAACTTCTGCCCAGCGGAGAATTTGGTCAGAAAACTAATTACAGAGCCGATAAATAAAGTAGAGATAGCATTCTTCATGTACGGGAAACCAAAATAGGCCTGGAATTGTGCCGGGCGGGTTTTGTAAGTCTCGTTCAGAAATCTCTGGGTTCGATTTACGACAGGGCGATCGGCTCCGGGAAAAGGGACGTACCAGAAATTGTCCACTGGGTTTTTGTGAATGACACCCCTGAAAATATAATGTTTATACACATTAATATCGAGACAGCAGCATAATTACTAAACATGGCTAAAGACAATTCAAGCAACGTTGCTCATTGGTGGTCTCTCATCAGGTAGATACGGAGAATATCTACCACTCTGGAAAAAACCCAGCTGCACCAATTTAAAATTCTTTATCAATGTGAAAACTCAAAAATAAATTGTATCTACCTTGATAAATTTTTTGGACTTTCTTGGGATAATCCCTCGACCCAGCTTGTTAGATTTTATTTATTCCTGTGCTACGAATGAACTGAGAATATTAGAAAAACCCCTACTACCATCATTACAAGTGGAAAATGTTGCTGGTGCATTAATGGAGTGACTAATGCTAGTCTCAAACAAGCGCTATATTTTCATGGCTTGGCGTATTTCTCCATTTCGCTTGCCATACATTCCCATTGGCGAGCGATATGGTGATAGTCAGCCAAGCCATGATAGTATAGTGTGTGTGAGGCTAGCTTTAGACATTTGTCAACTCGGTTACTAACCAGTATGTAAGCAATATCTGTACAGGAAGAATACATTATGTATGTACATACTTCTGGCTGAGCAGTGGTTTCAAAGGGGTCTGTTTTATAGGATTCAGTTCTTTCCTAATGGCCTTTAATTCAGATAATTCTTTGACTCCATTTATCAGGGACTCCCAGGTGGCGTAGTTGAAGGTCGCATTGCTGCTCTTTACCTTTCCTTCGGGGGGTGACAGGGTGCGGAGGTACGCTTCACAGGAGTTCACAGTACCTACAGAGAGAAAAATTTGTTCAGAGCGAACTAATAACTAATGTGTAAGATAGAATGGCTGAAATACGTGTTATCGTTGTTAAATTTATTAGAAATACTAGCTGATATACCCAGCGTTGCTCGGGTTAAACAATTATAAAAATGATAAGTGGCGATATTAAGGCTCTAAATTGACAATACACAATAGTGATTTAATGATTCTGATGAAAAATCTTGTTTTCTCATGGTAAAATCTATTTAATATTTTATTTTTTTTTTTAATATATTCAATAGTATTGTTATTGGGTTTATAAAAACAGTTTATTTTTAAAAAAGTTCTGCTGTGTGACAGTTTGATAATGCCTTCAAAGGGCGAAACAGCTGTCACGCGTAATAATAATTACACAGCAAAACTTGTTTAAAAATAAACTGTTTTTAAAAACCCAATAACAATATTATTGAATATATAAAAAAATAAAAATTAAAATGGAGTTCTACAAATTAAACTTGATAACAATAAATATTTAATCATTGATGAAGAAAATATCAATAAATCGCAATGAAAATATGAAACAGACAGACACAGATATAAAAAGGCAATGGTCACAACTAGTACTCGAACCCAGGGACTCTAACCTTGCCGAGACTGAGGACCTGGGTTACCTGACCATTACCTTATTTATATCGGCATCCGTCTGTTTCATATATTCATTGAGAGTTATTGATATTATCTTCGACAATGATTAAATATTACAATGAGGTTTATAAGCTTAAATGTGTAATTCTAACAAACCATCTAGTTACTATTCTAATTCCAAGCGTGTATTGATAAGTTCTTCGATCGAATACTTTCTCATTCCCGCATCGCTTCGTCTCTTACTAATTAGAGCGAAGGATGCTATTGGTTAGTTTTTCACCTCGCCGCTCTGACTAACAGATGTGATCCTTGGAAAGGATGTAACAGCTGTAATGACTGATAAAAGGTCATGTTTTGCTCTAGAAAAGTAAAAAGCTACCTATCGTTGGTCACCTCTGGTAGGACTGACTCAAGCGACGCATTGGAAATCGTTGGCTTCTGAGATCAGCTTACCCAGAGAGAGAAAATACATACTAGTTCAAACCCTTTTGTTAAACAAAGGGTTAAGGGTTAATTACGCTCCGTTGTGAGGAATGATACAGGTGTAACCTGTTTCCTCAGTGAACCCATAGAAGTGTTGTTAAAGTTTATTAAACTGTCTTACTATTGTGGAACTGCTTTAAATACATGTCATACTTGCAAATTGATTGCACCAAAATAAAGACTAATAATTGTGTTCACCGTTAAAATTGCGCATTTATTGAATAATCCCATTACATAATAAATAATCTTTAATAAGTTATCCCTAATAAAATTGAATTTCTATTTAATATATCGTCGACGAAGAAGGCAATACCCCCTAAACGAATAATCTAAAAATCACATTTTATGAAATTCGGTAGAGAGGAGAATTCCACCTATGTATACTTATTCATAGTTCATAAGTATTCTTAGTTCATAAAACTACCACTAGATATCGCGCACAGCGGCAAATAAGTAATACCAGCAGACACTCTTCAAAAATTTTTTATATCTCCTGCTCAATTAGATTTTTGGCATTTGGTCAGGTATTGTTTATTCGTCGACGATATGCAAAGAAAAAATCTGGTTTAATGCATGCAACAGGAATCAAACTCACAACCCGTAGAGACTTAAAGTCAAATACAGACCATTATGTCACTGTGAAATCGTGTTTTAGAAAAAAATAATTCACCATTAACCTTTAAAGTTCTGCTGAAGAAAGACAACTCCCAGATCAGCGGGAATGCTGTCGAAACCGCACGCACTGACAACGTACACACCGGCTTTCTTTGCTGCTTCGTGATACTTTAGCTGCATATTTTCCATGTACTGTAATAAAAGTATTGCTATTTTTGATAAACCATCGAATACAAAGTTGTCGTTCAGGCTAGGTACCGCAAAAGTGATATTTTTCAAGTATGTGCATTGAACAGAATAACAAATTTGTTAAAATGATGGTTTTTTTGAAAATATCACCACTATCAAGGAAAAGAAAGGGACGCTTAGATGGTTTGGGCATGTAGAGCGAATGAGCGAAGAAAGGAGTGTAAGAAGGATATATGATGCAAATGCGAATGGTAGCAGAAGTCGGGGACGCCCGAGGAAGACATGGCACGATCAAGTGAATCAGATACTCGAGTCGGGCCATGTCAAGAGTCAGAATAATAGAAGAGTATGTATGAGACGATGTATGAATGTGAATGAGGCAAGAAGTGTGTGCCAAGACCGAGTTGTTTGGCGGTCTGTCCTCTGCCTACCCCTGCGGAGATACGGCTTGATGGTTAGTTAGTTAGTTAGTTAATCAAGGAAAATACAGCATAAATGTTACGTGTCTTGGTTTTTTACTCTCCTGATTATTTTTTTTTCACATTTACGAAATTTCATGCCCAACTAGGGTATATTATTATGGAGAGTGAAAAAAGAATTCCTACTATATAAATTTATGAAATAAATTTTAAACTTTACAAATTTTTAAGATAATTTTTAAACATTATAAATTGAATAAAAAAAAGTTATGGCTCTTTTAATTAGCTCGTCAGGTTGCACGTAATTATCAGAAACTTTGATGATTTTTAAAATTGTGAATACCGCACTAGAGTCCCTATATCCCAGAGCCAGTGGAACTACGGCATCCCCAATTGGATTAGTGTGTTCTTCCTTTGTTGAGCGCTCTTGTGGTGTAAAATTGTGAATACCGCACTAGAGTCCCTATATCCCAGAGCCAGTGGAACTACGGCATCCCCAATTGGATTAGTGTGTTATTCCTTTGTTGAGCGCTCTTGTGGTGTAAAATTGTGAATACTGCACTAGAGTCCCTATATCCCAGAGCCAGTGGAACTACGGCATCCCCAATTGGATTAGTGTGTTATTCCTTTGTTGAGCGCTCTTGTGGTGTAAAATTGTGAATACCGCACTAGAGTCCCTACATCCCAGAGCCAGTGGAACTACGGCATCCCCAATTGGATTAGTGTGTTATTCCTTTGTTGAGCGCTCTTGTGGGGTTATTTAACAAAATAACCAAATATTATTTGTAACCAAAACTACACTATGCGCATACATGTATGTGTGAATAAACTGTGCCACCAGTGTTAAGCACATACATGTATGTTTTCACTTTCATAGAAAACATATGAATGTCATAAAAAGGAGCTACGCGCACACCCGTTATCCCATAAAAATCAGGAATATGTTAAGTGAAAAGATTAATTTAATAATAATGTTTTACCGCTGGCTCCCCGCTGACGTCAACATGATGCGTTCCCTCCTCCACGCAGGCCTTCACCACGGCCGGGCCAAAGAACCTGTACGGGCCGCAGCAGTTGATTACCACCTTGGCTCGGGAGGCCATTCTCCTTAGCGATGCCTCGTCACCAACATCGGCTATGATGACACTCACATCCTGCAAAGAATCTCCTAAAAAAATATTAAAACTTGTTGGCTGGCGACATTATACATACAAAGTGACAAACTTTACCTTGAAGGTGGTCAAGGAAGAACTAACGTACGAACAACAGGTAATGTACAAAAGAAGCAGTCCCTTCAAAACATGGGAATGCCATAGTGAATGGACAGTTATGTCCTTTTCTCCTATCTTCAGTCTTTTCTTTAGCTACTTTATTCCGATTGGCGACAATACATTCTACAGTGACAACATCTTCTAAGAGAGGGCACCAAAAGAAGGTGATTTGGCAAGTTTTCCATCTTTACAAAGCATGTTTTGCTGTTTTATACCAATGCAAAATACGAGGGGCGTTTGGCGTAAGCACCGTTTTCATATTAAGAAAACAATTTTATTTTACATGAATGCCTGGACCTTAATCTACTTTTCAACATAATTGCCACTTATGTTAAGGCACTTATCGCATCATACAACCAGTCATAGAAATCTGCCGTCTGATTTGGTAACCACTGGATGACGGCTGTTTTAACATTGTCACCAACTTGGTCACCCCCCGTAATAGCCCTGACCTAGCGCCGAGTGACTACCAGTTGTTCCTGCTCTTGAAGAAGCAGCTTGGTAATGACGCTGATGATGACATTTGCAGTAGCTGCCATAACTTAGCAAAGGGTGGCTGATTGTTGAGGCTATGGCTGGTTAAATATTTACAAATCACATTAATATAGATTAAAAATACCCATTCAAAATTTTGCATTTAAAAAATAGTTAATTCAGTCTAATTCCTCTATTTACTTACTGCATAAGTGTACTTAGCATTATTATTTAATTAAAAGAATTAATCACTTAGTACATACCAGTTTTATTAATCAAATCGTTCAAAACACCGTTGAGTTTCTCTTTTGATCTGCCGGCTATGCCCCAAGTGAGATCCTTCTCGTAATATTTATTTAACCGATGAAGTTCTTCGACTGTATACTTCCCAGTAAATCCGCTGGCCCCAAATATCACAATATCGAGCCTCTCTGACATTGCAGACCTGTTGAAAACAACATCAAATCTTTGCTTAATCACTTGAGTGCCGCCGCACAGTGGGCTGAAAATCGCCTTTCATAGACATAGAGACTTGAATTTTCAAGGGTATTTTTTTTGGCTAGAAATGGATTCTGCTGATCATTACTATGCTATAAAATTTTGTATGAAGCAATTGCGTGTACAAATAAAGGAGTCATCATTTTTTTAAGAAAAATTTGTATGGCACTGACATTAAAAATGAGGCTATCTCTGGAATCATAAGGTTGACCATTATATCCTTACACACAGATATACATACTACTATTTATTTGTATTTTTTTGACATACTTCGTATTGTGGCGCAACTTGTGATTTTTTTTTTTTAAATCCTCAAGTTGAAAAAAAAACTTTTTTATGTTTATGATTCATTTTAATGCTTAAATGCTTTACATATGAGTATGCTTTGTCTAGTTTACAATATTTTATTTACACTGCAAGCCTAAAAGCAGCAATTATTGTACACGCAATTGCTTCGTACGAAATTTTATAGCATAGTAATGATCAGCAGAATCCATTTCTAGCCAAAAAAAATACCCTTGAAAATTCAAGTCTCTATGTCTATGAAAGGCGATTTACAGCCCACCGTGCGCCGTATCTCTATGGAGATAGCGGCACAATCAACAAAATTATTTCTCCGAGCTATTCCGGGGAAATTAATTTTATTGAATTGCATTATCCGGTAAGACGGTACAAATTACAAAAACATTATTTTTCAAAAAGAAATAAGCTATAACGAAAATAGAAATTATCAGAAAAAGACTAGTATTTTAAAATCATCATCATAGAAGTTCAAACCGTGTTCAAAATGTGAACATCAAGAAAGAATGCAAGGCTGAATGTAAGCATAGTGGATAAGATTTAGAAAAGGACGCTTTATGGTCTTTTATGGACTTGCGCTAACATATATTTTAAAAGTGGGTAAATATGCAGAGGTACGCCTCATGCAATACACACAAATTATTTAAATAAACACTACAATAGGTTCCAGGCCATTGTGTATTTCTTTTTAATCAAACCCAAACTAAGAACCTTCTTTGAAAAAAGAGGTTCTTAGTTTGGGTTTTATTAAAAAATAAGGAAAAAAACTAACCTAAAAACCCATTTGGCATATCAAATCATAAGAAAATAGCATTAAATTGAACACATAGAATTAGTCAAATGTTAATGAAAGTGGTAAACTTTTGCCAACGACTACCATTTTTACATTCTTACGCATATCTGTATTATTTTGATCGCAGTATATTGAATCAATTAGATACCATTAGTGCCACCTGTGAATAATAATAATAATAACATGGAATTTATATAGCGCAGTTTAGTGTCATTTCACTTCAAGTGCGCTTAACTACTCGTTTAACAAACTCATTCCTACAGTGTGCCTTACCCAATACAGATCTAATATTATAACACTTAATACACTGTTTATACAAAGTGATGACAAAACTTAGAATAACAATAACAGTAGGACAGGACAAAACACGAATATTAAAACTAAAACATAACATAAAACAGGAGGCAGTTTGTGCTCAGAAATGAGAATTTTTTGAGCAGACACTTTAAAAAGGTACAATAAGGAGACAACCGAAACCAAACAATCACCGGAAGTTTTAGAATATGGCTTATTATAAAATATTGAAAAGAAGTTAAAATTTATAAATGGTAAGATTTTTTAAATAATTTTGTTTTTAAAGCTCGTTTAAATTCAGCCAAATTCTGGTGAAGGTTAGGTTATATTGTTTAAGAAAAGTTCTCGCCTCTGCTATTTATATTGTTAAGTCGCGTCGGCAAGAACAATTCCTGTATTGCCGCCTGTTGAATTTGTGTCAATGTAGTTTAACAGCAGTTTTTCATATAAAAGGTTAGGTTTCCTTAAAAACGCTCTCTTGCCACTAAACAATCAAAGGTTTCACCTTCCCTAAGGAAACACAGGAACCGGCCTGTACCTAGTGTATTTCACCTGTAAAAAGTATTCATTTGTGCAAAAAAGTGTCTATTCATTGTGAATAAAATTATTTGAATTGTTCTCAAACAACGGAGTTTAATTTAAAAGGACCCTACAATTTATAACAACATCTTAATATACATATCTTTTTAAACAACACTTTTATTCAACTTAATTATATAAGAAACAACTATTTTAGCTGTCGGAGATGGAAAACAGTTTCATTCAAATCAAAATTAATATTTTACGCCTTTGGCATGGCGGCCAACTACAGGGTTCTCCAATAAGAGGTGTTATTTTGATATTCAATCGTAAAAGATCAATGGTTTCGTTGCTTGTGTGGCACGAAGCGCCGTCTTGTTGAAAGTAAACGTTGTCCAGACCAATACCATCCAATTCCGGCCATAAAAAATCATTAATCATCTCTCGATAGCGCAATCCATTCACCGTAACTGTTGCTCCAGCCTCATTTTCGAAATAGTAAGGTCCAATGACTCCGCCGGACCATAAACCGCACCAAACAGTCACACGTTGAGGATAGAGAGGCTTTTCAACAATAACTCTTGGGTTTTCCGAGCCCCAGATGCGACAATTTTGCTTGTTGACGGAGCCATTGAGGTGGAAATGGGCCTCATCACTGAAGATGATTTGCATTTGATTCACTCAAGTAAATTTTAATAATTTCAATGCGTTGTTGAAGCGTGTATCGTTCATTTTTATTAATGGCGTAGTTTCTACTTGTCAAATGTTAAAAAATGACAGCTTCAAAAGTAACATCTACCGAAATAGCGGGCTATTCAAAATAACACCTCTTATTGGAAAACCCTGTATTATGTTGATAGAACTTTAACCTATAATTAATAATAGTTGTGTTGTGTCGATCTAGAACTACATAATAAAACAAGGTTTTTAGGCTACTTATTTTATCTTTTTCAATTAAACACAAACTAAGAACTTATTTTGTTAAATAGGTTTTTAGGTTCTTAATAATAATAATTGGATAACTTGTATAGCGTCGTTTTTGTGGAAAGTTTCTTCAAGAGCGCTGTACAAATATGACTTCCTGGGCTCTGTTTAGTATTTACAACAGAGACAGTAAACATACTTGCCTGGCAGGTCACTTCAGATAAACAACACACTTTTATTAGACAGTTTAAGCTTGAAGAAGATACAACTTTGCACACAGAAGACACTATTTTTTATCCTATTGATATTACATTTATTAGATAATTTGTGGTAAAATTAGACTTAATATTTATTTTTTAAGTTTTTGGTAACTATGCTTATTATGTGCGGTAGTCGTGGGTGAAATTTTAGCAAAAACTTGTTTCAACACAAATGTTATCTTTTTTACATAATTTTTGATTTTATGGAAGCTAGCATAGAAATGATAAGTTAGGGAGGAAAAACAAATATAAATAACAGACCTACGATTTTAAGTTTTTGCAGAAGTTGACCCTTGATCCTGGAAATCTAATTTGAATAGTGTGGAACAGTGGTTTGCGCATAAATAAACCACTCACGCATAAATAAACCAATCACCACTCATGGTTTGCGATAAAGATGACCACAGACATCTAAAAACAAAACTTGTGACAGAGTGACAGTTTGGTCCATTGAATATAGAATTCTAGGCAACAACCACGGCCAAGGTGACAGGTGACAGCTGGACTGGCTGGACAGCTGTATTGAAAAAAATACTAGATGAAGGGAATTTTCATAAATAAAATCTTTGTAGGTTTAAATCCATTCACAGATAGCAATACTGAAGTTTGACGTTTACATTTTACATTACAGAAATAACATATTTTCTATGGTTTTTAAACGTCAGTAAAGAAATG
Source organism: Hesperophylax magnus (assembly GCA_026573805.1). NCBI lineage: Eukaryota > Metazoa > Arthropoda > Insecta > Trichoptera > Limnephilidae > Hesperophylax > Hesperophylax magnus. The sequence continues at coordinate 14,401,050 of JAIUSX010000084.1, forward strand.
AGATAAAGTAGGTCTCCTCAGCCTTTTTAGGTTAAGCGGTGTAGTGATAATATTTATATTGTGCTGTAATAAAGCCTAAATTCGCTCTGATAAAATCCGCTAAACGATTTTAATTTTACAGCATTAAAATGTCGTTAGAGATATCGGAACGAATCCTGTTATGGTTGGACAAAAATGGAGACGTGGACACATTGGTTCTTGCGTCAGATTTTGACGAAGATCACCAGAAGGTGGTGGGGGCAATGAAAAGCCTGCTTGCTCTGGGGGAGCTGATCACCTCGGAGACGGTCACAAGCAAGAAGTGGACCCTGAGCGCCGAGGGTGCGGAAGTGGCTGCCAACGGAAGCCACGAAGCTCTCGTTTTCAATGCCGTTCCAGCTGAGGGAATTTCACAAGCCACCATAATGAAGGTTGGTTGTAATGGTTTAAGTATTATTATTGTTTAAATTATTGTAGTTCAAAATGAATGAGATGAAACGACAATATTTGTGAGCTAAAAATATCGTTAACCACTAGTTTCTGAGTAGTTGTCTGGTTAGTCTTGGGTCTTGTTCGTTTATGAGTACTTGGATTGCCTGATTCCGGGTGCTCTTTCCCATTCCTCCCAGTGCCGGGATTTGACCCACCTTTCAATATGTATTTTGGTGTGGCAAGCTGTTACTCCTACGGCCGGCTTGGATCCCGCAAGTAGTGATTTCGCCCCTTTGCTTGCTAGTTCATCAGCCGTTGCTTAAGATTTGCTTACTTGAGACTTTGCTTAAGTTTCGTTTTAGTATAAATATGCATAAATTACTTAATTACCCCAACATAAGAACCTGATAACCTATTTTTTGTTTCTAAATAGTTGTTTTTGTAGAATTTAATTGTTGAAACAATCTGTAATTTCCATCATATGTGCCCAAAAGTGTGGCAGTTAGGGAAATAATTACCTTATCTAATTAATATCATTCCTCAAAATCTTAATATGGAAAAATATGAAACTGCTTACTGCGGTTAAGCCAATGATCCACCTCGATTTGACCATTTATCCCATATTGTTAGGTTCTATAAATTTGGCACATTATGGCAAGCAATCACTCAAAAACGTTTTTGTAAACTTTCCACAGTGTGCCAAAAATCTTTCGATTTGTTAATAAAAGTAAAACATTACATTAATCATTGGTTACGTTACAACACGTCATTATTACACATATTTAAAAATTATTTATCTACATGTCACAAAGAGATGCATTGTAAGTTCTCTTTTTTTGTTATTTGCATTGTTTATGAGAAAAGGGGACAGGAAAAAACGGATCTTGGCGGTAACTCTGTAGTGCCGTCAGCTTTATTATTCTTCTCCATTTCATGGCTCCATGGCTTTAATCAGAGTTCCTCGGCTGTAACATTATATATATATATCAGATTTTAGTAATTATTCATAAATTAACTTTCACTCCCTTCTCACACTTTACCATACTGTTAACTGCCAGCCTATTCTACATTTGTGCTGATATATTATAAAAGGGTTGGTCACGGTGCCTTTCTCAGTTAGTTTGTGGCCAGTGAATAAGTAGGCAAGCACTCCAGAGACTATGGGAGGAGAGGCTGGGCCTACTACTGACAGACACTACCATTCACTCTTGCAGGACAAAGACGCCCGGAGTCCTGGGGGCACTGCGTCGAGGCGATAGGTCCCCGACCCGAATAGGAGAATGGGTAGAAGATTAGACAGATATCAGTAAAGGTATTGTGATGAACATGTTCAAATGATTGTCTTTTATTCTAGGATGTTCCAAATGCTAAAGTAGGCTTCAGCAAGGCCATGTCCGCCGGTTGGATCTTGGTAGATAAAAGCGGCGGTGCTCCGCTGGTCAAAAGGAAGGTAGAATCCATCACAGACACAGTCCAGGAACACCTCAAGGCCATCTCCAAGGACATCAATGAAGCTATTCCCGACAACGTGAGGAACGACTACAAGAAGCGGAAGCTTCTCCAGGAGGTAGTCATTAAGAGCTTCTTGCTGAAGAAGGGACCGGAGTTCACCACCACTGTTACCAAACTGGAGACAGATCTGACCACAGAGATGATATCTAATGGCTCGTGGAAGGATCTCAAATTCAAAGCATATAATTTTGATGCTCTTGGTTAGTTTAAAACATTTTTTTTATAAGAACCGTCCCCATTTCATGTTTAGAATGGTCACATCAGTGATTGGATTCAGCCAAAAGCAGGTTTTGTTTTGTTTTTGAATCTTTATTTAGATGTACGCAAATTTTTTCATACATCTAGTAGGAAAATATAAAAGAACTTGGCATGAGTGAGAGCTGGCAAGACTGAGGACATTTGATAGAAACCTATGTTCAAAGCTGAATGCCAGAAGACTTATAAAATTAATTCTCTTATTAAGTTTTCTCCTTTCTATATTGTTATAATTTTAGGTGCGTCTCTCGAACCTGGTCACCTGCACCCTCTCCTGAACGTGCGAAGCGAATTCCGCCAGATCTTCCTGGAGATGGGCTTCACGGAGATGCCAACCAACAACTATGTGGAGAGCTCCTTCTGGAACTTCGACGCCCTCTTCCAGCCGCAGCAGCACCCGGCCCGGGATGCCCACGACACCTTCTTCATCTCAGACCCTCCCACCTCCACAGATTTCCCCTCAGAGTATCTGAAGAGAGTCAAACAAGTTCATAGTAATGGTGGATATGGTTCCCAAGTAAGTCTGGTTCTGTAAATTCTATAATCATTCTTGATTTCTTACAATTTGGAAGATCTTCTATGGTCTCTTGTATCTAGTGAAGTAATGAATGAGTTAATGATGAATATAAATACGTTCAAAATCATAGTGTTTGAAAAAGAGAGCACGAAAACAGTGTGCAACATGGTTACATAATGAATGATGAATACTTAGAGCAGGTGGATGACTGTGTATTTGAGAAGTATCTTTATGAGAGAAAGGCTGATAAGGTTATTGAAAGAAGAGTGATGAGTAAGATTAAGAAAGGATATCTTAGTGTAGGAGTATAAGAAGAATATATGTTGCAAAAATGAATGATAGAAAAGTGGGGGGTGCCTGAGGAAGCCACTCCAATAGCCCTGATGAACCATGCTCCTCCTGCTCTGCGTGGAGAGCCAAGGAGAACCAACGCACTGGTGATCTTCCTCTTGCCTCCCTCTTTGCCAGTGATCACAGCTTTGCAGATTCCACTTCTCAGTTTGGTGAGCAAAGTATCTTAAGACACATAACTCTTCCAGAATGAATAGATTAGTAGGTGTGATTAATTCCTAGTCTAGTCCACGGAATCCTGTTCTTTCTTCACCGCCACATTTCGAGTCACATAATCACTGTGCTAAAACTCATAGTGGGATTTGGGATTTTTTCCACCGGTGCCAGTTCTTTGCCATTATTAAAGTCTTCTGATACTGCTCTTCCTCTCGTCTCAATCTGCGCGATGCAGAGGCAGAACGAGGAAGGCACCCATAATTTTCGGTTATTTTGTCACTAACATTCTTTCCACATGACCAGCCTTTGGCAGTCTTTGGAACCCTTTGAATCTCACAATACAAGCACATAGAAATGGTTGATCAATGTTTTGTATATTATTTTAACCACTCGAACTATGGCTACCTATATTTAGGTCTCATCATTAGACAGGTAGACAGTTTTTTTGTTTCGCTAGCTCGAATCAGTTTCTATCTATTTCTGAGGGATGAACAGTAGTAGCTCTTTCTTCTAATTTTGCATCGATTTTAATAAAAAAACCTGTTGCAGTAAAGTCTTTTAAAAATGCCGGGGATGTTTATTTTACTAAAGTTCTGTTATATATTATATATCATTGCGTTCGTTACTGAATTCCCTGTTTAATTAAACTTACTTTGATTACCTATTGTTACCAGCTCTGTATTGTTTTTGTTAAGTTATGTTTATGTTACACCCATGTTATGTTTATTATATGTTATGTTCATATTATGTTATGATATGTTTATGTTATGATATGTTTATGTTATGATATGTTTATGTTATGTTCATGTTATGTTATGTTATGTTATGTTATGTTATATTATGTTATGTTATGTTATGTTATGTTATGTTATGTTATGTTTGGTTTATTTATGTTACATTATGTTATGTCATGTTGTGTAATCAATTTTATGCTGTAATTTGTTGTATTTATTAATAAGAAAAATGTTGTATTGTATGGCCAAGATCACTCTTAATGGGTGAAAGCCAATATAAAGAATAAAAAAAATAAAAATAAATCCTGTAATTAAAAATAGAGAAAATGCATAGACATATGAATATTAGTAGACCTGCCCTAAGTGATTAAAAGCGTATTATCCCCACTCCCCATACCGGTTCCATTGAGCCGGATGGGCTCGCGTACGGCCTCAAGTAAAATTTGAAAACGTGACGTCATCATTCTTGTGCGAACTATGGTCGAGGCATCATCGGTTCATTTTACGAAATAACACGGCAAAATGTTTACTTGTACTATGAAAACTGGTAAAAATAGATGCGAAAAAAGAGAATAAACCCAATTGTCGTATTACATTCCATATATAAGCATTATTTTATTTTATTTTAAGCATATTCACATCGTATAATATGAATCAGTTGTTACTATCACATCGAGAAACGTCTGGACGCGAAACACAAAGCTGGTTGGTTGCTGGGAAGTAAATTATGAACATTTATAAAAGTGTCTTAACTAAATACTCTGAAACTAACTACGACTCTGAATATAGAAGCTGCCTTACTTTGCCGAATTTGGACTTCGCAAATTTGTTCATAACGTGGCGAGTAATTTGCGCTCCCATGTAAAAATGTCTATTCATTCAAAGCAGATTTTACTTTTAAGAAGTAAATGGTGATATTATAATGCGAGATGCCTATTTACTGTCAGATTGATTTATTGACGAATCACAGTCAGCTTCCCTCCCTTCGTTCTTCAACAGTTGATTTTACCCCTCGCCTTTATCTTCTCGTCTATTAATTCCTATGTCTGTGAGAAAATGTGTTTTTGTTAGGAGAGCTGTCAGATGCATTTTTGTTTCCAGAGTGCAGAGTGTTTTAATGTATATATATATATATATATGTGTACAAATTAGCTCTAAATATGTAGTTTGTGCAGTTTTAAATATTAATTCAGTTAATAATTCATAACAAAGGAACTGATATAATTTTTATTATTCTTTAACAATTTTTAGTCAGTTTGTTATTTTTGATTTAAAAATGTAATGTCATGGTGAAAAAAAAGATCCCCGAATTTTTCCACTTGTGGTAAGTATGTTATAAAATTTAACAAGTAACATAGTAATGGATAACGTTATGACATGATTTATTTTAAACCCTATTTCGAGTTCTTTTACGAACTATAAAAATATATTCATAAATATCCAGTAATAAATACAATTTCTGTAAATGCTTTATCCATTTATTGAATTTTTTTAATTCATTAAGCCCACAATCATGGGATAAATGATTAAATACGGGTGGAATCATTGGCTTTACATCACAGTAAACAGTTTATATGTTTCAATCTTAATATTCGGAGGTATGATGTTTTGAAATTATGTATCCTGAATCTTGAAAATATTGTGCTCTTGTTTTATCACACTTTATCTGAATAATGACAAAATATTATTGCTTCATCAGGGTTATGGATATGACTGGAAGATAGAAGAAGCCCAGAAGAATCTCCTTCGAACGCACACCACTGCCGTTAGCGCAAGAATGCTGTACGCCTTGGCCCAACAAAAGCAGTTCACGCCTCAGAAATACTTCAGTATCGACAAGGTAACACTATCTACTCTGTTAATAAGTTGTTTTAATTTATCTTGTATAAAAAAGAGTGTATGTGAAGGGCGGCGTGGATTTGATGTTTATTCAAATCTATAGCCCCATCCCCTTTTCCCACCCGTTAAAGCAGAATTTTGATACTTTTTGATGAAATTTTGCACACTTGATATTCAAAATAAAAGGAAAATTACTGTCTATGTCTGATTTTCTCATGAAACCAACATCAACTGTGAATGGGTGTTCTGCTCTCGTCTGTCGAGTTTCACGCATATGCACCGGGGATCAATGCTACTAGCTCCTTAGAACAGGCTCCATTAAAATACCTGTAGAAAAGACTCATTAGAGAAGGTAGTCAGTCTGTTAACAACGGATTGTTAGACGAAACAGCCCTCCTTTGCACAGAATCAAGTAGGTTTATCAAATTCAATTGTTGAGATTTGTTATTTGTATACCTTGAGATTTGTACAGGATTTAGCAGCTGGTCACTGTTGAAGAATCTGCTAAGCCTGTACAAGAAGCCTAGTTTCTCGGAGAAATCATCCCCAAACTCATCTTCACTACCACTGAATTAAAAATTCTCCTCCGTATTTATTGCGCAGTAAAAATTATTCAAATAAAATGAATGCGTAGTTATTCTTATGAATGAAAATCATAGCAAAAAGCACAACCTATCGCCAGTGGGCACTTACTGTATCCAACTGAACAGAACACATGTGTATTCCTGTAAAATTACCCTTTTATTTTTTAAACAATAAAATGTTTACCTATTGTTTATGTCGCCGCTGCGGCGCCATCGGATTTGTTAGAATGTTTTCTATATCGCCGTGGCGGCGACAACAAAGTACAAAAGGTTAATGCATCTTTTACCATCTCCCCCGAAGTAAATAGTCGCCCATTACAGTAATCAAGTTGAAACCAAGTGTTATTTTATATTTTTTTGTGTATTTAAAAGCATGCAGCAGAGTAATGCAACTTTACCATTATTTTAATTTTGCAGGTATTCCGAAATGAGACATTAGATGCCACCCACTTGGCAGAGTTTCATCAGGTGGAGGGTGTGATTGCAGACAGAAATCTGAGCTTGGCTGACCTCATAGAGACTCTGCATGACTTCTTTGAGCGCCTCGGTTTCAAGCAGATTCAGTTCAAGCCGGCATACAATCCCTACACCGAGCCCAGCATGGAGATATTCTGCTATCATGAAGGTTAAATATTTGCTAATTTTCAATAAAACAAGGCCTTTATAAATAAATTTGTGATGGATAATTTAACTTTAAGTTAACTCCACCCAGGAGGCCCTGGGGAAGAAAGTAATTTCCCTGAGGGTCTATGTCATCTTTGAGGAGCTGCATGGAGGGTCTTTTAGAGAAAAGGAAAGAGTGAACCTGGTTTTGAAGAGATCCATGTTGCAGGAGGAGGAAACAGAGACAATGACAAATCATATCACTCCGACAAATAACTGTGCAAATGTTTCCCCACTGCACCGGTGCTGAAGGGATCAATGACGCTAGTTCCTAAGAGCATTCCGTAGGAACCATATTGGTAGAACATGGACAGCATTTCCACCTGACATCTGTACTCCACAGACTGCAATCCATTTGTTAAGGGTTTTTTCCACCTAGCTTCTAGCATTGTGTTGCAATACGGAGCGTCTGAACAGTGTTTTAAGTTGACATTAAAAAAATTGTAATAATACTTTCACTTACCTACTTATCTTTTAAAGAATTTTGGGTAAATTTATGACTTTATGTTAATAAAGTCCTTTTTAGGGGCTTTTACCAATGAATAGTAAAAAATATACATTAATACAGTACATATTTATTTTGCATAACTAAACTGCCTCAGTAACAATCTTTTGTATTTGTTAAGTGATAAGTTAAAGATGTCCACTAACTCGTTAAAATTATTTCCCTTAAGTATTCTGGGGCAATGGGGAATACATATCGTAGTTAGAACCAGAATTTTAGAAGCATTAGTTATAATTAAATTGGAAAGAGTACTTCTGCCTGATATAAATCCAAACTGGTGAGGTGATATTACAGGTTTTATTTATGTAATTAGTGTTATGTTTGCACATAGCTTGCAAGAACTAACTGCACAGTTATGTATATCCTCACGGCCCGGAAATGGAGCACTCACTCAGTACGTGCAAACACACTAATATATACGCATCTCGGCATGTCTACAATCGGGTGAACACCAATACATACGCAGGAGCTCGCGACATCACCGCCTGATATTGGTCACGTAGGCTTACAAGTACCTACAACCAATCAAATGGATAGTTGACAAAAACGTATCCTTATATGGGCATCGGCCAGGCACCTAAAAGAGAGGTGGAAGGGGCAAGCTTCCACCCGCCAGCAGACCCACGCTTCAGTTCACAGCGAGACGCGTAGAAAGCAACACTATGCTTTAGTTCCGAGTTAATATTTACCGCCAAATCGGTGTCGCCGTAATTGGACCGGCGTGCATACATTTTATAATGTGCCGCGTCCCTAGACTCAGTTATCACGTCCAGGCAATTCGGCCGACTACACTATCATGGATATGATTGCGTCATATCCCTGGGCCGCGGCCGTGCACCCGCCGCAGCCCACGAGGTTCCATCTGTGCCGCCCTTCGTCGTATTCCCGCCCTTCGCTCTGCCACCGCTCTGCCGCCCACGAGGTTAGCCGCCCTGGCCGCCTCAGGCCGCTTCTGTGCCGCCCTTCGTCGTATTCCCGCCATACCGCATCAGTTAGGCCGTGCTATGGCATCCGCCCATCGTAGCCGCCCTTCGTCCTGCACCCTGCCTAGGCACCTGCCTATGGCCCCTGCTCATCATTCACCGCTTCAGCCTAGTTTACACGTGAGCGAATAATATACCTTTGTCAATCAGAGCCCTTAGAGTCAATAGATTGCCTAGTAACTAGTTAGGCCTTAAAAAGCTATGTACCTTTTGTAGATCTGTTTGATAACCTGTATTACCTGTACAATAAACCCTCATATCAAGAGACTTGTTTTAATTGGGAAATTGACTATAATCCACACCCTGAAAGATTGGAGTTTCAAGCCCTACTGCCTGACTTGTGCGGTGATGACTATTTGTGTAACTCACCTATAGTATATTACATGGCCTAAACGCTAATGTAACATTAGTCTGTCCAGTATAAAGCTTTCAAAGGGTTTAGGTATTGAATACATATCGGTCTGTAATTACAAACATCACTTTTGTCACCATTTGTGAAAATTGAAGTTAAGTAACTGATTTTCCACTTTTTTTAATAGATTAAAGATTTTGGTTATTATTTGGTAAATATTGTGGGGATATTATACAGTCCTGCAGATTTGAAGCTATCCAGAGATTCAATTTTAGTTATTACATCAGACAGACTTTGGTACACCGTGAAATATCAAGAGTTTTGTACAGAGTTTGTTGCTAAATGAGTATTATTTGAGTCAGCTGAATAAACACCTTTGAAAAATTTTGCAAACAAGTTCAAAATTCCATCAGTATTATTGCAATGGGTTCCATTTAGGTGGATAATGCTGGGGAAATTAGAATCACCTTATTTAAGTGATTTGGAGTATTTCAAAAAATAACTAAAATTATTTATTATGGATCTCTGAATTTTATTTATATAGTTACAATAGCAGGTCATGGACATTTTTTACAAGAAGTCCTTAAATCTTTAAATTCATTATATTCAGAATTTTTTTCTTATACATATGTAATTTATATTTTTATGTTTAAGTTTTTTGGTTATTAGGAGATTTATAAGTTCCTCGGAGTATCTTTAGGGGTATGTGTTATGCTACGTATACACGAATTGCTGAACTGAACCTCAACTTATGGGAAAGAATCGAAGCAACCTCAAATGGCGCGAAACGCCGCTTGCAGTTGATTCGTTCCTTTCGCGTAATTTGTGGTACGGTTCGCGTTTGGGTTCACAAATGTATACGTACCCTTAAGCTTACACTTCATGGTTGGAATAAACATACTAATAGCCTTTTTGCCAAAACAGCTCAAATGACCAATCATATAAGTGAAGATAGTTACAAATTTTCTCATAATCAGCTTTGAAAATTTTTTGTTAAATGAAAGACAGTTTACAAGTGTAGATTAGATATAAAAACTTCCAGAGGAGGATAATAAGCATCAATGGCCACCAGTGGTTCACTACTTACTTCGATTACTAGTGACTCTAGGTTCGAAAAACATAAGTCTAGAGTGCGATTATTTATACTTTGTATAATATTTGCCTGATTCAGACCCAGGAATAATGTCATGTCTAGAATAATGCGCTCATAATCACTAACACTAAATTATTATCACTGTTCACCCAGTTCACATTTGGAAGATTATAATCACCAGCAAGAAGAAATGTTGCATTAGGATTCCTTTTTAATATATATGTTCCACTTCCTCAATGAGGCACCTGTAAACTTCATTATACAGCATGATAAATCAATGAAATATTTAACTAATTATTTATATTTTCTTCCAGGTTTGGGAAAGTGGATTGAAGTGGGAAATTCTGGAGTTTTCCGACCAGAGATGCTGCTGCCAATGGGTTTGCCCGAAGATGTCAACGTAATTGCCTGGGGGCTGTCGCTGGAGAGACCAACCATGATCAAATATGGTTACAACAATATCAGAGACCTCGTTGGACCCAAAGTCGACCTGCAGATGGTGGCTGACAGTCCAATGTGTAGGCTAGACAAACATTAACTTTTGCACTTTGTATTTATATATTGCCTTGTGATCTTTAATAAAAAGGAACAAATACAAATTTTGTATTTATTTATTTTTTTTGTCATTTACAAATACATACATATTTATTCATATATACGTCTAAAAAGGCTTTTACATTTAAATACATACATACATACATATTTATTTATATATACGCCTAAAAAGGCTTTTACATTTTATATTTTTAATATTCTTAACTCCTTAAATTATTAATAAGAATACTTACATAAATAATGTTCATCTCGATACTCAGCATCTCTTAAACACAAGGCGTCTACTTCCATAAAAGAGAAACATCAAAAAATTTTTTAAAAAATTGTGAAAACTAATTTTTATATATCATTATTGTTAGCAAAAATTTTGGTTCCATTAATGACATTACAAACATAGAGACATGTTATTCTCTAACAAAATTAACATAAAATGAGGCAAGTAACAAACACACTTACGTTTCCAGTAAATTTTTAATTCAAATGTTCATTCATGTTAGACAAAAACAGACATTCAAAATTCTTTGAATGTATGTATGAACGAAATAGATATAGGTTTATTATCCCGACCGTCGCTTTTTATTGCGGGCAGAATGCACCACTTCAACAATCACCAGGAACAGGATTACATGGAGATGAATGATGGACATGCCGAACGTCACAGCACTGCTGCCAGGGCCTCTTATCTATGTGAGGTGTAAGCGCTTTATTAGCAGCAGACACATACCTGGACGGATGACGAACCTCGTGCTGGCACTGTTGGTGGACGCGGTGGACTCTCTCGCTACAGCAGCTGGTCCAATTTCTTCACCACCTAGGATTCTTGCTGCAGAGTCTCCATCTTCTATCTTCGTTGAACGTCATAGCGGTGCTGCCAAGGTCTGGTATCTGTGAGAGGATAGTGTGTCAGCGCTTTATTAGCAGCAGACACATATCTGGACGGATGTCGAACCTCGTGCTGGCACTGTTGGTGGACGCGGTGGACTCTTTCGCTGCAGCAGCTGGTCCAGTTTCTTCACCACCTAGAATTCTTGCTGCAGAGACTCCATCTTCTATCTTCTTGTCACCTGTTCCTATACTTCATTTTATTTAACTTAAGGCGTCTTAACCGGCGGACGAGAATTCAAATTTCGTTAAAAGACGGTCTCGCGATCGGATGTTTTTTTAGAACGAGACAGAAATACCGAATTCATTCCACTGCGAGCTGCACATCCGCGCAGCTGACGAAAACTACAGCATGGTTCCGATGAAATAACAATTATTGTTGTTGAATTCTCGGTTGTAGCTTTCTTCCTAATAAGTAGTTACATACTGTTATGAAGCACGTTCACCCTAATACGCATTATAAATTAGGGCCACCCTAGAGCAATAGAAGCTTCTCCCCACCCCCGCACAAAATATATACGCGAACAACATCCGGCCTCGGCCTTGTACGCACCGTGTCCTGCCGCCCGTCAGAATCAAGCCTCGTCCGAGCACGCCGCTAGCACAACCGCGACCTTACCGGAGTCGCGAACCCACGCGATCAACCCGCGTCATAATTAAACTCTATTGTTGTGTAACGATATACTGCCGTACCATTTTAATCATGAACCAGTTCCGCTATATTCGGCTCCTTGGAGTTATATTACCACTAAAATCGCGTGTGCACCAATACTTCGTCTGCCTTGAACAACCAGGCTACAACCTACAGTATGATTTGGCGTATCCGTAAGCAACTTCAATCAATCCCCATTATACTTGTGTTCAATTCGTAAATTCAAATATGTAGTACCAATTCACCCTGTTGAGAGAGAGAGAATTCGATACTGTGTTCTTTATAGTTAGGATGTACCCCCCGTGTAATACTACTGTAATAAACCTATTGTTCTTCCACTTTTGGTTTGTGATATTGAAATGACCCTTCCCCATGTACCGACCGTTGAGGGCGGCGAAGCGAGCAAAGAGTTCCCCACGCCCTGGTGGACAAAGAATCTCACCTCTACCTACCACTGAGCTATTCCAACCGATCGCCCCCCTGGTTCGACTCCAGCGGGCCCTTGCCAATCTGGTGCCCTGTTATGATGGGGCCTTTATCACCACCTCTAACTTCAACACTGGCGCAACGTGGGTTTCTTTCGTTTTCTTCCCACTCCTCAGGAGGTCAAATGGTAGTCATTTTTTTTCACTCCTCTATCTCATACCTTGTATATTAATTACCAATGAATATCATGTCTTTTTTCTCCCAATTAACTATAGCCTTTTAACAAACCGTCGCGCTAAATTAAAAACCGTGTTACAATAAAAAGTGTTCAGCGTTAAATTCCAACATCTACGAATTGCCACTCGACAACAATTCTCGTACCGGTATTTTCTCACAAGGTGCGCAAAACGGCGTCTCCCTTTTTTCGGACATTTTAACAATCACATAGTGATCATAAACCAAAAAGGTTTCTTTCCAAATACAATTACTAGTGGGAACGAACTACAAATAACGATATTTCAACAATTCAAATCATGTATATGAAACATAAATAAATTTCCTGATTGCGAAAGTGATTTTCTTTTAATTGCGGCCGTGCAAGTAGTGTATGTGAAAAACGACACTAACACAGCCGACATGGAAACAAACAGGAAATAAAAAGCATTATGTCATTTGACAATCCTTCATTTTTATGTGATGAAGGTTAGTCGAGCTTTTTTAAGAAAAGCTGACCAACTCCTCACATATTACTAGGATTCGCGTTGACGTAGAATCCCCGACATTCGACAATTTCTTTGCCTAAAACCAAGTTTTGTCAAAGTGAAGGGAAGTTTGCGTGTAAATACCAGAAAAGCTGGTTCTGCTTAAGAGGAAACCCGGGCGCTGAGAAATTTGAACAATAGGTATTTTAAAAATCACTTGTTATTTCACTCTGCTCAGCGAGCGCGCTATCGATGTGTAGGTACCCACCCAACTAAGAGTGTGTGCATGTTACGCTCGTCTTCCCGCCCCGCATCTCCCGTCTTCCGTCCTTCGTCATGTAGGTATATCTGGTGTTTGTGGTTATTTTTCCGACTTATTTCTCCTTTTGTCTCGGCATATAATGTTTTTGTTTACTGGGCACTTACTGGGTCTTACTAAAATCTCTAAATAGTATCGAACAAAGTATCAGCGTCTGTCTGTTTGTGTGCTTAGTTTTTGTTTTCTTCTAAACTACGAAATGGATTTTGATAGGATTTTCACTATCATTTAAAGATTTTCTTCCGAAAGGTTTACACACGTAATTTATAAATATGTATTATATTTATAAAAAGTAGAGGAAAGTCATTGTGTAATCAAGTGATTTAAAATATATTTTCGGGCGCTTAAATTGCTAACGCTGGCTAAACCTTGGGAGATACATTAAAATAATGTACTACTAATTAATTGTATTGCTCTTACTTACTTGACCGGTCAGTGGCTGAGTGGGCATCGCGTTTAGGTCCCATCCGGGCGTCCCATGTTCGATTCCTCGGCTGGCTAAGTTCTCCATCACAACACAAGCAATACCTTCCGCTTATTGTGGTGGTAGTAGGAGTTTTTCAAATGTTAGGTTATTCGTAACCAGGGAATGATTGTCTTTCTTTTAAAAATTAAAAAAAAATCTTACTACCCATATAGGTACACCTACTAAAATATGTAGGTGCGTACATTTGAACTGCCTCCGTGGTTGAAGGGTAAGGCTCTTGGCTACGAATCCGCAGGTCGCGGCGTGCGCAAGTAAATTTTATTAAATTATTTTGTGTCGTTTTGCTAAATTAATCAATTAAAAATAATATAAAATACTTGTTTGGACAGATAGTTATCTTTTTTGTTTATCAAAACTTAAACCATTCAAGTTGTTTGAGACGGGGAAAAGTAGTAAAATAAAATATTTATTTTTTATTTTAGTAAAATTCCTGAAATCAACAGGTTTTAATTCCCTTGCGATGTTTATTTGGCCAAAATGACCAATTTTCACCACATAAACATCGCAAGTGACCAATTTTCGATATAATATTGCAATTTTTTGTTCACTATTTTGTTTTACGAATCTTATTATTGTGTTTTGTTAATAGAGCCAACGCCAATGCCATTCGTTGAAATTTTGAAAATGACATGAAAGCCATAACACCCTTGCCAATCACCACACTGCAAATCGGATGGTGTGGAGGAAACCTCCATTTTTTTCCACTCTACCTCCAGACATGTCGGGGTTCTGAAAATCGGATCATGAGTAAAAATGAACTAGTATTTAAATATATATATATATATATATATATATATATATTTTTTTTTATATTAACTCCACACAGGAGGCCCTGAAGAAAATAATTTCCCTCAGGGCCTATGTCATCTTTGGGGATGCTGTGTAGAGGTTCTTTTTGTGGAGAGGAAGGAGTGAACATGGGTCTTGAAGAGTCCCATGTTGTAGGAGGGAGGAAACACAGAGGCCGGCAGTTCGTTCCACAGCCGAGCTGTTGAACTTAAGAACGAATCGTAGAAGCGACCCGTTCTCATGTGACAAGTGTCAACCGTGTACAAATGTTGGGCACGCGTTTGGCGTGTATCCCGACTACGCACCGGTGCCGAAGGGATCAATGACGCTAGTTCCTCAGAGCATCTTCCATTGTAATACCGATAGAACAAGGACAGCATACCTACCTGACGCCTGTGCTCTAAAGATTGCAGTCCGTTTGTTAAGATTGGGGAATCTATCAAACGGACCGCCCGTTTTTGCACAGAGTCAAGGGTTTTTTTCAGGTATTTAGGGGCTCCGGACCAGAGATGGCTGCCAAATTCGACAGTAGGGCGCACTTGCGATTTGTATAGGGTCAGCAGTTGTGTACTATTAAAGTATCTGCGGGCCCTGTACAGTACGCCCAGCTTCTGAGAGGCCAGCTTTACTCTGGCTTCGATGGAGCCCCCATACCTGAGCTGGTCACTTATGGTTACACCAAGCATAAGCCAATATCCATGTAACTCGAAAATAATAGAAAATGTCATGACTAAACGGCGCAACTTTTCCTACCGTGTTTTGTTATAACAGATCACCACGCAAATGGCATCTTTTTAAAAATATATATTAAAAAAAAAATTCTTTATTCATTGTAAGTTGAGGATTTTTTTACTTTCATGCTAGGTGTTGAAATGATAACAACAATATAAGACTAGTGCTGCCATCTATGTATTTAATATGTAAACTTATATGAAATAAATGTAAGTCTATTCTCCATCTTTGATCAAACAGCGTTTCATTACAGGTTATGGGCCGTTCGCTTATAAATCTTCGCGATTTTGTTGTTTTTTTTGTTTGACCAGTATAAAAACACGATTACAAAACGCGATTGAACTGTGTCGTGACGGATTGTTATAATAAAAGTGTACAACTTTAGTATATCGCAGTTTAAAAATGTCGGCGAACTATCTTGTCAACGTACCCAAGCTAACGGGACGTGATAATTACGACATATGGTGTTTTGCGGCACAGAATTTTTTAATCCTCGAAGGTATGAAGCATTGTGTGCAGCCAGAAGTCGGGATTGAAATAAAACCTGCAGATGATGCAAAAACCAAAGCAAAATTGATTATGACAATCGACTCGTCTTTATATGTTCACGTAAAAGATGCTACATCCAGTAAAGAGTTATGGGATAAATTAAAAAAATTATTCGACGACAACGGATTTTCACGGAGAATAAGTTTGCTGAGAAATTTAATTTCGATTCGCCGAGAGAATTGCAGTTCGATGACGTCTTATGTGACGCAGATTATCGATACAGCACAGAAGCTTTCAGGAACGGGATTCGAAATTAATGACACATGGACAGCATCATTGCTACTCGCTGGTTTGCCAGATCGTTTCTCGCCGATGGTTATGGCATTAGAACATTCAGGAATTCCTATAACGACAGACTCCATAAAAACAAAATTGTTAGATATGGATTCAGCAAGTCATGACGGGAGTGAAGTTAGCGGAGCTTTAGCAATTCGTTCAACTTCAAAGTACAAAGGAAAAAATAATACGAATATGTCTATGGCCAGCAAAAGTTATGTTGGCAGCAATGGCAGCACTGGCTTGTCAAAGTCAAACGTCAACAAGAATATAAAGTGCTACAGATGTAAACAAATCGGGCATTACAAGAACCAGTGTACAAATACAGAAAATAACTTGTCAAATCAGATAAATAAGGATCGAATGCAGTCTAATGCGTTTAGCGCAGTGTTCCTGAGTGGAAACTTTAACAAAGACGATTGGTATATCGACTCGGGCGCGAGTGTACATCTGACAGCAAATGAAAGTTGGATTATAAATGCGCAGTATGAACAAGAAAAAATAATTGTTGTCGCAAACAGTGAAAAGGTGTCAGTATTGTGTTCTGGCGATGTAAAAATCATGACTAAAACAGATAATCATGAGTATGACATCATGGTGAAAAACGTATATTGTGTACCAAGTCTAACAACGAATTTATTATCTGTTAGCCAACTGATTATGAAAGGCAACCGTGTATCTTTCACTGGAAATGGTTGTTCAGTTTATAATAAAAATAACGAGTTGGTTGCTACCGCAGTGTTGGTCAATGGAGTATATAAAGTGAATTTGCTAAAACAAGACTGTTTAGCAGCATCAGTTGTGTCAGGAATGACTTGGCATCGAAGGTTAGGACACATAAACAAAGATTATTTGAATCAGATGGAAAAAGCTGTGCATGGTATATCACTTGATAAAAAAGTTGACATAAGCAAATCTTCATGCACAACATGTTGTGAAGGCAAACAATGCCGGTTACCTTTTAAGAGCAGTGGCCAACGAAGCAGTAATCTCCTAGATATTGTGCACACAGACATATGTGGGCCTATGGAGAATGTGTCTATGGGCGGCTCGAGATACTTCTTGTTATTTGTTGATGATCATAGTAGGATGACATTTGTTTATTTCTTAAAACACAAAAATCAGGCTTTGAAGTATTTCAAGATTTTTAAAGCTCAGGTGGAAAATCAAACAAAAAAAACAATCAAAGTATTAAGGAGTGACAACGGACTGGAGTATTGCAATAAAGAATTTGATGATTTCCTGAATAGTGCCGGTGTGATTCATCAGAAAAGCAACCCTTACACCCCACAACAGAATGGATTGTGTGAACGATTTAATCGCACAATAGTTGAAAAAGCAAGATGTCTACTTTTTGATGCAAACTTAGGCAAAGAGTTCTGGGGTGAGGCCACCAATACGGCAGTGTACCTGCAGAATCGGATTGTGGCAGCGGCATTGGAAAATAAAACTCCATATGAGTTGTGGACTGGCTCCAAACCGGATATAAGTCATATCAGAGTTTTCGGTAGCACTGTGATGGTCCATGTAGCTAAAGAAAAGCGAAAGAAGTGGGATAAGAAAACAACCAAATGTATTCTCATAGGATATCCAGATAATATAAAAGGATATAGGGTCTTCAATCCAGAAACAAGGAATGTAACGACTAGTAGAGATGTGATAATCATTGAGAAGGAATCAAAATCTGAAAATTTAATGGAAGTGCAAGGTCAGAATATTGATTTAGTGGGGGATAGTAAGGAACTTGATGATACAGAACAATGTGGTCAGAATGTTGATTCAGTGGGGGATAGTAAGGAACTTGATGATACAGAACAATGTGAAATTGAACCTGTGCCTAGTCAAGAACACTCAAGTTTCATGGACAGTTTTATAGATAATGATGAAACATATGTTCCCAGTGATTATGAAGATGCAGACAGTGAGAAAGACAGCCCGCAGTGCCAACCTAACCGGGAGAGGAAGATTCCAGAGAGGTATGGGTTATCAAATCTGTGCGTTGACAGTGAAACATATGATAATGCGGCTGGTTTGTCTCTGCATGACGCTTTAAATGGACCAGAAAAAGAACAGTGGGAGTTGGCTATAACAGAAGAGTTGCAGTGTTTCAAAGACAATGATGCGTGGGAGTTAAGTGATGCTCCAAAAGATGGAAGAGTTGTACAGTGCAAGTGGGTGCTTCGTAAAAAGTATGATAGTGAAAATAAAGTCCGCTTTCGTGCACGTTTAGTGGCAAAAGGTTTTTCACAAGTTGAAGGTGTGGACTTTACAGAAACATTTTCTCCTGTAGTGAGACATACTACATTAAGATTACTTTTTGCATTGTCAGTACAACTAAATTTGAAAACAACACATCTTGATGTAACAACGGCTTTCTTGAATGGTACACTTGAGGAAACTGTTTACATGCAAATACCAAAAGGTTTTTCTGAAAAAACACAAAATGGTCAAGTACTTAAATTAAAAAAGGCCATTTACGGGCTTAAACAATCCTCAAGAGCTTGGTATAAAAAAGTAGATGAATGTTTGTTAAGCATAGGTTATATTAGATCTAAAATAGAACCATGTATGTATACAAAAACGAAAGATCAGTTTAAAACTATTGTCGCATTGTTTGTAGATGATTTTTTTGTTTTTTCAAATGATACTAATGAAACTAAGCATTTAAAGGATGTCTTAACAAGTCATTTCAAAATAAAAGATTTAGGAGAAATAAAGAAATGTCTGGGTGTTAACATAACTGTTAACAAATCTAAGCAAACAATAATATTAAGTCAGAAAGATTATATTGATCAGCTGTTGCATAAGTTTAATATGAGCCAAAGTAAACCTGCACAGACTCCAATGGAAACAAAGTTAAATGTGTCAAAAAATGAACATTGTGTTGGTAATTTTCCATATCAACAAATAATTGGATGTCTTATGTATTTAGCGGTTCTAACCAGACCGGACATTGCATATACGGTTGGTTTTTTAAGCCAATTTAATAATTGTTATTCCAAAGAACATTGTTCTTATGTAAAAAGGTTATTGAGATACCTAAAATGTACTAAAGATTATGGTTTAAAGTATTCCGCTAGTGGAAGCTCAATATTAAAAGGGTTTGTAGATGCTGATTGGGGCGGAAACATTATAGATAGGAGGTCATACACTGGAATTTGTTTTACTTTATCTGGTTGTGTTATATCTTGGGAAACAAAAAAACAGAATACTGTTGCACTATCTAGTAGTGAGGCTGAATATATGGCCATCACCGAAGCCTGCAAAGAAGCAAGTTATTTGAGAAATTTACAATATGAAATAACTCAAAAAATGTATACTATTGATATTTTCAATGACAATCAGAGTGCGCAAAAGTTAACAGCAAATCCAGTTTTTCATAAGCGCACCAAACATATTGATATTAAATATCATTTTTGTAGAGAATGTGTAGCAAATAATATTGTAAATGTTAAGTATTTGCCAACAGCTGAAATGCCTGCTGATTTGTTTACCAAAAGTTTGGGTTCCACAAAACATTATAAATTTTTGGATAAACTAGGTGTGCAAATTGTTTAATTTAATTGTATTTATATTGTTAGTTATAGTGGGGGTGTTGAAATGATAACAACAATATAAGACTAGTGCTGCCATCTATGTATTTAATATGTAAACTTATATGAAATAAATGTAAGTCTATTCTCCATCTTTGATCAAACAGCGTTTCATTACACTAGGTACATGTCCGTGTTACGACCAAATTCTGTATCGGGTTGCTACAGGGTTTTGTTATAATACTCGTCCAAATAAGTCGCGTCTCAACTTGAGCGCGCACATACAATAGTCAGGTGGCTTCTTGCTGCTAACTCATCTTCAGTCGCGTCGCGACTTGAGCGTGCGTTTAGACTGGTCTCCCGATCCGGCCTGCCACGCAACTGGCGGACCGATGCATATATCGCCAAGACCCGGACAATCCTCACCCCCATGAACCCGGGCACCCCTGCTCAAGTCACCAAACGTAGCGAACCACTTGGGGTGACCTATGACAGAGGTTATCCAATAAATGGTTCCCGGGGCGGCGGTACCCATAACCACCTCCCAAATTGAAAATTATTATAGTACTTGACGTATACAAATTGAATTTGGTCCAATTTTAGTAAGATCGGCAAGTATGGTATACTCGAAATAAGTCACTAAACCAAAAAAAAACTAATAAAATATATCAATAACTCGGGAAAAGACAACACTAGTGCACCGACACAATTCGATATACTACGCTACATCACTTTGCTGTATATTTATTTGTCGAAATAGAAGTTAAATAAATAAAATAACAATATACATTATAGGTTATTGAAGAATTATAATATTATGCTAGTTACCCAAAAGTTATTTTTAAAAAAATTATCCATTTGAGTGTTTTGTATCCATATTGGCAATACGGAACGAAATCACCTCGGAGTCGGTCTGGCCGTAACGGATGTTTTTTTTACAGATATTATTTTACGTAAACATATGAAATTAAAGTAAGAATATCGGAATACTTCACCAAACAAACACAAAAGTGACCAAACGGAAAAAAATAATAAAAAACATCGATTATTTGGGACAATACAACACTAGAATATCGAATATCGATTTATGACTACGTGACATCACTTCGCACAAATACATACGTATTTATCTAAACCATGTCCCCCCGACCCTTACCTCCAGAATACTGAGCGAAAGGGACACATGCAGCTCGCTCTACTAATACCTAAATGAAATCTTCAAAATCGAGGTTTTGTATTCCCCATTTTTCTCCTCCAAAAGTTAACCGATTTTCATTTTTTTTTACCAACTACATAAGAAGAAACTATTCTATGTCAGACCGTTTTATTTTTTTTTCAAAATATATTGTCTAGTTTGTAGACTGAACGTCTTTTGACTGCGTTTAAATCAGGCAATTTTATTGATTTTTGGAAGGTCATAACTTCTATAAGAAGTAATTTATCAAAAAAAAACAAAACGTACCGACACGCAAGTCGCCGATATCTATTTTATGTTAAAAAAATATTTGCTCTAGGGTTAAAATCCAGAAAGATAAATGGGGACTACGTTTGTATGGAAAAATCAACGCCCGGTAACATCTTAAACTCAGACTATAAAAGTCACGTATCACAACAACCCCCCAAAAAAATGTTGAAAAGCTAACAATACTCCCTCGAAATCTGTATTTCGGAACGCAATAAATAGTCAAAATATTTTTCAAATTAAGACATCGAAGTTTCTTTTTCAAGTTTTTGAAGTTTTTAGTTTCTTTCAAAAAACAAAACGTTCCTCTCAAGTCTCTTTTTACTAAAATTACGGGGAAACCCCTTGCCATTTTTTTTACACATTAGGACTTTGAAGTTTTTTTGAAGTTTTCAAGTTTCTTTCAAAAAATAATAACAAAACGTACTCCAAAATTTTTTTTTACTAAAATTACAGAGAAACCCCTGGTCATTTTTTTTCAAATTGAAAACATTGAAGTTTTGTCGAGTTTTTTTTTCAAGTTTTCTTTCAATAAACAAAACTCCATACAAATTCTTCACTCATCGTCACAAACATATCCCTGGTAAAAAATCAGCTACCAATACTTGGACAATTTGTAATTTTTCTTCTCTTATATTCTAACTTGACTATCCACAAAAATGAATCCTCAAAGCAACAACCTAGGCATAATAGCCAACATCTGCTCTCAAAATACACAAAGCCTAGAGAAAGAATTAAGAGACAGGAATATATCTCCCAGAAACAAGAACAAAAACGTTCTGATTAAGTACGCAGCGTATTACAACAGGAAATATATAAGGAGGCTGCAATTTCAACCCTGCAGTATAACAATCTCTGACACAAGCATACCTACTTGCGCAGAAATTAAACCACCTTCACTAGGTTACCACCCCCCCATAACAAACAAACTTACGGCTCTACCCTTGTCCCACGAGATTTGGCCCTTTGTGCAGACAACAGCATGTCTTAACGCGTTCGTTTCATATAAAAACTCGCATTTCGACCTCTGCAAGGTAACCCTCACATCTTTTTTTCCAAAAACACAGAAGTTTCAACTGTAGTTTAAATCATTTTTCACCCATACTTATACTACTATGATTCCCTTTGTATAAACCCCTTGTTATTTTTGTCCCTTGTCGCACCTCACAGTGTAATGTATTAAATTGTACTCATACTTAGTACGTATCTTCTCTGGAACTGATCATTCTAGTCAAGAGACTTTTCTGCCTCCCAAACAATGATGCTCCCGGAGTCGCGTCCCTGGTCATTCATTGTTAGTCTTACCACTCTGACACTTTAGACACTAAATACATAACTATTTTTTGTCATAACTGCCACGAAAAGTCACGAACAACATTGTTTTGTAAATTTTTTTTTTCTCTTCTCTCATTGTTCTTTGCTCATGTTCTTTGCAATTGTTCTTCACATTTGTTCTAATGGGTACCATCGTACATAAAACAATGGACCTTTGCAACATACACCCAATTGAGGTGAATGTTCTACCCCAGTAATTTGTAATCATAATGCGTGAACAAATTCCAGTTCGGTATCGTCATTTGATTCAAGTTACACAGGTGTAACAAGTAAAAGTTACAATTACCTTTGTTCAAAGTTTTTTTTCAGTTTTCATAAAAATTGAATGGCGCTCAACAATCCCATTTGCTCTAATTTGTTTTTTTTTCAGAATTTGATATTGACACGTCAATTCTGAAAAAGGTTGTTGTAAAGGAAAACAAGCTCCGATTTGTCCTCCTCATCAATAACAATGTATCATACATAACACCTTTCGGTCACATTGAGTTTGTCATATTGTTGTACCTACTTTATTTTGACATGAATAGCATTAATTCGCCTTGTCAAATACACCAAGCCAGGTCACTTATATTAAGTCATCCTGTGTCCCTAGGTGCCCTTTTGTATAAAATTTGTAACATGTAAAGTTCACAACATTTGTGTTTGTGGCAATTTTGGCAACACCAAGTGTGTTTCCTAACACATTTTGTTTGGTCATTTTAAGAAGGTAAAACCCAATCAGGTCTTAAATAAACCACTACAAACTTTTTTTGTAAGCAAAGAGTTAGTAAAACCAAGTAGGTCTCTTTTGATATATTAGTGTCTTGTATAAGACATCCTTGTAGGCATATGTCTTGTATTATTGCCAACATAACGCATAAACCCAACCAAAGGTTATGCCATCGTCATTTTGTCATTTTGATAATACCAATAGCCACAACTTAATCGTTAATGACATTGTGTATGTACCTTTTTTTCCGGTTTTGAAATGGGTACTTTTTTTTAAATATTGAACGTAGATATGATGTTTTCATGATACATGAGAATGTTAAAATATCCACCATGAGACGAGGGATCGTTATAAAATCTAACACTATACATGAGAATGTTAAAATATCTACCATGATACGAGAAACTCGTTATAATTACTTTTTTCACTGGCTAACATACGCTGTGGCCAAAGAGATAATTTGTTCCATTAAATTGTTATAAATATCTACTGTCGTACCGTCTTTTCAATACTAGGTCCTTTCGTAAATCGTTCAATTTTACATGAGACGTGGAGACGTCATAATACTTACCACGATTCGTGCGAACGATACAATATCTTGTTGTTTTCTTTAAATAAGTTGCCACTATGTACTTGTTCTACCGGACGTAGATCATTTTACCCTGACTTGTCGCCCTTAATCGGGATCTTTTTGTTAAACTCATCACACTGAAGGAAATTTCCTTCACTGTAAGTGAGATTTTTTCGTTCTGCTCAAAAAAACATGAAGCTGTGCATTCAGCAATTTTTCGGTTATTGATACCTGTGGACTTCTTGTCAGCGTACCCAAGAATCATCCACTATCCATTGAACATGGACTAGCCATCAGCTTCACTTTTGGTTAAGAGGTATCGTGTCGTGGGAGGTCAAACGGGACATTGATACAAAAACACCTAACTCGTTGTCTGGGAGACGAATAAGAAAACTCCCAGGTTTGTGAAATTTGAGCAAGGGTCCGTCATGTTCTCACAAACTGTAGAAGATTAAAAAACGACCCCTAATCTTTCATCAAATACACGTGAAAGATTAGATTGTTATTACTGTGTATTCTCCCTCACCTTTTCATCAAATTCGTGTATATTTGTAAAGAGTTAGGATATTTGCTGGTTGATATATTTCGTCCTCTCATAGAGATCGAATTGGGAATTAGCTCAGTCACCATCAATTTTCGCTACTCAACCCTCCATCCTTCACCCTTTCATCAAATTCATGTATATTTGTAAAGAGTTAGGAAATCTGCTGGTTGACCATATTTCGTCCTCACATAGAGATCGAATTGGGAATCAGCCCAATCACCAACAGACCTTCTCGCTCAACTCCATGAATGTCTTCATCCCTCATTATCCTTGAGGTTAAGTTCATGAATCTAGAAAGTGTACCCTACGCACATAGCGTATCGTCTGTCTGTAAGACAATCTTTATCCATGAAATTTACTTCAAAATAATCTCTCCTTTTCACCCCATTCCAAGGTAATCAAAACACATATCTTGTAATTTTGAAAGTCGTAAGTTGCTATCGCTCAAGCGCTAACACCGGCCATTGAAGGCCAACTTCTTTCAGAAACTTGGTGTTACTACTGTACAACCACCTACCTTGAATTTGCTTTTGATACAACAGTATTAAATAGTGTAACGTCAAAGAATTGTGCAAGTTTGGATTGCCAGGGTAGTGCCTGATTATTGTTTTGTAGAGGGTTTTTTCGGGTGGCTGCCCTGCGATCGGTTGGACGAGCGGGCAAAAATAACGCGGGTAGGTAGATTGGGGAACAATACGGGGGACGACGATTCCGCGGTGCGCGTGGTTTTTGGCGAGAAAGAAGTGATATTGAAAATAATGAAAAAGATCGCGCGGATACCTTGAACTTATCCTTCGGAGACTTTCCGTTTAAATTTACAAAACATAAAACCAACGTTTCGAATCCTGTGTGAGATCGGCCTGTGCTGCTCGAGTGTTGTGGCTTGAAGAGATGAAAATATACAATCGGTTGTTTGAAAATAAAAATGGTTTTATTTGTGAGTGGTTTTAAGGGGTAATTCCTTGGAGACTGCACTGGATTGCCAAGCATGCTGTCGAGGTGACGCAAAGATGAAGCATTATTGTCCCATTAAATGTTTAATGGATGCTGATTGATTGAGGATGGCCTCGCGCACTCTTTCGCACTCCATCCCACGAATCTCTACCCGGCGCAATCTGCTCACCGCTGGCGGACTCTCAAAACACCTTCAGACGTGACAACATGATCAAGGTTCTTCAATGCTTTTTTACACATTATGCCTTCTTGCTTTAGCCCCATCATAGCCCTGGTGATTGACAAGGGTCCATGCTCATCAGACGTGACAATAGGTAAACTCACGCCAGTCGTGATACTTTTTGTCTTCCCAATCTCGGGATACTCATAGTGTAGTCAGTATATCAATTCTCTCTCTTCTCTCTAACCAACTACGTTTTTTCTTTCGTCTCTTCTCTTGAACACAAATTGTTTCTCTCCAAACGTTTTGCATCATTGGTCTACCAGGCAGGTAAACTTCAAGAATTTTGGCTCTAATAATAACCTGTCCCTGGACTAAAAAGAAGACCAGCAGCCCGCCACACCACCTGCAAGCTGAGCTTCACTTCATTGCCGCCTTCACTACCGTCAGTCACATCTCTCCAATCTCTGCGTACCAAAAACACCCGACCGCACCCAAATTAGGTGTGAGTCGTGCGTGCAGTTGCAAATCAAGTTGTCTCACCATACAAACAATATTCTAAAAAACCAACCTCCGAGCATGTTAGCTCATGGTTAGTTCATGTTCCTGCCAAACCACTTGTCGTTGTGCAAATCAACCAATTGCCGTTATGCAAATCAACCACTTGCCATTGTGCAAATCAACCACTTGCCGTTTTGCAAATAAACCACTTGCCGTTGTGCAAATCAACCACTTGCCGTTGTGCAAATCAACCACTTGCCGTTTTGCAAATCAACCACTTGCCGATGTGCAAACTCACCATAATAGCCATTGTGCGCTTAAACCACCAATCAACTTACTGGTATCACTCCATGTTATTACCAGCTTCATTTCACCTTAACAACCATTGCCCCACCACATCAGCATAATGGAATTCATGCTGGTACGACAACAGAACCCGGATACTTCTTGACCTCCGTAATAACTTCTCTCAACCACAACCAAGAAGCACGGTTCAATTTCTAAGGCCCTAGTGAATACTTGAGTGCAATCTCAAATGGGTCAAGTTACAGTGAAAGTGTAAACTTCGTAACTTCAGTGAAATTACGTCCACTTGGTACTCTACGAAAACACTGCGCTCTTCAAACTTAGCTTACAGACCAATGAAATTTTAGAGTCCTTTTTTTTCCATTGCATAACTTTGTATGTTGTCTTTTCACCATTGCATAAACTCAGTGGCGGCTCGTGACTTTTGGGTGTACTAGAGTGTTAATATTTAAATAAATGGCATTTCTGATGTTGTTATAGCTGAAAACAATTTTTTATTTTTTTTCGAAAATCGATTTTTTGTATGAAAATTTTCAGGAAATTTCAGTATAGCCGTGCGCCGCACGGGATTCCTGAAAATCTTCATACAAAAAATCAATTTTTCAAAAAATAAATAAAAAATCGTTTTCAGCTACAACAACATCAATAATGCCATTTTTTGTAATATTAGCACTCTAGAAATCAAAAGTCACGAGCCGCCACTGCATAAACTTGTATGTTGTCTTTTTTTCCATTGCATAACCTTGTATGTTGTCTTTTCACCATTGCATAAACTTGTATGTTGTCTTTTTTTCCATTGCATAACCTTGTATGTTGTCTTTACCCCATTGCATAACCTTGTATGTTGTCTTCACCATTGCATAACCTTGTATGTTGTCTTTTCACCATTGCATAACCATGTATTTTTTCGTATCAACACTGCAATTTACTCTCTAATTCTCTCACAACAAGGTGAAGAGGATTTTTCTGCGCCTATTGCTTCATTACCACGTCGCCTTTTACTGGCGGAGGGGGAATGTGTTATGAAGCACGTTCACCCTAATACGCATTATAAATTAGGGCCACCCTAGAGCAATAGAAGCTTCTCCCCACCCCGCACAAAATATATACGTGAACACATGGTCAAGCGCGAGTCAGTTGAGTCGAGTCAGTCAGTCAGTTGAGTGTTGTCAAAAAAGTGACAGCGTGAAGAAAGCAGTTAGTCGAGTATTATGAACCTGACACAAAACCTCGACTTAGAGTCGCTACTGGATGACCTCCGCACCAAAAACCCACCTCTGGCAGTCATTCAAGCTTTCATTACCACTCTCCCACCAGCCACCACAGCCACAACCTTGCTTTCGACCACCACACCATCACCCAGGCTCCCGACTACTAACTACACTCCTCGGCTCCTGTCTCCAATAATGTCGCCCGGAAAGGCCCCCGCCCCGCCGCAAAGCAAGCTTCACCGATACCAACCCATAACAGCTTCACCATCCTGACCACCCCGGACTCCGACCCAACTGAAACCATCATCACCGACGTACCCGCTACCGCTGGCCCCTTCACCACCCCCACCGCACACTCTCACCGCACGGCAAAAATCCCGCCCATTCTAATAAAATCGGAAATAAACTGGAACGCCCTCCGTACAAAACTGATGGCGGCGGGGGTAAACATCGCCCACGCCAAGGTCATCCCCCACGGCATCGCACTCACCACCTCCAACTCTTCCAGTTTCCGTCTTGCTACAAAGATGCTTGATGAGTAGCTGACCCCCTTCCACACTTTCGAGTTGTCCGAAGACAAAACGACAAAGGCAGTTCTCCGTGGCATCCCTACATCAATCACCACCGAAGAAATCAGAGAGGAGCTGGAAACCCTACACCTCCCGGTGATTTCAGTTACAAGAATGCGAGCTGGACCCGACCGCACCGACGTACCAATGGTGCTCGTCCAGCTCACCCACGGAGAAACAGGGAGGCAGATTTTCCAACTTACCTCCATATTCCACCTTATCATAAAGGTGGAATTCCTCGATCAGAAATCTGCCCCCTCCCAATGCCACCGATGCCAGTTCTTCGGACACTCCTCGAAGGGCTGCCACCTCCCCCCCCCGCTGCGTCAAATGCGCGGGGCCTCACTTCACCGCTGAATGCCTGAAGCAGAGGGAAGACGGCCCTGGCAAATGCGCCAACTGCTCCGGACCCCACACCGCCAACTACTCTCTCTGCCCAAAACGACCAGCACCAACATCAACGAAACTCACCTCACCCCCGCTCACACACCAAAAATCGCAAACTACACGATGTACCGGAATGACCGCACACACTCTCGCGGAGGCGGCACCGCCATCTACGTGAGAACTAAACTCGCACACTTACACAACCCCACACCCACATTAACAACTCTCGAATGCACCGCCATAACCATATACACGAAACACTCCGGCCCGCTGAGACTTAGCTCGATTTACAACCCCCCCCAGCAGCGGCTACGGGAGTCGGATCTCGAGCTACTTCTTGGCGGCGACGTACCTACTATCCTAGCGGGAGACTTTAACGCAAAGCACCCCGCCTGGAATAGTAGAGTCACCAACCCCAACGGCCTCTTTTTACACAAATTTCTCGATACCCATCCAGACACCATAGCCGTCACCCCCGTGGACCCCACCCATTTCTCCGACCTAGGCTACACCTCCGACATACTCGACATAGCTCTATTCTACAAATCATCCTGGAATTACTGTATTGAATCCATCACCGACCTCAGCTCTGACCACAACCCCGTGTTGTTAACCCTCCAACGCTTCGCCCCCACGCCACCACCTACAATGAAAACCAAAACTGATTGGACATACTTTTCGCACAGAGTCGGCGAAAAAACCCAAATAAATTCATCCATCCAAAACACCGCGGACCTGGACCTCGCGGTTGACGAACTCATCGAAACCATCTCCTCAGCAATATCCGAAGCCTCAAAATCTCACCTCATGAAAAGCCCCCCCCCCCACTCCAAGATTCTCTCCCCTCTCCAATAAAATCACTCATCCAAACAAAAAACTCCCTTCGTCGCCAATGGCACAAATATCAAAACCCCAGAATCAAAAGAAAAAAAAAAATCAAAATATCCAAAATGGACTTATACACACAAACACAACATTTAAACAAACGTCACAAGTACACGAACATTATACTAGGCAACATAACAAATTGTACACACATACTGTAAGAACTGAAAGTGGCAAAAGAGGCATTGGCCACGAGGGTGTACAAATATACAATCTCCTTCCAGATAAACTTAAAACTGAGAGTATAAATGTATTTAAAAAAAAACTTCTTAATCTTAAGTTATTAGAATAATAATTAGAAAACTATTTATTTAATGTTACATATTTAAGTTAAGAAAGCGAAATGTAAATTTCTTTTAACTTAATAAATAAAAAAATAAATAAAACGGTCATCAACCGCCTTCAAGCCCAAATTAAAAAAGCACTAACAGAGCACTCCAATTCAACCTGGAACGACAAGCTACAAAGCATCAACCTACAAGATGGCTCCTTGTGGAAACTTGCAAAAGCCCTTCAAACCACCCCCATACCAAACCACCCCATCCAAACCTCATCCGGGCTCGTCTTCGATGACCCGGACAAAGCTGAGGCGTTCGCAGACAGCCTAGAAAAACAATTTAGCCCAGCCTCAAACACGCCGACCCCATACACATTACTAACGTCAACCGCAAAGTAAACTCAATCTTCAACACCCTCCCCTCCACCAACATTCATTTCACCACACCCGCAGAAGTTCGCCGAACTATAAAAAGTCGGAAGAACAAAAAAGCTCCAGGTCCCGACGGCATCACAAATTTCGCACTAAAAGCCCTCACCCGCAAAACAATTCTGGCCTTAGTAAACCTCTTCAACACCGCCCTTCGACTGCGCCACTTCCCCAAAAGCTGGAAGCATGCCCACGTCATCGTTTTAGCCAAACCCGGCAAAGACCGGCTCCAGTGCGAAAACCACCGTCCAATCAGCCTCCTCTCCAACATTGGAAAAATCTTCGAACAAATCCTCCTCACCAGGCTCCTCAAGCATATACACGAAGTCTCTACACTTCCCGACGAGCAACACGGCTTCAGAGCTGAACATTCCACCCTTCATCAACTCCTAAGAGTCACCGAACTCATTCTCGGCGGCTTCAACTCCCAGCGGTCAACTGGCACCATATTCCTGGACATAGCCAAAGCTTTCGACAAAGTATGGCTCAACGGCCTACTTTTCAAACTCCACGACACAGGGATCGATCCCCAGCTACTCGGGACCCTAAAATCTTTCCTACATCGCCGCACCTTCCAAGTGAAGTACGGAAGCGCCCTCTCCACCACTCGCTTCATGACAGCAGGCGTCCCCCAAGGATCCCTGCTGTCCCCCACCCTCTTCAATATCTACACACACGATATTATCCTTCCAGAAAATTCAACCTCCCACTCTAAAAAAGCCATTTATGCCGACGACACGGCCCTTCTGGCGCAATACAGTTCTCCCAGGATGATAACTTACCGACTCCAACAAGACATCAACAAACTCCAAGACTGGTATGACAAGTGGCGCATCGATGTGAACCCCTCCAAAAGTGTAGCGGTTTTCTTCTCCCATAGAAAGAACCGTTGCACCCCTTGGAGGGCTGTAACTCTTCACGGCGAAGTCATACCATGGCACAACACCGCCAAATATCTTGGAGTGACCCTTGACAAAAAACTTTCCTGGACCGCCCACATTTCAGAAACTCTTAACAAGGCCAGGAAAACCTCTAGTGCCCTCTACCCCCTCCTTCATGCAAACTCAAAAACCTCTCTTTACAATAAACTCACCATCTACCGCGCTAAAATCAGACCTATCATTACCTACGCCTCCCCCATCTGGGCCACGGGGAACACCAAACGTCTGGAACAATTCCAAAATGCAATGCTCAGACGATACACCAAAAGTCCATGGTTTGTCAGAAACTCGATAATAAATTCAGACACGAAAATCCCCCCACTTAGGAAACACATAGTCGATCTGGCCAAAACTTTCTTCAGCAACCTAGCATCAAACCCCAACCCCAGCATCTCTAGCCTGGGTAAACCCAACCCAAGCGACACCCTCTCCAAATACCCATACCCCATCTCCATTCTACTCCCCCCCTAATGTGCGGGGTTTAAACAATATATTTTTAAAAATAAATAAATAAATCATACATACCAAAATACAAAACAACTAGTATTGTACAAAAAAATAGTACCCCCGCCTTAAAATAAAAAAATAAAATAAAAAAAAACAATCTCACATCACTCAGTCGCCTAAAGGCAGCCCGCACATAGGGCACAAAACCCCCCCTCCAGGTACCTGCGCACTTCAGACAACGATAAAAAAAGCTCCTAACAAGAGACTTTGCACCTCGGAAAAAAAATCCATTAGATATCATCATGGTCAAGCGCTCCGCAGTAAACATCCGGCCTCGGCCTTGTACGCACCGTGTCCTGCCGCCCGTCAGAATCAGGCCTCGTCCGAGCACGCCGCTAGCACAACCGCGACCTCACCGGAGTCGCGAACCCACGCGGTCAACCCGCGTCATAATTAAAGTGCACACGCGATTTTAGTTATATTACCACTAAAATCGCGTGTGCACCAATACTTCGTCTGCCTTGAACAACCAGGCTACAACCTACAGTATGATTTGGCGTATCCGTAAGCAACTTCAATCAATCCCCACTATACTTGTGTTCTTTTATTTTTTTTTATTTATTTATCAAAAGAAAGTACATATTACATATTGGATGCTTTGCCTGTCCAACTAGGAAAGTTTCCCGTTCTAGGACAGACAAATTGACATGTTTAGTTCATATTATTACTGAAATGTACATAATTACATAACAAAAACCAAAAAAAAAGTTTCATTTTTCTCTGAAACTAAGTTGTGTAATAAAGAAAATGTATATAATAAATATAAGTACACATACATTGTTTTGTGAGAAGTAGAAAAAATTAATCTGGTAGCATATATTATAATCGGATTTACCGAATTAACCTGGTAACATAAAATATTAAAATTTACAGAGTATGAGGTAAGCGTTGTAACTAGAATGTGTAATCAATTATGTGCATGATTGTTTTCACTGAATTAAAACATGAATTCAGAACAAATTATATTATACGACAATACGAATATACACCGCGCTCATTTCTTGAACTACTGCTAAAATGTAAAAACAATAACTATATATATAGATAGAAATATAAACTATGAAACATAAACTATGAATATAAATACATAGTACCTGATTTAGTGCTACTTTGGTGAAATTGGTGCATTACTTCGTGCGCCATATTGTGTTATGTATTTATTATAAATCATTACCGTAGTAGGTACCAAGTTTCACACAGAGTTAGTGTGCGACGTACAAATGTGATACGCTTTACAGTAGTGATGTACCTAATGAGCAGACAGGCTTCAGGGGCGCATAACCATAAATCTTAGGTTGAAAAACATCAGAAGGTATAAAAACATCAGAATGGATGTCGAAACATTGCGGAGCAATATCAAGAACTCAATGAAGTGTGGTAGGAATTTTGGTCTAGTGATCAGGAAAGTTTGGTGATTTTGTTTAACAATTATACAGCATACGTTCACTTTCGACTCTCCCTAAGTTTAGAATCCAATCATTGACTAATTTACGCAGGACGCTTCCACTTTTCAATTTCCAAGAACCGGGTATAAGGTTGAACATTTTTGGACCTAGGTAAGAATATTGTCTTTGAGCAAGGGATGTCATAGTAGCAAGTGGAACTATTGGATTCCTCCCTGCATGTCGGGTGTTGTGATAATGTTCTACGGAGGGGAAGAGGTGACGATATTTTTGTGTGTATAATATAACTTTTCTTATAAATAGTTGCCTCACATCCAGAACTCCTATCTCTTTGAATAAATCATTACTGGGGTATCTAAATGTTTTTTTAAGTATGACCCTTAGTAGTGATTTCTGTGCTTTGGCTAAGGGGTCCAGAATTGATTTGGTACATCCTCCCCATCCTAAAGATGCATATTCAAGTAAAGAGTTGCACATGGCATAGTACATTAGTTTTAGATCTTTTGCGCATAGAATATTTCTAATCGCCATGAAAAGATGCGTGAGTTTTCTGACCTTTGTGGAGATTGAATAGATATGTTCATTCCATCTCAGATTCTTGTCTACAATAATTCCTAGATATTTTATGCTATCCACATACTCTAAGGTATTGCAATTGCAAGTGTTTGGGTCATTGCAATGGTGTATAATAATTCTTTGAGTTTCTCTTGGTTGTCCCGCTTGAGTTGCACTGAAGCAAATGAATTTAGTTTTGTCAGTATTGAGAGTGAGAAGATTATTATCTAGCCATTGTTTTACCTTGTTAATACCAATTTCTGCATTACTATGAACTTCATTCCAATGTTTGCCTTCAAATAATAATACTGTGTCATCGGCAAAGGTGATAATATGATCGGCAAATGAACTGTTACATAATTCATTTATATAGATATTGAATAAAAGTGGTCCTAGAGTGCTTCCTTGAGGTACACCAAAGTTTATATCAGCCGGATCGCTTAGAGTATCGTTAATATTCACTCTTTGGCTCCTATTTTCTATATAACTACCTAACCACTTAAGTAGCTGACCCTGAATGCCGATGCGCTGTAGTTTTTTCAAGAGAATTTTGTGTGAGATAGTATCGAACGCTTTGGCTAGATCCAAGAAGAGCGCAATGCATTTTCTTCCTCTATCTATATTGTTGGAGATGATTTTCGTCAGGTTTGTAATGGCATTTTCAGTGCTCAATCCTGGTCTGAAGCCATACTGTCTATTGGAAAGGATATTGTTTTTTTTCAAGGTAATGACTTAGACGATTCTTTACAATTTTCTCAATAATTTTCGAGATTGAATTGAGCAAAGAAATTGGCCGGTAATTGTGTATCTGCGATTTATCTCCATTTTTGCGAAGCAGTATAACAATAGAGTGTTTTAAATGATTTGGAAATTTTCCTGAATTGAAGCTTAGATTGGAAATATACGCGATTGGAGTTGCTATGAAGGATTTAGTAATTTTTAGCAGAATTGATGAAACGTTATCAGGACCACAAGCATTCGATGACTTAAGTTCGTCAATTATATTTATGACTTCGTTTGAAGTTGTTTGGATGTTGTCTAATTTATGACCGAAATTAGAGATTTTTAACTTAGCGAGATCGGATTCTGTTGTATTAAGATTGTTGAGAATTTTTTTCGCAAGTGTGACTCCCACTGACGTGAAATAATTATTGGCAAAATTCGCAATGATTTTTGGGTCTGTGGTGTTCGCGTTATTGATGTTCAGTGATTTAATATCGGAAGATTTATTTATTTTTGTTTTAGTTATATTGCGAAATGCTTCCCATAAACGTTTTGGAGTACAGTTATTTTCGTAAATTATTTTTTTATAATAATTTTCTTTGGCCGATTTTATTAGTTTTTTGCAAAAGTTCCTATAATTTTTGTAATGAGCTTGTACTATAATATTTTCAGGGCACCTATTCGCCTTTTTATGAAGTTGGTTCCTAATGTTAATCGATTTGATAAGGCCAGGAGTGATCCATGGCGTAAGTTTTATTTGTTTATGTGGTATAAGTTTATTGCTTGTATGTTTAGAAATATATGAATGTAATTTAGTGATAAATTCATTCATCGATGAGTCGGCATCAGTTTGGTCTAGAACATTTTGCCAGTTTTCTGAGCTCAAGTCTTCAATTAACTTATTATAGTTTATTCTTGCAACATGTTTAATTTTAGCAGGATTAGGAGGTTTGTTTTTAAGGCAGAGTGCTGTTGTATAGTGATCTGAGATTGTAGAGTGAATGACAAATGAGTCAACATGGTTAATTTTTTTGACGTTGATGTGTTCAAGACAAGATTTACTCATGCCCTGCTCACGAGTAGGGCTAATAATTGTCTGAATGAACCCATTTTCAGTTAGCAAACATAGGTAATCGTTGGATTGGCGGTGGTATTCGGTAATTGTATTGATGTTGAGGTCGCCTATAATTATTTGCCGTTCTATATTTTTTGAGCTGTTGATAATTGATTGGAGTGAATTCAGAAAAGTGTCAATATTGTGAAAAGAGGGTGATCTGTATATTGCAAAAATACATAGATTATTATTCAATACAATTTTCAGGCAGTTGGCTTGTGATAAGAAAATTTCATCAACTTGAGATTGAAGTCCGTCTCTGATGTATACAACGATCCCGCTAGACTTATTAAGATATATGTTTGTGTGGTGTTCAGAGTAATTGTGAATAACTTTTGAGGTGTAATCTTTACTAAGCCAGCATTCCGATAAAATAATAACGTCGAATTGGTAATTGAATTGATCCAGAAAAATTAAAAAATCGTCAATATTAGAAATGCTTCTTATATTTTGGTGTATAATTTTAACGCCGTAAGCACACCATTTATTGTTATTTAGATTGTTCATATCATCAATGACATTCATGTTAAGATCTATGCCGGAATCATTTCCGGTATCATAATTTAATTGAATCATAAGTATGTGTTGGTTGTGTGTTGTATAGAAGTTGGTTCCCGAGTAATATATAATTAAATGCGATTCCAAATGTAGTTAAAATGGTAAATGTGCTTAATATAAATAATATAGTACAAATGTTGTAGTTAGATGTAGTACTATTAATGAGATAGCAAAAAGTAAAAACAAAATGGTAGCAAGAATTGCTTGATATCAAATGAATTAGAAAACGGTAGTAAATTATACAAATATGAGTAATATATAATAATATGGTATAAATAATGTAATTAGATATAGTACTATGAAAGAGATAGCAAGAAGACAAAACAATAATAATAATAAAAATAAGGTAGCAGGAACTGCATAACATACATAACAAATGAATTCCAGAAGGGTAGAAAATGAAACAAATATGGAGAAATATAGAGCGAGACATAAATGCACGGGTCAAGACATACCTCGAAAGAATAGCCATTAATTCAAATTTATCAAAGCGCAGCCAATATGCTTTCGTCTGAGATAACAATGGCATTAGTTCCCTCGTTTTTACGTAGATAAATTTGCCCCCGTTTAATCCAAAAAAAGCGATATTGTTTCTCCTTCGCCGCTGTTCGTGTCTTGTACCACAGCTGTTTACCGCGAAATGTTAGTTGTTCTGAAATGAAGATCGGCGAGCAGGAACCAGCTATACCGATGTTTGAGGTGTTCAATTTGTCTTCTGGATTCTGTTTGTTTTTGTTGAAAGTTTTTACGTCTGTTAACAGGTTTTCTCTTGCTATGTTCGTTTTGAATTTAACAATGATTTCTCTCGGATGACTCTTGTTGTTTTTTTTTGCTGCGCGATGAATGGCATCAATGTCCTTTGTATCAGTGGAGGACTTTGTTGTTTTGCAGATATTGAAAAAAACGTCTTGCAGATTTTCTCCTTTGATTTCTGGGATGCCTCTTATTTCTATGTTGTTCGCTTTGAGTTCCCTTTCCTGCATGTCCACACATTTTTCCAAGATATAAATCCTAGCTTCCAGGGTTGAGTTCTTTTTAGTGAGTTCATCATTTTTTAGTTCGATGTCACGGATTCTAGCCATGAAATCCTCATATTGAGAACTCATAAATTGAATACTTTCAAGTATTTTGTTATTCTGATCTAGAATATCATTTTGTGTTTTTTCCAGATTGGACGTCTTGTTCGTGACTAGATCTTGAATATCTTTAAGATTTGTCGGTGTCTGAGCGGCGAGCGCTGAACTAATATCCGTAACTTTTTTAATCTGCTCCAAAGGTTCAGTATCACTGATTGTCTGCAACGGGCTAGCAGCGCCGGGCTTGGCTGAATTGCAATGCTTGCAAACTTGTTGAGATCGCCGTTCTTGATTAAGTCGACGATATGTGTTCTCAATAATACCTCCACAAGCCAAATGAAATGCGCCTTTGCATGCGGCACACGTGAATTTTAACTCATCAGTACATAGAGTTACTGAGCACACTCGGCAATGCATCTTGAATTAATGTTTTTTTCGTACTACCCGCGTAAAAGCAAATTGTATTGTTTATAGTTTTGCTGATTTAATTCGGGAGGAACTTTAAATCACTCGGATATTATAAAAATTATTTTAGAACTTTGTAGTACGAACACGTAACACTCCGAGTAACTTTTAATTTGAGCGTTATAGTTTTTAAAATACACTTTACTACGGAGCAAGTTAATATGAACTATTCACAGGTATAGAATATTGAAGATTTATAGAATATTATAGAATATTGTTCAATTCGTAAATTCAACTAGTACCAATTCACCCTGTTGAGAGAGAGAGAATTCGATACTGTGTTCTTTATAGTTAGGATGTACCCCCCGTGTAATACTACTGTAATAAACCTATTGTTCTTCCACTTTTGGTTTGTGATATTGAAATGACCCTTCCCCATGTACCGACCGTTGAGGGCGGCGAAGCGAGCAAAGAGTTCCCCACGCCCTGGTGGACAAAGAATCTCACCTCTACCTACCACTGAGCTATTCCAACCGATCGCCCCCCTGGTTCGACTCCAGCGGGCCCTTGCCAATCTGGTGCCCTGTTATGATGGGGCCTTTATCACCACCTCTAACCTTAACAATACATATTTGTAAATTATACGTCGGAGTGCGTAAACATAAATAAATACAAATGCAGTGCGTTGACATGGTAGATATAAAATATGTAGGTATATGAATATACATTTAAAAAAAATTCAAATATATATTTTTTTAATTTATTGTACATAGGTTTTCCAAAGGTGAGTAAAAATCTTTTGTTTTACATATTTATTCGTTTGTCCGAA
The DNA here is from genome assembly GCA_026573805.1 of Hesperophylax magnus. Classification (NCBI taxonomy): domain Eukaryota; kingdom Metazoa; phylum Arthropoda; class Insecta; order Trichoptera; family Limnephilidae; genus Hesperophylax; species Hesperophylax magnus. Next base: position 14,439,317 of record JAIUSX010000084.1, read on the forward strand.
AGGTATTACCGGTAAGTTTTATTTCTAATACTTATCTTTAAAGAAAATAGGGTTTATTCCTTACAACTGAAGTAGTATATATATTAAAACTAGGTTTTATTTCCAACTATTTTCTACAGTACCTACCTACATATGTAGTTATTCGATTGCATAATATTGTATCGCTTTCATGTATTTTCTTCATGGTTAACGGAGCGACCTGACTCGTAATTTTCGAAATGTTATCAAATTCACAAGGTAAATTTCGATTGAAAAATCATAGGTTAGTATGTCAAAAATAACCTCGTCTTTTTTCCTAAAACATGAAGCTCAATTCACAATATGACATTGTGAAACTGACAAAAAGTAACAAATTCCAACTTTTTTCCAAGGGTATTTTCCTCCTCATTTTTAAGCGAGGAATTTCTTTAATCTTTTATTAACTAAACTGGCGTGGACTAGACGTCCGCTCGCCGCCCGGACGCGGTGGAACCAGGTGGGTGGACCATAAATATACCACTCTCCGGCGGAGACTGACAAAATTTTGTCTTGTGCCGAGTTAATAAAAATGCACAAACGCGAATCGAAATTAATTACTATTATATACTTTAAGAATATATTTTTTGGTCATAAATTATTTCTAATGTTTCAATAATGTCTTGGTAAATTATTTTTGTAAAAAAATCTGAACTATAACAATTTGTAAGACCATAAATAAATATTCAAATTAAGGGATTTTCGTCACAAAACGCGTGTTCGGATTTATTTGTTAGTAATTTTATTTGAAATAAAAACAAAATTCTTATAAATACTTTTGGTAGATAATTTATTGATTGTTTATACTGTATTATTATATGATTTGAAATATTTGTTGTATAATACAAATTCACCTTTGCAAATGCAACAAATCTGCGCATCGTCCAACGGTAACACTTTATTATGATCTGAAAATAATATTATTTTTAATTTAACATCTTACTTTAACTAGATACAATAACGATCCTACGAAATCAATTTGTGTTTTTTTTCTAGAAAAGTGTCCATACGTCTAAAATTGGCCTCAAAAATGCCAAATTTCAGGTCAAGTCTACCTATTCCGCCTTAACTTCACTTTATTTTTGTAACATTTATATTTTTTGTAATACCTGCATCAACTGTAAAGCGCCTCTGAGGTAATATCTCATAAAAGCGGCGCCATAAAAATTATCCAATAAATAATAATAATAATACATACGTCAAATACTAAATTATGCGTCACGGGTGTAATTGAGATGACAATGCGCTTACACTAGAGGCGAGTCTCCTGCGACAAATCACCCACACCCTCCTCCCCTCAGCACCTCTCTCAACTTGTATTGGTACCGATTCCGTCTTTTCTATTCCGTCAGAAATTTTTTGTATGCGTCCCGATATGGGGATCGGTATGAAAAAAGTTGCAAAATGGCAAAATTGCCTACCTGATCATCGAATCTTGATCGATGTGATATCCGTAACACAGCAATAAACTTTTATTATTATTAATTAAAATTTGTGTTACTATATCAAATTAACACATATAGATACTGTTTATTTCATAAGTTGATTGTACGTATATAAAGTTCTCGTGTATTATTTTCTGAAAACAAGATGTAAAATTATCAAATATAAAAGCGAAATTTATCATACCTAACAGTAATGCACACACAATCAGTAATAAATACATATTGTAGTTAACACTTTAACTTTTCATTGATATTTAAAATATAAAACTGAATAAAATGCAACATTTTTACGTAATATAGTTACGTAAAACAATGAGAGATGGCAGAAACAAAATGTCAAATCATCAAACATACATGCGAAATTCACAATACCTATCAGTCCTACGCATTCACAATCAGTAATAAATAGTTATTAGTCTTTTTATTAATATTTTAAATATACAACTGTTACGTAAATCAAAAAGAGAAGTCATGCAGGTGTCAAATGATGTCCGCCATCTTAAACTGTACGAAAATAGGTGATACCAACATTGGTCACTCACGGTACTAACTACAAAATAGAACACGTCCCTTTTTTCTTCCCGCTTAGTCAAACTGGATGTAAAAAGGTGTCATGTAAAACGGGTATAAGGCCGAACAAATTTTTAGTTCTTTTTCAGCTACTTTTCGGGAGACGTCTGGCTTTATTTTAAAAATCGAGTTGGCAACACTGATATCATTTTTGTCTATGTTATTTCTGTCACTTGCAACTTGGTTTTGAGTGGTTTATTTATGGTTTTGAGGTTACATTGAAAGTTATGGTTCGCTAAAACTAAAACAGTAATTTAAAAGATAATTTTTAACATATATATGTACCGCCCAACACAAGCAGAAGCTACCTGAAAAGAAAAAAGTAATAACTTAAAAGAAATTGTATACACATTCGAAATGAATTTATTAAGAACTCTCCGTACCTTCGGTATGCAGGAGTGGCGCAGCACTTCGAATGTTTTGAAAACTGTCGGGCAATTCAGAATATGTTCTACAGAGGCCGGAGAATCTGAGGAAGCTGAAACACCAGTAGACCCCGCAAAAGATCGAAGAATTCCGACACCTCTAGAAGTGGGATTGAGATATATGGAGAGCAAAGCGTACCAAACAACCTACGGAGACCTGCCAGTGTATACTGAATACAGGCGTAACCATAAGGGACAGCTTCCTCCTAAAAAAACCCGCAAGTCTTGCACTAGGAAACAAATGATTTCTACAGGAAACCCTTGCCCTATTTGCAGAGATGAATACTTGGTCTTGGAACCAGAGAATGTAAAACTCTTAAATCAGTTCATTTCTGATCACACTGGACAGGTAAATGAACTGCTTATTAAATTTATTGAAAAAAAGGGAAGATGAATTTAGTGTCTACTTCGAGTTACTTGAAAGACACCATAACTCAGAATCATCGAAACGTTGCTTGATTTGGCAGCTATGTTTAGTGAACAGATTTGAATAGCTAAGTACTTCACATTGCAATTCTTCTTAGATAGTGTAACAATCATTAGCCCCTAGTGATGGTGACATTTCACTCTCCTTAACTAGACTGCCATATTTATTCTTTTATATTTTAAACTAGTTGAAGTCCCCGGTGTTGCCTACTTTAAAATAGAAGTTTTCTAAATCAGATTTAGATAGTAATTTGTCTTTTATTTTGAATGTCAAGTAGTGTATAAAATTTCATCAAGAAGTATCAAAATTCTGCATGAGAAAAGAGGATGGGGTGGTTTTTAGAAATCTTATGTATGGTAGAATTTTGATTGAAAGGGTAAGAAAGGAAACAAAGGATAAAATATGGGATGTGCAAGGTGCCTTTATGAGTAGAAGGGGGTGCATGGACCAGATCTTCTCATTGTGTATGCTCACCGAGAAGTTTCTGGCAAAAAACCAAAAACTTTTCTGTGCCTTTGTAGATCTACAAAAAGCATACGACCGAGTCGACAGGAAAAAGCTATGGAAGGTGTTGTCCAAGTATGGAGTGAATACAAATCTGACTCAGGCAATTGCGTCTCTATATGAGGGAAGCGTTGCATGTGTTAGGGTGAACGGTGGTTTTACGGGGTGGTTTGATATCACAAAAGGTGTTAAACAAGGCTGCGTAATGTCACCGTGGTTATTCAATCTATACATGGATAATTGTATGCAAGAATTGAAAGAGGTGGGATTGGGCGCAAATTTGAGTAATCTGAAAGTATGTTGCCTGTTGTACGCTGATGATGCGGTGCTGATTGCTAATAGTATGGATGATATGCAGTCTCTCGTGTCTAGGATGAACGAATTATGCATGAAGAATGAGTTAATGATGAATGTAAGTAAGTCTAAAGTAATGGTGTTTGAAAGAGAAAGTACGAAAACAGTGTGCAATATAGCTGTGAATGAGGAATACTTGGAGCAGGTGGATGAATTTGTGTATTTAGGAAGCATGTTTACGAGAGATGGGAAGGCTGACAGAGATATTGAAAGAAGAGTAAATGCAGGTAACTCCATTAATGGAGGACTGAACGCAGTTGGCGCTAACAAAAAATTGTCAAAAGAAGCGAAGTTAGCAGTCCACAATGGAGTGCTGGTACCTACCCTGATGTATGGAAGTGAGGCATGGAACTGGCAAAGAAAGGATGAAAGTAGATTGAATGCTGTTGAAATGAGATCCCTGAGGCGTATGTGTGGTAAAACCATGTATGATCGTGTGAGGAATGTGGATATCCGCAAAGAGTGCAAGGCTGATGTAAGCGTAATGAGTAAGATCAAGAAAGGGACGCTTAGATGGTTTGGGCATGTAGAGCGAATGAGCGAAGAAAGGAGTGTAAGGAGAATATACGATGCAAATGCGAATGGTAGCAGAAGTCGGGGACGCCCGAGGAAGACATGGCACGACCAAGTGAATCAGATACTTGAGTCGGGCCATGTCAAGAGTCAGAACAATAGAAGAGTATGTATGAGACGATGTATGAATGTGAATGAGGCAAGGAATGTGTGCCAAGACCGAGTTGTTTGGCGGACCGTCCTCTCTGCCTACCCCTGCGGTGAAATGGCGTGATGGTTAGTTAGTTTATGTAGACAGTGACCTTCCTTTCCCTTTTAAGGTCAAGTGTGTGAAATTTCATCAACCCTGTACAATAAAATTGTAGATTTACATACAAATCAAATCCACGCCGCCTGCCACAGACACTCCTTTATATATTAGACTAGCTGAACTTCCCGGCGTTGTTCGGGCTTCACACAAGAGTTTTTCATAATCAAACTAAGAGAGTGGACCTTCCTCTTATTTTGAAGTTCAAGTGTGCGAAATTTCGTCAACCTCGGAGTAAACTGTAGATTTGTGTACAAATCAAATCCACGCTGCCCGCCCGCCCGTCACAGACAGTCAACTTTATATAATAGATAATATTATTAAATTTATGAAAAACATTTGTTTATAAACAAGTTCTGCTGTGTAGTTCTGTAAATGTGTGGTTCTACAATTTAAACACTTCATAGCAATAAATAAAAAATAGACTGCCGTTTGTCAAAATAAATAAATGCCAAACTGAGACAATGGACTAGTTTTACACTTCAGAATAATATGTATTTATTACATTTGAATGTATGAATTATAATTTATAATATAATTAATAGTAAAAAAAAAAAAAACTTAATAAAGTTTTTTAAACAAAGCAATACTAATTTTAAAAAAAAATTGTCTAGTGTAATGTAATTTTGCAAGTAATGCACATGTTTGAATAACAAAATGGGCTCCCTCACATTTCATATCATAAGTAGAATAGCTGACCGACTGCAAAGAATAATAATCATAACCTCTCTTTTTTATTTTTGTACTGTATGTGAAGCTTATAATACGAGGGCATACTTACCAACAAAAGTTGGGGAATTTGTTTGCGCATGCTTAGTAAGGAACTAACCAAAATTTCATCCATTTTGGACGCACAGTTGTTGTTTGATAGTCGTTTTAGTGAGTCGATACAAGTGTTTTTGTGAAAGTGGACAAAAACAAGTATCGAGCCTACGCTAACGTAAATTTAACACGAGTTGGACGCTGTGTACAGGAACTCTGCACCATCATTTTCCACCGTTTAATTTTGGGAAGCTGAATTTAAATTGCATATTAAGAGTGGGTGTAAGCCCGTTATCCCATTGGGTCCTTAAGAATAAAGAAACGGTAAGGAATCGGCATAAATCAAAGACCCTACGTAGAAAAATCTCACAATGGCTGTGCTGCAAACCGTAGCGAACTTTACTTTTCTGCGCAGGGTTTTACAGTACTCGGCTTATGTTGATTCCTTGCCGGACCGTGGGACAGGGGACTAAATAGTAAATAATTACCAAAAATTGTACTGATATGATTATGTATTATTTTCAGATTCTCAGCTACAGCGTTACCGGCCTGTGCCAGCGGAAGCACAATGCTCTCGTAGTGGCCATTATCCGTGCCAAGGAACAAGGAAGAATCATCTACGATGTTCCCTTCAGAGAGTACAACTATGACGAGTACATTTCCAAGATTTCCATCAATGAATAGGCCGTGTTATACACAAATTATCTCTAGTGTAAATTAACGTTTTAGAGAATGTACAACTAATCCAAAACTTTAATAACCATAGTTTTATGTATTGGAATGTGCGTTTGCTTGTTCTGTTACATACAAACACCATTAGGTGTGCCATTTGGGTGAATTTTCAACACAATCTATCCAACGGATCAGCTGCCGATGGATCACGTAATATGCAACAGCCACATAGATAAAGGTTAAGTACGTAAATGTTTGGGATTACTTGGTACATGTTTTAGTTTGTTTAATTTAATCGTTGAATAAATTATATATACAATATTTATCGTCTTTCATTGTGAATCTAATTCTACATCTGTCAGGGAAAATATTTAATATAAACTTACAGATTGACATACTCATCTCTGCAGTCATAATGTAGATTTAGTGATAGTATCTCAGTATCGCCCTGGTGAAAGATCACCATTCGGAATCAAAGTGTTGCTTGAAATGGCTTTAGCCTTGTGTGTGGCCAGATCTGAATAGCTGGGCACTTCACAACCTCCCTCCACGCATCTCCTTCCCTTGTCCACTTCCTTTAATCTAGTCTCTCAGACTCCGGGACAGTGGGGAGAAGTTGGAACTCTTGAACTTGTATTGAACTCAAACTGACATGATGCAAGTTCATATTTTAAGCAGTCAGTACACGGGCCAACGCATTGGGACAATGTTGGCGCCAACGTGTGAAAGCTGTTGGCGGGTTGGTGCCAAAATCCTTTGATATGTGCATAAAAAAATTACAATAATCAGTTGGCCGGCCAACGCGTCGCAACGGCCAATATACGCCAAGTGGTCCGGTACACAGCGCATTGGCCCAGCGTGAACTGGCAGCTTTAGAAAAGAAAATAACAAAAAAGATTATAATACACTATTTATTTGTGTTTCTTTATACACTGAGCCATTCAATTAAAAATAATCTTACGCTAAACTTATACTAAAATATGAAAATATACAAATTTGGAGATCACAATATGATGTTTGTAAAAGGTATAAAATTGTAAATATATTTATGGAATGTTCTGATAATGTATTCTCTAATGGAGGGCGTCCGATTCACTGTGGGTTCCGATTTTGGCCAGGTATCGTGATCTGATTCTGTTGGAATGCGCCGTGTCAGGTTGATCATCAGCTCTATCGTAAGAATAATCTATGGAGCCAGATTGTATGATTGGTTCCTCGTATTTATCCTCCCTGGAAAGAAGTACATGTTTTATTTATTATGAAACTTGATTATGTTTTATTTATTGTAGGACAGATCGGGTACGATCTTATGGTATGGAAGCTTGCCGACTGTCGCCGAGCTACGACCATACTTCACGGACTATCAAAGCGGCGAAGCCAATTAAACTTAAGCGTTTGGTGTGTAGGCAGAAAAAAGTTTGAGCACTGCAATACGTAGATGCGATTTGCAGTAGCATGGATCAACGATGCTTAACGTCAGCTTACTTTCATACGAGATTATGATCGAGCATGCTCATACCTGAGGTAGGTGAGACTAAATGCTATGGTGAAAGTCAGAACTACACATTTCAAGATATAATGAAGCTGGACTCCAATCAGAAATGTTATCAACGTCAGCTTGAAGACGCTTGCGATCCTCTATGCATCTAATTAGTAGAAATAATTTGAGATGGTCAGCGAGAAGAAGAAAGCACGGGATGACTTCAGGAATAGCACGATACAGCAACGTCAGCTTGAAGACATGGACAATCCCCAATATTTTTAATTAGTAGAAATAATTTGAGATGGTAGGCGAGAAAATCGGATGACTTGAGACAGAAGAGAAAACACCCTAGGACTGACCCTTGGGGAACTCCAGAAAAAACAAGAAAATCAGCGGATTGGAAAATCGTGCATGACAAATTGTTTTCTGTTTTTGAGGTAACTTTTTAAAAATCCAAAGAGAGAAAACCCATTTGGACAAGTCTTGTGAGTAAGCTATTGTGATTCATAGTATCAAAGGTTTTGGAAAAATCGTTATATGAACAGTCTACTTGGTATCTAGGGACTTGGCAACAGTCAGATTAGTTTCCGTGGAGATCCCCTTTCTGAAACCATGATAATGTATGCATCGTTGAGGCATAATGAATATATATATAGTAATAGCGGTGGTCGCTATTTTTTAAGGAAATCCTATCCCGGAAAAAAGACCTATCATTCCCTTACTTATAGACGACCGACCATATGGTTTGTTTTCAGTCGAAGGCTCGCATGTTATGTTGTATGGAGAAATTCAGCCCTCGAGATTTGCACTTTTGTCTGGTGAAAATCGACTCTGCCCGCAACCGTTTCGGAAGAATTTCGAGCTTTTGTTTCTGAATCGAAAGTCAAATCGGAAATTTTTTTTGTTTTCACCGTCGCCTCACAGAACGCGACAGTGCTTAAACAAAAACGACTCAACGCCTTAAAATTTCGGAAAATATTGTAGACTGAAAGTTTTGCAACGTTAAGAATCGGTCACAATTAATATAATCCATTAAAACTGCGCTGCAACAACGTATTCAGGTTTGGAATTTTGCAAAAAGCCCCATAAAAATGCGTTGTTGGAAGCTATTGAAACAAATCTTTACAAAAAAAAAATTGTATTTCATAGAACCGACTAGTGGTGGGATTTAAAAGATCGATGAATTTACTCGAAATAATTGAAAATTCATTGAGTATCAAATTTCTAGCGGTAGGTAGGAAAATTTTTACTTAACGTAGATACTTCGATTTGTTTCAAGTTTTTTGAGTGTTGGCAGGATGGTAGAAAAACGACTGCTACAAGTATATTAATTATTTTTTATTATTATTAAATGAATTTAACTTAATATATTTTTTTAAGAAAATGGTGTTTGGCTTGATTGAAGATTGCGGTACAGGAAATATTTCTCAAATTACGATTTGTATATTTTTTTATTTTTCCATGCATTTTTCGTTGTGAAAAATTATTTATTACGAAAAGAGCACACACGTTCGTGAATTTAAAAGGTGGACATGTCACCGATGTCGTTTCCACCAAAAACATTTTAAAAGACAATATCAAAAAAAAATATTTATTCAATTTGTTTCTGTTTAAAATGAGATATGCTCTTTTGTCAGGTCCTGTACAGACAGGTCGAGTTTCCTGCTGTGGCCAATCAGAGAGCAAACCTTTGAACTTTATTCATCAAATATTTTAAATTAAATAATATAAAATAAAAATAGTAACCAAAGATGGTGACATTTTTTTGAGGGAAATGCAAAGGGAGTTGATACAATTAAAGTATAAAATTTATGTCACCATTTTTAACATTTTGCTTCCTCCCCACCCAGGTGTGTGGGAAATATTTTTCATATGATTTTTTTTAAATTTATTTTTTTCTTCTTTTGCATTCATTCATTCAGGTCGATTGTTTTTTTTTTCGTTTAAAATATGAAGGTGCCTACTCGGTGATATGGCATTGGAAGTATTTTCACTAAATATAACTAATGTTGGTACAATTTTTTTTTGCGAAAATCAAAGCAATTTGATACAACTTTTTTTTAAAGTATAAAATTTAAAACAGCCCCATCTGTTGGACGCAAAAGCAAAATGCGCTACTGTTTCTCTATCTGCACAGACAGACTGAGCCACAGAAACGCATGGTGGGGTACAGCTAGTTTCTAATAATAAAATTTGAAAGCGTATTGGTTTTTTAGTTTTCGGATACGTTCAGAAATATCCCATTTATTTGGATTTTATTGTTAAGCGGAAATACACACAGATTCTCCGACTTTCTGACTTTTCTTTCAGCGTCTTTAGGAAATATAACGGTCAATATGACAGAGGCCTGAAGGTTTAATGGTAAGGTCTGTACTATAAAACTGATGCACAGCCTCTAAATTCAATTTCGATTTCAGTAAAGAATGACTATTACATGCAACATGCTTTATATTTTTTATCAATGATCCCGCAATGCTTCGCTATTGCTAATGTCTTTCGGGCACCTCTGACTCCTTCCACGATTCACTACTGTATACTACAATGTTACTGTTAAAAAACTACATTACATCGACTTTAATTGGACTTAGATTTTTCGAGTTTTGCGAATACAAACATACGCACGCTGAGTTTACATATTAAGATATGCAGGTTGGGATCATACTTACAATTTCTTCTTCCTTTGGCTGGGAGACATATTTAGAATTCCCTTGTTGGCTGAATCCAGAATGTAAATGCAAACTGCAGAAATCAATGCAACTGGAACAAAACAAATTAGAAACAATCTTTATAATATTTATATTTTTCATACTGACAATTCGTGGTGGAATTCCATTATCAAGATGTATTGAAAAATTTAAAATAATTTTTTTTTTCAATATATCAATGTAATTATAAAATGTGGCACTTGTTATTTTTACCATAATACATAATCAGTTTCATCAATGTTCAAATGTAAAGTGTCAGCTACACTACTCGCTTCGACGCTTCGACGAAGTCCTCGACGAAGTTAGCCGAAGTTCGAAGTGCGTGCCCACACACTCGTGCAACTTCGCGAGTAACTCAGTCCAACTCATTCGAGTCCTTTGACTCGGGCGCATTTACCGACAACAATCGGAAGTCGGGCGAAGCGAAGCGAAGTTGCCCGAAGCGAAGTGAAGTTCGTGCCCACACTATCGTATTCGGTCAACTTTGATCAACTTCGCGAGTAGTGTAGCTGGGCTTTATCATTGCTGTCAATGTGTCAATCACCGCCATTTTGTTTTTTTTTTTTTCACATTTTAATGGTTCCCGTTAAGAGGAACGGCTTTAGTGCTGCCTTTATCATACAAAACTTAATTTTGGATTTGTGGCCAAAATACCTAAGTAAACTGATTTTTTTTTATCAAAAGATACAGCAAATATTTAGTACGGATTTACAGTTTACAGTTTATGAAAAAAAACAGTATGGTGTTGCACAAGCCTAACTCACAGAGCATTTGCAGAAGGAGAGCACTTTTGTACATAGCAAGTGTCAGATCTTTTTACTCCCACCAAAGCACATAAAGCAAACAATATGTAATTTTAACAAACTTACCAAACAAACATCCCAGGAAGAACATCTCAAGCATAAAATAGCCACTATTATCCACAATCATTCCAGATAAGATGGACACCACAGCAAGTCCTAAGTTTTGTACTGATTGACAGCTGAAAAAATATAATTATTTTGATTTCAATAAGTTATTGTCAGATACAGTTGGTCATATTACATACATAATAACAATGAGCCACTTGAATATTTATAGAACTTACATTCCGTAAGCAGTGCCCAGCTGGTTCTCCGGAATAATGAGCGAAACAAGGGGCCAAAGTCCACTGGCAAGCATTGAATATGCCAATCCTAGTATGGTCTGAAATATTACAACAACACAAGTTCAAAAATAACAGTAACTAACTAACAATAGCATTTTCGGAACACAAAGGTAAAAATCAGTAGCCGATGGGTTTATTGACCCCACAAACCGAATTTCTACCGACATATAACATACTTATGACCCTTAATACCCTTATACCCTTAAACACTTTTATGTTTTAAGCACTTAAAAAAAATATATATATATATATATATGTTATTTTTTAAGATAATTTCTATTCAGATTTCGAGTTCAAAAAGTAATTATATAAAATTCCCTCTATAGAAAAAAATCGCAAAACATCCTCTGCAAATTATCAAAAATTATAAAAATATGCTGTAAGTATGAACAAAATTCACAGTGTTCCTTTAAATGCTACTTAACTCATATGTCAAGAGATTTTTGTTCTATTTTAAATTAGTTGTGTTTTATAATATGTTTTCGCAACACTCGCTTATGCTTAGTAATTATGGTTGTTTTTTAATATGTATTAGCACGCTCCCTCTAATATTTTTATTTACGTATCTCCTTTTCAAACGCGCACTGAACTATGGTAACAAAGCTTTTACAGTGTTCTTCGTGGATTACTCGTCAAAAAATTATCTTCTCTTCAGTACAGCACTGGTTTGGTTCAGATTCTAACTTAGTAATAGAAGACAGTAGAGATACATAATCGTTTAAGCAATAGCAAACAATCTGTTTCGGGGTTCCACAAGGTAGTGTGCTTGGACCAATGTTGTTTTCAATCTACGTTAATGATTTGCGTAATTTAGATATTTCAGGTAACATTGTTAGTTTCGCAGACGACACTGCTTTAATATTTGACGGATACTTTTGGATGCTTTCGGGAGAAGATGGAGAGAAGGAGAAGAAGATGCTGAAAAACAGAGTGTCACCCAAGTTATTTTTTCTTTATTTCTTCTTGGGAATATTGATTTATTTATGGTGATTTATAATTATTTATTGTTACAACGCATTCTTAAAGTACCCAACTGGCCACTCATTTAACAAGTGTTATGAGTTGCCCATATCCTCCATTAATCAAGCATCCCTAAGACTAAAAATCATAGAGGACACACCACCATATCGATCACGCAGCAATGTAGTGTAAAACATGCAATCAGAAGGATCACCTTATATGGTGATCGACGGAAGAGGCATAAGCGCCAACGCCAAAATCAAGCCCATACAAGGAATGATTAACTACGGACGAGGGGGAGAGACGACACAGGAGGGGAAGGAGAACACACAGAGCGGCAGACGGGGACTTGAGTTGGGAAAAATCGGCACTTTAGGGCAGAGAGCCGTGGACTACATGTGGTAGTCAGGAGACGAGCCGCCCGTCCGCTGTGTGGGTTATTACCTACACATAGCGGCATGACCAAATGCAGATTTACTCTAAAACGCTGGAGGGTTGAACCGCGAGAGGGACACGACAGAAGCAACCCAAACGTCCCACATCGGTTCACAGCAGTAAGCGCTTTTAAAAATATGGTACCTTTAACAAACCTAATGAAACAGAGCCAGTAACTTCCAGCAAACAATTGTTCCATGCAATAGTTTTAAGATAATTTAGTAATAATATGCATAACTTTGTTGCCAAATAAATGGTATAACTGTATAAAGTGTTGGTACAATGTACCAGTGTTTTATTTTTCAACACATGTTTTGTTTTTTTTTTTCTTCCTCTCCTTATAATATTTTGTATTTATGTATGTAGTGATTACTTCACTTTGCTTCACTCAAATTTTTAAATTGTTAGCCTCGATATTAGTCCTAGTGAGGTTGATAATTATGCAAAATAATTAGGCTTTATGTTCTATGAGAAGCAATGAATAAATAAAAATAAATAATGTTGTAAAATACTTACCATTCCAACATAAGGGTTCCAGAATGTGAAAGTCAGTATGGAATGCGCTCCGATAGTGATGACTATACTGAAGATTACCCAGTAAATATTTCTGCCGGTTTTGTCTATGACGAATCCAAAGCCAGGACTGACCGCCGCCGACAGAATGTAGATTATGGAATTAACGATGTTTGCATCTTCCGGAGTGTAGTCAAACTTGCGCTCAAAGAACATCCTGAAAGAAAACATTTTCAACTCAATCTATTCCATCATATCACCCATATTATAGCAATATGCTGTATCCATAGATAAAGCATTTTGGCTCTACAGCTCTCAAACAATTCAATTAGTTTATTGTGTTACTTCCCAATCGACGATAGCACAATGGTGCAACTTCAAAAAGGAACACTTCCGTAACAAAACATTGTAACTTAAAATACAGCACTCTGCCATGAAAGCCCCATAAATACACTATTATTCCATTACAACGCCGTTGCCGTGCAGGTGACAGGATGAACATTTGAATTTTGAAAAAAGTTTTTTTTTTTTTCATATAATTATTGCGGGGTCAAAATATGACCATTGTAAAAACCCATATTGAATTTCAATAAATGGTATTGTATTTGTACTTCTTTCTAGAATAAAAAACATTCTCTTTATCAACTTGGTGAAAGAACACCATTCATAATTCTAGTAAGGCGCACTACAATCAGCCTTACTAATGAAAAAACAGTGGCCCACTGTTTAATGGTATTTTAGTTACATATTGAATAAAGTTTTGAAATGTGTAACTTTCCATGAACTCTGTACGACTGTTAAATATCAGTTTAGGCTGTGTAACTTTTATTAGTAAGGTTTTTAATTAAATTGTTTCTAATATGTTTCTCAGTTGTGTAAAATTTAAATAACATTTATTAGTAAGACCGATTATGTATTACATATTTGAATTCCTTTATTTGTATGAGAATACCGCATAAGAGTCTCGACTGTTAGAGCTAGTTATTAGCAACTATGGCATCGCCAATTGGGGTATTTTGTTAGGCTGATGAGAGTGGGGAAGGTAATACAAGGGAGGGGAGATACACAAGAATTTTAATTGTACAACAGATCATATTATTAGATTTAACACTTACTTCCCAAGTGCGACGAATGGGAATATGGCTACGTAATACGCAACGCAAATGACTGTCACCAGCCAGAAGGTGCCACTGAAGTACTTGATGTCTGACAGTTTCACGGGCTCCTCCTTGCTGTCCTCCGCCTTGTTCAGAATGTGGTCTGCCCTCTTGTCCATCCAAGCCAGAATCAGCCCGCAGATGAGGGATAGTACGCACGTGATGGCAGCTGAGAAGAAAAAAAATTATGAATTTATAAATTTTATTTATGAATGCTTAATGTTAGGGTTGGGTACCCTTGGACAATCTATTACAAAAACTTATGGCTAACAGGCATCCACTGGTTCATCGATCAATGATACAAATATATACAGTAGAACCTCGTTAATTCGAAATCCAGCGGACATCAAAAATCAAATTTCGAATTAACGAATTCCCACATAATTCGAAATTTTATGAACAAAAAAAAAAAAAAAAAAAACGGCGAAAATCGAGTTCCTCGGCCGCCCCTTCAAATTCGGGTGGTATCTTTGGAGTAAACTCGTATTAATACCAATTATTCCCGTTTAAATCGAATTTTTGAAGGTAAGTTTTTGAAGCCGATTTCCGTCGCGATTGGCCCTTCAAGTTCAGTTATTCTAAGCAAATTCATAAAAATACCACACATTTCCGCTTAAATCAAATTTTCGCGGCCGATTAACGTCGCGGCCGGCCCTTTAAACTCGGATATTCGAAAAATACGACATATGTATGCGTAAACCGAAATTTCGTGGCCGATCCTTTAAATTCAAAAATTTGAAGTAAATTTCTTAAAAATCGTCAAATTTCCGCGTGAATAGAAATTTTGGGGCCGATTTCCGTAGCGCCGGATCTTTCAACTCAGATATTCGAAGTAAATTTAGTAAAAAATACGATATTTTCCGCGTAAATTGTAATTTCGGAGCCGATTTCCGTCGCGACGGATCTTTTGGAATCAGATATTTGAAATAAATTCGTAAAAATGCGATATATTTACGCGTAAATCGAAATTTCGCGGCCGACCCTTTAAATTCAGATATTTATAATAAATACGTAAAAATACGATATATTTCCGCGTAAATCGAATTTTCTCGGCAGATTTTCGTCGCGGCCGGCCTTTTAAATTCAGATATTTGAAGTATATTCGTAAAAATATGTCGTATTTCCGCGTAAATTGAAATTTAGCGTTCGAATTCCGTCGAAGCCGACCCTTTGAATTCAGATATTTATAATAAATTCGTAAAAATACGATATATTTCCGCGTAAATCGAATTTTCTCGGCAGATTATCGTCGCGGCCGGCCTTTTAAATTCAGATATTTGAAGTATATTCGTAAAAATATGTCGTATTTCCGCGTAAATTGAAATTTAGCGTTCGAATTCCGTCGCAGCCGACCCTTTGAATTCAGATATCTAATGTAAATTCATAAAACTACGGCATATTTCCGCGTAAAACGAATTTTCTCGGCCCTTCAAACTCTGATATTCGGAATAAATTGGAAAAAATACGACATTCCATTGTAAATCGATTCCGATTTTCAAAATAATAATACTAATTAGGGCGATGTATAACCACGAAAAAATACACTTTTCGGCATTTTACCGTTATGGCTGTCTTTTAGATGCAGATTTACGAAATTTTATGATTTATTTTCGCAAAAATCGAAGTTTTTCGAATTACACAAACAAATTTTCGTGTGCGGACAAAAATAAATTTCGAATTACGAATTAACGAATTTCGAATTAAAAATCATTTTGTATGAAAAAAATTTTCTGCGGATATTTTTTTGGCGAAAATTTCGAATTACGCGTTTTTTCGAATTATCGGGGTTCGAATTAACGGGGTTCTACTGTATATACAATGCATTTCTTCTTAACCCCTAGACCAATGTTGAGAGATATTTCTCCCATATCAAACACCCGTGAGTCTTTTTTCGTGAGTATATTTCTTCCAGTCTGATACGGACCCATAAAATTCATGTATCAATTCATTATCTCATTTTGTATTAAGGTGAGATATATGATTTAAACATTGTTAAAAAGAGAGAACACCACACTTTCATTTTGTATACAAAAGTTTAGTGCTCCTGAAATTTTTTTAATTATTCTATGAAACAACATTTGTCAAGTTATCCAAATTTTTTTATAAATAATTTTATATCAAACGCATAAAAGGGAAGTGACAATAACTTTTATAATACTTTTGTATAATTAAATATGTTTTTTTCAGTTTCGTGTAAAGTGATAATTAAACCGTACACATTAAAAATCATTGGCAATTGGCTTTAAAAACTTTATCTATGTTTGCATTAAAAATTTTAATATTTTTAATTGCACATGTTGATTTGTAATACGAAAATCTGAAGGAATCTTTCATATGCTCTCAAAAACAGTAGTTTATTTTGAAATATTTTCAAAAACAGCGCAGGAGCACCCTACCTACGGCAGGAGAAGGGGTCAGAACAATTTAAGGAGTGCCGTAATTACGCGGCTGTCATCTTTCAAAGTGACAGATCCCATACAAAGAAATGCTATTCTGCAGCAGTCCCCCACTTGATCTGACCCCCTCGCCTGAGAAAGATTAAAGCTTAGCCCAACATATAATACGTACATGCCACACCCAATTTATGAGCGCATAATATAGCGTAATGTGTCTAAGCCTTTAAAGACTGCTCAGGCGGGTATTGAAAATTCCCACACCCGAGAAAATTCCCACATCCGAGATAATGCGGGAAAAATTTTGCTGCAGAAAAGACCACTCTCTAACATACTCGGGTGAAAATGAATAAGATTTATGAGGTACCACCCCCACCCCCCCATCTCCCAATATCTGCAAATCAGGTGACATTTTTTTTATTTCTTTTTATTTAGGAAGCAAACAGTCGTACAGTAAAAAATTATAACAATAAACATTCATATGTTCTAGACCAATTAAGTTCCATTAAATTAAATGTAGATTTAGTATTTTTTACCTACACAACATATTAAATGGCAAAAAATAAACATAATAAAGAAATACATAAAATTAAAAACAAAAAGAAAAAATACAACTTTTCGCATAGCTATACTATTCACTACGGGTGATAATAATGTACTTTTCACAACAAAAAAATCGAATAAAATAAAAGTATTTTAATTTATTAATTTATTAAGCTGAATTTTATATGATATTAAGTTATGGTTGAAAATGTCTACATCTCGTAAGGCATTGTGAGTTTCACAGATACGTACTATTACAGAGTTTTGCGCGTATTTGGATTTACAATGTGGTATTCTAAATAAATCGTTCGATCTGGTGTTTTGCTTGGGGCAACGAAATGCAATCCTTTCCAACAGATATGATGAATCAACTAGGCAGTTCACGATTTTGTGCAAGAATAATGCATCAGAGATTTTTCTACGTTTATATAAAGTGACAGGGACAAATCGATGGTCACTAAAACGATACGATAGGTGTTTCATAAATTTGTTCTGAATATTTTCAATGCGATCAATATATGTTTGATATTGAGGATTCCAAATTACTGAGGCGAATTCTAGTTGTGACCGTACATATGACATATATAACAGAATTAGGGTGTGTGCTACCGTAAAAGGCTTTGTAATTCGAATAATGAAACCCAATTGCTTATAACCTTTTTTTAGAATATTTTCAATATGATCCCTAAATAACATTCTAAATAACATTACATCATGCGATGTAAGTACTGCGTAGTGTTTTGAGTAGTGAGGTAGTGTGTTTTTTGTTTGAATTACTTGATTCAATCTCAATATTTATTTTATTTCTTTGTATTTATAAGGCATTATTAATTAATTACAATGAATATACGTTCAGTAAATAAAATTCATACTTAAAAAAGATTCCATTTAATTTTTTTATTTAGTCTTTCAACTATCAATTTATTAGAATAACCGTTATTAAATGCTATTTGTCTTATGAATATATTGTTTTATGGTTATATGCTATTCGTTTTTTTCAGGTCTTAAAATACTTCACACAGGATATAAAGAATCGCAAATAAATAAATTAGAAATTTTAGAAATTAGAAAACATGTTAATATAAAAGCAGATATAATTAACAAGAATTTTTTTATAAACTCTCTTTTAAATATTTTCCCACTTAACTGGTTTTTCATATTATAATTCCCAATTCTTATAAACCCAGCCTACTCTTACCCCTCCCCCCTCCTTCCACTTCTTCTTTCCAATTGTAATCTATATTTAATTTTTGACTTTGGTGTATACTTCGTTCATGAAACTTGTATTGGTTGGATATAATAAAGTGATGTTAACAAAGTTTTTTGTTTTTTAATAAAATAAAGTTTAATCGGATGACATTATTTTATCTATTTCCGTTGTATATCAATGCATACGTACATAATAAAATGTAAACATTATATTTATTTATTAATTGGACAATTTGCATAGCGCCGCTTTTGTGAGATATCACCTCAGGGGCGCTATATTGTAATAATCTACCTTTATACACGGTGTCCGGAAACTCGTAGTACAAGCGGGAAACTGGAGAATCTACACCACATGGGGAACCCAAAAAAACATAGAGTTTTTTGATTTGAGCATTTTCACAAAAAAAAAAAAAAAACCAAAAAAAAATATTTTTCGGCTATTTTTGGGTTAAAGTTTTTTCTGGTGCTTAGGGTTGAACAACAGATGTTTTAACCCTGCAGAGCAGAAATATTTTATGATTACACCGGATTAAATGAAGGGTGATTTCAAAATAATGCTTCAAATCCGAGTTTCTTCATTTGTTTTACTTTCAAATAGTTTTAATTAGTTGGGTACTTTGATCTTCAGTAATAATTTATAAGAATTTGATTAAAAAAAAAAAAAAAAAAATGAACTTCTAACTCGATTTACTCGATAACGAAAGCTTAAATCAAAAAAAAATATACTACAAAATCGACTCCAAATGTGATGTAGATTCACCAGTTTCCCGCTTGTACTACGAGTTTCCGGACACCCTGTATATAGATTTTTACTGTCCTGATGAAGGTGTATATAATATAATCTAACTTTAAACTTTATAAGATACAGTAACAGTTGTAGGTAAAAATTACCACCAGTTGGAGTAAAATTAACACCTTTTAATTAAACCGACTGCTAATCTCATCGCACAATTACCCTCCCTTTATTCATAAACACGGGCACAATTAATTAATATGTAATAATCTATTATTTCAGTCAGTTGACTGAAAACTATAACTATCTTTAATTGTTGTGACAAACTATACGATATTGAATATGATTTAAGATTTTTTTTTTTTTTTTTTCACGGCCAAAAGTATTTTTGCTATTTGTTTTTGGGGTGTTATGCCGTGTTGCGCTAACTCCTTCTTTAGCCAACGTTTCGGACAGCATTGCAGTGTCCATCATCAGGGCAGATGTGTTATTTGAGGTTGTGTTAAAATGTGAGCTTAAGCGGCGTGTTTTTAACTGCTAGTTCCGTCTAATATTGGCCTTGTTCTACCTTTTCTTCTGCACTATCAAACATCAGGGTCGGTAACGAAATCTAAATTCATATTTGAACCACCACATTTTTTACCAAATCATTATCATGTGACGTATATGTGGCTCATTATTTTGTGTCAATATTTGATAGAAAATTGGGTCAAACTCCATCCAATGTTGATCCATATGTTTGGAACCAGCCATGAAATGTGAAACGTGTGACATTATTTTCAACTGAAAAATTATAACATTGGAAAGAAGGATTAGTGGTCAGTCAATACTCAATTATCTGACCACATGTAACTGACACACCACTTGTGAGTCACAGACTCGCCCGCGTGTAGATTGTATATTATCAGTAATATTTTATTAAAATTTTGTCTATCTATGGTCTAATTACGGTCATTCAACAAAATTTCAGAGTGATACTCATGTATACTTAGATGAATTAAAAGAGAAGATAGATTACTGAGACAACGCGCGTAGTTGCAACAAACTAGGTCCATTGGACATATATGAGAATTACTGCATTTAGCATCGTACACGCAAGTTCGGTCTTTAGAAAAAACACGCCGCTTTGGGCTCTTTTTTTGTGACAAAATTCCTGAGCTTTTGAGGTGCAAAAATCATTCTGGAGCCAATAACAAATAGAATAGAGTTTCTTTCCATTTGTAAATACACACTAAATAACATGCGCCATTGTACATCCACACATACATGTTCTCTGTATTGCTATCCATTTCTTAATCGTTGGCTATGAAGTGGCCTAGCAACAAACTTCATATTATTCAAGTCAGAGGTGATTTTTAACAAAAACGGCGCTATACAAATCATCTAAAATTATTATTATTCAAAATATACAAATGTTTCGGAATGTACCAGTGATTCCCGGGCTTGTGTGGAGTGAAAAATGTAGATGTCATTTTTGTCCGGTGATGTTTTTTTTCAATTAAAAACAAAAAAAAAATTCTTTCACACTTCACAACTGATTACAATCTAAGGCATTACATGGTACGCGCTTTGCCTCGTTTCAGTAGCATCGGAGACCAAAATGCAGTTTACATGTTTTACTGCAAATAAGTTCAGGAATCACTGATTACAGTCTTGTTACACCCTATAACCTACATGTATTTTTTAACACACTTTATTTGTATATACAGTGCTCTCTCACTAATCAGCCACCCCAAAAACCGGGCAAGTGTCCAATTACTGTAAGTGTCAGATTATAGTGCATACAGTCATAAAAAATGTGCTAAAAATTACAACAGTTATTTCATAAAAAACAAACAACACCGCTATTCATCTTTTGTAAAATTTCCATTTCTTGGTTTAAATTTAAGGTGTCATGTTTACGCTCCCGAGAAGACTTTATTTTGTAACCTTATTCAAATAAAAAATGTGGTAAAACGAACACCAACGTGACAGCTGCTAGAATGCACAGAGGACTAAATGAAATGTCCTAAAACACCAATTATTAACTAACTGTGGTCACTGGTAAAATGGTCAGCGAGATCAAACTAGATGGCGGTATAGTAACTGAGTGTGTTAGCGTAAGATAACCCAACTCGTCAGCGTACAAAGCTCGAATCTAGGCGCGTGGCAGACTAGTTAATTTGACATATGAATACCACCGAAGTATCCGGGGGTAAAGTGTGCTAACTTCAGGGGGGAGATTCAACAGGGTGTATCGGCAAGTACCCGACAAACTTTAACCAGCTATTCCTCAGCACATTTGAAGTAAAAAATGTTATGGGCGCTTTGCTGTCCGGTAACATTTTTTTTCCATTAAAAACAAAAAATAAATAAAAAATCCACACTCCGTCACTGTCGTTTGCATTGAATCTCGTGTTCAACAGCTGTTATTAGCAAGTGTGTCAAAAAGTGTCCTTGCTCTTTCGTATACACTAAACAATAATAGTTAAAAATGAGACGAATGGTGCCGTGCCATTTCGTTGTGATTGTAAAAGCGCGCCAACGTAGGTACGTACGTACATTATTCAACGAAACTCGAACAAAATATTGCCAGATGGGTTTTCAAACTTTGACAAAGGATAAAACATTGGTGACATGTGGTGAAAATATGAATAGTAAATATTTTATTACAAAAAAATGTTACCGGACAGCAAAGTGCCCATAACATTTTTTACTCCAAATGTGCTAAGGAATAGCTGGTTAAAGTTTGTCGGGTACGTGCCGATACACCCTGTATATGATTTTAGAAGTAAAAAAGACATAACTTTTTTCGAAATTCCATTGTTTTAAGGTAGTTTTTAGGTAGGGAAATATATTTTGTATGGGAAAATAAACATTACAAAAATACGAAAAATATTTTGTATGGATAAAAAAACAGAATTTCGAGAAATAAGTTATTTAATTTTTTTACTTCTACCATCATGTAGATCACCTCCGGAATTTAGCACACTTTACTCTTTAGAGCTTGATTTTGTGCTTTCAACTAGTAAAAATAACGGCGGATTGTAGTAGTTGTCGGATAATCACATTACTGAAAGAGTACCGTATAGCCTATACTAATTTGAGTTCATCAAATGGTCTAGTTAGTAATAGAATCAACTCATACCGAGGAACAAGACGACTCCGGTGCGATGGTAACCAGAGTAGAAATGACCCATGTACTTGTACAGGGGTTCCATGACAATGAAGTTAATGGTGCTGCCGACTCTGGCAAAGGACAGCTGCAGACCAAACACCATGTTCAGCTCCTTCCCCTTGAACCAGCGCACGGCGTAGTTATTCTGTGCCACGGCCAGTGATTCTCCGCCAATTCTGGAAAGTTAATATTCAAGAGAGATAACTAGATAAAACAATAATTTATTTGTTGAAAATGCACTTAAAATTAGCACAAAATAAAACTAGCAGTTCTGTGAACAGTAGACCTTGTGTCCAACAAATCAAAACCAAAATTTCCTCTGAAATCATAAGATTTGTAAGTACATAAATACCTACCAACTTAATTATAAACCATGCATTTTATGAAACATTTTTAAAAATTTTACAATAAGTAATTATACAATTAGTCCGAAGAAACACAACTATCTCAATTACAATTTTTTATCCAACTTTATTCAGAAGTAAGTACCATAATATTGAAAAAAATGCTGCTAAGAAAGTACAAATGAACACAACAGTTTCAGATTTGAAAAAAGAATCTTTACTGAACCAAGGTCAAAGTTAGCCATCTGGTCAAAGAGAGGATTCCTTGAATAATAAAGTGGATGCATCAGATTTACGAAAAACGGAAACGGAAATCCCTAAAAACTTCACTAGTTGAGTCAAAACAGGACTTCGTTATACTCAGTCAACTATATTTTCTATATATGTAATATCCTCATTTCTGAATTTAATACATCGACTAATCTAAATAATTAACACATTCATGTATCCGTTGAACATGCACCAAATACAACTACTTTTTCTCAGACATTGATATTTTATATTTATCCTTTACTTATTTAAATACATCCACTGTTTCAATTAACAATGTAGGATGTGCAAATCGGTAAGCTTAACTTCTGGAAAACCGTTTGTGCACCAGTGAAGAATTTTTTCCCGCCGACAAACCGTTTATGCGCTGCTGGCATCGGAATTTCACCCTAGCTGGAATTTTTTGATATGCGATATAAACCTATATGCCATGAGAAAGTGCATCAAATTTTTAACAGAATCGCTTGCACTTTGAAACACTTAAGAGTTAATTTTAGATTTCTCTCCAAAAGGGTCTGGTGTTCCAAAGGTTAAAGATGCCATAATAAAGATTGTCGTCAACCGAGTATGTTTCCATAATTGTATTTTATTATTGTTATTCCTACATGAATCATGTGCGACTGCCATAATACGGGCATGAGACTAGTGTGTGGTAGTTGAGAAAGTCACCAAAATTGTAATTTTTAAATATTTATAAAATAAAATAAAAAAATAATTATGCATGAAAAATAAAAAGGCAGAAAATATCAGAATGTTGAATATATGCAACTAGGCAACCAACATTATCTTCAAATTTTCATGAAAATGTTTTCAAATGAACGCACTAAGCAGAAGGCCAAAGATCGCGCCGGCTGTGGGAGCCAGTCGAAACATGGCGATTTCACAAGCAGCCATGGCAGTAATACTAGCTAAAATGTATGTGGTTGCCTAAGTCCTAACGCACTTCTCGCCGCTATTGACTGCTACACTGGCTGCAAGCTTTGGTTCCTCCAAATTTCAGCCTGGCTGCCTAGAGCGCGCCTAGCCTTATCTTGTTGAATAAAAGAGTTCCTTTTATGAATGGTCGCTGATAGGAATAATTATGGTTAAAGGAATCAAACAGCAACATACGATGAGGATCTTTCATGAAATATAATGGGCGTGGATATTAAGACTCACCCAAAAACGAAACGTCCAACCACCATGAGCCAAAAAGCGTCCAGGTACCCTCCAAGAGCAAAAATCAACGCTCCGGTCAGTAATATGGCCATGTATAGAAGTGTCCCCAGTCGTATTCCAAACACCCTGAAACAATAATTAGATTAAATGAAAATAATTAACTTTGTGTCAAACACTGTTTTAATAAAAATTATATACATGTTTCAGAATTTCTACATAATTCAAAAATTCTATGACTTGCAGAAAAATCAATAGATGTCACACATTAAAATAAAAAAAGGACATATTTATCCAAGACACTGTCTAGATTGCATTTAGTTCGAGTTGAATCTTGCAATCATACATAAAGGTAGTAGCTAATAAAAATGAAGATAATATTGGTAGTTCTTATTCGAAGGAAGAAACATTTAAATATGACCGAATTAGTTCAGGACATTTAGAATTAGGTCCCATTAGCTCAGTTGGGAGAGCGGTGCCCCGGCAAGGCGAGGGTCCTGGGTTCAAGTCCTATATGAGACTGTATCTTTTTCTGTTTCAAATTTTCGTTTAAGAATCGCTAATATTGACTTCAATAATTAAATATTACAATTTGAGGTTTAACTCATTACGTTATTTCAAAAATAAATATGTGCTCAGAAAATAATAAAATGGCAAACCTGTCAATAAGGAAGCCTCCGATGAAACACAAGACGACATTGGGCCAGGAATAAATTGAATACAACAAAACAAACTGCTTTGTGTTAATTCTGAGGTCCTCTTTGAAATTGTCTTGAAGGGCACCGGGGTTATCGTAGCAGAAGTAGGAACCTGAAATTTGATTATTATTTTTACAGACTAGATATTAAACATCTTTTATCTAGGTACGGAAATTCAACAAATGGATTCATAAAAATTCAAATCACCAGAAAGATTTGAGCGTTTTAAAGACACCTTGAGCCAAAGATCATAGAAAATGTAATTAACGAGGTTAGCTCATCGAGGGGGTTGAGCGGTGATTGGCTAGAAAGTCATGACGTAGCTAGAAGCCCATTTTCCACTGGGAGATTTGAATTAACTGTATTGGCAATGATTTATTTATAATGCGTTTGTAATATGTATTATACTAATAATTACATTAGAACTAATGTTCGGAATAAAAGGGGAAAATCCCAGGAATATCTGCATTGTTAATTTTACATTGATGATGTAGAATCGAGGTTATTTATTAGCGGCTTGTACATATTGTCTTTGAAGAATTTTCAAATTGAAAGCCTTATTTAGCAAACTATCATGTCAAGGATTTAACAGGGAAAGGGTTGAGAATAATTGTATTTATACAAAGAGTCGCACGTAGTGGTAGATACTCTCAGCATTGCCTTGGTGAAAGTCGTAAAAGACTACCTTTCGGAATTGAAGCGTTGCTTGAAATGGCTTCAGCCGTATTTGGTGACCATACGTGAATAGTCAGTGACTTCCCCACCTTCCTCTTTCCCATTTCCTTCCCCTTCCCATACCGAAATATTATATTTCATAACATATTCCCATACCGAAATATTATAATATAATATATTATTATATATTATAATATTTCTATTGAAAATATAAATCATCTGTCTACTGAAAAATCTAATTTTTTTATTTATTGTTTTTGTGTTGAACACGTCCAGTGCTGAGCCCGTAGCAGGTACGGGCGATACAAAGTTCGTGGGATGCGCTGCCCATACAAGGTACGGGCATCTTATAACTTAGAGAAATGATAATAAAAAAACGTTAGCACCAACGGATTGTGTATATAATACCCTCAGCATGTAGGATAACTTCAGTATACATCTATATGTTGCGCGGGTCGGTCGCTATTGTTTTTTTTCTACCGTAGTACCGTTGTGGCGAGTTTACACGCGACTTTTTCTAGACGTTTCACACAACTACAATGTGTGTGCGATAATTGTGATTGTTATTGACTTTATACAAAGTGTCTCCTTGTTTATAAGTATTTTTTATTAGACTTTTCGTTATTATTTTTTGTGTGTTCGGACTTTTGAATCAAAATATTGTGTTTTAGACTACAAATAATTTATATTGAATTCATTTACTATAAAGTGTTTTTTTTATTATTTTTGTGTTGGACTTTTGATATTTTTTTGTGTTATACATACCTTGAAATATGGATCAGCCATCAACATCCAAAAGAGCTAGGCTAGATGACGACTTTAGCGACACCGATAGTGATTTTGACGATTCGGGAAGCGACTTAGAGATCTTCCCCGAATCGGATAAAGATGACTTGGAAGACATGGATAACGATGAATCGGATGAAGATGACATTATCCAGCCAGTACCGGAAGCATCACCACTGCCTCCAAACCAACCATCAATGTCCGAACCAAGACAGTGGTCAAATTCACCCAAACCATCACATCACATCCCATTTACCGGTGTATCTGGCATAAATTTTATGGAAGCTGGAAGAGAACCGATCAACTTTTTCAATGCCATCGCCAATGATGACTTGTGTGAGATGGTCATCAAACAAACAAACGATTATGCGGTAGAGGTGTTATCAAAGTCGAAAGGTGATAAAAGCCGAATCACAAAGTGGAGGGACCTAACAATCGAGGAATTCAGGAAGTTTTTAGGGCTTATTTTCCACATGGGAACTATTAGGATGAATCGCCTAAACGACTATTGGAAGAAAAATCATTTATTCAACCTGCCGACATTTTCTCAATACATGGCTCGAGATAGGTTTCTACTTATCCTTAGAGTGCTTCACTTCAATAGTAATGAGGAAGAATCAACAAGTTTAGGAAAAATTCAGCCACTCATCGATTTTTTCAATGATAGGATGGAGATTATATATACTCCTAGTAAAAATCTTTCCATCGATGAATCGCTGGTGCTCTGGAGAGGGAGACTATTGATCCGTCAATACATGAAAGGGAAAAAAGCGAAATATGGCATAAAACTGTATATGTTGGGTCAGTCAAATGGATTGGCCCTAAAAATAATTGTTTATGGTGGTGCAGCAGACATCGAACTCGGTGGTAAAGAACACACCAACAAAGTGGTGAAGAAATTGATGGAAGGAGAGACTGGAGTCGGGCACAGTTTATACATGGACAATTTCTATAACAGCGTTCAATTGACGGAGCATTTATTAGAAAACAAAACATTTGTTACTGGGACCCTCAGATCAAACCGGAAGGACACACCGAAGGAAGTTACTGAAAAAAAATTAAAAACCGGAGAGTCTACCAGCATGTATACAAATAAAGGGATATGCGTCACAAAATGGAAGGATCGACGTGAAATTTTGACGATATCTTCCGAATTCGATGGGCAATTGACGAAAACTACCAATCGTCGAGGAAAGGAGGTTTGTAAGCCAAAAATGATTATTGAATACAACAAACACATGAGCGGCGTAGATTTTCACGACCAAATGCTTGCCTACTACCCATGTCGTCGAAAAACTTTGAGGTGGTATAAGAAACTGGGAATTCACATTTTCCAATCAATGCTAATAAATGCTTACTATTTGTACAATGCACAGAGTGAGCGTAAGAAAAGTCTATATGATTTTAGACTGGAAGTAATCGACAATTTACTTGGTCCTCCTCTTTCTACCATTCCTCGTCCATTAGTGTCAAATATAAGACATTTGCCAGCCCTATGCGAAAGAAACGACAAAGGAAAAGTAAAAAAAAGGCAATGCAAATATTGCTGGGAAAAAAATCAAAAACGAAACGATTCTAATTATTGCTGCAAGGAATGTCCACAGATGCCTGGATTTTGTATCGAACCCTGCTTTAGGAATTACCATGATGAAAATAATCTATAAAAAACCCATTGTTTCATTTCAAACCGATAATTACCTGTCCACTGCTTTAGGAATTACCATGATTAAAATAATCTATAAAAACCCTATTGTTTCATTTCAAACCGATAATTACCTGTTCACTGCTTTAGGAATTACCATGATGAAAATAATCTAGAAAAACCCCGTTGTTTCATTTCAAACCGATAATTACATGTTCACGATGGTTTTGCCTGCACTTTCTCTTTTTATAACAATACTGTTATAACAATACTATATAATTACCCTTTTTAGGCGGTCAAAATCAATGTTATTTATTTATTTACGGACAAATAGTCCATTAACAACATATTAATTACACGAATAAGTTTTATAAACAGAGATGACAGTGAAAGGAGAGCATATATAAATGAGGAGCGAAGACAATAATAATAAAAAGTAAGAATGGGAGATAATAATAAGTCAAAGCATGAAGATGGTTCAAAGGGCATTAGAAATTAGACATTGCGTATTGACTGTCGAAAGTCATTTTTTCATTTAGTCATTTATTTATAACTATACTATATATGACAAACTGCATGAACGTGGTGAAAGCAAAGATTGTGTGTAAGGACAGGGCAGTCTGGCGTTCTGTTTTCTCTGTTTACCTCCGTAGTAGAAGTAAAAAAATCAATCTTGAGTTTACTAATAATTTATAAAAATATAATTTATTGATGAGTAAATAGTACAGTAAATGTCTCGTGTAAACTCACCATTACGCAATGACGCCTACTATCTTGTCCTGCCAATTACATAACAACTGGAGAGTATGTAGCGTTGTCAGGCAGTGCGATTGGTAGGTGTGATCCCCAATAATAAACCAAACATGCAAAAGTCTCAATTTTTTTCGGATTAGGGAAGTAGTCCCGTTATGAAAATTTCGTATTTTATCAGCACAGTTGGTTTACGCCATATTAAAATAACGCAGTGAAAGTGTTAATTCGTAGAACTCCATTTAATTTTATTTAAATTTAATTAAAATCAAATTTAATAATATAATTATTAAGTTCTGCAAGTATTTTACTAATACTTGCAGAACTTAATAATTATATTATTAAATTTGATTTTGATTAAATTTAAAAAAAAAATAAAATAAAAAATAAATAAAAATGAAAAATCTAAGATTAACAAAGCTGTCTGACAGAAGATTAGTAACTGAAGATTGGTGTCATTTTTCTTTTTAAAATCATTAATCCCCTTATTGACCAGTGCCGCTCATGACTTTTGAAAAATTCATCATTATTGATGTTATTTAGTCCAAAACTATTTTATTTTTTGTAAATTCGATATTTTGTATGAAAAAAAAAACAGAATTCTCGAAAAAAAAAAAGGAAACATTTTCGGCCACAACAACATCAATAATGCCATATTTGTAATATTAGCACTCTAGTACACCCAAGCCAGGAGTCGCCACAGTTATTGACAGCCCTGTATGTTCAACATCAATAATGCCATATTTGTAATATTAGCACTCTAGTACACCCAAGCCAGGAGTCGCCACTGTTATTGACAGCCCTGTATGTTCCTAATAGTCGCGCAAAATAAAAATATCTTTCACTGCAATAATAATGTGAATACCAATTCATTTATAAACTTTCTCATACCACGCATATATCCAGAAATAGCAGATATTTTTAACAGCACCGAAAGAAAAACTTTAAAAAAAGCATTTTATCTATTTTTTTTAAAGCGGTTTGCATTTTGTTTTCTATAAACCATCTCATTGTAAACTTTAGTTAATTTAAATCATATTACATAGTATGATTACACTGTATATGTAATTGTTTTGCAATCTTTTTTATAAAAAATATTTAAACATTGTATTTTAAAGGTACTGTTAATAAATAAATACATAAAACTATATTATCATGCACGTAAAGCTGAGATCACGCCTAATCTATTCTATGATCTATTTCAAAGAATCAAAAGACACAGCACTATTTAGGATTAAAATTGTAAAAAAATTATTCCGGTGGTAATTAAAACACAAAATAAACAACCTAGCTTTCAAAACAATTAAAAAAAACTGGATCAAGTCAACAGAAAAGATTTCATAAAAAACAAACTAGAAAATAAATAATAACACACACACACGCACACGCACACACACACAAGCCACAAACACAACACAACTAACAGAAGCAATACAATAAGATCTATTCTTTACCTATTTATGGTAAATATTTACCTAACCGCCGCACTTTTAGCCACAGATTAAGGAAATTACACTTTGTTTCAACAAGTACTGCAAGAAACTACATATTTACATACACACAATAGGTTATGTCTATTTTACTATTCTTTCTTTTGGTAGATTGGCAGGTCTGACTCAAGCTATGCTTAATAAACCATCAACTCTTTCAGTGAACCCAAAGAGAGGATTAACCCATTAATACCCTTTTGCTAAAACAAAGGGTTAAGACGTTACCGGGCGTTGATTTTTCCAAACAAACGTAGTCCCCATTTATCTTTCTGGATTTTAACCCTAGAGCAAATATTTTTTTAACATAAAATAGATATCGGCGACTTGCGTGTCGGTACGTTTTGTTTTTTTTTGATAAATTGCTTCTTATAGAAGTTATGACCATCCAAAAATTAATAAAAATGCCTGATTTAAACGCAGTCAAAAGACGTTCAGTCTACAAACTAGACAATATATTTTGAAAAAAAAGCAAAACGGTCCGACATAGAATAGTTTCTTCTTATGTAGTTGGTAAAAAAAAAATTGAAAATCGGTTAACTTTTGGAGGAGAAAAATGGGGAATACAAAACCTCGATTTTGAAGATTTCATTTAGGTATTAATAGCCCGAGCTGCATGTGTCCCTTTCGCTCAGTATTCGGGAGGTAAGGGTCGGGGGGACAGGGTTTAGATAAATACGTATGTATTTGTGCGAAGTGATGTCACATAGTCATAAATCGATATTCGATATTCTAGTGTTGTGTTGTCCCGAGTAATCGATGTTTTTATATTATTTTTTCCGTTTGGTCACTTTTGTGTTTGTTTGGTGAAGTATTCCGATATTCTTACTTTAATTTCATATGTTTACGTAAAATAATATCTGTAAAAAAAACATCCGTTACAGCCAGACCGACTCCGAGGTGATTTCGTTCCGTATTGCCAATATGGATACAAAACACTCAAATGGATAATTTTTTTAAAAATAACTTTTGGGTAACTAGCGTAATATTATAATTCTTCAATAACCTATAATGTATATTGTTATTTTATTTATTTAACTTCTATTTCGACAAATAAATATACAGCAAAGTGATGTAGCGTAGTATATCGAATTGTGTCGGTGCACTAGTGTTGTCTTTTCCCGAGTAATTGATATATTTTATTAGTTTTTTTTGGTTTAGTGACTTATTTCGAGTATACCATACTTGCCGATCTTACTAAAATTGGACCAAATTCAATTTGTATACGTCAAGTACTATAATAATTTTCAATTTGGGAGGTGGTTATGGGTACCGCCGCCCCGGGAACCATTTATTGGATAATCTCTGTCATAGGTCAGCCCGAGTGGTTCGCTACGTTTGGTGACTTGAGCAGGGGTGCCCGGGTTCATGGGGGTGAGGATTGTCCGGGTCTTGGCGATATATGCATCGGTCCGCCAGTTGCGTGGCAGGCCGGATCGGGAGACCAGTCTAAACGCACGCTCAAGTCGCGACGCGACTGAAGATCAGTTAGCAGCAAGAAGCCACCTGACTATTGTATGTGCGCGCTCAAGTTGAGACGCGACTTATTTGGACGAGTATTATAACAAAACCCTGTAGCAACCCGATACAGAATTTGGTCGTAACACGGACATGTACCTAGCATGAAAGTCAAAAAATCCTCAACTTACAATGAATAAAGAATTTTTTTTTAAATATATATTTTTAAATTGATGCCATTTGCGTGGTGATCTGTTATAACAAAACACAGTAGGAAAATTTGCGCCGTTTAGTCATGACATTATCTATTATTTTCGAGTTGGGATGGATATTTAAATACTAGTTCATTTTTACTCATGATCCGATTTTCAGAACCCCGACATGTCTGGAGGTAGAGTGGAAAAAAATGGAGGTTTCCTCCACACCATCCGATTTGCAGTGTGGTGATTGGCAAGGGTGTTATGGCTTTCATGTCAATTTCAAAATTTCAACGAATGGCATTGGCGTTGGCTCTATTAACAAAACACAATAATAAGATTCGTAAAACAAAATAGTGAACAAAAAATTGCAATATTATATCGAAAATTGGTCACTTGCGATGTTTATGTGGTAAAAATTGGTCATTTTGGCCAAATAAACATCGCAAGGGAATTAAAACCTGTTGATTTCAGGAATTTTATTAAAATAAAAAATAAATATTTTATTTTAATACTTTTCCCTGTCTCAAACAACTTGAATGGTTTAGTTAAGTTTTGATAAACAAAAAAGATAACTATCTGTCCAAACAAGTATTTTATATTATTTTTAATTGATTTTAGCAAAACGACACAAATTAATTTAATAAAATTTACTTGCGCACGCCGCGACCTGCGGATTCGTAGCCAAGAGCCTCACCCTTCAACCACGGAGGCAGTTCAAATGTACGCACCTACATATTTTAGTAGGTGTACCTATATGGGTAGTAAGATTTTTTTTTAATTTTTAAAAGAAAGACAAACATTCCCTGGTTACGAATAACCTAACATTTGAAAAACTCCTACTACCACTACACTAAGCGGAAGGTATTGCTTGTGTTGTGATGGAGAACTTAGCCAGCCGAGGAATCGAACATGGGACGCCCGGGTGGGACCCAAACGCGATGCCCACTCAGCCACTGACCGGTCAAGTAAGTAAGAGCAATACAATTAATTAGTAGTACATTATTTTAATGTATCTCCCAAGGTTTAGCCAGCGTTAGCAATTTAAGCGCCCGAAAATATATTTTAAATCACTTGATTACACAATGACTTTCCTCTACTTTTTATAAATATAATACATATTTATAAATTACGTGTGTAAACCTTTCGGAAGAAAATCTTTAAATGATAGTGAAAATCCTATCAAAATCCATTTCGTAGTTTAGAAGAAAACAAAAACTAAGCACACAAACAGACAGACGCTGATACTTTGTTCGATACTATTTAGAGATTTTAGTAAGACCCAGTAAGTGCCCAGTAAACAAAAACATTATATGCCGAGACAAAAGGAGAAATAAGTCGGAAAAATAACCACAAACACCAGATATACCTACATGACGAAGGACGGAAGACGGGAGATGCGGGGCGGGAAGACGAGCGTAACATGCACACACTCTTAGTTGGGTGGGTACCTACACATCGATAGCGCGCTCGCTGAGCAGAGTGAAATAGCAAGTGATTTTTAAAATACCTATTGTTCAAATTTCTCAGCGCCCGGGTTTCCTCTTAAGGGAACATATTACGTACCTTAGAGAGGAACGATACAGGTGTAACCTATTTCCTCGGTGAACCCATAAAGTGGTTTTGAAAGTAAATAACATTGTCTTACTATTGTTAAACTGCTACAGATATGTGTCATACTTGCAAATTGATTGTACCCAAAATAAAGACTAAATGTAAATAAAATCACCAAAACGCCTTATGCATCTAATCCTAGAAAACACTTCCTTGCAAAAAGAGTAGTGGATGCTTGGAACAAACTCCCACAACATGTCATCGATGCAACAAATATAAATCAATTCAAAGCTCTATTGGATTCACATTTGGAGAGAAGAAAGGACTTAGTTCAAACTTAAAACACTCAATTGCTGTCAAACTTGTTGTGAAACCGGATATGAGCGCATCAGCAGAATGCTGCCTGCTCATTACATAATAATAATAATAATAATGTGCTCACCATTAAAATTGTGCATTTATTTAACCCCTTCTGGGCCGCGACTTTGAATGCGTGCTAAGTGTATCACCTCACAAACAGGACACATAGTTTAGATAGGAAAAATATGCAAACGAACAGTTCCGACTCAGCCGATTAGCAGAAAATATATACACGAACGGAGTTCTCACTTGGCCGGGTGAGGATAGAAGGTGAGTAAAGTGATGGCCAACTAGAAGAAAAATGCATACTGAACAAGGCCCGGGCATGGCCTAGAAAGTGTTAATAATCCCGACCAACTTTTGACGGCCTCCGTGATTGAGGGGTAAAGCTCTCGACTAGCAAGCCGAAGGAAGAGTGTTCAAAACGCGGCATGCGCAAGTAAATTTTATTTGATTAATTTGCGTTACTTCACAATTTATTCCTTTAAAATAATACAGTGGTACCTCGACATACGAGTGCCCCAACATACGAGTTTTTCGAGATACTAGCCGGCGAGCGAGTGATTTTTTGCTTTGAGTTACAAGCGAAATTCGAGATACGAGTTCGGTTTAGCTGGTTGGTAATGCTGGAAGTTCTGGGGAAATCCATGGGTCTAGAGGTGGAAGAGAGAGACGTGAACGAACTCGTCAAGGAGCACACCCAGGAACTGACGACTGAGGAGATACAAGAGTTACAGTCACAGCAGCATACGGATGTTATGCAAGAAATTGGTTTCGAGGAGTCAGAGGAGGAGGAGGTTATTTCTACAAGTGAGATAAAGGAGATCTTAGGAATGTGGGAGAGAGTTTCACAGTTCGTGGAAAAGAAACACCCAGAAAAAATTGCAACAGGTCGTGCATCTGATCTTTTTAATGACACTTGCCTAACTCATTTCCGGAACATTCTGAGAGGGAGGAAGAAACAAACCTCCTTGGACATGTTTTTTTCTAAACGGCCTACAGGTGAAAGCGAGAAAAATGTAGCGAAAAAGGCAAAGACCAGTAAGGTTATCTAATTTATTTATTTACATTATCTTTTTTGTTTTTGTACAATAAATATTTGTCATTTATAAATACGTTTTTATTATTCAAAACCACGTAACAAAAATAACTGGGGTCACATTTTGGGGGTTGGAACGGATTAATGGTAGTCTAATTGTTTTTTATGGGGAAATCTGCATCGATATACGAGAAATTCAAGATACGAGCAAGGTTGCGGAACGAATTAAACTCGTATGTCGAGGTATCACTGTATATTATACTTGCGGCATATTCCAGAATGGAAGATACTCTCAGTATTGCCTTGGTGTAAGACCACCATTCAGAATTGAAATGTTGCTTGAAATAGCTTTAGCCGTGTTTGGTGACCAGATCTGAATAGCCAGGTAATCCCCCACCTTCCATCACCTTCCCCTCCCCACAACCTTCAGCCTCACAACACACCCCAATTGGGGATGCCATAGTCTCACTGGCTCCAGGCGGTAGAGAGCAGTTTGGACTCTTGTGCGGTATTCATATTTTAAAAAAAATGACAATATTCCATGTCAAATATCATAATTACGGTTTTCAAAAGTCATAGTACTGTATTTATTTACAGGAAAGCCTCATACTAGGCTTATTTAGCTGAAATATATAACAAAGATGCAGGACATAGCCAGCGCAAGAGTAATCTCGCCGTGTCTGGGTGGGAACCTGACGCTTTTGCCACTCAATTACTAACTGGTATAATAATG
This sequence comes from Hesperophylax magnus, assembly GCA_026573805.1. NCBI lineage: Eukaryota > Metazoa > Arthropoda > Insecta > Trichoptera > Limnephilidae > Hesperophylax > Hesperophylax magnus. The sequence continues at coordinate 14,474,894 of JAIUSX010000084.1, forward strand.
GTATTTTTATGATACAAATTGAAATATTCTGAAAATGAGATAGTGATAAAAAGCGAGATAAATACGTGCTATCTTCTATATTTTAATGGTTTTATCCCACATTTTTAAACAGAAATTTTTTTATTATGGACATTATTATAATCTTTAAATAGTCGCCATCCGCGTCTGTCTGTTTGTGCGCTTAGTTCTTCCAAACAACGCGACGGACTTTGATAGGGTTTTCACTATCATTTAGAGAATTTCTTCTGAAAGGTTTATATATATAAAACATGCATCTTATATTTAGTAGAGAAAAGTCAATGTTTTGTGATCGAGTCCTAAAAAAATATTTTCTGGCGTTACATTGCTAACGCTGGCTAAACCTTATGAGATAAATCAAAATAATGTACTACGGAATTGTATACCTAAAAATGGCCTACACAAAAGTCCACAATGGTATATGTCTATCGCCTAAGGATAACTCCCAGCAATGCCGGGTACATGTCAGCTAGTGTTTTACACAATAAAGTAAAAGATAATAATCCCGACCAACATTGACGGCCTCCGTTTTCGAGGGGTAAAGCTCTCAACTAGCAAGCCGAAGTTAGCAAGTTCAATTCTGTGAAAAATATCTACATCAAGGTATAAAAATTATGTTGACGTATCATGGCTGGGCGCATAATAATCGTCCAATGTGAAAAAAATTATATTTTACGGGACGGAAAAAAAAACATTTTTAAAGAGGAAAATGAAGGTGGCCCTCCGCATAATATTTTTTTACGATTATATTATTAACGTACACCTTAAATTAAAAGAAATCGAAGTCTACCTACAATTTCCTGCCTAAATATGATTTTTTTTAACTCTCCTGTGAAAATTCAATCTGTCGTTGGACGAACATATTAAGCACCAAGAAAATAATATATAAATCCGGTCAAAGAAGGAACGAACAAACTATTTAAATCCATAGATTTATTATATCCACAAGCAACACTGCAAAAGTTGGAACACCGAGCTTCCTCCTTTGTGTGTCGACAGTAAATTTTCTCATGGCTCTCCAGTACGCTAACTGATTTTTTTTTGTATTCACTTACTTGTTTTTTTAATATTTATTATATTCCGATAAATGTTTTTTATCTTTCTCATGTCATAACAAATATATTTTAAAGAAATACGAAAATATTCGAGAAGTTTTATCATATTTTCCATAAAGCTAAATAAGTGTTTTTTCCAACTAAAATATAAAGAATATATGTACACAGAAAACTACTTGAACTGCACGTTAAGTGGGCAATGACACAGTAGTAACTATTTTTACTGAACGAAAGGAAGAACTCTTATCTCATTGTTAATTTTGTTGCCAATCGAATAAGATTTATTTTAGGAAGCGACAAACATTTTTGCGTATTGAAAAATTACGCAGTATTAATAGTTATTATTTTAAAATGGCTGCTTTTTACGAAACGAAAAGCAAGAACTCTTTTCTCACTGTTAATTTTGTTGCCAATCGAATAAGATTTATTTTAGGAAGCGACAAACATTTTTGTGCATTGAAAAATTACGCAGTAGTAACTTTGATATTATTTTTAAATGGTTGCTCTTTACGAAAGGAAAAATCTTTAAAATCCCATGAAAAGAAAGTATGTTTTGAATGTGCCTGTCAGCGTCGTACTTTTTGTGGCCGATAGGCAATTCCGGCACTCAAAGAGTTAAGTGAAAGATTACATATAATAATTATTCCTTTTATAATTAGGAAGGTACTTACCAAAACCAATGAGACACATAAAAACTAGAGCGATGAATCTGTGGCACGAATTGTTGGGATTGCAAATATCCCCACAGCAGGATGTTGAAACTGGACCATCTTGGCCATTGCCCTCAATCAGTGGCCTGTCATCTTCTTCTCCCGCAGACGGCATTGTATACCTAAAATACACAACTTTAATATTATTTATAGCATTGAAATCATGTTTAACCCTCTGCCGCTGACGTTACGTCTGTCAGACACCGCAAGATCGCGATGATTGCGCATGAAGGGCTGCAGCCGTTAGATGTCCACGGGATGTAAGATCACCAATAAGTGCACTATTTTAAGCCAGCAGAAAGCAAAATTATGTTTACTTTGTTATATTTTTGTCATTTAATCTTTCTATGTAAATAAAAATGTTAACGTTTGTTAGTTCAAAATCTTCAATCTCTGAAAACTCTTCCCCGATTGCTTTGAAACTTTGACACAGCGTTGAATCCAAATACGCATGTGTTTTTATATACCTAAATTATATAGATGTCACCTGTGACAGGTAAAAATATGCTTTTTTTGAAAAACAGCGTTGGACGTAAAAGCAACTCATGCTATTGTTTCTACATCTACACAGAATCAAAACAAAATAATAGTACTGAAAATGCATGTCTGTCAGACTACTCCTCGGCAGAATGAAAACCAAATAATAGTACCGAAAATGCATGTCTGTCAGCCTACTCCTCAGCGGAATGAAAACTAAATAATAGTACCGAAAATGCATGTCTGTCAGACTACTCCTCGGCAGAATGAAAACCAAATAATAGTACCGAAAATGCATGTCTGTCAGACTACTCCTCAGCAGAAAGAATTCAAAATAGTAGTATCGAAAATGCATGTCTGTCAGACTACTCCTCAGCGTAATGAAAACCAAATAACAGTACCGAAAATGCATGTCTGTCAGACTACTCCTCAGCAGAATGAAAACAAAATAATAGTATCGAAAATGCATATCTGTCAGACTACTCCTCAGTGGAATGAAAACCAAATAATAGTATCGAAAATGCATGTCTGTCAGACTACTCCTCAGCGGAATGAAAACCAAATAATAGTACCGAAAATGCATGTCTTTCAGACTACTCCTCAGCGGAATGAAAACTAAATAATAGTACCGAAAATGCATGTCTGTCAGACTACTCCTCAGCGGAATGAAAACCAAATAACAGTACCGAAAATGCATGTCTGTCAGACTACTACTCAGCAGAATGAAAACAAAATAATAGTACCGAAAATGCATGTCTGTCAGACTACTCCTCAGCGGAATGAAAACCAAATAATAGTATCGAAAATGCATGTCTGTCAGACTACTCCTCAGCGGAATGAAAACTAAATAATAGTACCGAAAATGCATGTCTGTCAGACTACTCCTCAGCAGAAAGAATTCAAAATAATAGTACCGAAAATGCATGTCTGTCAGACTACTCCTCAGCAGAATGAAAACCAAATAAAAGTATGGAAAATACATGTCTGTTAGACCACTCCTCAGCATAATGAAAACAAAAAAATAATACCGTGAATGCATATCTGTTAGACTACTTCTCAGCAGAATGAAAACAAAATAATAGTACCGAAAATGAATGTCTGTTAGACTACTCCGCAGCAGAATGAAAACCAAATAATAGTATGGAAAATACATGTCTGTCAGACTACTCCTTAGCGGAATGAAAACTAAATAACAGTACCGAAAATGCATGTCTGTCAGACTACTCCTCAGCAGAAAGAATTCAAAATAATAGTACCGAAAATGCATGTCTGTCAGACTACTCCTCAGCAGAATGAAAACCAAATAATAGTATCGAAAATGCATGTCTGTCAGACTACTCCTCAGCGGAATGAAAACCAAATAATAGTACCGAAAATGCATGTCTTTCAGACTACTCCTCAGCGGAATGAAAACCAAATAATAGTATCGAAAATGCATGTCTGTCAGACTACTCCTCAGCGGAATGAAAACTAAATAATAGTACCGAAAATGCATGTCTGTCAGACTACTCCTCAGCGGAATGAAAACCAAATAACAGTACCGAAAATGCATGTCTGTCAGACTACTCCTCAGCAGAATGAAAACAAAATAATAGTACCGAAAATGCATGTCTGTCAGACTACTCCTCAGCGGAATGAAAACCAAATAATAGTATCGAAAATGCATGTCTGTCAGACTACTCCTCAGCGGAATGAAAACTAAATAATAGTACCGAAAATGCATGTCTGTCAGACTACTCCTCAGCGGAATGAAAACCAAATAACAGTACCGAAAATGCATGTCTGTCAGACTACTCCTCAGCAGAATGAAAACAAAATAATAGTACCGAAAATGCATGTCTGTCAGACTACTCCTCAGCGGAATGAAAACCAAATAATAGTATCGAAAATGCATGTCTGTCAGACTACTCCTCAGCGGAATGAAAACTAAATAATAGTACCGAAAATGCATGTCTGTCAGACTACTCCTCAGCAGAAAGAATTCAAAATAATAGTACCGAAAATGCATGTCTGTCAGACTACTCCTCAGCAGAAAGAATTCAAAATAATAGTACCGAAAATGCATGTCTGTTAGACCACTCCTCAGCAGAATGAAAACAAAAAAATAATACCGTAAATGCATATCTGTTAGACTACTTCTCAGCAGAATGAAAACAAAATAATAGTACCGAAAATGCATGTCTGTTAGACTACTCCGCAGCAGAATGAAAACCAAATAATAGTATGGAAAATACATGTCTGTCAGACTCCTCAGCGGAATGAAAACTAAATAACAGTACCGAAAATGCATGTCTGTCAGACTACTCCTCAGCAGAATGAAAACCAAATAATAGTATGGAAAATACATGTCTGTCAGACTACTCCTCAGCGGAATGAAAACTAAATAATAGTATCGAAAATGCATGTCTGTCAGACTACTCCTCAGCGGAATGAAAACTAAATAATAGTACCGAAAATGCATGTCTGTCAGACTACTCCTCAGCAGAAAGAATTCAAAATAATAGTACCGAAAATGCATGTCTGTCAGACTACTCCTCAGCAGAATGAAAACCAAATAAAAGTATGGAAAATACATGTCTGTTAGACCACTCCTCAGCAGAATGAAAACAAAAAAATAGTACCGTAAATGCATATCTGTTAGACTACTTCTCAGCAGAATGAAAACAAAATAATAGTACCGAAAATGCATGTCTGTTAGACTACTCCTCAGCAGAATGAAAACCAAATAATAGTATGGAAAATACATGTCTGTCAGACTACTCCTCAGCGGAATGAAAACTAAATAACAGTACCGAAAATGCATGTCTGTCAGACTACTCCTCAGCAGAAAGAATTCAAAATAATAGTACCGAAAATGCATGTCTGTCAGACTACTCCTCAGCAGAATGAAAACCAAATAATAGTATGGAAAATACATGTCTGTCAGACTACTCCTCAGCGGAATGAAAACTAAATAATAGTACCGAAAATGCATGTATGTCAGACTACTCCTCAGCAGAATGAAAACCAAATAATAGTACCGAAAATGCATGTCTGTCAGACTAATCCTCAGCAGAATGAAAATAAAATAATAGTACCGAAAATGCATATCTGTTAGACTACTTCTCAGCAGAATGAAAACAAAATAATAGTACCAAAAATGAATGTCTGTTAGACTACTTCTCAGCAGAATGAAAACAAAATAATAGTACCGAAAATGCATATCTGTTAGACTACTCATCAGCAGAATTGAAACAAAAGTCACCTCAGTGGCAGAGAGTTTATGTTCTTGAAACTCAATCAACAAAATAATATTTTGTAAATTTATGCTACTTTTTTGGGGTTTAGGTGGTAAAGAGAGCACACAAACATTTAACGCAATTACAATACGGAGGCAGTCTCTCGCAATGGTGTTGCAAGACTAGAACAGCTTGTCGACATCCATTACATAGTAAGAGGGTGGAAAAATAAACAAACAAAAAATACTGATTAAATAAGTTAATTATGACATCACTCTTGAGTTGAATTTATACAAATATTATTTTAATTGTGTAGATAATATTATTGATTTTTAAACGAAAACAGAAAAAGATACGGTCACAGCTGGGACTTGATCCCAGGTCCTTGGCCTTGCCAGGGCGCCGCTCTACCAACTGCATTATTCCCAACTTATTCCAAAAATAAAAAGAAAAATAAATATTAATAACCGAAGTCTTATTTTGATACCTCCACATGTGATAGTGCTTTAAAAGTAATTAAGTTGAAGAGAGTTATTTAAAAAAAAATTGTATTTATGCAGCAAACCTAAAAGTAACCATATATTTATATTTTAAAAACTTGTTTGTTGGTAATTATTTACCTACGACTACCGTTTGAGAAAATATAATTATCTCAAATACCGTTTGAGATAATAATAGTACGACACGCACTATTTTGACACACCGAGTTCTCGCATACTTCGCGTTTGTTTGTGTAGTGGCAGTGTAGGAAACATGAAAGGCATAATCGGCATAATAGACAATTTTTCGAGATTGCTCGACACGCACCCGTTAATTGTTAGGCGATCAACTTTGATACCAAACATCAGATGAATTTAGTTTCTTGATATTTAAAGGTTTACTACGATTTTTTAAAAATAAAACGTTTTCATTTTAGGTAAGGTTGGGTTATTATAGGTTATTACAGGTTAGATTAGGTTATGTTGGATTATTATATGTTAGATTAGGATAGGTTAGGTTGGATTATTATATGTTAGATAAGATAGATTAGGTTAGGTTAGGTTGGATTATTATAGGTTAAATTAGGATAGGTTAGGTTAGGTTAGGTTGGATTATTATATGTTAGATTAGGATAGGTTAGGTTAGGTTGGATTATTATATGTTAGATTAGGATAGGTTAGGTTAGGTTAGGTTGGATTTATATATATGTTAGATTAGGATAGGTTGGGTTAGGTTAGGTTGGGTTATTATAGGATAGTTTAGGTTGGATTATTATAGGATAGGTTAGGTTAGGTTAGGTTGGATTAGGTAGAATTAATTCACAAACCAGTCTATACAAACCTAGCGTAGCCCACAAACTACTTGAAAACTGGGATATAACTCTAAAGGGGACGCGAGCAGGCGTTATTAAAGGGGCAATTTTTTGTTACAGAAAATAACATGGAAAATAGGTATTAGAATTAAATCACAAACCAGTCTATACAAACCTAGCGTAGCCCACAAACTACTTGAAAACTGGGATATAACTCTAAAGGGGACGCGAGCAGGGGTTATTAAAGGTTCCCCAACATTTATAGTAACTTTTAGTAATAATTTAATAATATAACTAAATTCAAGTATTAATTCAAAGTAAACATTCCATATTTACCGTGAAGCGGAAATTTGTAACCTTTACCAAAAAACCTTCGCTTAATACGTTAATTTTAATAAATAAGGGGTTTTTTATTTACGATATTTTTTATGTATAAATAAATGTTTTTCATTGTCTATGATATAAAAAACCGTTTTGCCATATAAATTTTAAAAACTATCCGATTGTGTTTTTTAATTGTTATGTTGGCAGTGCCCTACACTACGTAATAACAAACGGGAAGTATGCGAGAACTCGGTGTGTCAAAATGGTGTGTCGTACGGAAAATTTTCTCGTAAATTATTATTTATGTAAATAATATTAAATATCAATATTTTTCAAAATCATAAATGCAAAAAGTTGTTGTTTATTGTCATTAAGATGAATCAAATGATTGTTTATTTTTAAATGCGTGTATAAATGCGTGTAAAAACCGGTAGTCGTAGGTAAATATTTACCTGTTTGTTTTTAGTACTAATAAAAGCAATGGGTCTTGTGATAAATAAGAACAAAGAGAATTAGATAAACATTATGACTATTTCAATTATTGCAAATTCACTTTGTGGCATCATTTTAATATAAATAACTTTGTACGCCACTATTTAATCAAAATAATCGACATATTTCAAAACCAATGATTTCTTCGTCAGGATTATATTATATGTTTATCCTGATGAAGAAACCATTGGTTTTAAATTGAATTTATTAAACAGTGGTGTATACAAAGTTATATTTTTTTATTTACATTATGACCATTAAAAAGGTAAGAAGGGTTTATATAAATAATCTACTGATGAATTTAAACCATATTAATTTCAGAGAAATTATAAATGAATATAAACGTTCTAATCAAAATATAATTATTAGCCGTATTAAGTACATAATGATATCAATAAATTATCAAAATAAATGTTATCTTTATTAGAACTAACGATAAGTTTTTTCCTAGATAAATTATTTGAGAATTTGAACATTTAAAAGTTTTTTACAACAGTTGCTATTCAAATTACAAGCTGATAAAAAACGATAGTTTAATTATCATTAAAAACAGTAATTCTCACCAATTTGCACAGTAAAATTAAATAAAACCACAAAACAGTCACGTCGTTGTTTGCTGAATCGGAATGGATCAAAATCCAGATTGGTATAATTGGGTATAATATTACATTACATTAGTCACAGTCATAGCATAATGCGACAAATGTGGTATTCTATACTTACTAATGTTATTGACACAATTAGATAGCAGTTGACTCACAAATAAACTATAACCCCAACAATACAATAATCAAAACAATATTCAAATTATGCTGGTATGTTTATTATGATGACGTTTTTCAATTTTTTTTTCCATAATCCTAGAAAACTTACTGAATAATGAACTACCGCCTGGTGTCTGGTGACCTAAAAAGTTTTATTTAACTCCGTCTTTTGTCGTGGAATTATTTGACTTCACTGTTTTGTTTTGGTAAAGGTAAATGACATGACATGACAGTCCGTTTGAGGTTATTACGGTTATTATTTTTGTCTGTGGCGAAATCAGTGTCAGGGTTGCCAACCGTAAAAAAAATTCCCTCGTACGGATGCAGCTAAAAATCTCGTACTTTGACTTTCAAACCTCGTACCAGGGATGGTATGCCCAAAATAATTATTTCCCCAGATTTCGAGGCGAAATTTCCCTAGAATTTCCCTACATTTCGCAAACCTTGAACAAAACATACTAATTTACATCTCCTGTCCAAATATTATGTCAGGAACATCCTCACTGTCATCGTTTTTTCTGCCGTATATATTTTCTGTTGTCATGCGGCTATACATTTCTTTTGTGGGTTCAAAATTGACGCAGTTTCCAGTTCGAGTTGAACCTTTTGCGCTTTCTGCAGCAAGAAGTGTGCCGTTCACTGATTCCACAGTTAGCCGGTTTCTTATGTCTGTTTTAATTAAATTCACCTTACTATAAACACGCTCGCAGTCAGCATTCGCATGGGGTAGAGATAGTGCAGAAAGGGCAAAATGAGCGAGCCTGGAGAAGTCTTCAATTTTGAGTAATTGAGCCCAAAACTTATCTGGCTCACTAATTTCATTTATCCCCTTAGGATAACGAGCTTGTGCATTAGGCAAATTCCTCCATTGATCGTCGATTATTTGCTTAATTGTGTGATCAGCTGGTGCAATTATACGGGGTACTACTTCCATTAGAGGCATAAGTGTAGGGAAACGGTCCTGAAATTGTGGGAGAGCGCTGATGCAGGTTCAAAAACGTGTAACTTTGACAAGACAGGATCTTCCATGTTATACCGTTTTCTTTATTTCGGTGGCTGCAACTTTGTAGAAATTTTTGCAGTGTGCGAAGAACTGTGCAATATCTGCAGGCTGTCTGATCACATCTGGATGTTTCAAGATCTCGTACACTTTGACACCAAGATACAGTGCAGCGTCATGGAGCTGATGTTGCTGACTTTCAGGGTTCACGTCACCAAGATTTATGACAGTGTCATGTGTATTCACGTTGTAAATAACGCAATAGAATTTCCTGGTAGAGTGTACGAATTTTCTCATGTAGATTGTGAACAACTACTTTCTCGCTTTGAAATTCGAGATTAAATTTATTGAATAAAGGGAGCGACCATTCAAGGAAACAGAAATAAAGTTTGTAGAATGGGTTGCTGAGTTTTTCGAGAATAAATACTGCTCGATTTCTTACATCGGCTCTTGCTGAGCACGATTCGTCGTGAAATCGATAAAAAAATACGTAGGGCCTCCCATTGCTCTAATATCCTTTCAACCACTGATAGTAAGGAAAGCCATCTTGTCTGTGATGGTTTAAGTATTTTGTGAGGCTCCACTGCAGCAAACTATGTTTAAAAAAGTTGTAGATATCTCTAGCTAGTTGTTCTACACCTTCAGGTAATTGTTTACAGGCTTCACTGGCACACAAATGGGCCGAGTGACAAACGCATTTCGTGATTATGATTCCTGGAAAATCGCGTATTAACCTTGTTTTTACTGAGTCGTTGTCACCCATCATGACATTACACCCATCTGAGCCAAAGCCGATAACATTTGTCAATGGAAAATTACGGTTATTTAATGAATCGACAAGAGCTCTGTATAAATTCTCGGCATTGGCAGTAGGAATATCATCAGCATTAGGTGTTTCCTTGAAAACTTTGTACAGCTCCCAAAATGCGCTACATATATTTTGAGCTTCTTGATCAAAATAGCGTACCACAACGCAGGCAGTTTTGACCGTAGAAATATCGGTCGTCTCGTCCGTCATCACCGAAAACTGATTGTTTTGTAATGTTAGCGCTAAATCGGCTTTATGACCTTCTCCAAGAACGTTCTTTACCACACCTGTAATTTTGGTTCGTTTAAGTTCAATTTCTTTGATTAATTTAGAATCCGTCACAACTTCTTTCAATAAAAATCTGTCAAATGGTCAGCAACCGAGAATGCTATATTATGCTCCGCAAAAAAAGCAGCAAGTTTAATTTCTGCACGAGCTTTTTCTTTATTTTGTGGAGTTAGACCTCTCTGGAATCCAAGTGATGTTAATGTTTGTGTTTTTCCACTGGATCCAGGTTTGTTGCCCAGGTGTTTCTTGGTAGAGGCATGAGTTTTTAAATTGGATATTTCAGCTACCATTGATGTTCCCGGGCAATATGCACATTTAGCTTTTGTTACATCATTGGTGTCTGGCAAAAGCCAGTCTTTAAAAGTCGGATCCTTTAACCATTGTTTTCTAAAATTTTGTACACGATGCTGTGATAACGTGTTACCTTCCTTTTTACTTGTCCAACCACCTTTTTGGGTAATTTTCTAGGCGGAGTCAAAGTAGGCGAACGGTCAGTGTTTTCGTTGTTATCACTCATAGCGATTCTTCTATTACACCGCTAAACAATTGGACGAAACAACGAAAAGACTAGGTATTTAACAATAAAAATCTTCTTCTTTTCAAAAACTTCAATTAGCTACATGTACTAACGTAGTACAACTAAACACGGCCGGCATGCAACAAATGGAACTCGTAAAAAACAGAGATAGTAGAAATTTGCGCTCTGTGTCACAGCGACGACTAATGCGAAGAACGAACGAACTGTTTTATTATTCAGGGATTTCAACAATTTTATTATTCGGGGATTTCTCGGTTGATGGGATAACTACCATAGACAATCATCGCGCAAATACGGCAATGTAATTTTTGGTGTAAGAAGTTCCTACAAGTTCTGATAGATGGCACTAGTTTTTACTGTTATATAATAGTGATGTAAAATGTTCGTATAGCCATAGGTATTATCAAAATCTCGTACATAATTGTACGAGGTTGATAGTCTCATCGTACCTCGTACGGAAGGCCACAAATCTCGTATTTGTACGAGGAACCTCGTACGTTTGGCAACACTGATCAGTGTTGTCAACTCGAATTTATAAAGCTAGATGCATAAATAAACCACTCACGCTAGATGTCACCGGAAAAATAACTAAAAAAGAGTCAAACCCTTGTGAGCCAAAATTGGAAAATTAATTTATTAATAAATTAAAACAAGGTGGCTAGATAAATTCTGAGAAAAACTAAAGATTAATCTTATCGTTTTCCGCTGCACGCTTAATATGCAATAAAATATATACAGCATTTGGTTTCAACTCAATTAATACGAAAAATAACTATTTATGTGGTGGGAGATAGTAAAAAATGCATTAGAGTTCCATTTTTTCACAATCGATGTTAGGTTAGCACAACTTAGTGAAATAACTCAAACTAAACCCTAAAAATCTATTTTGTACATGTTTACTTAAACCCTGACCTAAATAGTTTTCTCCATTTTATATTTATGTTGAAATCAGGTCTTGAGTTTTTAAAGAGATTTTGCATGCAGCGTAATTCGACAACTTTACCAACTAAAGATTTCACCATAAAAAATGTTTAGTTAATAAAGAAATAACTCTCTTGCTTTTGGCTTTCACCCTTCCAGGGTGATTTCAGCCATCGTTTGAAGACGAATATACATTTATATAACCCGCTCGATCGATTGCTACCCAGTTTTCTTGAATTAAGCTTTCTATATTTGGCCATCCATACTATATAGTTTGAATAAAAAATATTAATATTTTTAGAAAATGCTAATGAAACTTATCTGTGGTGTTTTTACATAGCAAAAACTTAACATGGTTCTACTTCATGTGGTCTAATATAAACCTTGGTTATGCCTTCGCTATAAACTTCCTTACATTTCGGGGGGTACATATTTTATGTATGATTCAGTATGAGTATATATATTCAGACTGTCCCTAGTAAAAAATAACTTATTGACGTGATGTAAATATTACGCGCGAGTTAGGTTGGAATAGTAAAAAAACTTTACTTTTAAGCACCGCGTAGCTATAGGTTAACCGGTTTTTTTTTACTATTCCAACCTAACTCGCGCGTAATATTTACATCACGTCAATAAGTTATTTTTTACTAGGGACAGTCAGAATCGAAAGCAGCATATAATAAGTAAATTTATTAAACTCCCCGAGGAAGGTATGAAAGTGAGGTCTGGTTTTGATTTTTATAGAATACTGTGGATCCCCAGAAACGCTTTGCTATTTCTAATGTCTTTCTCGGGTGCCGCCGACGTCTTCCACCAAGAACTACTTTATACCACAATATTACTGTTAAAAAAACTACATTACATCGACTTTAATTCGACTCTGTGTCTCATTACGGTGCAGAGATTTTGCGTTATATATTCCTTGGGCGTCTCCAACTTCTTCTACCATTTAAACATCTCTATACACTCCTGGCACTTATAACAACAAAATTTCATATTTTCAGCGATATTGGTTGACTACTTTTACTTTTGGTTGACGAGTTTTACCAGCACAAACATACGAAGGCTGAATTTTTGTACATTAAGATTAGAAATCAGTTAGAATTTAACTCAACCTTTCGGAATGCATTTTATAATATTAAACTTTGTCCTACCACAGACCGCCTTCTATTGCCTTTAAGTTAAAATATGTGGTTATTTGTATGGATGAGAATTCTGAAAAAAAAATCGTTGAAAAAAGTATTATTTAACATTTTTGTTTGGGTCCAAAACTATCCCATATTTCACGCTGTAACCAACCATACACATTCACAAAATTTCATTAAAATCGGTAGGGTGGTTTTGGAGATTAGCGTGTAAGAAACAGTGACATGTGATTTTTATATATTAATATGATAAAAAATATATATTTTAGGAAAGAATTTTATCCCATTAGTGTCGTAATAAACATAATTATAATTCCCAAAACAATAGCACCAATCACAAATAATATATTAAATAAAAAAATAAATAAAAAAACAATAATTAAATTTATTTCATCATTTGAATTTTGTTTGCTAGTCTATGCACTTTTCCAATATGGAGGAAAAAAGTCTGTGAAATGTGATGTCCGGTGTGTTTTGCGATGGATTCATTCCGTGAAATGCAAAGTTTAATGCATTTCATCGACAAAATAATACTGGTCCTTAATCATCCTCCGTTATGTTTCATGTGAAATGTCTCCCGATCCTTACGCATACACAAATAAACATGTTTTTAGGTTAGCTTCGCTCAATGCCTGCACCACGATGCGGCAAAAGTAAGTTTTAATGTTTTGTTTATATCACAATATTGTTTTCACATATCGTTAGCTGTCAAGGCAGTTTTTTTTTAAACTGCTTATGTTTTGAATGTATTCGTATGCACTATGTACTGTTTTAGATGAAAGCTAATTTGGGATTCCAACTTAGAAATTATTATCGAATTCGACAATATTGACGAAAGTTCGTAGTCCAGTTGAAATATGTTTTTACTTAATTTCGAATGCAGGCTACCAATAAAAACCATACATAGTAAATACAAACATCCCACGATCCATTAATTTTTATCTAAATGTTACAAACAATAATAATCACTAGTTCAATGAGCAGGCAGTTCCAGATTGATTTTTTATTGATTTTACAGAGGTAAACAAAAACATATTGAACTATTGTTTTCCATATTCAGCCTTACTAATAATAGCGGTATGATGGTTCATGGAAAAATATATACATTGTTTATACAGCCAAAGAGGGTTTTCCAAGTACTTTAAAATTTTTGTTTTATTTGTTGTAAACTTAAAATTTCGGAATATTTCTTTATGTACCGTATATTTCTTCTGGTAATTTTTGGATAGGGCCTGACACGCTTATTACGAATATTTTTTAGAAAAAAACTTTATATTCGCCTTAATTACTATAAAAGAAAACTTTTTGCATTTCGGGCGGCGGAAAATTATGAATTTAAATTTTCAATTGCGTTAACCAAAATTCACTTCGCGAATCGATGCGGCGGCAATCAGCTGCCATTAGGTACGTCACTGTTTTGTTGGTATCCCTGATACATTGCGTAGATACGACTATGGCTAACTTCGTGGAAGACAAATGGATTTGTATCACAAACCATGTTACACAAACCTAGCGTAGCCGGTAAACTAGTTGAAAACTGGGATGTTTTTCTTGCCTTGACGCGAGCAGGCGTTATTAAGGGGCACTTTCCTTTGTATCACAAACCATGTTACACAAACCTAGGTATCCCACGAAGATAGCAACGGTCGTATTTAGCTCTTGTTAATGCATCAGTGATACCAACATAACAGTGCGTTCCTAATGTCGCCACATCGATTCGCGGAGTGAATTTTGGTTTTACGCAATTGAAAATCAAAATGCATAATTTTCCGCCGCCCGAAATGCAAAAAGTTTTCTTTTATTGTAATTAAGGCGAATATAAAGTTTTTTTCTAAAAATTATTCGTAATAAGCGTGTCAGGCCCTATCCAAAATTTACCTTTCTTCTTTTTGAAGATGTAGTAAAACAAATATCATTTTAAAACTAGTAGATTTACCGTTTAGATTTTTGTATTTTGAATATACTTACTCCAAACGTCGAAAAATTGTAGAAAATACGAAATTATCACTTCACTTTTTATCTCGTCTATACTAAAAAAATGATTAAAATAATTACCAGAAAAATAGACATTTTGGATTCATTGTTTGCGCAATTTGATTTCTATGATTTATATATAACTACACACGTATAAGACATTTATATTATTAAAAAAATCTCTTTCATATAGTTCTTTTAAATTAATTCTTATAAATGTTCAAAATAATCTCACCTTTTCAAGACGGGAAGTTCAAGTGACAGCTTGCAAAAATCCAACATTGCCGGCTCTTTCGGAGCATAGTTAAAGACTTTTTTTATTAGTACCAAATCGAATCTGAGCTTTTACAGTCTTTATTTAATGTGTAACTAAAACACCGTTTAACGGTCGGGAAGTGTTTTTTTATTCTAGTGACGTTAGAATTTATATTATTTTGAAACGCTATAAGGTATAATCAATGTACTAGTTACCGGTACTGCCTAAAATACTAGGTACCCTTAAATTATTTTTTATGTATTGTAAAATAAATTTACGCACTGATTTTAATTATTTTTTGTTTTTGTTTTAGTGGCTTCAAATGTCACTGAAGGTTTTTCTGGCCGGATACCTCCCTAACCGTCTGCGCCAGCCCAGGTATTTGTGTTAATCAATTAATAAATTAACATATTATCATAGACATATGAATATTAGTAGACCTGATAAGTGTGGTGATCTGCCGTGTCGATCACTCAGATAAGATGTAAATAATAGTCGTTTGGATACTCCATACTATTTGGTTTATTTAGTGTTATTGCTAATGTACAGTATTTGAGATGTTGTTGTTAAGAGAGGACGAGTTACAACAGACACGCCTTTTTATACGTCTCGGTCATGCTGTCTCACTCAGATATGCCTGTCTCTTTCATACCGACAGACATACGTTCACCACATCCCTCCACACTTAAATCAGCAGACAGTAACACAACATGATTATCATAATAATAATTATAAAACATACATACACATATTTAATTATTATTTTACAACATTTTCTTTTTTATTTATAACCATGTTGATTCGGAGAGTTGACTGCTGCTTATTTTGATTTCTCTGTCCTTGGTCGAAGGCGCTCCTTCCAGTTCCCCGACGTTGACGCCACGGGTTCACTGGAGCTGGAAGGAAAAAGAGGGTCACCCATTAGATTGTCATCCGAAACAAAGTCGGAGACATCGTACTCATCGAACGATAGCCTCCTCGTCTCAGACTCAGGGATTAAAATACTAGGGTTCTTTTCCCATGATACACACAGTTTGGATAATTGATCAAAATGTCTTTTCCAGTACATGATTTTATCATTCAATTTAACCTCAATTAAATATAGTTTATTTCCCAAACGTTTATGTACTTTCCCTGGTACCCACTTATCATTGTTTTGGTCTCTAAAATCCCTAACCATAACTTTCTGATTAATCTTAAAATTCGTAGATACTTTGTTATTCCTTTTATAATAGAATTTCTGATTTTCCTGACATTTTGACATTTTCATTTTGGTATCTTTATCAATCACATTTTCCTTTACAACACAAAATTCCATTATTTTAGTAATACCATTGAAATTAATTGACAAAATTAAACATCCAAGTAACTGTAACTTACAATTATTGTAACCCTTCAGGGTTAAATTCTTCGGCTTCAATTGTACATCTTTAAAATGTTCCCAATAATCTTTATCCGATAGGATCGATATTCCTGCACCCGTGTCAAATAATCCTTTTATGATGATACCGTTATTAACTTTTAACGATAAATAAATGGGATCGGTATTTCTTGTTAACCTTGAATTTATTTCACTTGAATTCACAAACACAGATGAAACTTCCTCCCGTTTTTTTTCGCGACAATTTTTACTAAAATGTCCCTTGTTTTTGCAATTAAAACACGTCACGTTTTTTAATCTACAATTACTGGAATCATGATTATTTAAATTACAATATTTGCACTTCAACTGTTGTATACGTTCTACTGATTTCTTTCTGGGAATTGTAACATTTTTGTCTTTCGCCCGCGCCGGTGAAGTAGAATAATTCCTACCTGCACTACTATTAAAATTTTTCTTACTTCTAGAAATGAGCCCGACACTCTCGGATTTAATACACGTAATATTTTTATGAAATGAATCCATTCCCGATGCGCACTCTAATGTACTTTTTAAAGTCAGCTTCTCTGCATCTAAAAACATTTTTTCTTTAATACGACCTTCTAATAAACCAGTCACAAAAATATCTTTTAAGTTTTCTTCCAGTCTGCTTTCAAATTTGCAGAATCTTGTTAGACAACGTAACCTAGCTATATAATCATTTATAGATTCCCCAACTTTTTGTTTCGCCGCAAAAAAATTTCCACGTTCCTTAAACACATTCTTTGAAACACCAATGTGGTTTCCTAATAACAAAAATATATTTTCAACCGATAATTCTGTTATTTTTTTTGGAAAACATAAATCTATCAGTAGATTAATCGTGTCTGTGTGTAGGTGGGATATTAAAACCGCCCTCTTTTTATCCTCGGATTTAAATTTGTCATCATTGACGAGGATCAACTGCTCAAACTGTAGCACGAACGTCTCCAGCCCGTCCCTAAGGTGACAAAACCTGGGTAAACCCACTCCCTCCATTTCCACACAGATTACCAATAATCAGAAAAAACAACAACAAACAGCACTCAACTCACGAATCTGATGATTGATGCTGCCGCCGATCGCCGCCCTTCCGCGTCCGACCGTCTTCTGGCTCCGTCCGGATTCCTGGTCGTCCTTCTCGTCCGGTCACCACCGCCACGCCTTCCCGTGTCGGGTCCCCGTACAAGCTGCCTGGATCCGTTTTTCATCCGGTTTCTCGGCTGCTGATTCCTTGAGCTCAGCGCCTTGAATCTCCTCACCAGTTCCTTGCCTTGATGCTCCTTCAATGTCCGATACTGTCCGTGAAGCTGCCCCCAAATTATTTTATTTTTTATGCGACAATAATCCCTTCCGCGGTGCTCGGTGGGATTATAACCAAACTATGGTTCTTTCAGCTGCGCCTACTGTGGTTCTTCCTCCAGGAAGAATTTAATGGCTGATCAGCTTCCTTTTTCGGCTGCTCCAACTGTAGTTCTTCCTCCAGGAAGAATTTAATAGCTGTTCAGATTCCTTTTTCGGCTGCTCCAACTGTAGTTCTTTCAGCTGCGGCTACGGTTCTTCCTCCAGGAAGAATTTTGCGGCCGTTCAGCTTCCTTTTTCGGCTGCGCCAACTGTGGTGATCTGCCGTGTCGATCACTCAGATAAGATGTAAATAATAGTCGTTTGGATACTCCATACTATTTGGTTTATTTAGTGTTATTGCTAATGTACAGTATTTGAGATGTTGTTGTTAAGAGAGGACGAGTTACAACAGACACGCCTTTTTATACGTCTCGGTCATGCTGTCTCACTCAGATATGCCTGTCTCTTTCATACCGACAGACATACGTTCACCACAATAAGTTTTTAGATTCTCACAGCCAAAAGCATTTTTGTTGTTTGTTTTTGGAGTGTTATGCCGTGTTGCGCTAACTCCTTCTTTAGCCGACGTTTCGGACAGCGTTGCAGTGTCCATCATCAGGGCAGATCCGGTAAAACCAACAGTTGGGGGACGCAGAGAGGAAAGCTGACTGTGATTCGTCAATAAATCAATCTGACAGTAAATAGGCATCTCGCATTATAATATCACCATTTAGTTCTTAAAAGTAAAATCTGCTTTTGAATGAATAGACATTTTTACATGGGAGCGCAAATTACTCTCCACGTTATGAACAAATTTGCGAAGTCCAAATTCGGCAAAGTAAATTTCTTCTATTTTCAGAGTCGAATATTTTGTTGACGTATTTAGTTAAGACACTTTTATAAATGTTTCATAATTTACTTCCCAGTAAACAACGATGAGCCCACTTGAGAATCGCAACATTCGAGCAATGTTGGAGGGTTGTCACAACCGCTCTGTTCCTATTAATAATAAAATAATGAAATCTTTAAGAAAATGTATAACATTTCACTTTTAAGAAGATAATAGAAAAGGAAAACAACTAAAAAAACAAATGAAATTATATACACACAGCTTTTACCAGCGATTCCTAAGAGTATTTGGAGTAAAAATTTGGACATCATTTTGCTGTCCGATGTCACTTTTTCAATTAAAAACAAAAAACATGTTTTTTTATCACATATCGCCACTCGGTATAACCTAGCGCATTATGTGATATGCACTCCTTCTCGTTCCAGCAGTACCGTACATACAAAACAACGTTCGTACCTAACACGTGGTCCGTTGCGACGTGTGATAGTATGATCCAAAGATAATATATGATCGGTGGTGACGTGCGATAGAAAAATATAATATTTTTAATTTTAATAGATAAAAAATATCATCGGACAGCAAAATGACACATACATTTTTCATTCCAAACATGCTCACTGTATCTACATTTTACTTCCAATCATACCAATTTTTCACAATTGATAACCAACCATTTATCCTATATTAAGTGTTGTTTATGAGTTGTATAAAATTCAAAACACGTTTAGTAATAACACCATTAAAGTGGAATAAATTTAAAAATGATTGGTTTATTATCCGTTATTAATACGACGGAGTTCCAGCAAGATATAACAGATGAAAAAGTAGACGTTCCAAATGATACGATTATGTATTTTATCAAAGCGCAAAAGGCGAAGGCACATCCCTGATTCTTATGCAAACGGCTTTGTGTTTTGCGTCCAGATGTATCTCGATGTGATAGTATATGTTTCTACAACTGATCCATATTATACGATGTGAATAAGCTTAAAATAATGCTTACATATGGAATGTAATACGACAATTGGGTTTATTCTCTTTTTCACATCTATTTTTACAAGTTTTCATAGCACAAGCCACCATTTTGCCGTGTTATTTCGTAAAATGAACCGATGATGCTCGATCATAGCTCGACGCTAGTTCGCACAAGAATGATGACGTCACATTTTCTAGATTCACGGGAGGCCATGCGCGAGCCCAGCTGGCTCCAATGGAACCGGTATGGGGAGTGGGAAATAATACGCTTTTATCACTTAGGGCAGGTCTACTAATATTCATATGTCTATGGTTACACCCCTGCTGCCAATAGATAACTACAGCAAAATTAGAAAATCAATTTTGTCAATAAAAAAAATATTTCATTATTATGTTTATCTGTAAGTTCCTCATTCCACTTCAATTATATACTAATATTCAATAATATTTCATTGTAATATTGAGTCTAGCTTGAGTTCTAAGGATTTATATTGATATTTTCTATTCCAGGATGTTTTGTTTTATAATTTGTCAACCACTCTGAGCTTTCACCACACACAACCATGAATTGCTTCAACGAAAACCGAATACAGAAACTGGAGATCGAAGTACCCAATATCCAACAGCAACTTCTAACTGGTTAGTTTTATATATTATATTTCACAGTTAACCGCTTATACATTGACTTTCCGTTGAACGCCAGCCTTTCAATGACAAAATATACTTTTTTTTAGTTGGATTTTGCACCTTAAAAACTCACAGCATACTAAGATAAACTACAAAATAACTTAAATGAAATATATTAATGGACAAAGGATTGGCTTCTGAAAATCAATGCACTGTTCTACATGTTGGAAAAACTAACCCTAAGCTTGCATACAAACTTAATGGAACATCTCTAAAAGCAACGACGTTACAACAATACCTAGTAGTTACCATGTCGACTTAAAACGGGAACCGCATATCGCTGGGATTTTTAAAAAAGCAAATTCAATAACATTTTTAATCGGGAAACCCTTCTTTGACCTAACACCGGACTTCTCCTGGAAAATGCTTTCCAAATATGGAGTCCATATTTTTTCCAAGGATTTAGATCTAAGGCTGCCTTTACACTTGTAAGTTTTTTTCCTGTAAGTTGCTCATGTACTTATGACAAATTTACCAATGTAAACGACACCATAAGTCGCTTACCGTAATTTATACCAAGTTACAGAAGTTTTTCTTACGTAAGTTTTTGACAGGTCTAATCGCTCACGCGGGAGTTTACGGCTCTCTCACAGCTTATCAAAACAGATTGAAAAGTTGAGACGCTTACAGTAAGTTTTGACGTCACTGTCGGGATGGTAAAACAGAAATCTGCAACACCGACAGTAAGATTCGGTCTTCTGCCGTTGTTCCTCGGGATTATAAATCAACTCTCGGGACTAGTTTACTTGTCGCCATGAACAGCTTTATGAAGCAATACACTGCAATAATCCATGGAGACTAACATAACATTATTTATCATCAACACAATGTCATGTTTAAAAAATGCCTGTGTAAATGTGTGATAATGATTTTAGTATTCGACTTCACAAATTGATATCTCCAATGAATGCATACAAAAATGCAATACAAGAATGCAATACAAGAATGCATAGAAAACATTACCTGACACCAAAAATCACCGTTAATTTTTCTAACTAACTAACCATCACGCCATTTCCTCGCAGGGGTAGGCAGAGAGCACGGACTGCCGAACAACTCGGTCTTGGCACACACCCCTTGCCTCATTCACATTCATACATCTTCTCATACATACTCTTCTTTTATTCCGACTCTTGACATGGCCCGACTCAAGTATCTGATTCACTTGGTCGTGCCATGTCTTCCTCGGACGTCCCCGACCTCTGCTACCATTCACATTTGCATCGTATATTCTCCTTACACTCCTTTCTTCGCTCATTCGCTCTACATGCCCAAACCATCTAAGCTTCCCTCTCTTGATCTTACTCATTACGCTTACATCAGCCTTGCACTCTTTATGGATCTCCACATTTCTCACACGATCGTACATGGTTTTAACACACATACGCCTCAGGGATCTCATTAATTTTTCATCTGGTGAAATAGTATTCCGAAAACGAGTATCATTCTTTATGATTAGCGGTCCAATACTTTCCAATATGTATTCGAAGTCAGTTGCTATCATTCGGATAAAATTAAAGAATTGTTGTCGATCCTCGATTCTTAATTCTGCCGTTAAACGAACGAAAGCCCCATCAGTACGAAGCCAACTTTACTCCTAATCCAACACTCTCTACTGGCCCTTACGTTTTTGTTTGGCAAAATTGTGCATATTATCGCATCGGCAATCCGTTGTGTGCGGAAATGGGGATCCATGATCTAACCTTAAATAAATTCTCGACTTTATAAACCGTAAATAAACAAATCCCTGTTATGAAATGTTACTAACTGACAGCTGTCAAAGTCGGCGGCAACGCGTTGTTGTCAGGAAGCCATCTTACCAAAAATAGAATTACTGGTGTAGCGGTCTTTGTGAGAACTTCGTAAATTAAACTTCTAAACAACTTCCGTGAGCATTATTTACGATAAGCTGGATGCATATGTAATCGCTCCTGTGAGTAACTTATCAAAAATTTACGAAAGTCGTAAATTTTACTTACAAGTGTAAACCTAGCCTAATAGAGAGAGTTACAGCTTTACAAAAATTCCAAGACCTTTTGAAAAACTGGCAATATGAAGATAGACTCAAGAAACTAAAATCACCAACGTTAAAAGAAAGAAGAGAAAGGGATGACTTGATTGAGACTTTAAAAATTTTATACCGACTACACATATTATAGATAGTTCCCATCCAAGAAATCTTCACCACCAACAAAAATATAAATCTCCGCAGACTTAGAGTAGAATCTTCCTTGCAAATAGAGTAGTGGATGCATGGAACAAACTTCCACAACATGTCATCGATGCTACTAATAAAAACCAATTTAAAGCTCGATTGGATTCTTATTTGGAGAGAAGAAAGGATTAACGTATTTTAAAATTAAAAACAACTCAGTTACTGTTAAATTTATTGTGAAATCAGATGCTGCCTGCTTATATATCTTCTATCTATCTATATAAATAAAAAATGTAAATGTTTGTTTTTTCAAAATCTTATATCTCCTAAAGTTCTTCACCGATTGCTTTGAAATTTTGACGCAAAGTTGCATTCGAATATGAGTGTGTTTTATATACATATATTATATAGATGTCACGTATGACATCTAAAAACACTGGCCTCACTGGACTGTGCAGTATTCACATAACAATATTTTTGTTTATTTTCAGATCATCTAAACCCGGACATCACAGGTACATTCGGTCTCTTCAGAGAATGGGCGATGCTCTCAGGAAAAATCACCCAGTTCATGAACAACCAGAATATTCTACAAATAGAATACTCTGAACCACAAAAATTGGCCGACAACAGTTTTGATTACGTCGTAGTGGCCACCAAAAACGATGATTTAGATCTTCAATCTAAAAAAATCAACTCGAGAACCACAGATAAATTACTCAGTACAGATGATTTTTTTGTTTTAAAAAGTCACCTCTCTGAGAATGCAGATAATGGTGTCAAGTCTAATAACAATTGGGTGTCGCGATGCGGCATCTTCTGCAGCGCTTGTAAAAAGACGTTTCCCAATAAGGTGGATTTCGACAGCCATTATCTGCAGACGCATGACAGCAGGGAGATACTCTACACTTGTTCACTCTGCAACGAGGAAGATGTCAATTACAATCGATTCCGTAACCATTGCTACCGCCATTTCGCCAAGGGCAGATTCCAGTAAGTTTCATTTTCATATATTAAATTTGGTATTTTTTTTAAACTTCAAAATGGTTTACATGTTTATCACTTAGCTAGGGTTGTACCCGGCAGACTTTTAGCCGGTGATTTCTGAGCTTATTTGGAGTAAAAAATTTAGATGGTTTTCATATGTCACCGCCACTGACATGAATTAGTTCGGCCAACATGCTTGTATTGTGTAATATGCACCGTCCCGTACCCACACCATTGGACAGTAAGGGTAACTCCTCTATCACTTTCGGATCCTGTACGTACAATTGTGAGGGTAAGTTCAATATTCAATCTCGGATGGTGCAAATGCTTCTATAGGTTTGGGACCGGACTCGATCGTTTGTAAGCATGGCTAGCTACTTGAAAAATATTATTTAGCTGGGTAAATTATTTATTATATGACTTGAGGAATGTTCAAAGCGATCTCGCACCAAATGCATAAAATGTGATTTTGTCTATCAAAAGATGTCAACTGTTTCTTGAAATTTCATGGTAAATAATCAATGATTTTGTTAACTTACCTATGATTTTTTTTGTTCTACTAATACCTTATTTTGGCACTATTGAGACTCGGTACTCACAATTGTGAGTATTGCTTTTCCCAAGAAAATTGAATAAAAAATCTTAATTTATAAAAATTCAGCCTGCGTAAGTTTGCGCTCGCAAAACTTGAAAAGAAGTCAACCGAAATTGCTGAAAATTTCAAAGTTTGTTCTTATGAGTGCCAGGAGTGGTTAAACAGTGTTTGAATGGTAGAAGTCGGGGGCACCCGAGGAATACTTTAACGCAATAGTATAATTTTTTTCTTTTTGTTTTTTTTTTTTTTTTCTTTTTCTTTTTCTTTTCTTTTCTTTTCTTTTCTTATTTATATATTCGTTACCTTTATTCATATTATTACAATTAAAAAGTGTTTGTCAATAAAGCTCGGGTCTCAAAGGGCTATCCCCATCGCCTGCCTCTTCTATTTTATTATATTTGTCTTACAGTGCCAGTGGTGTGAATGGAGATAATTCTTTATTTTATAAATTTAATATTTGCTTTATTTAATTTCAGATGCAGCCAGTGCCCGACAATTCGTTTTACCCAGGATAAACATTTGCAAGCACACAACACATTGTTTCATTCTGAAAACCCTACAGAGGTTCCCAAACCGCCGGGCCAGAAGATCACTTCTGACGTAGATCCTTCGGCCCTTGGCGACAAGACAGATATATTTTGCGGCAAATGCAAGCAAAAATACATTGGCAAAAAATTCTTCGATAAACATTTTAAAACGAAACATTTGCATTCTGAAATCATTTACTCTTGTACCATTTGCAAAGATGCTTTTGAAGATTTTGATGCCTTTAAAAATCATAGCAGTAGTCATCACGAATACAAATTTAGGTAATAATTTGAGATTTATGTATTATTATTTTATTAACTCAAATTTAATTTATTTGAGATTTATGCATTATTATTTTATTAACTCAAATGCCGTGTTTCCACTGGTTCTGGGTGGTTGGGACTTGTGTGGAACTCACATAAACAAAAGAACATTGTCTAGTCTGTCATTCTAGTGACTGAACATTTTGTCATTGGGTGATGGATGCATATTTATTAAAGACTAGCTGTACCCCGCCACGCATTGCTGTGGCTCAGACTGTCTGTGCAGAAAGAGAAACAATAGCGCGTTTTGCATTTACGTCCAACAGATGGCTCTGTTTTTCAAAAAATCCTGTTTTTACCTGTCACAGGTAATATCTATATAATATAGGTATATAAAAATACACGCGCATTCAAAGCAATCAGTGAGGAACTTTAGGAGATTTAAGATTTTTAACCAACTAACATTAACGTTTTATTTATGTAGAAGATTTTCCTATCTATCTTTGTTGGTTATTTCCATGTACTAGAGATGTAACGGACCTCTGCTTTCGCTAATGCGGAACGTCTGCGTACATTTCACTTCCGTTTCTGACGCATATGATAACAGTATGAGACTTTTGTAAATATATTAAACCCAAATTTAATATTGAAAATTATATTTGAAATAATAGACACACTTCTACAAAATAAACTTTTTTACTTTGGAATTTTCATGGACAGTAACGAAATGCATTCCTAAAACCTAGCTCTACGCACTGCACACTGCAGTGCACCTCGAGTTAGTCATCATTTCACTGGACTGCAAATGTAGAAAGCCGCACTATAAGGGTTAATGATACTTTCTAGGATGAATTCCATCAATAGTGGGGTATGCATGCGCCGTAGCAATGCGCTAGGCAACCGGCACATGACCAACACCTTGCGTGATTTGTTTTGTTTTTCGGATTAGTAATTAACCTTTTGAATGCGTTAATTTGCTCCGTTTTATCTATACCCGTACGCGGTACATATTTTCAAATACCTATGCACGCAATTAAATGTCAAATTATAGCATTCTGGCATGATTTATTGGACTATATAGACAGAACAGATTATTCTCCACAATATGATAACAAATCCTCGTGTGTCAACACTCTTAGATGTTTATAAAAACAAAATCATAAAATTTCATACAAAGACGTACCGTATCTTTTGAATGTGGTCCCGCCATTCACTCGGCATGTGTGTACTTAGGCCACTGCGTTGATAGACACAAGTGGGACACCATGAGCACTTATCATTTTTTGTTATGAAACCTTTTTCTAAAACTGTACACTTAAATTTTATGTCACTTAATATAATAACAAAATTGAACTAACGCCATCCGTTGACAAAATTGTAAACTATAGCACTCGAAGGCGCAAAGAGGCTCACTCGATTATCGATGTTTTTTAATGAAATACAATTTTATTTTCGAGAAATTCTTGTAGATGTCAGCATCGTGATAATTCTACGAATGTTCAAGCGAGCGGGAAATAAATTTATGTCAAAAGACCGCTGGAATATCGGCATTCAAAGTTTCCGTATCAACTGTTGAAACAGCCGCGTGTGAGTGTGGACTTTTTGCCGTAACAACAGTTGATACGGCCGCGTGCAAAAAGTTAATGATAGAGGTTTGCAAATTTTGTACATACTTGATATATGTCATGCTTGTATTTCCCCAGCTTCTAATTCCATATCTAAGAATAGATTCTACTAATGAGAAATATACTAGTTTGAGTGTGCTATGAGGCAAGACAAATTTTAATTTATAGAAACTGTTTGCTAGAGCTCTTAGCTGGTTACATATTTTAGTAACTTGCTTATCCCATTTAAATGTGTTATCTACTTTTAATCCCAGATAAGTATACTCGTTGACAAAATCAATTTTCTCACATTGGCAGTTAGATATTATTTTTCTATGGATGCATTCAAAGTTATGTGCGGTTAGTTTGGGAATACAGTAAAACTCGCTTAAGAAGTTCCCACTTAAGAAGTTTTCACGCTTAAGAAGTTTTGATTTTTGGTCCCTTGAAAATTTCATACAAAAAACACGATTTTTTCCCACATAAGAAGTTTTAGAGCTAAAACTGCTTCCCGCTTAAGAGGTTTTAGAAATCCGGCGGTAAAATCAACACAAACGAAATATTGTGTTGCAAAATATCTAAAATGAACCTTTTTCCAAGTCATAAATTGAAAGACGTTGACTGAAACCCATACCTAGTACCTGAGACCATAAAACCCTTTGTCGGCCGCCGGGCCGTAAGCCGTAACCTGCCGTAACCAATAAATAAACCAAATACCCCGTCTCCTAATCCCCTAACTAGGTAAAATAGCAATGGAACGAATACACAATGCGGAATTATGTAACAAATATGCAAGCGTCTTTAAGGCCGAAATAACATGAAAGATTATATTAAACTCAACCTTAATGACAACGTGGGCTAGATCTACATTTGCATACATTTGACGCCTCCTTCAATAATCTTCCCTTTGGTAATGAACATAGAGATGTTTCGTAATATTATTGTATAAAATTTTTATTCCATCGAATTTGTAAAACACGAAAAACTTTTGATAATCTATCGGATCACGGTTAATACGGAATATTTCACCTTTAAATACATAACAACATGATTATATGGCGGGGGAGATGGTAAAATATGCATTATAATTACGTTTTTTTCATTCAAACATCAAAAATTGCCGTGCATCATGTTTCATCTGACATTTGTCGTAAATTAGGTTTGAAGGTTAGGAAATACATATGCATAAATTTAAAATGTAGATTGAAACGAACTTTGCAAATGATTTTTGTAGTTTTTGGATGCGTTCACAGATTATAATTCCAGCGTCAAACAGCTCGTATGATATAACTTTCTGATTCAAGCATCAAGCCATTTATTTATGTGCGAAATCGTAGCTATTCGATGTCTGCTAGTTAGGTAGGACCATAAATGAACCTACAGGTAGGACATAATATTGAGCTGCGCATATTATTTTCATAAGGAATTTCTAGAAAAGGATTAAAATATCTTTAAAAATATACGATAGTCGACTGTGCCTGGCGAAAATACATCATAACAATAGTCTCTCAAATCTCAAATGCCATTGGAGCAAGCAGCAAGCGTGCAAAAAAGTTAAAGTCCGCCAACTAATAAGCAGTTTGCCGCATAGACTTTGTGAGATTTTTCTGTGCAGTGCCATGGCAAACGGTTCTGAGGCAAAGAACCCGCTATCATTAGTTTGCGGTTAACAAAATTACTTGCGGTGTCCTTTTATCAAACCGCTTGGTAAAATTAACCACAACAAGTCTTTCTTTCTCCCTCAGTTCATATAGTAAACGAAAGCGTAAAAAAGAGACGGCGTATATCCACAGCTCTGTCTTCAACTGTCAAGTTAAGAGTGAGTAATCACTAACAAGTAAATATGTATAATCCATTGCCTTTACACCAATTTAAAATAAGATCAACAGTATGAACCTTTTGGAATGCTGCAACTTTTACTATCCGAATTCGAGTGGCTTTTTCGAGGGATGTACTTTAACAGTTTTAAAATTGTGTTTACTTTGTCCATGGGATGGTTTTGTTTTGATTTGATAATCAACTATGTTCTACCATTTTTCATTTATTTCACATTCCCACCTTTTTCTAAATACATATGTAATACTAATTACCATGATAACTAGAAGATGTATTTATATTTTTTTTTTTTTGACCGCTTGGATCATATGAGCTTGTTTTCACGACAATTTAACGTAGGTAGAGTAGACATAGGAATGACGTATGCCCCGGACTCGAGTTATTAAACGGCTAAAATTGAATCCCACTTAAGAAGTTTTCCCACTTAAGAAGTTTTTTTTCCCCGGTCCCTTGGAAAACTTCTTAAGAGAGTTTCACTGTATGCCACATTTTCAAACTTGGTGATCTGATATACATGCATTATACTCCACGAAGCATCCTGAAAAATGCAATTCAATGTTAAAAATATTAATTCACTGCTCTCACTATGAGAAACAGAATTCTAGTAAAGATTTTGAATAATCTATAATTTGGTTGGTTAGGTATTGTTGGGTTGGGTTGGGTTTTGGTTAGTTTTGGTTAATCCAGGAAGCAAATTGAAAAACATAATTCAATGTTAAAACTTTAAAGGCAAAAACATTAATTGAGGGCTCTCAATACTACCAATTATACATCCGCATCAGTATCCACAAAATAAAATAAAAAATATCGACTTTTGCTTGTATTGTAACATTTCCGTAACACCTAGAGTTCTTTACAATTCTGTTTTTGTATATATGTGCAAGGATACCTCTTAGTGCCCATTGGGTACTGAAAAATAATTTAATTTCATCTGCTATTGCATCTCATAGTAATAGCAATACATGTAATTGTTTTTTATGTTCAGTTGCAGCAACTGCTCCGCCAAATTTAAGAAAAAGGTTTTTCTTTCCGAACACATGAAG
Source organism: Hesperophylax magnus (assembly GCA_026573805.1). Classification (NCBI taxonomy): domain Eukaryota; kingdom Metazoa; phylum Arthropoda; class Insecta; order Trichoptera; family Limnephilidae; genus Hesperophylax; species Hesperophylax magnus. The sequence goes on from JAIUSX010000084.1 coordinate 14,504,439, forward strand.
TCAGTCCATTACCGAGGAAGTCAGCCCGACAGTTTGTTTTCTAAATTGAATATTAAAGATTGCGCAATGCAACGCGACCAATCTGCATTTGAAGATACAAAAAATATAGTACAAAAGAGTAATTCCAATGTTGATATAAGAAATTGTACAAATAATATAGATAATTGTGTTAAATTGGAGAATATTAGTGATATATTTAGCTCGGATGAAAATCAAAATATAGATTTACAAAAGAAAAGTATAACTAGGCCAGGATTCTATAAGAAAGACATAAAAGAACACACATTCGCTATCAAAGTTGAAAAAGAAAGCTGGGCGTCCTCCCAGTCTGTGATATCGGAGAGTGAAATCTCTGATCTGATATCCAACGTAGAAGAAGTAGACGGTTTGGACGAAATCAACAATTGGAGAAACCACATTGGGATATTGTGTGGACAATGCAGTCAGAAGTTTTCCGCTAAGAATATGTTCGATGACCACTACCAAGAGGAACATAAGACAACAGTGATTATCTACACTTGTCCGTTGTGCAAGAGCGAATACGAGAACTACAACCGCTTCCGAGACCATTGCTATCGGCACTTCATCAAAGGAAGATTCAAGTTAGTACTTTTAGATACTCCTATTATTCATGTCCATTTTCTGATATTCCAAAGTGAGATTGTCTCCTACAATGAAATTTCATGTTTTTCTACAAATGTATCATTATTAATTAGAGCATGCATTATTAATTAGTTCCATGATAACTCAACACAGTGACAATTCAACACACTTTTAAAAAGTAATATAAAGTCATTAGAAACGATGAAAAAAAAAAAATTTAACCTAACCTAACCTACTTAACCCAGTTAATAAAGTTTTTGTTTCATTACTTTCCATGACTTTATATAACTTTTGAAAGATGTGATGATTTATCCGGTCACCGCCGAGGACATATGTTTTGGATAACAGTGAGTATATAAGCCATCGTTGATTTTTGCAGCCACCCGAAAAGTGTGTGATGTCACGGGACATGTGGGGCGGTACTACAGCACTGCCATTTGAATTATGAGTTGGACTGCATATGATGTTACGAGACAGTATTGCATAAATTTTACCGCATTAAGATATCTTTCACATTCTGTCATTTTTATCTATCACGATTCTGTGTAATAACTGGTGTCTGCTGTGTTACATTGTATGATATTTGATGGAAATATTCTACAACTATCTGTTACTAATGCAACATTTTATTATTAGGTGCTGCTACTGTTCAAACAGGTTCCCGAAACTCAACCGCTTGTCAGCTCACATACGATCCCTCCACCCGGAGTCCTACCAAACAGAAGGGTTGCTATTAGACCAAATAGTGGACAACAAGAGTTTCTCGGGCAGCATGGACTTGAACTGGCGCCCCCCGTCCATACAATCTAACTACAGCAGCGACTTAAAGTCAGAGTGCCAATCTGTAAAAACTGAAGACTTCAAGGGACACAAGCACTTAAACAGCTGGCTCACACGCTACGGTATATTCTGCTGCAAGTGCAAGATGAAATTCCTCACAAAGGCATCATTTCAGTCACACTTTCAGGAAAAACATTCCGAGACAAACATTATCTATACTTGTTCGCTTTGCAGCCAAGAATATGATAGTTACAAGTGTTTCAGTAACCACTGTCTTCGCCATTTCAACAGGGATAGTTACAAGTAAGTTGTTACATATGAATTTTAATTGTGGTTTTAGCTATGATTGGGTAGCAACAACTTATCAATCTTCTTCTGTTCCTTTCTCTTTCTCTCCCCCACACCCCACACTTGGTGTAACTATAAGTGACCAGCTCAGGTACGGGGGCTCCATCGAAGCCAGAGTAAAGTTGGCCTCTCAGAAGCTGGGCGTACTGTACAGGGCCCGCAGATACTTTAATAGTACACAACTGCTGATCCTGTACAAATCATAAGTGCGCCCTACTGTCGAATTTGGCAGACATCTCTGGTACGGAGCCCCTAAATACCTGAAAAAAACCCTTGACTCTGTGCAGAAACGGGCGGTCCGTTTGATAGATTCCCCAATCTTAACAAACGGACTGCAAGCGTCAGGTAGGTATGCTGTCCTTGTTCTATCAGTATTACAATGGAAGATGCTCTGAGGAACTAGCGTCATTGATCCCTTCGGCACCGGTGCGTAGTCGGGATATATGCCAAACGCGCGCCCAACATTTGTACACGGTTGACATTTGTCACATGAGAACGGGTCGCTTCTACGATTCGTTCTTAAGTTCAACAGCTCGGCTGTGGAACGAGCTACCGGCCTCTGTGTTTCCGCCCTCCTACAACATGGGACTCTTCAAGACCCATGTTCACTCCTTCCTCTCCACAAAAAGACCCTCCACTCAGCATAAAGATGACATAGGCCCTGAGGGAAATTATTTTCTTCAGGGCCTCCTGTGTGGAGTTAATATAAACAAAAAAAAAAAAACAAAAACACTTCCTCCACTCTCGCACCACAATTCCACCGGCTCTAAACTGTTTATAATAAATGGTATATTTCCTGAATCCCTTTCTATCATTGGAGCTAGAACACATCACAGTTCCTTATGGCCAAAGATGCAGCATTGTTATCCACACTGTTCAGCCATTTCCATACTTGCTTCATGCCTTGCTCTTACCTTATTGATGGCTCTTGAAACGGTTGATATTTAGCCACAAAGATTTTTCTTGAAATGATAACATCCAATATTGTTCATGTGGCCCCAGCACCGTAGCTTATCACCGAGTGTTTTACAGAGATTGGATTTGTTCCTTCTCAAGAGGAGTCCATTTGAAATCTTTCTCTTTCAGTGTGTTTTCTATTCTAGGTGCAAGTTGTGCTGCCGCAGCTTTGCCAAGTACCGAAGCCTGTCAGCCCACATAAAAGAAATTCACTCGGAGAACAGTCAAGACATAATCAGCTTTGTATGCAAGCTTTGCAACAAAGTGTATCTCACTCAGGATCGCCTCAACCAGCACACCATTTCCTGCGGCCACTCTGATGCCAGCAGCAGCGCCAGCTCCCGCAAGAACTCACCTACTAAATCAGAAGTTTCACAGGGAAGCTCAATAGAAAATTACACATACTCTTCAAACAGCACGGCCAAAAGCGATTTCTTTCTACTGCACAGCGATGATAAGAATTCTTCCATCTTGTCGTCGAGTTGCCACGTTCTCACCGATCGCAGCGTTGAAATATACATTTCTAAATGTAACGCTGGAAGAGATGATAAGATACCCGGTGAGAATGGCAGAAAGAGCTTTAATTGGCTTCACCTGCATGGCATTCTGTGTGTTAAATGCAAGCAGAAGTTCCCCGGAAGAAAGTTTATAGACGCACACTTTCTGAAGGTTCACCCGCTAAATGAGGTGATCTACACGTGTTCCGTGTGCACTGAACAGTTCAAGCATTATCGCAGTTTCCTCAGTCACGCTTACCGTCATTTTGTTAGGGGGAGAATTAAGTAAGTCTTCACATTAAATACTTTAAGAGTTTGCTGTTCGGTTAATCTCAGTTTCAGCGCCGATAAATCAACGTTTATTGAAATACCTGTAACCCTATCGACAACCTTATCTATAAATTACAATAATGACCCTTTTTTCCATTGCAAGAAAATTCAATGTCTTGTTGCATTGCTTTTAACTATAATTATGTTTGTAGGTGTCAATACTGCCCATTATTGTTTTCACACAACAATCAATACCAAGCCCACTTAAAAGCTTTGGCCACGGACAAAAGGCACATTGCGGGAGCCATGCAAATCATCAACATGGATGAACAGAATGATAAAATTGCAACACTGGAATGTCTACCAGCCGACAAGAGTGAAGATGTCCTTTCTGATGAAAATCACAACAATTGCATCAACGTAAATGACTTTATCAGTTACAATGCAGACTTAAAACAGATTAATAAAGTAAATAAGATGGATTGCATTTCGCCAACAGAGAAAAAATTTACAAAAAGAGATAACAGTGAAGAAGAATTGCAAGACATCCAGGAAATCAAAAACTCTGATGAGCTTAAAAAAAGTAGTTTGGTAATACTCTGTCATTTGTGTAAAGAGAAATATCCTGATAAGTGCGTATTTGACCAACACTTCAATACTAAACATTCTGGATGGCACCCAATTTACGCATGCCCCACGTGTGAAAGAATTGATCATATTTACTCCAATTTTACTCAACACAAATGCAATAGGTTTAATCTTTTCAGAAGGTAAATATTATTGGATTTTTTCTTACCATGAAACCATGAAAATGGTATAGAAAAGAGAATTTTCCTTAGTACATGTATGTAAATCATATTAGGTAGAAATTACTTTTAAAAGAATTTTCCCACTGGAATGAAATATTTTTCCGGGATGAAAAGTAGCTTGTGTCACTTCCCAGTCCTCCAACTATCCCTGTGCAAAAAATTACCTCTATCGGTCGCTTCGTTGCGACGTGAAAGAAAGACAAACAAACAAACACACTTTCGTATTAATAATGTTAGGGTTTATTGGTATTACATATTTATGTTACTTATGAGAAATAGGAATAAGTTAGAACAGATCTGCCAGCGGAATAACTCTACCTTCCATTTCTCATTATTTCCAATATGTATATCATGATTTGGATTTTTATTTAACCCCTCGAATCTCTTAGGGCCAAATATAACCCGACGTCCATGCATAATAATTATTTTTTATCATGCTGAAATATGTGAGGCATTAGAAAGAGAAAAAATTCTTCCGTCTAGTTGTCTCAAATATGTAATGCCGTGAAACATAAGATTCTAAAAATAATACCAATAAAATTGCCAAAGTGAAGAATTCACAATTCGCGCTATCAACATCATTCTGTTAACTTAAAAAAAAAAATTATTGTATGAATGAGATAAAAAGTGAATTTACAATTTTCATTAGAATTTCCCTAAACTAAAGGAATGTGTTTTCAAAATATTATGTTGCGTCAATTTTTTCTACGTTTATAGTAAAAAACGGGAGTAAAAATTTACTGTATGAACGAGATAAAAAGTAAAGCATAATTTTATTACAAAATCCCTAAACAAAAAATAAAATATTTGGATCAAATAATAAAGCAAAAATATGGTTTTTTCAACTTTATCATGTTTGATATTAATATATTATTGGTTAGGAATACCAATGTTTATTTTAAATACACAATCAAAACCGAAAGATAATTTTATCTAGTTTCTGAAACACATTTTTTTTATGAAAAAATGAAATATATAGCACATTTAACATGTTGGAAATATTGCAATCTGGGCAACAATATTCAAAAGCCTATCGGTTAATGTAATGTTGTTATTAATATCTAGTTAAGATAGTTCTGATAATTAGACATAGATGGCGGTGATTGCAGTGTGGTTCCCACGGCACCCGAACAGTAGCTGATTGACAGACCGGGAGCTCATTGTATTTGATTTGCATCAGCACTTCAGAAGAATAAGTTATAGACTCTAACAGATTGGACTTGTGTCCAGTAAGACTTTGTAGTAATTATCTACGATAATAAACTCTTTGTCGTCTTAAAGGAATCAAGCAATTATTGACGACTCCCGAAAACAATCTATTTAAATGATAATGAATACTAGTAATCCAAGACATTACAGGTAATAGAATCTGTTAATTTTTCAGCTATCATCGCACCAAGATCGATGATTGGATGAGATATGCCATCCTCTGCAGGAAATGCAACCAAAAGTTCATAAACAAGTATTTCTTCCGGAAGCATTATCAGGAGAGCCACTCTAAATGCAAGCCAGTCTATTCCTGCTCCTTGTGCCAGAAGGATTGCGAAAATTATGAGAATTTTAGGAACCACCGCTACCTTCATTATGTCAAGGGAAAATTCAAGTAAGTTCTTCTTATTCTTCTGGTGCACTATCAGAGGTGTGCTACGTCGGCTTATTTTTAACTTCCAAATCGTTGACCGTTATTTTTTCTCTGAAGATTTTTTCCATTTATATATGTTTCAGGCTAATAATTATTGCTTATAATAATTTGTTTACATATTAATATGTTTTTATCTGTTTATCAGGTGCCGTTTTTGCCCAATGAGCTTTGCAAAGTATTGTAGGCTAGTGAGACATAATGCAAAAACTCACCCAGACATCAAACAGCCCGAAAGAACAATTTCCCTGTCTTGTTCAACTTGCTATCAAATATTCAGCACAGAGTCCGATCTAAATGTCCATCTCCTCGCTTGTCCTTCGCAGAATTCTCTCGTCTTTGAAAGAAAAGAAACAATCAATTGCGCGCTATGCGGTGAAGACTTCAAACACTTTGTCGATTACCAGGATCACAATTGTTTTGAAATAAAGCACGAGATGTGTTTGAGTCCAGGCGATGTGTTTTCGTGCTGGACATGCGATGATGTGTTTAATTCCATCGATCAGTTACAGATGCACAGCGCATTATGCTTTCAACACAACAAAGAAGCTAATGGACAAGCGAGCGTTACTTCCAGTCTAACAGAAGGAGAACAGAATATATCATTTGAAACCAAGACAAACTCGTCTGTTTTAAATCTGGATGGAAGCCAAAGCGCCTCGATCCGCCAATATTCCAATGATCAGCATAAAGGTTATGAAGAGTTCCTTTCTGAGTGTCCGGAGGAAGGTATATCTTCGGGCTTGGGTAATTCTGGCAGACAACATGCTAACAAAATCAAGTGTGGCAAGTGCAAGTTGCTGTTTTCTGGCAAGGTGCCGTTTGACCGGCACTTGGTGCAGGAGCACAGCGGAAGCGAGGTGGTTTACACTTGCGCCGTGTGCGACCGTGAGTATAAAACGTACCACAGTTTCCACAATCATCACTATCGACATATGGGCAGATATAAGTAAGTTTGCATTTCTTTTACCTTTTTTTTCTTTATTTAATATTGCGTGTTTTCATCTTCTAGTAAAAGAAAGCAGTTTTTAAAATCCACTTTCACGCTAGCCACTGCCCGGCCGCAGACAAAATCACCTAATAACTTACCCATTTATCAATTGTATAAACGATACACAAGTAGACTGGTTTTCCGCTATTGGCATAGATGTATTGTAAGTTGTTAGGCATTTTGGTTTCTGGTTACAGTGGCTACAACATTAAGTTTGTTTCATGGGATTGTCAGTTATTCAACATTTGTTAAGTATAGTTGCAATATCATCCCACAAAAATCCCAAAACACAATTTTGAAATATTGATATTTGAATGTTGAAGATGAACTATTATTTGCTATTTTTCAACTTCTATTATATTCTTATTTACTAGCACAGATCTGTGAAAGATCACAAAATATTATAATTGTAAGATTTGTGTCATTGCCTTTCAAAAACAAATTTTTCAATAGATTTGCATTGCCCGGGCCTTTTGCCGAGTTTTTATATTTTAATGTAGACAGTGACCTTCTTGTTTTGAAGGTCTAAAATGCAAAATTTCGGAATAAAACTGTAAATTTGTATAAAAATCAAATCCATGTAGCCCGCCCCGCCCCTCCTTTATATAGATAGATTATATTTTTTTGTTAACTAATTAGGGAGACAATCAGAAAATTACACTTGGAATGAACACTGTTAAAAATTTAATCAAAAGAAATACACATAAAGAAAAATATAGAATTATTAATTAATAAAAATAAAATAATTTTGTGATTATTGCTCGGCACCTACCTTATCTGTGTCTGAACAATCAGTTTCAATTTTTTTAAATGTTACTTAAATTTAAAGCAATTTTAAGTTCATTGAATATGAAAATTTTCATGCTGGAATAACTAACATTTCATATGCAGACAACTAAATTTTTAATGTAATTATTTGCAGGTAGATAAAACTTTTAAAATTACATTATGCCTAAATATGATCTTTACAAACTGATTTTACTTTCATATTCAATTTTTTTAAAATTCTTAATCAGAATGTGTTGACAAGTGGCAGGTAATCTGGATGGCTCGAAACTGGCTTCAGCCAGTGTTGGTTAACCTTTTACGAGCGATCATAACAAGAGTTCATATGGCAAGAAATCAGCATTGATATGCTGCAGTATCAACCCTTGATTTGGTTGCTGATATTGTTACGACTAGGGGGTATTGTTTGAAAATGTGTACTTAGTGCAATGTAATTGTTAGGTGCAGTATGTGCCCCAGTCGCTTCTCCCTTCGTAGCGGCCTATCGGTTCACATGGCACGCCACCACAGCAGCGACGGGCTGCAGCACCCTTGCCACCTATGCGACAAGGCTTACCACACGGAGCCCGGTCTCAAGCTGCACATCCGCTCCCGCCACACCGACTTCCACTGTACGCACACCTGCAAGCTGTGTGGCATTGTGTAAGTAACCACCCAACCTATATGTATAGCTAAAATAAATGAGACAGATCACCATCATTTACATCACTGGCCGCCGCTTGGAAATGCTTCCATTCTTTTCATCTTCTGCTACTCCTTCCACTTTTTTTTGCCTATGGGTGCGGTGTTCGCCTCCACACTGGCCTGCCATCTAAATTTATGTCTCCTGGACACTGTTATCTTATGTTTATTGTAGAGAATCTTTGTCCAATATTTTTTGAGAATTATCGTTGTATAATGATCAATTTTAATAATGTATTATGCTTCCAGCCTGCATTCAAAAAACGGATTTCTTCTCCACATGAAGTCCCACAAACTGGGAATGCAGTTCATGTGTCATGTGTGTGGCCAACACTTTAAGCAGAAGGTCAACATGATCCAGCACTTGCACAACACCCACCGTCTGCGCCACCTGGCCTGCCACCACTGCCCCAAGAGCTTCAGCCGTAAGTCCCACCTCGCCAAGCACATGGGCCGCCATACTCAGAGCAGGAAACAGTGCGATGTCTGCAAACACTGGTACAGGAATGAATACTGCCTGAAGAAACACTCGCTGGTCCATGTGGAACGCCCCTACGCGTGCAACACCTGCGGCAAGAGGTTCCTTACCTCGGCCAAGCTGCGTCAACATACCTACATCCACACCGGACAGAAACCCCACCAGTGCGCCTATTGCTTCAAGGCCTTCAACGACTACTCCAACTTGTTAAAGCATAATAAAAGGCAGCATAAATGGGAAATGAACGTATTGACTTTAGAACCAAATAACGTCACGGATGAAGATCCTAGTTTATACGATAAGAATTGGATGCAGTCAAAAGCTACTGCATTAGACGATTCAATACAGTCTGTGATAATTACATCTGAAAATTTTAAACATTCTGTGATAAATAAAAAAAGTAATGAGGTTAAGAGTAGAAATAAAGATATTGTTAGATGTAATAAGTTGAGGACGGAATCGTCTCCCCAACTAGCCGTTCATCTGCGCATTAGCGATGGTGAATGCAACGATAGTATACGCTTGTACAGTGAAATAATGGAAAACACATTCTCCGAGGCCGGCCGCTACTACCTCGACACCGGGGAGGACCTGCGCCTCGGCCAAGATGATATCCTACCTCGTGACGATATGCCCGTCGTCAACTTGCGCGATATCACTCTGCATATCCCTAACAGAAACAGACGCTTTCTCCAAGAAAGCGTCCAAACACAAGAAAATACAGAGAGTTCTAACGACGAACTGTACATACCGCAGCTTCTCAGCCCGATAGACTCGCTTCCTACTTATTGGTCGGGCGGAAACCCAACCAGTGAGGAAGCGAACACACTACTGAACCAACCGGTATCCAGCAATCAAATTGATTTATTTCAAAATGAAATAATGAAAGAGCTTGCGGAAAACGTAGACTTCCTCGAAGGTGAGGAATTGCCCCCAAATATAGATGTTAATGATGAAATTGAGACTGAGGAGATTTTAAGTAGGAATATAAGTATTCAAGCCCAGGAATCAAGTCACTGCCATATGGAAAAAGATGAGAATCATGCTTTTCATCTGTATTCTAAACAATTGGACATGGTGGTTCCCTTTACTGCTGACACGCTGTCCACAATCGGTAAGTTGATTGAGCTCCTAACCTGACCATGACCAGTTGGTGATTAGAGATGAGAGTAATGATTGTATTGTGTGTTGTTGTTTGTTGCAGACGAACCTGTCTCGGGACTGGGGTTGTTCCAGGAACCACACATATCACCGCAAACCCAATTGGATGCTATCGATCCAATGTTACATTCCACTGAACATTTATCAGGTAATAATGCTACTAAACAAAGTGCCGTGAACAGAGACAAAGACACAATAGAGTTCCCGTGGGGGGACGCAATCAATGACATACTTACCATTAATGTAAACTTATCTACCTCACTTGTTGTATCTAATGCCAATGATTTAAACTGTAGTATTCACTATGACGTACCAGATGATACAAACTACAATCCAAACTCACCTCTTCCGTTAACCACTCTCGATAATCCCGAATTGTTTTACCAGCAAGCTCCGTACCTAGCGGACCAAGTCCGTGTGGAGAAAGTGAATCATGCTATGCCAAATGAAATTGACCAAAGAATTGTTAATCGTAGTCCATCATTATGTACTCAATTGACCGGCGTGGACTTTGATTGTTTCATAGATAATTTAGACTTTGGGTCCCATTTCATGTGAAATGCTGAGGACCGGGTGGGGTAAGGAATGGGAGCCTTTTGGCAGCTGTTAATGATTACATATATGTATTGTTACTGAATGACATTCCGTACCATTGGATGAGTTAATTTACCTAATTATAGATGTGTAACATGGTACCTTTAACATACAGGGATAAAATGAAGGGAAGAGAGTATATCTGGTCGTATGTATAATTTATATATTTAAGAAATAGTTTTATTACGACAATTTATTGTTGAAATGAAGAAGTACAAATAATGTAAGAAATATTTTATTTAATTATATATATATATATTTGATATAGTTATAATCTTGTATTATGTATTATATTTGCATTGATGAAAGATGTATTTTATTTATATACATATGAATATTTAAGGTGGAGAGTTGTCCTGTTATTAAATGTTAAATGTGCCTATAAATACAGACCTGACAAGATTATATAAATATATATGTACAGTATATACTGTTGGGAACATACGAGAACCCTCTTCACATGTAAGATTACTGAATCAGGTCAATTAACCAGGTCCGGTCCGGCCCAGTTAGTTGTGCACCTGTTGTACTGCTGTACTGTTTGTCTGTTTGTTGGTTCGTTGCTTCGGGACATCGGAGGTTGTGATCCGTGAAGGTTTGTGAGCCCTTGTTATATGGCGAGGTATTTTTATACGGTGGATCAGCTTTCTCACCTTGGGGGCTCTCGTACGTTCCACTTAGGTTAGGTCTAGGTTAGGTGAATGTCTTCCCAAATGGTAACAGTATAGTATTGTATTGTATGTTTATCATACTTGTTAAGGACAATGTGCTGTGTACATTTTTAATGCGTGTTTACAATATTGGCGTAAATAAAAGTGAACAGACAAGAAAAACGGAAACCATTTGGACAATTATACTAAAATCTGGTTACACTGGTGAATTGAGGACAGTTCAAGAAGCCAGCCTAATTCATAAGCTTACACAAACACTATGTTTATTAGCTTACAGATATAATGTAAAACTGATGAAACTCAACGATGAAAAGAAATATGTCAATCCAGTCCAGGGGTGCACCCGCCCGGAGCGGGGTACTTACCCGGCAGACAGGTGTGCAGTCTGCAGTACCGCACCCCATACTCCCCTGTCGCCTGAACGGGTATATAATACTGTGGGCGGGTGCACCCCTGGACTGGATTGAAATATGTCAATCCAGTCCAGGGGTGCACCCGCCCAGAGCGGGGTACTTACCCGGCAGACAGGTGTGCAGTCTGCAGTACCGCACCCCATATTCCCCTGTCGCCTGAGCGGGTATGTAATACTCTGGGCGGGGTACTGACCCAGCAGACAGGTGTGCAGTCTGCAGTACCGCACCCCATACTCCCCTGTCGCCTGAACGGGTATGTAATACCTGCGGCGGAAATATATCCACTATTTTTGAACCACAGAAATAGACTAAAGGATCAAAATTCTACAAATCTGTAGGTAACGCCCGGCGCCACCCGGTGAAGCAGTGTTGCCAACAAGGGTCACCCAATATTGGTTATTGGGACCCACTACAAGACGATGATACCTCGTTACACAAAATGCCAATTTAGATTTGGAATTTCAGTGTCACTTGTGTTACTATTTTGGTGCATTTAGTAATGTTGTTGAAATGCATTTTATAGATTTATGTTATCTTTTTTCGATTTTGCTTTTGTTAAATCACACAGATGAATGCAAAATTTTACTTTTATTGCCGTAGCATATATGTAGATAATTTCAGCTAAATGTTTGAGATTTCTGACCCAAAATTACTTTTTCTTATCAAAAATGAATTTTTTTCTTATGTGTGTATTTTCCTCACACACCGTTTACTAAGTGTTAAAAAAAAACAAAAAAAAATAGCCACTTCGGTTCAATTCAAAAAAATATATCATAGTTGTTTAAGATTTCTAGTGAAATGTTTTCCTTTGCTCTCCGTGTTTCGATCAATGTAATAAATAAATTAATGTTTATGTTTATTAACTTCTAAATGTGATCCATAAAAAATTACAAAAAAACGTTTAAAGGGGCGGCTGAAACGATGTACCTGTCACACTTTGACTTGTTCAAGAGACAACAAAAGAGAAGACATATTTGACACATGTTATTATCAGATAAAATTTCTGTGATGGAACATAAAAGAGCTATTATGTACATATTGCTTCTGGATGAAAAGGATGTCTCTTTTTGATAAACCTTTTAATGTTTGCCGCCACCTGTTTCATAAAAAAAAGGATTTTCCTAGTAAAACTTTTTATTTCTAGTAAATAAACAAGTTTTGAGAACTTGTTTGTAGTTTATTCAATATAAATAGTGAGTAAATGCATTTTGATTTCTTGTAATACCACTTCTGGTGCTTGATTAATTTGTAACATGTTTATTTTTTTTTTATTGATTACCTACCTTCTTTTATTATTGATTACCACCTGGAAGAAATTTCCAGAGGGTTCAGTCTTTTATCATACACAACAGAAAGACGGCTCCAATCAATCAACAGAATATTATTGTCTTAAACTGGCAATGGCCCGTGTTTAGATTGATATACATAATTTTAAAAATGCTTTTATCAATTGATACGTTTGTTTGAGATGTACTATTAGAGAGTAAGTGTGTTGCTTCTACCTTAGACCTGTAATTGATGATATAATATTTTGTTTCCTTATTGGGATTGCTAGTTATTTCTTTCTTGTAAGTTATGGTAAACGAATATGTATTGTAATCCCTTGCAAATGAATACAAAGTTAAATAATCCCGTAAGCTTGAGTGTTGAATTTGGTAACTGGTTTAAATAATGTGTACGGTAAATAGAAATAATATATCATTTTATTCAATAATTCAAGATGACCTCAAGCTCTGATTGATAACGGCAACATTATTACATTGATGCAAAAATAATCCATCCATCCACTAGAATGTATATTCTTCAACAGCTAAAAAATAAATGTAATTACCATGAAGAGTGGGGTACCTCAATGACCCCACACGGAAAAGCATAGTTTGTTTGCTATGTAGACTTGTGCAGAAGGTTAAAACATTTTTGAAAATAGTATGAAAAGTATACATTGAAAATATAGTGATTTTAATGAACAATTTTTTTTATTATGTAATAATGTTGTTCCAGTTGGATCTTGAGGAAATCTTCTAATAGATAATCAATATTTAACATATATTACTTTCTAGTAATTATTTCAAGAGGGCATTATGTTATAGTATACATATTATACCAGTGGCGACTCGAGCACTTCTTCGATGGTGGGGACTGACATTTTTTACGTGTACTTACGTAATGTACTGAAATCTCACTACCCGGAGAATATGTATAATATAAAATTTCTCAAACAAAAATGTTCATGGGCAAGTCATGCACCTAATCACATGTCTAAACACAAAATAAATTGAAATCTCTATACGTAAATACCAATTTATAAATATGTAATGTATTAATAATGCAATATCTTGCAAGATTATCATTGAAATTAATTTGAATGCATACGATTCCCGTCTGAAACTACGTAATGAGGGGATTTAATGATCTGTCTCCTAGCTATTTGAAATTCACATAGAAGTGCGCATGCGCGGTTTCGCCTGTTATCAAGATACATAGGAATATTCCCACGTAAGAAATGCATCAAAGGACTGACTATCGATTCACAAGGTGCTGGTCATTGCTATGCGCTAGTAAGCTTTAAGATGCTCGTCACTTGAATAATTTTTTTAATAATATTACTGTAAATGTTAATTGCTTTTATGTTTAAAGAATTCATTTATTTTGGTGTGGACAAAGCATAGACTTTTTTTCTTTTAAGTAGGTTTTGGGAATATGTAGTGGGGATTGTCACCATTGTTCCCCTGTGGAGAACCGCCACTGTATTATGCAATCAACTGATCGTCATTGCGTTGGTAACATCCGTTAATTGATAGACCCTTCATAAATCTGAAGTTAGTCCAAAATACACATTACATGCCCTTTTGCATTTAAATACTAATCACTTCTATTAGCAGATATTGCTGGCGCAGTGACATAATTTACATCTTCCATATTTACAACATGTTTTATACAATAGTTAATAAATATAATAGATTTTTTATAAGATGCTGTTATCGAATTGGGGAGTCTCGTGTGATAGCTCGATGCATCAAGTAATTCGATACCATTGTAATTTGTCCTAAAATACCTGGCGTTGGTATCCAATGAATCTTTTTTCATTCTAACATCAGTGTGCATTGAAATACCTCATTACGTCACATGGCTCCATCAACAATAATATTTTATAATGATAATCAATACAGATACTAATAACCCAATCAATAAAACGAATACCTCCTCAAAGTAACTTCCAATATTTACACAAACAGTAGCGCTGAAGTTAAAGTTTTGATAAAATGTTTAATTTTTTTATATTTATACAAACAATAATTCAATTTACATGTTTGTTATATTTACACTGCATAATACATAGCTATTAAATAATAAAATAACATGCACATTTATCTAATCTAAGGAAGTGGGACCAAGCAAGGGGGCAGTTTGTTTACCCTTAACTCAAGTTCAATTAATTAGTGTCAATGGAAAACTCAAATAATTCAATGGTAGAGATTTCTACACCAGTTTTCTCTCATTAACCAGAGACAATGCTGGTCTTTAGAGCGCAATCTATCTCATCACGCGGCACTTTTTGATGCAATGTATGTGTTTTAGTGAAACTTTGTGTATCTCGTATGCGACATCCACCTATGGGGACCTCCGCCGATAAATATGATTAAAATTATTGACTCTCACTAAAAATTGCAAATAAACTTTGCTTTTTCTATAGACCACATTGAAGAATTGTGTTTAAAGTGACAAATAATATATGAATGAATTTTTGGTAATTATTTACCTGACTGCTGCACTTTTTGGTTCAGATTATGAAAATTACACTTTCATAATTATACGTTTCAACAGATACTACAAGAAACAGCTATTTACATGCACAAAATAGGTTTTAAGTTTCTTAATTTGGTTAATTAAGTAATTTATGTGTATTTAGACTGAAATAAAACTTTCTCAAACATCAATCCATACAAAAAAAATTCAAAATGGCGGCATTTATAAGGGAAATTTTGATCTTTGATTAAATAAATATGGAATATTGATGTATCTATTACCATCTCTCCGATGTAAATAGTTGTTTTTTATAGTAATTAAGTTGAAAGGAAGTTTAATTTCCGTAATCTGTGCCTATTAAAAGAGTAGCGGTTAGGTAAATATTTACCAAACTTTTATAAGACGATTGATTGCCTTTAAATTATTTGAGATCCTTGCCAAGACAAAGAAATTGGTATTTCCACTTCCGGTTGTAACACATAGTAATTAATATTTTTACACAGTTTTTATGACTAAATGTATATTGATGTTAAGAATAGAAGCATGCCTATAGTTTCTTACAGTGTTAACTTGATCTACCTCGTAATTTGTTAATTATAATAATTGTGTAAGTATATTCTTATACATTTGTATCCTTTTTGAATACCTCATCAGCCAGACACTGTTTGCATATACGTTTATGTTGCGCACATAAATCCTAGAGTGAAGTTTCTATCCGTGTAGAATACGCCTGGTCTAAAAGGGATATGATTTTTTCTTAGAAGTTTTTTGCTATGTAGCCTAATTTTTTACTGTGTCAAAAATTTGGATTTCAGCTTGTTTTTATAAAATTTACCAAAATGTCATAATAAATTAATAAAAATCTTTTGAAACCCATTTTTCTTTTAATATTAATTCCCCATGTTTCTCCAAAGTTCTCCTATATGGCGATGACATTGTAGATTATAGGTATCGCAGCCGCAGCTGATCCAAACACAGTACTCACACATTCATTCCTTGCGTACAGCGTGTTTGTAAAAACTTTTTGAATGCATTCACTCGTTGGCTCTTTCTCGCGATAACAAGACAAATGCATTCACCTGTTGGCTCTTTCTCGCGATAACGAGACAAATGCATTCACTGGTTGGCTCTTTCTCGCGATAACAAGACAAATGCATTTACTTGTTGGCTCTTTCTCGCGATAACAATACAAATGGCTGTTTGGCAAGGACATCACTGTCCAGTGAGCATATATTATATTATTCTAGCAACCAAAAGACTTCGTTTGATAATACACAAAATCCCATGATAGTGTTTATTGGATCAGCTTTAAAATTGTGTGAACTGTTATACAACATTGTGACTGTCCCCGTGCTTTATATGCATTTGACTTGTGAGGCTATGGGTTCAATTCCCGCGCCACATACAAATAATATATTGATAGGTTTTTTCTTCAGTTGTTCTGGACTGTAAGAGTAGAGGTAATAAATAATTTTAATTAATAGGCATCCCAAATATTAAAAATAGTATCAAAACAAAGTTATTTGGAATTATTTGTAAAATAATTTTATAAAGAACTCATAATTTTTGCAAATTGGTACCGAACAAAAAACAAGTTCTTACCTACATCAAGGTTGCATCTACGAACAAAGATGAAGATTATTAACATTTACGAACACCACGTTTTTCCCGCGAAAAAGCGGCGTGAAATACTGTTTGGCTGTCAGTTGTCAATGTTTTGTTTCGTTTCGTTGTTTAACTTTTAAAACTTTATTTTCTCTACTAAAAAGCAATGGACGGTGAAGGAGATATTGACCAGCGTATGCGCGATATTCAGCGCGAGTATCTTGAGTTCCTTGACGATGAGGTTTGTTATTATTTTCATCAATCATTGTGAATTGCTTTTTGCAAAAAAACATTCTTCAGTCTTCGTGTTTTTGTTAAATATTCTTGTTGGTTTTGCATCATTTCGTTAACGAGCTTTGATTATATAAATGTCTAGATTGAGCGTTCGAGCTACGAAACGCCAAAAAAAATATCAGCCAACTGTTGGCTGATAAGTTCGTTCAGTCCGCTCACTTACGAAACTATCGCTGTGCGGTAGACACGTGTTGTGTGACATTTGAAAATGACGATTTGCGCTACAACAGTGTGCAGAAATTACAAAGGACGATTGAAAATAACTAAAAATGTTACCTATCATAGGTAAGTTACCTTTTCAAAGCCATATAATAACCATTTATTAAAGAAACAATTCAGTTTTAATAGTGTAATTTAGTCTTCTTGAAAACGCCATATTTTGACGCATTGTTTACAGGGTTGCCTGTTCTTCAAATTAAAATACCCACATATGGTAAAAATTGCAAGGCGCAAATGACGCCGTTCTATTTATAAAGAACATTAAATTTAAATTCAGTAAATTTAAATGATTCATCTCTTTAAGAAATATAAGAATCTAGTAAATAAAAAAAATTCCCATGAGTGCGTTGTTAATTTTAAAATAGGTTTTAATAATTACCCAAAGTACACTATATATAATAATATTATAAAAGTGAAAGTTTGTCTTTGTGTTTAAGTGTTTGTAAATTCTTCGCGTTGATACTATATTTAAAAAAGTTATGAATTCGAAATTTGTTTATCTATTAAAATTACAAAAAAATGTGACAGGTTTGTTTGGTCAAGTATCAAGTAAACTTTTAATTTTATTCATGCATATTTTACAGAATACCTAATGATCCTATATTAAGAAGTAAGAGGTTGTGGGCCACCTTCTTTAATTGATGATGATAAAAATTTAAATTTAGACACAGCGATACCTGCCGGCCATTTGGCAGCGTCTAGGAATGTATCTTTCTTATTTTCCGTATTTCTTGTTTATTTGTTAAAAATAATCGAATAAAAATAAATCTCTTTTAACAATGATTTTCTTTTCATTTATATCATTATATTTATGTAGAAAACTATCTTACTTAAATGAATTCAAAATTAAACGAATTATAGGTCCCGCAAAATCGAAACATATTTTTTCCCAACTTTTTTGGGAAATACTAGGGAGCTGGTATCACTCAATACGCCTACAGTGACGTTAAGCGCTTACGTCAACGATATAAATTGCGTATACTTGTGTGCGTGACACGCACACAAGTATTTCAAATCTGGCCTGTTCTTTCTGTCGGAATAACAGTGCGACACTCTATCTAGACATTTATATAATCAAAGTTAACGAGCTAACAGAGAGAGGATAACAGTTTCAATTGACACTGTAGTTAGGTTAATTGCACCAAAATCAGGCCGGAAGAATGATGTTTTTTTTTCATGCTTTTTATCAAACTTGGTTAATTTTTAGGAAGACCAAGGAATTTATATGCAGCGGGTGAAAATGATGATTGGTGACAAGTCATCGCGACTAGTGGTGAATGTTAATGACTTGAGAAGGAAAAACCCTTCCAGAGCGATAAGTCTTCTAAACAATGCCTTCGAAGAGCAGATGGCCTTGCAAAGAGCATTGAAGGAATATGTCGCCTCAGTGGACCCATCATACTCGAAAGGCCATGTTGACTTATTCATTGCATTTGAAGGCAGTTTCGGAAATAAACACGTGACTCCTCGTTCCCTGACATCCAGGTATTTATTTATTTTATTAATTCTGGTAGAGTACCTACCTAGATTATAATTACACATTGTAGCAGACAATAATTTTTTAAATTCTAAATTTTGAAGTATTGCTTACTTTTCCAGGCCATTTTTAAAAGTTGAACTATGCAACTCAAGTCATGATTTTTTGATGACAACTAGTAATGAACATATTTTACCTTCCAGGTATCTTGGTAACCTCATCTGCGTGGAAGGCATCGTGACGCGTGTGTCGCTGGTGCGCCCCAAGGTGGTGCATAGCGTCCACTATTGCCCCGCCACCAAGAAGCAGACAGACAGGCGCTACACGGACCTCACTTCCTTCGACGCCTTCCCCAGCAGTGTCGTATACCCCACCAAGGTATATCGCTTTTATAGCTTGGGCTACATTTATGTTTTCATAGACATTAGAAACAAGTAGATGGGCCATGAACCATTGTTAGTATGAAATTGAAGGTGTCGCCAACATCGTTCGCCCATACTACTGTGAATTGCAACGGCACCTTGCCTTTATTTCTTAACAAAACTTTCTTTTATTTATTGTTCTTCACATTTAAAATGTATTGTTATATAATCCAATAGGAATTCCAGTAATTTTTTTAACAAATATTTTTATTTTTGCAAATATCCATTTTATAGCATCTTTCCGCATTAAGTCCGCCAATACTATCAAAATCAGAAAAAGATTCAGTTGCATATCTAGGAATTAATAAATTAGGACTCGATCTTTTTCTGCTTCACATCTTTTGTTTGAGAGTCATTAATAATATCTTCAACTAGCAGTTAAAAACCCGCTCCGCGGTTTTTTTTCTGCTAGGCCCTGCGGGCGCCACTTAGTTGGGCTTCGCCCATTTTAAGTGATACTAACAACAGTTACATTTAATAGATAGATATTAGGTCATTCACAGAGAGAGGGTGAGTATATATTGTTAAAACACGAAACAGGAAGGAGTTAATGAATAATAACATGCTAAATTTACGCATAATAAGAATGACAGTTGTTTACATAAATGAAATTTTATGTATTTGTGATGGATTATTTCAAATGAAACACTATTATTGACTACATGTCTACAACTGATATTAACTGTTATCGTACCTAATATAATTAGCTCATAGGAGACTTGCAGTGCTTAAATATGTGTTACAACCGTCAATGTCTATAAGTTGAATCAATATCGTATAGTTTGTCACAATTAAAGATAGTTATAACAAAGTTGACTGAAATAATAGATTATTACATATTGATTAATTGTACCCGTGTTTATGAATAAAAGGAGGGTAATTGTGCGATGAGATTAGCAGTCGGTTTAATTAAAAGGTGTTAATTTTACTCTAACTGGTGGTAATTCTTTACCTACAACTGTTACTGTATCTAATAAAGATTAAAGTTAGATTATATATACACCTTCATCAGGAGAGTAAAAATCTATGTATAAAGGTAGATTATTACAATATAGCGCCCCTGAGGTGATATCTCACAAAAGCGGGAATAATATATAGGTGGGAAAATATTAAAAAGAGAGTTTATAAAAAAAATCTTTTTACTTATATCTACTTTTATATTAACATGTTTCCTAATTTCTAAAATTTCAAAATTATTTATTTGCAATGCTTTATATCGTGTGTGAAGTATTTTAAGACCTGAAAAAAACAAATAGCATATAACATATAACATATATTGTGGATCCTGCAGACAAGCTGGCATGTGACAGCTTTGTTGGTCTACCTATTTTGTTAAATAAAATAAAAAAAAATAAATAAAAAAACCATAAAACAATATATTCATAAGACAAATAGCATTTAATAACGGTTATTCTAATAAATTGATAGTTGAAATACTAAATAAAAAAATTAAATATATTCTCTTCAAACGGTATTTCTAAAGATAGAAATAAACAATGGCGTAGAATTCTGTTTGTGGATAAAGATACTTCTAAAATTATATATAAAAACAATCCTGGTACTATTCAACTGGCGTTTTACACTAATAACAATGAAGAAATATATTCTTAATAATAAAGATCAAACAAAAAAATCAGGAGTTTAAAAACTCAATTGGGATGATTGTAATTTCTTTTACAAAGGTAGAACCAATAGAAACTTTTAAGTCAGAACTAAAGAATCTGAGTTTGGAAATCATCTTTTGAATAATGATCACACTTTCGATAAAAATTCAGGTCTTAAAATACTTCACTCAGGATATAAAGCATCGCAAATAAATAATTTTGAAATTTTAGAAATTAGAAAACATGTCAATATAAAATCAGACATAATTAATAAGCAAAAAAAAATTATAAATAATAATGAAAAATGCCATTACAAAGTGATAAGCTTCCAGAAGAAATCTTCTTATTAAACGCTTGTTAATGGTCAAGTAGTCAAGTATTGTAAGCTGCATATTTAAATATTCGCGCCAGTCATTTGGTTCGTTTTTATACCGCCAGAGGTGCGCTCTGTCGGCCATCTATAGCCGTGCGTATCGGCCATATTGAAGGAACGCGTGATTTTTTATAAACGTCAAACATAATCACGTAACTGTGGATAATTTTCATTGTAATGTAATTAATCCAATGGATTATGAACTTTCTAAAACATATTTTCTTCGATATTATCCAAAAATTATATGAGCAGAAACGATGCTTTTGAAGAAATCTGGTGATCCTATTTTAGTATGAAATCGGGTCTTAATTTTCAAGTTAGCGGAATTTACACGAAACAGTCAATTTGAATTTGACCAATCAGAGGGCCTACATCGTCCAGACGATCGCATAATAATACTATCAGATGATTAAATATTACAATTTTGAGGTTTTGCTCGTTAAGTTATTCCACCATAATTTTTTTTTAATTAACTTTAAATCACTACTGAGACATAATCCTTTGCAACCATAATGCAATGTGCAGGTTCTCCATCTCACCTCACAAACCTAAACTTTGAAATATAAATTTACTTTAAAATCCACTCTTTTAATGGTACCAACCAGTGGCGGCTCGTGACTTTTGGGTTACTCTAGTAATATTAGCACTCTAGTGCTAATATTACAAAAAATGGCATTATTGATGTTGTTGTAGCTAAAAACGATTTTTTATTTTTTTTTAGAGATTCGATTTTTTGTATGAAGATTTTCAGGAAATCCGTGCGGCGCACGGCTAAACTGAAATTTCATGAATATCTTCATACAAGAAATAGATATTTCGAAAAAAAATAAAATTCGTTTTCAGCTACAACATCAAAAATGCCATTATTTATAATATTAGCACTCTAGTACACCCAAAAGCCACGAGCCGCCACTGGTACCAACTAGAAATACCCGATCAAACATTTTTTCTTGAGACA
This sequence comes from Hesperophylax magnus, assembly GCA_026573805.1. Classification (NCBI taxonomy): domain Eukaryota; kingdom Metazoa; phylum Arthropoda; class Insecta; order Trichoptera; family Limnephilidae; genus Hesperophylax; species Hesperophylax magnus. Next base: position 14,526,816 of record JAIUSX010000084.1, read on the forward strand.
ACAATATCAGAACTAAGTCATTTATATACTCACTAGTACCTAGATTGCATGCAGTTGGCAATACTTTCTCAGAAATAATATATTCTAGTAACATGGTAAAAATTATACTTGAGACAACAATATCAGGACTATATCATTTAGCCACTCACTTGTACCTAGATTGCACACAGTTGGCAATACTTTCTTAGTAGTAGTATTTTAGTAAAATAGTAAAAAATATTTTTACTTGAGGCAACAATATCAGGACTAGTCATTTAGACACTCACTAGTACCTAGATTGCACGCAGTTGCCAATACTTTCTCAGTATGTTAGTAAAATAGTAAAAAATATTTTTACTTGTGGCAACAATATCAGGACTAAGTCATTTAGCTACTCACTTATACCTAGATTGCACGCAGTTGGCCATATTTTCTCAGAAATAGTACATGTAAGAGTGCACGGAATTTACTTAAATATTAATGTTAGTTTTTATTAATTTTTTTTGCATGTGTTTTTTTTTTTTTTTTTTTTTCCATTATTTCTGGCTTTCACCCTTCAAGGGTGTTCTTGGCCATCATTTAAAATTATTGAGAAATGAAAGGTGAATTTAAATATTAATTTTATTTAAATAGGCAAATTTCAAAATTATAATGAAAATCGGAGTCGAGTTCAGACTTAGAAGAGATGAGATGTTGAATGGAGGGGAGGCAATTTTAGATAAGGCTTGATAGAAGAGAGGATATTTGTTTAGAGAGGGACAACCAAAAAATATGTGATCTAAAGTTCCCACTTCTAGACCACAGAATGTACAATCTGGGGAGTCAAGGATGTGAATTTTAAAAAGATGGGAAGGAACAGAACAATGTCCGATCCTCATTCGAATGAGTGAAGAAATTTCTTTTTTGGAAAAATGAGGGAATTGCTGAAACCACGGTTTTGATGGGATAGTCCTTTGTATTGAGGCATAGCAGGCTCCCTTGGATTGACTAGCAATGTGCCAATACTCCGACCAAACATTGCGGGATCTTTCTTTGATGATGGAAAAATTGTCAGATAGGGGAATGTGGTTTACGAGGGTAACAACAGGGTTGGACGCTCCTTGTTTTGCCAAGGCATCCGCAATATCATTACCCATGACACCAACATGTCCAGGAATCCAAATCAGAGTTACAGTTTTACCAGAGCTTTGAATGGAGGCTATCATCTCTCGAATAAGGCATACAAAGTGATCATCAGGATGAAGAAGAGGACTGGATTTAAGTTTTTGGAGGGAACTGAGAGAGTCAGAGAGAACGAGGGAATGTTCAAAATTATTTTTGATTATATATTTGAGAGATTCTATTATTGCAATGCACTCGGCTGAAAATATTGAAAATTGATTTGAAATTGAATGAAATATTCTGTCATTAGAATTATTGTGGTAAACGTTAATACCTATACCACAGTTAGGAGAGTCGGGAGATTTGGATCCATCAGTAAATAAAAGAGAAAAGTTGGGCCATTTAGATGAAATAATGTCATTGAACATATTATTGACAGTTCGGGCCGGGAGATTGGAATGACTTTTAAGGATTCCGATCCCTTCTAAAATTGTTGGGGATAGGGTGACATGACTATATTTTAATTTGTATAAGGGAAGTAGATCATTTTGGATGATGTGAAGCTCTGAGAGAGACTTAAAATTTTTACAGAAGTCAGGAAGAGGTTTAGTTGAAGCTCTGATTGTAGATGAATGGGTTGAGTCAATGAACAACGAGACGCTGGGGATAACCTGATGACATTTAGAATTCAAACATTTAAGAACAAATTTGTCAGCAAATAGTTGACGCCTTATATAAAGAGGAGGATCAGAACATTCTACTTGAAGGGAATTGATGGGTGACGATTGCATCGCTCCAGTTATAATTCGCAAAGATTTAGATTGAATTTTGTCTAATTTATCAAGTACATTTTTTGAGGCAGTACTAAAAAGTGGGCAGGCATAGTCGAGATGGCTTCGAATAAGTGCGTTGTAAAGCAACTTGATGCAAGTAGGGTGAGCTCCCCACCAAACGCCAGATAATGATCTGATGATATTTAAATTTTTTTCGCATTTGGTAACTAAATTATTAATATGGGAAGACCATTTAAGTTTCCTATCAAATGTTACTCCCAAAAATTTTACTTCAGAAGCGTTGGGGATTGAGAATTTTTAAATAAAATTTGAACGGGGGGGTTTTTATGGCGATTTGAGAAGGTGACACACTGAGTCTTTTGGATTGAAAGTTCAAAACCATTTAACGTGAGCCATGTGCAAAGGGCATTCATGGCTTCGTTAAGATATTTGACGGCGAGAGGGATGAATTTGGATGATAAGAAGAAAGCTATGTCATCTGCGAACTCAATAACTTTTACTTGTGGGGGAATAGTGACATGCATATCATAAGTGTATATATTAAACAGTAAGGGGGACAATACATCGCCTTGTGGTAAACCCTTCCAAATAGACCTACTATGAGGAGAAATATCTGGAAGTTCAATGAAAATTTTTCTATCTAGAAATAGATTAATAATAGATTGGACAAACATGGGGGGAAGGCAAAGGCCTAGAAGTTTTTTTTTCAGGATTGGGATGGAAACATTGTCAAAGGCGCCTTCTATATCTATAAAGACGGCAAGACAAACTTCCTGTTTAGAAATTGATAAATTAATATCAGTGCTGATGATGGCAAGGTTATCTTGAGTGGATTTTTTTTTCCTAAATCCAAATTGAGATGGAGAGAGAAGCTGTTTACTCTCGACAAAAAATTCTAATCGGTTTTTAATTAATTTTTCATAAAGTTTACTAAGGGTGGATGAAAGAGCGATTGGCCTGTAGTTGGATCCAGAATTTGGTGATTTGTTTGTTTTTAAAATAGGGATGATTATTTGACAACTCCAGTCATCAGGCATTATACCAGTCAGGAAGATTTTATTTAAGATGCTTAAGAAGTGGTTTAGAACATTTTCATTACTATTTTTGATTATGCTGTAAGGTATACCATCTCTGCCTGGAGATGAGTCCTTGACTGTTGACAAACAATTTTTTAGCTCAATTAAGGTAAATGGAGAGTCTAGCCAATGATTAGACATAGGAGTATTATAGATGGGCGTTATTTCATCTAAGTTAGGTACAGAAGGGGGGGCAATTTTGTCCAAGAATTCATCTATCCATTTAGAATTTTTTTTTTTTTTTTTTATATTTACTCCACACAGGAGGCCCTGAAGAAAATAATTTCCCTCAGGGCCTATGTCATCTTTGGGGATGCTGTGGGGAGGGTCTTTTTGTGGAGAGGAAGGAGTGAACATGGGTCTTGAAGAGTCCCATGTTGTAGGAGGGAGGAAACACAGAGGCCGGCAGTTCGTTCCACAGCCGAGCTGTTGAACTTAAGAACGAATCGTAGAAGCGACCCGTTCTCATGTGACAAGTGTCAACTGTGTACAAATGTTGGGCGCGCGTTTGGCGTGTATCCCGGCTACGCACCGGCGCCGAAGGGATCAATGACGCTAGTTCCTCAGAGCATCTTCCATTGTAATACCGATAGAACAAGGACAGCATACCTACCCGACGTCTGTGCTCTAAAGATTGCAGTCCGTTTGTTAAGATTGGGGAATCTATCAAACGGACCGCCCGTTTCTGCACAGAGTCAAGGGTTTTTTTCAGGTATTTTGGGGCTCCAGACCAGAGATGGCTGCCAAATTCGACAGTAGGGCGCACTTGCGATTTGTACAGGGTGAGCAGTTGTGTACTATTAAAGTATCTGCGGGCCCTGTACAGTACGCCCAGCTTCTGAGAGGCCAACTTTACTCTGGCTTCGATGGAGCCCCCGTACCTGAGCTGGTCACTTATAGTTACACCAAGCATATCAATGGAAGGCCTGTTCGGAAGATTGCTTCCGTTGAAGGAGACTAGATTATCATTTGGATCCCTTTTAGACGTAATCAGACAGGATTGGGTCTTTGAAACATTAAATTCGACGAGATTATTTTTACCCCAGGAGGAAATACTCTCGAGATAACCGTCCATTCTCTGCTTCAAAGCCCTCCGAGCCGTTGGAGTTTGTGTGCCCTTTGGGGGCTTGTCAAACAAAAAGCTATCATGAACTGTACTGTCATCCGCGTAACAATGAATCGGTGCACATGTCAAAAGGTCATTGATGTGCAACAAAAACAAAGTCGGAGACAGAACCGATCCCTGTGGGACGCCAGCATTTATGGAGTGCGAGGAAGAGGTGAAACCGTCAGCAACCGCCTGAATCGACCTATCCCTTAAAAAGTCAGCAATCCACGTACACAGGGATGCGGGAAGTCCGTAAGAATGCAATTTGTTGACAAGTCCTCGGTGCCAGACCCGGTCAAAGGCCTTGGATATGTCTAGTGCGACCGTTTGGGTCTCACCGTGACGTTCCAGGCACCGCCCCCAAACATGCGTCACATACGCGAGAAGATCACCGCACGAGCGGTTCCGCCGGAATCCGTATTGACGGTCGTTGATAATTTTGTTCTTCTCGAGGTATGTGAGCAGTTTGTCGTTGATCACACGTTCCATCACTTTGGACAGAACTGATGTGATCGCTATGGGGCGGTAGTTGGCCGGGTTGGAGCGGTCACCTTTCTTGGGAATAGGGTGAATGACCGCTTTTTTCCAACCAGAGGGCACAGTGCCACACTTCAGGGACATTTTGAAGAGCTTTGTCAAAACTGGAACTATTTCCGCAGCACACCTCTGCAATACCAGGGCAGGTATTCCATCAGGTCCACTAGCTTTGTTAACATCGAGCCCCCGTATAACGTGGAGTACATCTCGATGCCGGATCCTCAGCTTTTTCATATAGAAGCCGCAGTGAGGAACCGACGGCGGAACAGCACCCCCGTCGTCGAGGGTCGAGTTTTCCGCAAACATTTTCCCTAAAAGGTTTGCCTTTTCGGTGGCGGTGTTTGCTAGTGAGCCGTCAGGTCTGGTAAGAGGTGGCAAACTGGGTTTGCAAAAATTTCGACCTATTGAGCCCGCAAGCGACCAGAATGCTCTGCTGCCATGCGGGCAGGCAGCCAGCTTTTTGCTGATCTGCAGGTCGTGTTCGAATTTTGATCTATTGATGATTCTCTTGCATTCCTTTGCCGATTTGTTGTATGCTGATCTGCTTTCGGGCGTTCGAGATGTGTTGTAGGCTCGGTAAGCCGCGTTTTTTCGTCGAACTGCTTCGGAGCATTGTCGACTGAACCACGGCTTTGAGCCCACGCCAGTTTCTTTAGTAGTCGATTGTATGAAGCCATCCATCGCCGATTTGATGACTTCACCAATCTCCTGGGCACATCTTGAAGGGTCCGAAGTCCGAAAACAAACAGCTGACCACGGAAAAGCGTTGAAATGGGCCCGCATACCGAACCAATCTGCTGACCTATAGTGCCACACTTTTCTCCTCAGCCTCTCATTGGTTGGTCTGAGGCTAACGGGGATTGATGTCGTCACTAGGCAGTGGTCAGATGATCCCAGAGGCGCTGTGACGTCAATCTTATAACCGTGTGGCACAGTAGTTAAGAATAGGTCTAACAGATTGGAGCGGTGAGTCTGGACATCAGGAACCCTTGTAGGCTCCTGAACCAATTGCTCTAATCCGTAGCAAATGGCAAAGGATTCCGCCTGTCGGCCAGCCGAGTCCGTTGGGCCTGAGAATGAGACGCTCGAGGAGATGGTGTACTGAAGGAGGATCGAAATCTTCGAATCATAGACCAAACTTCCGAAATTGGAGTGTTCGGAGATACTGAACTGCAGAAGTTGTACCACCCGGATCTCTTTTTTGACCTCAATACCCTTTTGGCATTGGATTCAGCGTTTTTGTATTTAAGATAGTTCTCCATAGTCATATTGTAACGATAGGAAAGAGATTTAGCTTTCCGAATTCTTACTACTTTGGAACATTCCTCATCCCACCAGGGAGTTGGAGGGAGTTTTTTGAGAGATTTAGTTTTAGGGGGAGGATTTGATTTATTTATTGCAGTTATGAGCATTGATTTGAAGTTATTATAGTCATCTTTGACGGAAAATATATCAGTGGCGGGTAAATTTAGTAGGAACTTGTCCATATGAGAGTTAAATTCATCCCATTTGGTGTGTTTCGTTTTAATCTTTGTCGAAATATGAGACTTGTCCGATTGGAAAGAAGTTTGATAAGTAATGGTGATCGGGAAATGATCACTAGAGCAAGGGTCGGGGGACACCACCCACGAGGAGAGAGAAGCCAGACTAGTAGAACATATCGAGAGATCCACTGCACTGGGGTTTGTGCTGGGGCGTGAGATCCTAGTAGGAGATCCGTCATTCAAAAGGAAAAGGTTGGATTGATCTAGGAAATCCATCACACTTCGACCATCTCGGTCGGAGAAAGCAGAACCCCAGACGGGGGAATGGGCATTAAAATCGCCTAATATAAAGAAAGGAGGGCTTAGTTGACTTACAATTTGCAACCAAGTTTGTTTATTGAAGTGGGCTGTTGGGGGAAGATAGACTGAAACAAAGGATGTGTCCTTTATTTTAGCTGCAACCATTTGGAAGTCAGCATCGGGGGGTTTGATATTATTTATTGGGGAAAATGATATGGATTTTTTAATAAAAAGGGCAGCACCACCGCCCGAACCTTCCGGGCGGTCGTCGCGGAGACAGGAATACCCTCCCACATTAAAGTGGGTGGATGGAGTAAACCAAGTCTCCGAGATAGCAGCCAAAGAAATAAAGTTGGAATTTAATACGTTAAGGAGATCAGATTTGTTAGAAATAGCACTTCGGCTATTCCACTGAAGTATTCTGACATCTTGAAGAGTCATTTTGAATAAATGATTTTAATGTTGAAATAATAGTAGCAGCGTTGGACGGTAGATTAGTTTGAGAAGAAATAAGGTCAATTAGAAGCATAATAAGAGTTTGGATAAATGAAGAATTGTCTTGGGAGAGTTTTTCAGAAAGTTTTAGAGAGTTCATTGAGGACGGATTATAATTATTTGCACACTCATTTATGGCATTTGAAAGAGATGAACCATTGGGATTTAAAAGCAGTGAGTTGTGTTGTTGCTGATCGTATCCAGGAGCCGGTTTAGAGATAGCGTTTTTGTATGTGAATTTAGTTGAACGAGAAGAAGTTGTTGTAGAGGAGGGAAGAGGGTTGGATGAGGAGTTGCTGGATAAAGCCTCAGCAAATGATTTTTTGACAGGTGGGAATAGTTTAGAAGCCTGCAGAAAAGACAAGTTCTGAGAGGCCATAGAAATTTTAATATTTTTTTGGCGAGATTGTTCTGGGCAAGAAGTGTTGATAGCTGTATGTGAGCCTGAACAGTTAAAACATTTGGGTGAGGAGGAAGAAGGACATTGGTCAGCTGCGTGGTTTTCTCCACATTTAAAACATCTGGGTTGAGATCTGCATGAAGCTTTGGTATGGCCAAAACGGCAGCAATTGAAACATTGAGTGGTGGGATAAGTATACATTTCAACTGGTAATGAGTTGAAGAATAAATATATATGGGAGGGAAGAGATTGACCTTCAAAGGTGATAACGACAGATTGGGAGGGCTTCCAGGAAATTATACCCTCAGAGGAGTCCTTGTAATTTAGCCTCCTGGCTTTTATGGGATTGCCAATGTGTTGGGGGGTTGAAAGTGAAGACAGAATTTCTAAGATGGACAGATCGGTCGAGATACCTCTGACCAGGCCCATGCGAGTGACATTGAAAGTAGGGATATATGCCTTGAACTTTGAATTTGATGAAATGTAGATATTTTTGATGAAACTGTTAGCAGCTGACCCTGAGAGGAATTCAACGGAGATTCGGAAGCGACCCTCGGCTTTTACACCTCCAGGCTTGATTGAAAGATTCTTGCTATTTGATAGGAATTTGCCAAATTCAAGAGGGTGGATGGTTTTTCCTTGCTCAGTTTTTTGGGCGTATACAATGAATGGACCACGGGAATGAAGAGAATAAAAGTTTGTTGGAGGAAGTTGAGAAAGTGCTGGTGGGGACTGTGAAGTCGAAGGCGAATCAAGTTTTATTGGGGAAGAAGGAGTAAATTTCCTTTTTTTGGTAGAAGTCAAAATGACAGAATCACTGTCAGAAATTTCTACATTTTCCCCGTCTGGGGGGACTGGAGAGGGATCTGGGGGCTTTGTAGGGAGTCCAGGAGGGAAATCTTCCTCCATAATTCACAACAGTAAACAACTACAATAATAGTATGGAAAATGACAGAAGTAAAAAAAGTTTATAAATATCTGGAAATCAGCAGCGAAAAGTGACTCCTGGAAGATCAGGAGGGAGAAGAAACCTCAAGGCACAACACACTACCTTTTGCATGTGTTCTATTTTATAATTTCTTTAGCAAATTTTACTTCCTTGATAATGCTCCACATTATTATTATTTATATATTTTTGTATCAGCCTGTATGGGCATATAATATAAATATGTATAAATAAAGTACATATTACACCAACCAGTAGTTAGAAGTCCAAAGTTCTTGAAAATTGTGTAGTATAATTTGACCGTTTTGTTCAAGGATGATGAAGGCAATCTCCTAGAAACTGAGTACGGCCTGTCCCAGTACAAGGACCACCAGACCCTCAGCATCCAGGAGATGCCAGAGAAGGCGCCGGCTGGCCAGCTGCCGCGCTCCGTGGACGTAATCTGTGACGCCGACCTCGTGGACCGCTGCAAGCCCGGCGACAGGGTCCAGGTCGTGGGGAACTTCCGGTGCTTGCCCAGCAAGCAGGGCGGCTTTACTGCTGGTACCTTCAGGTTGGTGACATGGCACTTTCATAGACGGTCCGTTTGATAGATTTTCCTATTAGAATGTAAACTTTGGAACACAGACAGGTAAGAATGCTGTCCTTTTTCTACCGGTGTTTCAATGGAAGATGCTCCGAAGAACTAGGATAGCATCATTGATCCCTTCAGCACCGGTGCAGTCCGGAAACATGCCTAACGAATGCCCAATGTTTCTACATGCTTGAAATTTGTTGCATTTGAACGTGTCGCTTGTATGACTCGTTCTTGAGTTCTGCTGTGGAATTATTTGCCATCCTCTGTGTTTCCTCCCTCCTAAAGTGTGTTCAAGACCCAGGTTTACCCCTTCCTTTCCTCAGAAAGACCCTCCACACAGCATTCTCAAAGATGGCATAGGCCTCAAGGGAAATAATTTCATGTGAGGAGTTACCTAATATAAAAAATAAAGTAAAACTATCAAATAAATAAATATGTTATATTTTCAGAACAATTCTGATTGCAAACAACATAACCCAGCTGAGTAAGGATTCCAACCTGACCATATCCCGCGAGGACATTGTCATGTGCAAGAAGCTGGCCAGGAAGTCCAACATAGACATCTTCGAGCTTCTTGGCAAGTCGCTGGCCCCTTCCATCCACGGGCACGAGTACATCAAGAAGGCCATCCTCTGCCTGCTCTTGGGGGGAGTAGAGAAGATACTTCCTAATGGGACGCGTTTGAGAGGGTAAGCATTTAACGCATATTAACCGCATGATGCCAGTGGTGTATCTGTAGCGGATAGCTTACCGCACTTGATTCAATTACCGCCTCAATTTTACGGTATTTTGAACAAAAATGCTCCTAGCATACTTAAATAAATTTTATTCGTTTGGCAATAATGTATCTTGATTTATTATTCTAGCTTGTGGTTTCATCACTTGCAAACATATTTATGTTATTTGCAAAAAAGGGCATCGCAAGATTCCGTGTCAAATGTGGTATTTATTTACAGGAAAGCCTCACATGACTTAATTTTATTCGAGTGCTTATTTAGCTGGAAAATTATAATAAATATAAAGAATATTACATATATCTTAATTAATATTTTGTATTATTCTCAACTTGGGAGACAGAGCGGGTACCGCCATTCCGGAACCATTTATTGGTTAATCAATATCCCTGCCATGGGTCACCCCAAGTGGTTTGCTTCGTTTGGTGACTTAGCAGGGGTTAGGTTTTTCTAGATCTTGTAGGCGGATGTGTTTGCCCTCCTACTATCCTACTGTGTGGCGGGCCGCACCGGGAGAGAGGTTGAGGGAGACCTTTTTGCCTCTCCAGCAGGACTCTCTCGATTCACTATCTTGCACCACAGTAGGAGGGATGAATTCATACAACCGTTATTGCACTGAACCCCAGATTCCTATCCACCCCTCCTACCCTTTTCCTCCCCAGAACTTCCTTTCCCTTAAAAGAACCCCCAGCATACCCAAAAATGACATAGGACCTGAGGGATTTATTTTCCTCAGGGCCTCCCTGAGTAGCTAATGTAAAAAAATATAATTATAATATTATTTTATAACATTCGAGAGGAAAATAAACATTTCTTTGAATGTGTTGCGAAGGTTGAAGATGTGTTCGGTGTTGAAAGTAAACCATGTAATATTTTATAATAAATTTATTACAGCAAAGATTATTTAAGTAATCGCGGCATGAAAGGAGTTAGTTATTTTGATTAGCGCATTAAAACGAAAAGTAAAGTAGCGTGTAGTAGACCGACTGACTACCTTCCCACTGTTGCTTATATAAGGTGCCAATACGATTCATGTTGCTCCTAAGAACGTCCCCAAACATTCTAGTTGCTATGACTACAAAAATTGCCACCCGTAACGCTGAGCAACGGCCGAAATTTCCAGTATGTTCTATGACGGCCTAGGTACCTTAGAGCTTGGCACTATGAACTAAGTAGTACTTGACACCGTCCGACTCGAGTAGTGGCGTACCACTACAAATATAATTAATAGCTGGAGAAACTACATAGGATATATATTTATAAATATAAAAAAATTACAAATATCTAAACACATTACCAGGTAAGATGGTATAAAAAACAAGGTGTTCTTACGAAAATAGTGTAACGGCGTGCCGCTCGGCATTTTAGGTTGGCTTTAGGGCTAAATATGGTTCCACAGTGGAAGATACTCTCAGCATCACCCATCTTTGAGACCCACCAGTTACAATTGGAAGATTACTTAAAATTGATTGTTGTGTTTAGTAACTAGATCTGAATGTTCTCTCTCCCCTTCTAGGTTTAATAATAGGCCCATTATAATTTGACAACAAATTTTTAGAGAAATATTAAATATCTAATATAGATTTTATTCTGATAAAAAAGTGTTTTCTGGACCACGTCATTGTTATTGCTTTGGAGACCTTCTGCATGTATCTCTCATTCCACTTTAACCATTTGACAGCCACCTCTGGTCCTGCTATCTAGAGCTATCTGAAAAAATTCTCTACTCCTTTTTTTTATTTTTTATTTTTTATTATTATTTATTGAGTTAGTTTATACATTTGAATATAAACTAATATAAACAAGATCATATTTCATTTTGTAATTTTACATATTTTTACAATAAATATAACATTTATTTTTAAATACATTCATTCTTCCTTCATTCTTCAGACTTTCAGGCATTTCATCATACATTTTTAGTCCTTTGTACATTAGGCAGTTCTGTGATTTTGTTTTTTTCATATGTGGCAATCTAATCCTATTTACATTTCTGGTTTCGTAATTATGAACATCTCTATTAAAAACAATTTCATCCTTAAAATATTTTGGCATTTGGTTGTTCATGATTTTATGTACAAAAATTAACACATTAAATAATAGTCTCTTTTTTATAGAAATCCAATTTAGCTGTTCTCTTATTTGATCTATGCTTGCGTATTTTCCTTTTCCTAGTATACATCTCATAGCTCTATTCTGTATAACATCTAGCTTGTTCAAGTTTCTTTCATTGGCCAAATACAACATAGTAGAGCAATAATCTAAATGTGGAGCAACTATAGTTTTATAAATCAGCTCTGTAGTGTTTCCATTTAGTTTATTTCTTAATCTTCTAAGAAAATTGACTTTTTTAGATACCTTCTTTAGCACATATTCAAAATTTGCTGCGAAAGTTAGTTTTGAATCTAGTACCACACCCAGGTACTTAATTTCATTTACTTTTTCAATTTTTTCGCCATTAATTGTCAATTTTAACTCTGTGTTATGCGTTTTGTTGCCTATTTCCATATATTTTGTTTTGTTGACATTCAGTTTTAATTTGTTTAATTTCAGCCATTTCGCTATATTTTGTAGGTCTTCATTTAATTTATTAATTGCATCTATGTACTCTTCACATGAAATATAGATTAATGTATCGTCTGCAAATAATCTAATTTTGCAATGTTTTATGGTTTTAATTATATCATTAATGTATAAATAAATAATGAATAGAATTGGACCTAATACCGACCCTTGTGGAACACCGAGGTTGTTTTCTATCGGTTCTGATTCTGAGCTTTCCACTTTTGTTACCTGTTTTCTTTCATGGAGATATTCTTTGAAAAGATTTAGAGCTACTTCAGAAAGACCTATATCTTCTAATTTTTCCAAAAGTTTTTTCCTTTCTATCGTTTCAAATGCTCTTTTAAAATCTAAAAATGTTGCAATGGTGATTTTTTTATTATCTGTTTCTTTCTTCCATGTATTAATCACAATGTTTATTGCAGCTTCACAAGAGTTATTATTACGGAATCCTGATTGTTCGTCACATAATATATGATGTTTTTCCAAATACTCAACGAGTTGTTTCTTTATTACAATTTCTAGTACCTGTTCGTATTTTGGTAACATATTTATAGGTCTAAATTCTTCACATTTTCTGGTATTAACAACTTTCGGAATCGGGATCACAATAGAGGTTTTCCATGTGTTTAGAAATTTTCCACTTCTTAACGATTCATTTATTATGTTCAGTAGATGAGGTCCTATCACTGGCATTGCATCCCTTAAAACTGTAAAGCTTATTCCATCTGGACTCTCTTTTGATTTGGTGCTGTTTAGAATCTGTAAAAGATATGTTTCATCAATCTCTTTAAACACAAGTTTTTCTCGGTTTAGGGGAACATTTCCACATTTCCTTGGGGAAACCAAAATCACCCAATGCCTTTTAATTTGAATAAAGTTCACCAGGGTTGTCACCTACATCCACAATGGTATATGAGCTTTCTTTCTATCAAGTAGACCACAATAAATATATTTATTTTAAACGAAAGACAAACATTCCCGGGTTACGAATAACCTGACAATATTTAAAAATAACCTACTACCACCAAAAGCGGGAAATATTGCTTGTGTTGTTGTTGGAGGACTTAGCCTGCCGAGGAATAGAACACACTGCCTGGGTGGGACCCAAACGCGATGTCAACTCAGCCACCGATCGGTCATATATTGCATCCTTGCACAAATTGACCTTCCCGTTGCTAACAGGGGTAACCAAAATCTCAGTGACTCCTCGTGGTAACAAAAGTTTTGTTTTAGGTGACTTACTGACTGGAAATTAATAAGAATGCATCTTTATCTGCAGTGACATCAATGTGCTGCTGATTGGCGATCCCTCTGTGGCCAAGTCCCAGCTGCTGCGCTACGTGCTGCTGACGGCTCCCCGTGCCATCCCCACTACGGGCAGGGGCTCCTCCGGAGTGGGGCTCACAGCAGCCGTCACTACGGACCAGGAGACCGGAGAAAGGAGGTAAACTTCTGCTAAATTAATTCTATGCTTTTTTTTTTAAATGTTAACTCTACACTGGGGGCTCCAAGAAAAATTGATTTCCCTCAGGACCTATGTCATCTTTGGGGATGCCGTGTGAAGGGTCTTTTTAAAGAAAGGAAGGAGTGAAACTGGGTCTTGAAGAAACAATGAGAATCTTGAGGGTTGTATGATAGTAGAGGAAGGTAAATAATTCCGCAACCGAGTTGTTGAACACACGAATCTTAGAAGCGACCCATCCTCGTGTGACAGCATTCTCACCTGACGCCTGTGCCTTAAGGATTGCAAGCAGTAGTATAATTCCATCCAATGCCAACGCTTATATCATTGGAGATCTTCAACTGTTGCCGATAATCCCGATGTTATTTTATTTGTAGTGATTTATTTATGTACTTTTTATATAGCCCGATATTTATCATTTTCCATAAGACTGTTTTTTGTGCTATAGTGATCTTACTCAGTGAAACTTCTTCATTTTCCACAATCGTAAATCATTAACATAGTAAAAAATAAGTGTGAGTATTTCGACACTTCTGTTATTCGTAAAAACATAATATCCAGTGTTGACATAAGATAAGGTGTTTTTAAAAAAAATAATTATACGCACCAATAATGGAAATGTGTAAAATAAAATATTTTTCGTCATATTGTTTACTGAAAAAATATATTCCTTCTCTAACTGTTACCAACTAAAAATTAATAATAAATACCATTATACATTTAATTCAATTATTTGCATAATAGGTAGGCAACGTAGGCACTAGGAACCATAGACAAATTTTTTAATAAATTAAAAACAGATTGAATATACACGCGACAAGCTAATACAACTAAACGAGTAATAATAATCCTGTTATAAAGTTGAAACTGTTGAAGACCGTCGAGCCCGTTGAAAAATATTAGTAAAATAATAATTAAATTATTATATGAATTCAGGCTAACCCCCAAAAGATTTGCTTGATGCTTAGCGCTGCATATCGGCTGTATTGGATAGGAAAATCCAATAAAACTTCTAGTAGGAAGGAACACAACGAAAAGACCATTTCAAATTCCGCAATAATATTCGCATGGAGGTATTATGTTATAACTATTGATATAGCTATTATTTTCAACGGCTAGTTATATTTTGAAGCTGTACTAATTGCAACCCGTTTGTCGAGATGATTGATTGATCATATATTGTGTAATAACATTCGTTTTCATTTTACTTAAAGACTGGAAGCCGGAGCCATGGTGCTCGCCGACCGGGGGGTTGTGTGCATCGACGAGTTTGACAAGATGTCAGACATCGACAGGACGGCCATCCACGAGGTGATGGAACAGGGCCGCGTCACCATCGCCAAGGCCGGCATCCACGCCAGCCTCAACGCCCGCTGCTCCGTGCTGGCAGCTGCCAACCCTGTCTATGGAAGGGTGAGACCATGGATAATAAAAACATAGGGAGATGTTGAGATATGTCATGGAAGCATGCCGATAGTTGCCGAGTTATGATTAAACTGCACAGAATATCAAAGCAGTGGAGCCAATGAATGTCATGCATCTTTTCTGTAGGTGTAAATAAAGGCGATGCAATTTGGATATGGTTCCTGATTCTATTATTTATCTATGGCTGTATTTATGACATGAAAAAGAATAATGCAACTAATGAGAACAGTGTGGCATTGCTGATAACTTTTATTAAATAATTGAATATTAATAGAATGTCCAACTCCAGTAAAATATTGGCGGTACTTGTATTGGTTGCCAACTCTGGCCGCTAGAGGAGCTAATGTAGCATGGCAAAATCATGCATAAAATCCATTAAATTGTATTAAAGTAAACCAAGCCTCATAAAACTGTGCCGCTAGGAGGTGCTAATATAGCATACTGCCATCAGAATGTATGGGATATGTCATAAGTTGGAGGTAGTTTAACTATTCTACAGTATTTGCTTTTATTGCCCATTTGCTGGTATTCTTCTTGATATACAGTAAAACCCCGTTAATTCGAAATATGCGTAATTCGAAATTTCCACCCAAAAAAAATACCCAGGAAAAATTTTTAATACAAAATAATTTTTTAATTCGAAATTCGTTAATTCTTAATTTGAAATTTGGCGTGCAAAAATTTGTTCGTGTAATTTGAAAAAATTCGATTTTTCAGAAAATAAATCATAAAATTTCGTAAATCTGAATCTGAAAGACGGCCGTGGCTGCATCTTCAGCCGTTACACATTGTCCTAATTAGTATTATTATTTTGAAAATCTGAATCGATTTACATTGGAATATCGTATTTTTTTATGAATTTACATCAAATATCTGAATTTAAAGGGTTGGTTGGAAATCTGTCTCGAAATTTCAATTTACGCGTAAATATATCTATTTTTACGGATTTATTTCGAATATCTATACTTAAAGGGTTGTCCGCGATTGCTGCGAAATTTCAATTTACCCGGAAATATATCATATTTTTACAAAATTTACTTATATCATATCTAATATCTGAGTTTAGCCGCAAAATTTCGATTCACGCTGAAATATATCGTACTTTTACGAATTTACTCCAAATATCTGAATTTAAAGGGGCTTGCCGCTATGGAATTCGGCTGCGAAATTTCGATTTATGCGTAAATATATCGTATTTTTATGAATTTATTTCGAATATCCGAGTTCGAAGAGCCGAGAAAATTTGTTTAATGCGGAAATATGTTGTAATTCTACGAATTTACACTAAATATCTACACTTAAAGGGCAGGCCGCGGCGGAAATCGGCCACGAAATTTTTAATTTACGAGGAAATATATCGTATTTTAGTCGAATATCTGAATTTAAAGGACCAGCTGCTACGGTAATCGGCCTAAATTCTAAATTATATTTTTGATGTCCCGTGAATTTCGAATTAACGAGGTTCTACTGTAGTAGGAATTTTGATAGTGGCTACATGCTGACATCTATGAAGGTACTTCCTCATTTTAAGCGGAAAATGATTCCTGTGCGATTCCGTGACTCCTGGTGGGAAGCCATCGACCACTGGCCACTAGTCGAACATTGCAGGCATCTCTGGGCACATCTCTTGCTCACATGATAACCATGATTATCTTTTTTCTCTAGTATGACCAATACAAAACCCCGATGGAGAACATAGGACTGCAGGATTCCCTGCTGTCTCGTTTTGATCTGCTGTTTGTGATGCTGGATCTCGTAGAGGGGGACCACGACCACATGATCTCCGAGCATGTAGTTAGGATGCACAGATACAGGTAATGCAAACATTATATAACTTTCTCACCAAGCTATTTCTAATACTCATAATAATAACAATTAATTAATATTGCACAGTTTTGTAATAGTTTATCTCAATAGGGTATTTTAACTGGGTTTTTTTTATTCTGGAAAAAAATTACAAATGAATAAATTAATAGAATAGTCGAATAAATTTTCTAAAACAATTTAAACATGTTCGTGAATATGCCAACATCGGTGACAGCTGTCTTACCAGACAGTAGCGTGTTCTACGTCATAATGACGTTGTAGCCAGTTGGAAGCGTTTCAAAATTTTCAGTTTTGTATAATTAATAATATTATTGGAAGAGAAAACTTATAGTACATAGCATTATTTAAAACCTGTAAAGTGTGATAAACATTACCATTTTGTGGCCAAATAGACGTTTCTTACCAATCTTCGTTTGTAATTATCGGTTTAAATTAGTCGACAGTTGCTACTGCCAGAACATAATAAATGTGAAATAAAACTAGGAATCCTTAACTTTTTACTATACATAAATATCCTATATAATTATTAATGAAAATATTGAAATTACACATTTTTAGTTTGTATCGGAATCACAAAAATAAACTTTAAATCTTCCACACATTTTCATAGTTCATAGTTTGCACTTAGCAATAAATAATTTAACCCAAAAGCAAATAAACCATTCAAACCACACTGTTTCCCTATATGATTTCCGGTTCCATCCTAAATGATTTTTCCCCCCCAGACCTCTCAAAAGCAACTCCTTTGCTTTTGTTAGGATACTTAACTCCCCAGACTAATTTGTTCGGTTTTGGGAACAAATAGCTGATACCCGTAGAGTCAATTTATTCGCTTTTCAGAATGGTGTTAGAAAGAGAAAACACCAAGCTTTATATTCAAATAAAGAAGTTAACCACAGAATTATTAAAATGTACACCTCTACGAAGCCAAACATTCCGATCGCAATTTGAGAAAAATTTATGAAATGGCAAAAAGTGAGGTGGCGTCGACAATGTTCATAATACATTTGTCTAGTAAAATATGTGTTTTTTTCTTTATTATCAGTAATTTTAGTTCAGTGTTAAGTTTAGATGAAAAAATGTAAGGTGAGCCATTTTTAAAACTTTTTCAAGTTTGATTTCAAAATTTTAATATTTGAAAAATTATACTCTTATTTTTAATAATACAACTTGAAAGCGTATTTCATCACCTTTAAAAAACAGTTTGTAGTTTTTCGGATATGTACAGAAATATCCCATTTATTTGGATTTTATTGATAGGCGGAAATACACACAAATTCACTTTTAAACACTTTTAAATATTACCAAAATACATATCTGTCTCTCCCAATGTTGTAGGATTTTTTTTGGATTATGAAATTATCTCAATTGTATGGTTTATGATTATTATTTTCAAGGATGGTTTTAGATTATTGAGTTGTTTGTTACTAGAAATCCCAAGGAGCAAGATGGAGAAGTTTTACCAATGGGTTCCTCGGTGGAAATGCTGTCTACTAAGAATCCAGATCAGGATGAATCAGAGGTATGTGCAATACATATGCCCCACTTTTAAATGTCACCTGGAAGTTTCTTTGCAAAGTTAGAAATTAACTAAAATCCTATAAATCACATATTGTAGGACCAAAAATAAAAAAATCGCTGAAAATTGAGTTCCTCGGCCGCCCCTTCAAATTCATGAAGATTCTTTGGAGTAAATTCGTAATACAGTAGAACCCCGATATTTCGAAATTTTCGCCAAAAAACTATCCCCAGAAAAAAAATTTCATACAAATGGTTTTTTAATTTGAAATTCTTTAATTCGAAATTTATATTTGTCTGCGAACCAAATTTATTCATGTAATCCGAAAAAATTCGATTATTGCGAAAATAAATCATAAAATTACATAAATCTGAATCACAAAGACAACCGTGGCGGTAAAACGCTGAAAATTGTATTTTTATGTGTTTATACATCATCCTAAATAGTATTATCATTTTGTAAATCTGAATCGATTCACACTGGAATGTCGTATTTATTTGAATTTATTTAGAATATCTCGAGTTTAAAGGGCTGAGAACATTAGTTTTACGCGGAAATATGTAGTATTTCCCAAATTTATACCAAATATCTGAATTTAGAGGGTCGGCCGCGACGGAAATCGGTTGCTAAATTTCGATTTACGTGTGAATATATTGTATTTTTACGAATTTATTTTGATTATCTGAATTCATAGGGCCGGCCACGACGGTAATCGGCCAATATATTTCAATTCAATTATGTTCATAAAATAACCACCAAAATTTCTATGCCGATTAAGGCAAATTTCCGCATGTATTGAAATTTCGCAGCCTATTTTTATTGCAGCCGGCTCTTCATTTTAGACATTCAAAGTAAATTAGTAAAAATTCAATATATTTCTTCGTAAATCCAATTTTCTCAGCCATTTTGTAAATTTGAAAAAATACGGCATTCCTGTCAATTCAGATTTCTAAATAATAATATGAATTAGGACTATGTATAACCAAGTAAAAAAACATTTTACATTGTTTTACCGCCACAGCTGTCTTGTCAGATCCAGATTTACTAAATTATATGATTTATTTTTCCAAAAATCAAATTATGTGAACAAATTCTCTTGCGCAGACAAAAATTTTTTTGAATTACGAATTCTCGAATTAATAAAACTTTTTGTGCAAAAAATTTTTTCCTGGAATTATTTTTTGAAGAAAATTTCGAATTATCGGGGTTCAAATTAACTGGGTTCTACTGTACATTTAACAAAAACTGTATTACATATTTACTTATGTTGCGGATTGTGAAAGCTATCAGATAGGAGGCATAAGCTGTTAATGATGAAAAAAAAAAACAAATTAAAATTGGCATATTTGGTTGTCTCTTAAATAACTTCATTCCCATTTAAAATATTATATTCACGCTGTTAACGTGTTTCTATCATCATCACCACGGCGCTACATCCCAGGATTAGGCCTCTTTCACAAATTTTCTCCGCTGGCTGAACATTTGTGCCTCACCATTCGCCTCCAGTCCTCAGTTGTTCCTGTCCTGCACCAATCCTTTATTCATCTACTCCTCGGTCCGCCTCAGGGCCGCTTCCACTGGGGCACCCACTGTCCCACCATCTGGCGTTCTTGATGACCAGCACCACCATCACAGTGTTTGGTATCTACAGAATCTTGCAATACTCTCACACTCTTCATGGTTCATCTTTATCCTGTAAGATCCACGAGATTCTTTCAGAAGTTTTAAAAACTATTAACTTATATTCAACTCGGTCGGTGGCCGAGTTGACATCGCGCTTGGGTCTCACTCGGGCGTAGTGTGTTCAATTCCTCGGCTGGCTAAGTCCTCCATCACAACACAAGCAACACTTTCAGCTCACTGTGGTGGTAGTAGGAGATTTTCGAATATTGTCAGGTTATTCGTAACCCGGGAATGTTTGTCTTTCTTTTTAAAAATTAAAAAAATATATACATATATCTGTGATGATAGTGAACACTGCAAGGCTATTGTTGGCTTAACAAGGATGAAAAAGCACAGTATATCCAAAAGTCAAACATTATATTCTTAACATTAACAATTTATTTGACAGGAAACAGAGACTCCGGTCTATGAGAAGTATGATGCCCTCCTGCACGGTAACTCCCGCTCCAAGAAGGACCAGATCCTGTCCATGAAGTTCATGAGGAAGTACATCCACATCGCCAAGTGCATGAAGCCCAAGCTGACGGAGGAGGCTTCTGAAGCCATCGCTGATGAGTACTCCAAGCTCAGGAGCCAGGATATGATGGACAGCGATACTGCTAGGGTACCTATGTTATAATATGTCTTACACGATAAACCCCCGCTAATTCTTAGTCATAAGATTTATGATTATTAATAATAATCATAACTCCTACAAGTATTGTAAATTTTTCAAAATTCTCAGTATTTTCTTTATAAAACTTTATAGTACATTAACAAAATTCATATTATGGTTAAAATACACATGAGAAAGAAATAAACCCAACTTATGCACTTACGATCACCGTGCTAAGGGGTAAGACTCTCGACTAGCAATCTGGAGGTTGTGGATTAAAATCCCGCCATGCGCAAATACTTTTTTTTTGTTTTGTTTATATGTGTTATTTCATGATTAAATCACTTAAAATAATATAAGGTATATTTTCAGCACTTTCCAGAGTGGAAGATACTCTCAATATCGCCCTGGTGTAAGACCACCATTCAGTATTGAAAAGTTGCTTGAAATGGCTTTAGCCGTGTTTGGTGTCTAGATCTGAATAGCCAGGAACTCCCCCACTTTCCTCTTCTCCTTACTCTCCCCACTGCCTTCTGCCTCACAACATACACCAATTGGGGATGCCATAGTCTCGCTGGCTCCAGGCAGTTGAGATCAGTCGGGACTCTTGTATTGTATTCACATAAAAAAAAATCACAAATGTTTCCTAGCCACAAACTCTGTGAGCTCCCTTTTTGCATCTTGCGCAAATCAAATTATGTAGCTCGTTTCACCACTGTGCTTATATTTCTTGTAAATTATAAATAATGTAAACGAGGAATGTGGGTCGTGAACCATTTTTAGAATGAAACCGCTCGCAGTGTTGCCAAAACATTGTTCAACCATAATACTCCAAATCGCATACGTGCACAGTGGCATCCCACCTTTGTTTCTACCTTAACACCAAACGCATAACT
Source organism: Hesperophylax magnus (assembly GCA_026573805.1). Lineage (NCBI taxonomy): Eukaryota > Metazoa > Arthropoda > Insecta > Trichoptera > Limnephilidae > Hesperophylax > Hesperophylax magnus. The sequence continues at coordinate 14,548,319 of JAIUSX010000084.1, forward strand.
TTCATTGCATAGCTGCTGTGCTGTGGCAGTCCGTGTGGTTTAGTCATAGCTTGGCGACAGTCAGTACACTTTCATGCCATATCTCCAATTGTTTCTGTCATCTATGGATTAATCTAACCCTCTTACATTGATGACTTCTACTTGATAATGCATAGGAATTTGTCCCCTCTATGCAACCAATAATAATTATAATAAAACTCAATTCCAGACACAACCCGTAACGGCACGTACCCTGGAGACGCTAATCCGTTTGTCCACGGCGCACGCTAAGGCGCGCCTATCCATCAAGGTGACCGCAGAAGACGCCCAGGCCGCAATCGAGTTGGTGCAGTTCGCCTACTTCAAGAAAGTGCTGGCCAAGGATAAGAAGAAGCGGCGGAGGGACTCTTCCGATGGGGAGAGCCAGGATGAGGAGCACACCGATAAACCGAGAGCCGCCAAGAAGCCAAAGAGAACGGTAATCAATCAATTTTCCACTCTAGTTATATTCGTTGAATACCACATACACGGTGTCCAATAACTAATGGTATAAGTGGAATACTGGTGAATCTACATCACGAGGAGCCTGAGAGTGAATCTACATAACGGAATACTGGTGAATCTACATCACGAGAAGCCTGATAGTGAATCTACAAAACGGAATACTGTTGAATCTACATCACGAGAAGCCTGATAGTGAATCTACAAAACGGAATACTGTTGAATCTACATCACGAGAAGCCTGATAGTGAATCTACAAAACGGAATACTGGTGAATCTACATCACGAGAAGCCTGATAGTGAATCTACAAAACGGAATACTGTTGAATCTACATCACGAGAAGCCTGATAGTGAATCTACAAAACGGAATACTGTTGAATCTACATCACGAGAAGCCTGATAGTGAATCTACAAAACGGAATACTGGTGAATCTACATAAGAGAACCCAAAAAACTTTTTTCGATTGGAGCACTTTTTTTTTTAAAAAGAAAGACAAACATTCCCGGATTACGAATAACCTGACAATATTTGAAAATCTCCTACTAGCACCACAGTAAGTGGAAAATGTTATTTGTGTTGTGATGGAGGACTTAGCCACCGGAGGAATTGAACGCACTACTGGGTGGGACCCAAACGCGATGTCAACTCAGCTCTATTTCATAAAAAAAATTCAACTTTGTACCGTTTACCCGGAAACGAACCCTCAAAAGAAAAAGTTTTACTGCAAAATCGATTACAAATGTGATGTAGATTAACCACTTTCCCGCTTCTACCACTAGTTTCTGGACTAAATACCTACCTAATTCCAGGCTTTTTTATTTTTTACTTCCATGCAAATTCGGAAAAATTATGTATTTTAGTAGAACTTCATGGAACACTTACACGACTTTCGTGTATGGGAGATAGCTACCGATGGTTCGCATATGTTACAGCCGTGTGGATAAGGCTTAATGTCTATTTTTTTCTTCTTACTCAACTTTATCTATCTTCCAACAGCCCGCAGATGGAGAGGATCCATTTGAGTACGCATCAGATGTGGAAATGGACGAGGACCAGGAGACCGAAGTGGCCATCTCCTCCATCGCTGCTTCAGGATCCGCATCGTCAGACCAGACAGTCCCGCCGCCCACTCAGGCTAAGGAGACTGGGACTATCACTTCTCAAAGGTTAGATGAAATAATCTAGGTTTTGTTTTTATGATAAAACAAATTTCACAGATGCCTTAATCTTAATATGTATAGCTGATAATTTGTTAAGCCGTGTACACTGAACGGTGAGCTCTGGCATCGTGAAATTTTCACAGTCTTTTCTGTATAATTAAAAGTTTGATATAGAATGAGTGAATGAATCACATGAGCAGACTGATTGCAGAGCCAAAATCAAATCTCATCTCTACAGAAAATCATATCCGTAAATAGCAGTGACGTGCTGGCTGAAAAGCTATTACTATAAGAAAAAACATATGCAGTAGAACACTGTTATTTTAAAAAACCGCATAATTCGAAATTTTCGCCAAAAAAATATACCCAAAAAAAATTTTTTTACAAAATGGTTTTTTTATTTGAAAATTTATATTAGTCCGCGCACGGAATATGTTTGTGTAATTAAAAAAAAATCCGATTATTGCAAAAATAAATCATAAAATTTCATAAATCTTAATCTAAAAGACAGTCTTGGCAGTAAAATGCGGTAAATATATTTTTACGTCGTTATACATCGTCCTAATAAGTATTATTATTTTGGAAATCTCGAATCGATTTATGCTGGAATGTTGTATTTTTTCAAATTTATTTCAAATATCTGAATTTAAAGGGGCGGCAGCGAAATTTACGCGGAAATATATTGTATTTTTACAAATTTACTTTGACTATTTCAGTTAAGATCGGCTGCAAATTTTCAATTAATGCGGAAATATATTGTACTATTATGAATTTACTTTGAATAACTGAACTTGAAAGTAAAGGGCCGGTTGCGACAACATAACTGAACTTGAAACTGAAGGGCCGGCTGCGACAACATAACTGAACTTGAAACTGAAGGGCCGGCTGCGACAACATAACTGAACTTGAAACTGAAGGGCCGGCTGCGACGAAATAACTGAACTTGAAATTGAAGGGCCGGTTGCAATGAAATAACTGAACTTGAAATTGAAGGGCCGGCTGCGACAACATAACTGAACTTGAAACTGAAGGGCCGGCTGCGACGAAATAACTGAACTTGAAATTGAAGGGCCGGTTGCAATGAAATAACTGAACTTGAAATTGAAGGGCCGGCTGCGACAACATAACTGAACTTGAAACTGAAGGGCCGGCTGCGACGAAATAACTGAACTTGAAATTGAAGGGCCGGTTGCAATGAAATAACTGAACTTGAAATTGAAGGGCCGGCTGCGACAACATAACTGAACTTGAAACTGAAGGGCCGGCTGCGACGAAATAACTGAACTTGAAATTGAAGGGCCGGTTGCAATGAAATAACTGAACTTGAAATTGAAGGGCCGGCTGCGACAACATAACTGAACTTGAAACTGAAGGGCCGGCTGCGACGAAATAACTGAACTTGAAATTGAAGGGCCGGTTGCAATGAAATAACTGAACTTGAAATTGAAGGGCCGGCTGCGACAACATAACTGAACTTGAAACTGAAGGGCCGGCTGCGACGAAATAACTGAACTTGAAATTGAAGGGCCGGTTGCAATGAAATAACTGAACTTGAAATTGAAGGGCCGGCTGCGACAACATAACTGAACTTGAAACTGAAGGGCCGGCTGCGACGAAATAACTGAACTTGAAATTGAAGGGCCGGTTGCAATGAAATAACTGAACTTGAAATTGAAGGGCCGGCTGCGACAACATAACTGAACTTGAAACTGAAGGGCCGGCTGCGACGAAATAACTGAACTTGAAATTGAAGGGCCGGTTGCAATGAAATAACTGAACTTGAAATTGAAGGGCCGGCTGCGACAACATAACTGAACTTGAAACTGAAGGGCCGGCTGCGACGAAATAACTGAACTTGAAATTGAAGGGCCGGTTGCAATGAAATAACTGAACTTGAAATTGAAGGGCCGGCTGCGACAACATAACTGAACTTGAGAGTGAAGGGCCGGCTGCGACGAAATAACTGAACTTGAAATTGAAGGGCCGGTTGCAATGAAATAACTGAACTTGAAAGTGAAGGGCCGGCTGCGACGAAATAACTGAACTTGAAATTGAAGGGCCGGTTGCAATGAAATAACTGAACTTGAAATTGAAGGGCCGGCTGCGACAACATAACTGAACTTGAAACTGAAGGGCCGGCTGCGACGAAATAACTGAACTTGAAATTGAAGGGCCGGCTGCAACGAAATAACTGAACTTCAAATTGAAGGGCCGGCTGCAACAACATAACTGAACTTGAGAGTGAAGGGCCGGCTGCGACGAAATAACTGAACTTGAAATTGAAGGGCCGACTGCAACGAAATAACTGAACTTGAAATTGAAGGGCCGGCTGCAACGAAATAACTGAACTTCAAATTGGCCGCTCAAAAATCGGCTGTAATATTTCAATTTATGCGGAAATACATCGTATTTTTTGTGCTCTTGATGTGATTTTCGTAACAAGTATTACTATCTATCTGACAATATTAATAATTTTATTTCCAGGCTGGCACTTTTCAAGACCACGCTGCACCAGCTGTTCCGTGAGGAGCGCGCCCAGTCCCTGCCAATCAAGCGCATCAAGGCTTACATCAACCAGCAATTCCCACATGACGAGTTTGGCACTTCCGAACTTGACACCGCTCTACACAAGATGACTCAGGACAACCAGGTCATGCTGGCTGATGATATTGTGTTCCTTATATAATTTAATCTTCAATTCACCACGGAGCAATTTGAATTCGAAAACTTTTTCTTTTTAAGGAATTTAATAAAAGTCTACGGAACAAGTTTAACAATTTAAAAAAAGTCACATTAAACAAGTTTTAAGCGATTTAAAAAAAAAAGGTTGAGTTGATCTTATTATGCTGAAGGCTCACATCTGGATATACATATATATTGAAAGAATCTGTTCTGATTTCCGTAATAATAATTATTTATTTTAATAGATTATTAACACACTTCAAGCGGGCGAAAATAGGGTCCCGTTCGAGAAAATTAATTTTGCTTTAAACCGATGTGTACCTTTGAAAATAATATGTATATTTAAATTTTTTAACTTTATTTATTTGTCATCACACCCCACAAAGAAAAGTAATGTCTGAAATTAACCTGTTAACCGAGGAATTCCGTTTTGAATTACGCAGCATATAACGGGCGCGAACTCTTTCACTAGGACGTGTCAGTACGTCACGCCCGGAGGACGTAATTTCGTATTATTATTTTATTATTTATGCATTGTAAAAATGGAAACATCGAATTAAAAAATTTGAAATTTTACAATTATAAAGATTACAAAAAAGGTAACAATTACAGAACAATAAACAAAAGCACACAAATAAAATAGAAACATTGAGTTAAAAAAATTAAAATAGGTAAAAATTCAAAACTCAATTTCCGTGTGTATGCTTGGAAATATAGGTCTCGCCCGTTCCAGGGTGCAACATATATTTCAAGGACGTATTCATATGTCCTAACCCATACCCGATAGTGTTTACGTTTGACGTATTTATACATCCCACTCGGTTAACAGGTTAAAGACCTTTGAATTACAACTTCTTAAACTGAAGTTAAAGTTGGTTTTTGGACATTTAGTGATGTTTTTAAGTGTAAAATAATGTGCATATTTACATTACAAAAATTTGGTTTTCACTTTTGCACAGATGATAAAATAAAAAAGGTATTCCGCACCTGGTGCTATAAATTTGAGGATTTATTACCCACCCTATAGGTTTAGTATAGTTTCCTTTTAATCAAATATTCTTCCACACAAGAGACGCGAAGATTAGAAAATGATAGAATTGTATCGCATTTTTATACATATTTATAGTTGGGACCCTTTCAAAAAGATTGGTACACAATATTCATATAGAATTATCGGACATCAACGCCTTTACATTAGGACCGCCATTCAAGTAGGACCAGCGTGAAAGGTAGAACTGCTCATCCCACCGGAAGTGTGTTATACATTTCAATTCATTAAATTCTTCACCTAAAAACATTTTTTTTTAAATTATATCTTACGTTCACAGTACAATTGTGTTATTTCACCGTAGATTAGTAAAAATAAATGCCGCTGACGGGAATTGAACCCGCACCTACCGATGTCCAGTCAGGTGCACTGGACCACTGTCGGCGGCATTTATTTATACTCGGGAGATATTTTCAATTTGTATGGATATTTCAGGCGAGTAATTATTTCTTATAATAATTTGTTATCCTTTGTGCTATGCATAAAAATCTTATATAAATCTTGTATCACAAAAAGCATCCATTGTTTTTTTTTATATTTGCAACGCTCAAAATGTTTGCGCTTATGTTTAGTTACATATTTCAATTTGAAATAATATTAATGATTTTCTAATCATGGAATCTCTATTGCCATTTTTTGCATATTCGTTAAATCTTTGAATTATTGATTGTGATGTTGTCCTATTATTTGTCAAGGGGTTGGAGCATTTTGTGCAATCAAACATTTCCCTTTGTCGTTTTTGTACATAGATTAAAGCATTATCCTTTTTTCCAATGTGTTCTTTGAATTATGTATGTATTTTTATAATGTCGGTTACATGGTAATGTAATAAATACTAATTATTAATGTGAGAAAACTGTTTTTCATTTCAAACTTCGATAATACAAATTGGACTCTCGGAATATAAAGAGAGGGTTTTTCAGTTTAATATGGTTTATTCAATAAGAAATTCACAAAAAGATGGTTGGAATATTAATTACAAAAATAAACTTTTATTTTCTAGGGAAAAATAATTTACCCCATTGAAAATTAGTCATAGATGGACATGAAATAAGTAACCCCCTGTTACCGTCAGATTTCTAAGTTTAAAATAGTTTTATTTCCGTTTGCCCTTGAAGTTGCCCTTAGTTTTGTTGATCTTGAATCCAAAGACCTTCTTCCCTCCGGCTTGTTTACCCCCTCCGCCTCCCTTTTTGAAAGAAGACTTTTGAGGTCCGTCCTTTTTGAAAGTGCCGCCGCCGCGTGAAGAACTCTCATCACCGTCCATTTTATTCTGTGCTTTCCATCCGTATTTAGGGTTGTTTCCTCTTCCTCCGACTCTCTTCCTGTCATCCCTGCCACCCTTGTTGAAGGGTTTTCCTCCCTTGTTGAATTTACCTGCCGGAGACGCGCCACCCTTTCCAGGTCTGGTTTTGAATCCCGGGCCGGCGGCACCCGGTTTTTTATTATCCCGAGATTTGTCAAACTTCATTATTTTAGGTTTGGATACTTTGTTGGGATCAGCCTGCCGTTTCCTATTTGCAGCTAGGTTAGAATCAAAGAGATCTGGAAATAAACATAGTTAAGTTAAATACAACTTTAATGTAGTGTGCCAAAGGAGGTTTGAAAAGGTAAACACAAAACCATGGATAACAGAAACAAACGGAGATATGGTGAATGGAAACCTGCCAACTGTCACCGAGCTACGACTGAACATATTAATAATGGTTTGTGGTCCATCATCCTTGTTTCTATTATCTATGCACAAAACTCATACATAGTAGCATTGTAGCATGTTCACTAAATATGGCTCAAGCAAATTTTCAATTCTGAATTATGGAGATCGCTTCAGGTTGCACAAAAAAAATTGCAAGCAAAGCAAATAAATAAGAATAAATAAATAAGAATGAATAAATAAGAATTGAGAATATTTACCATGTTCAGGTTCTTCTCCAACTTCCTGCCTGTAATACTCTGCATCATCGTCATCAGCACCGGCTGTGGCTCTCTGAGATTCGGCTGAAGCCAAATCCATGAGTCTGGGGAAAGAGGACACATTATAAATATGTTCAAATATCGCCTCTCTATCAATCAAGCCTTATCTAAAATTGCCTACCCTTCGTTCGACATCTCATCTTTTCTAAGTCTAAACTCAACTTCAATCTTCCACATAATTTTTCTAAAATCGGTGTTAACATAGTACATAATACCAATTTTTACTTCCATTTTATTAAATTTGTACACTTCCTTGACAGACTGTACATGAAACAATAGCTCACCTCTCCGTTTCTGTTTGATCCCTTTTCCTTTTAATGCCCTCCATAGATTTAAGTTTATGCTTCTCCTTCTTGGCTTCCTTTTCCTTGACATTCTCTTCCTGTTGCTTCCTACGCTTTTCTTTCAATTTCCTAAAATTAAACACATTATTAAAATACATATCTAGCAAAAAAGAAATATTACAAGTCAGTATTTTGTTTAGCATCAAAAGGCCTTTACCTCTTGGCTTCTCTCATCTTCCGGATTTCTTCCTTTTCTTCTTCAGTTTTGTGAATGAATTCGTGGAATAAAACTTCTCCGTCCAACAAACCGTCCTCAACCTAATACAAAGTTAATACATATTATATTGTTATTAAAATAATGTTGATCAACAATATTCAAAAAGGAACCGGTTTGTCTAAAAAAATTCGGGTCATCAAGTGACAGCAGTCACCGGGACAAAGTAATTTTTTTTACTATCAATATAAAGTTGTTTTACAGGTGTTTTTCGATATCTGTCTCACTAGGATATACCTGTATCGTGACAGACGTATTTGGATACATAAATGAGTATTTACATATTATTTGATACATGCATAACTATAACTAAAATATAAATTATAAAGTTGTATACATTTTAACCACTCAGAACATTAGAACGTCAAAAGACGTAAATATGATAATAGCGGTCAAGACATTAGAACGTCTTTTCACGTAAACGCGCGAGATTTTACAAAAATCGATTTATTTCCATCACTAGTATACGGATTGCCATGATTTAAAAAACAGAGTATCGATAATGAATAACGCTACGCGTCTGTATTCAAGAATATCTATGGAACGTAGAGTTGCATTATCTAAGCCGATTGAATCTGTCATCTTGTTCGTTCATAATTTATTCAGTTTCTAAATAATTTATTAAAAATATTTTAGTTTGAACGGTTAATATTTTGAGGTGACTAATAGTTTTTAATTATATTTCTTCAATATATAAAGTGTTATTTCTTTATGATACTCAGAAAAAAGTACATTTTTCAAAGCTTTGAAATAATTGTAAGCGATTTTTACATATTTTTGACGTTTTCATAAAATGTATATTTAGAAACGCAAATATTTACGTATTACAACACAATGCGATAGTGGATTTCATAATCTTTACAAAACATTTTTTAGAATGAGGCTACGTTTCCCAAAACGTGAGTTATGAAGCTTTTAGCAAAACTCGTAAATAACACAAAAATTATCACGTTTTGACAGTTCTCAAAGGAACACATAGTAGATAAAAGTCTTTGTCTGAGAGGTTAAACCGCAAACACATAATAGAGAGTGTAGGTTATACTACAAGGATAACAATATTATAAATGTATATGAAAAATTTAAGATAAAATAGTTGATGAAATAATAAATGGAAGTTAATATAAGCAGTAAAGTTAAATATAAGTTAATAGTAAGAGTATCGAACACCTTTAACCCTTCAGTACATTCGTATACATATTTCAAATGCGCTATACATGGTGTCCGGAAACTCGTAGTACAAGCGGGAAACTGGTGAATCTACATCACATTTGGAGTCGATTTTGTAGTATAATTTTTTTTGATTTGAGCTTTCGTTTTCGAGTAAATCGAGTCAGAAGTTGATTTTTTTTTTGATCAAATTCTTATAAATTATTACTGAAGATCAAAGTACCCAAATAATTAAAACTATTTAAAAATTTAAAAGTAAAACAAATAATGACGAAAAAATTTGAACCCTGAAATAGCCGAAAAATATATTTTTTTGGTTTTTTTTTTTTTTAATAAAAATGCTCAATTAAAAAACTTTATGTTTATTTGGGTGCCCCGTGTGGTATACATTCTCCAGTTTCCGGCTTGTACTACGAGTTTCCGGACACCATGTATACATCTGATTTTTTAATTTGCTGTAAAAACAAATACTGTTTTAGAAACTAGATAAAATTATCTTTCAGGTGGATGCATTTAAAATAAACATGACAATGTTGTCAAAAACGCTAACCACATTTTTACTTATTTTTTACTCCAACCATAGAAAAATTGAGAGAACTCGATACATCGAAAACACTTTCATTTTGTTTGGGGAATTTGTAAGAAAACTGTACCTTCACTTTTATCTCGTTAATATATTTTTTTAATTTTTTAGATTGTTACGATTTGATGCGATTGATACATTTTGGCTATTTTTAGTATTTTATTAATGGATTCCAGTATAAAGTATTTAAAGTATATAGTATTTTGAGACAAACTGGAAAGAATTATTATTTCTCTATCTAACTTTAACAAAATTATTTATTTTCGCATGATAGAAAAAAGATAAAAATACTTTTATTAAATATGGACTTCCGGTTATATATGACCCTCAAATGCTGGAGGGGTTAAAAGTTATTGACAGCTACCACCATTATTTGTCAGTGTAAATTTTAGAACAAAATATAAAATAATGAAGTTTTGGCCAAATTATGATCCATAGATTTTTATCGATTTAACTGTACTACGGATAAAACAACTGGGCCTTGGTGAGTTGAAAAAGTACTGAGGCCTAAAAGCTAAGAGAAATTTGATAAGAGGTTTATTCATGATGAGAAGTTACCAACCTTTACGAGTTTCAGAGTCAGCCTGGGTCCTAATTCCGACAGTCTCACGGCGGACTGTCCGTCAGCTCTCGTCCCCCTGGAGCTGAGATCCTGCGGAAGGGTAATGTGGGCGTTGGGGTCATCTTCTCCCTCACTCTCTGACAGCATGCCAGCTCTGCATAGAAATAGACATAGAAACATATACTTCTTCTTCTTCATGTGTAGGATAGCCAGTCAAAGTATAATATGTATATGATGGGCCGCTAAAGTATGTCCACTAGACAACTAGACCAGTGTTATCTCAATAACATGTTTCCACTCTCTTAATTAAATCAAACACCCTATAATATTAATAATATTTTCAGTAAAATACTGACAGGATCACCAACGCTTGCCACAAGAGGCGATAGTGTAGTTTAAATAGTACTTGGTGGCAGTGTTTTGCACCTTCTAATTTGTATTTTGATATGTCTGTGGCGTCAAATTATCCAGATTAAATAATTAATAATAAACTGCTACTTGCTACTTAGGTACGTACTTGATACTTGCATCGTTAAATCGTAAACAAAGTAATTTACGTACTACGGTACCTACCTGTCTACCAGGTGACAAAACGTCACGGGCCGTCTTACACATTACGAGAACTCGCCGGAAGGTTCGAGTCTACGGCCTATGCATAATCGCCGCACTATCGAAGGTTCCTGAAACGTACAGTCTGTGCGAGTGCCTAGAATTTAGTTGCCATCCAACTACCCACTGCTACCGTCGGCCGAGTAGTATAAATAAGCCCGACGCAGCGAGCCATCGATCCCCAAATATTTGATAAAAAAAAAAGTCATACAAAGTAGGTTCTGTGTGTGCAGCTTATGGATGTAATAATTACAAATGTAAAGAAGTCATTTTTCAAGATGCCACAAAACGTTGACAGGTTAGTCGGTGGAATATGATATAAGTTCAAATACAATGTTGAATTGAATCACTGATACAATATCGTATTTGTATGTAAAACTATTTATTCATATTGTGAATGTAGGTACATGCGCAAATAAATTATTCATCTTAATTATTTTAAAGCACAAGTGAAAAGACAAAAAAGATAGTGTTTTTTTTCTAAAATAATTAAATTAACGCCATCTACGAATGAGCAGTTTATGAATAATTTTAAATTTACCATAAATGATATGTTTACCATCTGATATGATAAGTAGTTCCAATTTTGAAAATAAAAAGTAATTTGAACTTAAATAATGTTACACGCTAAACAGGAATATTTCACATTACTTATCAACTTACCCACGCACCATCAAGCGAAACTAGTACATAGGTTGAATAAAAATACTATTGTTATTTTTACTAAAAAATCAATCACCGCAAGCCACATGGTCAAGTATATATTTGAATTCCAAATAGTAATAATAAGTATGATCGGTTATTTGGTAAAGCAATACAAAGCATCAGGTTCCCGCTGCAGTGTGGCGGGTTCAATCCTCTGCTAGCTAAGTCCTCCATCATTGCACAAGCAACAATTTCACTTATTATGATATTAGTAGGAGGAATTCAAATATTGTCAGGTTAGTCATAACCTGGAAATGTTTCTTTCTTTAAAAAAAAGTGTAATATGTCTGAAGACTAAGAACAGTTTCTTACTTCTCAAAGAATTCCGACATGTCTGTGCAGCGGCTCAAATTTGGCACTTTTCCCTGGACAATCTTTTTGGTTCCCCTCGTCAAACCGGCAGGTGCCATTTTAATATAGTAATGCCGGAAATCTATTAATTTTGTGTCAGGGTTGTAGTTCAGCAGTACGCACCTCCTTATAGTTTTAAGTTTTACCTGGAAAAGTAAGACAATTTATTTTTTTTAAAAAAGTTATCTACATTAACTACACACGAGTAAAAAATTTCCCACACTGTCACCTTTGAGGATGCTTTGTGATGGGAATTTTCTGAGAGGAAGGAGTCTTCTTCTTTCGTATGGTGGGGGAGTCAGAGGGGGACATCTAGGTCTGCGAGCCATTCTAGGGCCTCAGGCGTCGCCATGTGAACCTCATCAATCCCGCCGGGGAATGAATGGAGCGGGCATTCGTTGACCACATGTTCGGTGGTCTGCACCGCACCACATTCACACATGGCCGAGTCTTTGAGGCCTTATCTGTGCATAATGTGGGCACAGCGGCTATGGGAGCACCTTAACTTAATGATGACGGACCAGGTTTTGCGAGGCAATGAGAACTCAGGCTGTCTCTAGAGGAAGGAGTGAACATGTGTGTGACGGACGTACTGCTCCGGGCTCGGCCGCAGTCACCCACGTTAGAATTATAAAATAAATTTAGAGAATATAGAATTATAGAATAAAATAAATCCTAAATTAAGAAATGTATAAAATGTATGTAACTGAAATGTAAATGTAACTATGTATGAAAATGTAAAAAGTAATCAATAAATAAAACGTCGGAGCTTGGATAGAGGTATACGGGCAGAGAAGTATTGCTAGAGCTGGTAAAATCATGAGAGCATTTAATTCGGGCACGATGATTAGAGTCGTGCTTATACGAGAGGGAACGCTCGGCCGCGACCCGAAGCAAAGGGCCGCGCGCCGTCATAGCGTCGAGGTGGTTTGCCGCCCGAGCGTTCCACAAGTGCGATTCTGGGAACCGTGCCTGAACAAAGAGAGGCCGTGGTCGCGTTCGACCACGAGCCCGAAATTACCGGCCGAGAGGCGGTAGCCAACCCGGCGGCGGGCCGCGGGCACGTAACAAACACGGGCCTTGATTCCAGGAATCAAAGAGAAAGCGGGCCCGTGTGAACGTCGCTCGGCCAGCGAAGGCCGCCGGGGTCCTATAAAACGGGCAACAGTCCCTTGGAAAGGCAGATAGCCAGCAACCTCCACCAGCTCTACAACTCTCTGCTCTGCCTTCTACCTCGCTCCGACTTCTGACTCTACTCGCCTTCTCTTCTTCTTCTGACCCTCGCCTCACCCCGGACCTCTCTGCCCCTACGACAAGACCCGGATTCTACAGCAAGGACGAGTACTAGCATCGGACCAGCTACAACGGCTACAGAGACGCCCCGCTCGACGCCCCGACGCCACTGAAGGAAGACGCCTTCAGCCACCACGGATTGGGATCACCGGCCCTATTTGCAGTCTTGTGTGTCATACACTCCTGTCTGATACAATGTGTCTTGAAGAGGACGAAATACAGATGCCGGGAGAATGTTCCACAGCCGAGCTTGAATTCGGCATGTTTCCCGACTATGCACCGGTGCAGAAGGGATCAATGACGCTAGGGATCTATGACAGCAGACACACCTGACGCCCTATGCTCTAAAGATTGGATTTGTTAAGATAGGGGAACCTATCAAACAGACCGCCTGTTTTTTGTCTTTTACGAAATTTTGAAGTTAAAATATCTGCAGGCCCTGTACAGTATGCTTAGCTTCTGAGAGGCTAACTGGACTCTGGCTTCGACGGAGCCCAGGTGCCTTAGCTGGTCACAGAGTCACACCAAGCGTATTAAAGGCTTGTAGACAATATTGCTTAGGTTGAAGGAGAGTTTTCCATTTTGATTTATATATTTTAATAACTTGACTCGGTACCTAGCAATACAACAATTTAGCGCAATGTATTCAGGAGATGAATGACAGATTTAGTGTCTGGAATATTATTGAATAATAATAACATGGCATTTTTATAGCGCAGTTTAGTGTCATTTCACTTCAAGTGCACTTGCGAGAGTTATTAATAACTTTATTCTGTATTATTTGTAAATCGTTTAAGTATGTAATGCGCATTTCTCCACATTTCTATTATATTGATATTTTACAATAATTTCTGTTTGTATTCTATGATATTTTAAAATGTTGATACACCTGATACCTTTGTATGAATATAAAAAGATTTTTAGGTAAGTTTTTTATTCTCAAAATTATTTTTTTAAGTTTAAAAAACTTGAAATAAAACAGTAACTTAGTAAACACAGTTTAACAGCTCGGCTGTGTAAAGATTTGTCGGCCTCTGTGTTTCCTCTCTCCTACTACCCATGTTCACATTTTCCTCTCATCAAAATGACCCTCAACACAGCACCCAGTATTTTTTACCTCCCGGATATAAATATTAAGTAAAATAAAAATATATTTTTTAAATATTTAGAGTGGCCAGAAATACTAAAAGATTAGCGAACTTACATTAGAAATATTAATGGTTGGGAACATATTCTGGAACATGTTTGCCATTAACTTAAGGTGCATTCCCTCTCCTGAGAAGCTGTTCATCACAATCAGTGGTGAAGTGTGGTACGCTTTTTGCAAGAAATACTGCTTCTTCAGGCTCGATATGACGTCTTTGGTGAAACAGAAGTCTTCAACTTTGAAAGTCAGCGTGGGACCTCGGGGTAAGCGAGATATCTTCAAATATAAACCCAATTTTGTCATACTGAATATACATAAATGAGAGACGTGTAGGTATCCGGCAACAGATACGAAATCTTTGATACTGTTGTTTTTTCTTTCCTGGAAGCACATAAATATATTATTATAAGAACATAGATTGACATTCGAACAGTATTAAATGTGGTAGATCAAGCCATCCTAATTAACCTTTAATTGAGATGCCGTGAAAGGTTCCATAACAGTCCTGAAATCTTTAGTCAACTCAGAAGTGTGTTTTGAAGCAAGTCCCCTGTGAATAACAAAAGAATGCGGGGCTTTTGTTAGGAATTCTGGCTCTGGCGCATCCTTCGTTATCTTATTGTTTCTAGAACAACGTCCCTTTCGACCCCTCCCCATGTTAAATTTAGTTTTAGATCACGTTAAAACAAAAAAAATACATGCAACGATGATTAGGTTATGTGCACTTGTCAGTTTTCTGAATTTCAAACGCACATGGATCATGGATATGTCAAATTTTTAACCATAAACAAATTTAAACCACAGACAATAAATTTGATATTACGGCCTATTTTTGCGGTATAATCTAAAAATTATGATGTAGCTAGAAAAAGTTACAGATATTGGTTCCATAGATAAAAGGTTTATTTTGACAGCTATTATTTGACACTTGCGTTACCATGAATTGATAACCTAAAAATACATATAAATTACCTCAAAACACATGAATACCATCTATCCGTAAAAGTTTTGTTGTTCCGTTTTTTCATGACCAGAAATTGTTCACAATCTTTAAAAATGTGGAAGAGGTACCTATTGTGGTTCGCCCAAGAACATGTGGACTTCCGGTACCCGGTAAATAAAATTATATGTTTTTGATTTGGAGTAAATAAACTCGCTTTTCCACGGTGATTTTCAACGCGCTAAATATTTCCCTAACCTCCATACATTTATTTATGCCTACATACTTTTAATAGACACAGATTATGGACATGCTTCGTTTTAATTTAATTATTACAAGAAACAATGACTTACGTCGGGATACATGGTAAAAGATGCATTATAATTCCATTTTTATTCAAAATTCCAAATTTACCCTATAAAACGAACCCTTTGACGCCATCTTGTATGGAGCGACTCTTGCGAAAGTTTCGTTTCAATCTAAATACGCATAAATTACTGAATGACCCCAACCTAATAACCTGTTGTATGCATGAAAATAGTTGTGGTAAATTTTTAGATACAACTACGGTTTTTACGCATTTCTAAAAAAAAACCTTTGATTCAACTTACTGACAATAATGAATGACGTTTTGCATTTACGATTATTGAAAATGGCGATATTGAATATTATTTTCGTAAATATTAATACACATGTAAAATCCTTTATATTTAACAACATTGTGGAAGCTAATCGAAGCGAGGTTCAGTAGGTAGGTACTGCCAACCTAAAAATCATTTAACCAGTGGCTATAAGCGCAGGGTTCCCCTAGTTTGAAATTAGGTACGAAAATGTAAAAATAATTACCTTCAATGCTATGGATTTTTTCAGGAGATGCAATCTTTGCTGTCGCTTTTTAAAATCCAGATGAAATGGGTTGAGAAACCAACTCAGGATACGCTTTATTGGATTGTGGAATTGCCTTCGGAAGAATGCGCCCGTCAGCTTTCTTCTCGTTCCATGTCCTTAAGATGGTGTATAGAATTGTGGGGGCGATCGAAATCCCAAGATCTTCTGCATTTGAATATGAAGGAATCTTTAACCAACACAACTGACAGTTGGCACTCTACATTTCCCAAAGGCAGCGAAGAGAGCGAGACAACCAACGCCTGTCCAAGAAATATTATGGAACCATATTTTACTAAAGATAAGTCGTTTAAAATCACAGTCGAGACGTTCTGTAAACATTTTACTTTGCCAGAAAAAGTGAAAAAGATAGAGGTAAAATAACAAGTATTCTTCTGTTTTCTTTGTAATTTATTCTTCATTCCGGAATGTGGCGAGGTTTATACCTTATATACTTTTGTTGATTTTGTAGCACAAAATACCCTAGAATTTTAATAATACGTTCAACTCGGGTAAAATATCGCCAGTATTTACTTGTATTGGCTGGCAACTCTGGCCGGTAGACGCGCTGGTGTAATATGGCAGAATCAAGCATAAAATCACCGCCATCGGAGAATAAAGATAGCGGTGATAAAATCCTTTAAAATATAGGTATTATAAATGTCAGAATTTGGAGGTATTATACAGTAATTGGAAGCACTCTATAAGTGGAAAATAAAGCCGATACAGATGACAAGTTTGCCCAGTAGTTTGTCTGTGGTTTTTAAGAAAACATGTAGGAAGGGATGAAATAATAGGCATGAATAAAGGAAAGGACTGTAGGATGGCCGAGCCTTTCGACGCAGTAGCTTCAGTAAGTACCTGTGCCGGCCAGCAGTCTGTAGACGCAAGCTCGTACTTATGTAACTGCCCAAACATTTGCATAAAGAATTCACTGTTAAGCGTAATTGGTAAATATACAGAAAATAGGGACATGCTTAATACACACATTTTATTTTAAAAACACTATTCATCAGTTAGTTAATAACGAGAAGAAAGTATTTCTCTTTCCGGAAATAGAAAATAATGCATTTTAGTAGCTATTTCGTTAAAAAAACCTGATAATATGACGTTTTTTCTTCATGCTATCTTTTGACAATAATATTAACCCCTATTGTGCGGCTGGCTACATTTGCACATTAAATTATTAATTTAATTATTAAAAATTTAATTATTAATTTAGAAATTTTGAACGCATTTCGTTACTGTCCATGAAAATTCCAAAGTATAAAATTAATTTTGTATAACCGTTTCTATTATTTAAATCTAATTTTCAATATTAAATTTGGCTCTGAGATATTTACAAAATTCAACCCGTCGCATAAGGGTTAAAATAGTTTTTTTAAGCTAGTTTTTAAAAAATTATTTCTTACATAAACCCAAATAAGAACCTATTTTAGGGTCCATAGGTTTTTGCTTATAAGAGAAGAAAAAAAATAACCTTAAAACTTTTGCATTTGTCGCAATGGCCGCCAAGTGAACAATCGATTTAAATTTTATTTTTTTTAAATTTTTTTATTTTTTATTCATAATTTTCTTTTGTTACATGCATAAAAATATAATTACAAAAATCAAGTATTACAAAAACAAGTATTACATTATTAAAATTATTATAGTATTACAAAAAGCATTTCATTCACAGGTAAAGAAGGTACTATAAAAAATAAAAAAGGTAGCTTTAAGATAAGAAAAATAAAATGATACAATTAAATAAAAAATATAATAGAATAGTATAATAGAATAGTATACTTCCCAGCAACCAACCAGCTTTGTGTTTCGCGTCCAGACACAACTAGACTACAACTGATCCATATTATACGATGTGAATATGCTTAAAATAAAGTAAAATAATGCTTATATATGGAATGTAATACGACAATTGGGTTTATTCTCTTTTTCACATCTATATATATATATATACAAAAAAAAAATCCCACATAGGCATCGCCAGTTCGTGGGTATACTTATTTTGTTTAGTGCAGTTTATAAAACAAATAATTCCGTTTTTACAAAATTATAATTATGAAAAAAAGGTTAAAAAATAGAAAAATTAAGGATTTGTAAATTTACAAAAGGTAGGATGTTATAGCAGGTAAGCATTTGTGTCAATGGTAATTTTAACAAAGTTTCTGGACACTTAAAATCCTGTTTTATTATTTTTATCTAACTACTAGAATGTGTGTTTTTTTTATCCCTATTTTCTATATATTTGCCGCATAAGCGTATTAAGCAAAAAAAAATTCTTTTTTTGATTTTGTGGGAATATCACAAGTCTTAAGTATAATATTACATTATTGAAGCTTTGTCGTTTTTTTCTATTTGATTAATATTGATTCTTATGTTCTTATTTCGGTACAATTTCCACTTAAGTATACTTTAATTTCAGACATTTGTATATTTGCCCATGGAGGGACCCATCAAATTAAAGGATCCAGATAATGAACTTATTTACTTAGAATATTACGGGTCTGATCCTAATAATGTTCCTAATGAACCACACGATTTATTCTTCGGAAGGGTGGTAAGTTAATATATATATTTTTAAATTCTTAATATTTTGAATATCGCTCAAAGTGTTCTAACTGTCCGGAGCCGTGGGACTAGGGCATCCTCAATCGCGACATGTTGAGAGGCTGAAGCGAGTGGGGAGGTGAAGGAAATGTACTGTACCTGGGGTCAGATCTGGTCACCAAGCACGGCTAAAGCCATTTCAAGTAACGTTTCGATTCTAAATGGTTGTCGTTCATCAGATCGATACTGACAGTATCTACCACTCTCAGCAGAACGCCTGCGTTATGTCTGATAATATTTAACAGTTTAATATTATTTTTATTCAGATTTCGGAAGGACAAAGGCAATTGATAAAGAAACTCTCCCTAAAGACACGCAAGTTCATTGGCAATACAAGTATGGATGCACAACTGTCCGTGCTGATGGCGAACCAAACGCAAATACGCAATGGGGACACGGTCATCGACCCCTTCGTCGGCAGTGGCTCTTTGCTGGTCGCCTCTGCTGAATTTGGAGGTACTTTAACGCCGTTTTTATTAATCTTACAGCTGTGTGCAATATCATCTATGTAAGTTCAATCCCGCGTACGAGCCAATAATTTCAAAATACTTTTTTTTGACACTTACAGTTCAACAGTTGATCAATAGACTACTCGTACTCAGTCAAAGTCAATACCGCGAATGAACCATCCCCAGTACAAAAGCAAGCAAAAGAGCAAGTAGGGGCACACAAGAGACTTTTGAATTTGTATGAATTTTGGATTAGTTTCCAACTGCCACCACGACTAAAGTCTCTCGTCTGCAAGCGGCCTTATATTACAGTGTGTCGACTACAAGAGATCTTTAGATGTATTAAAATGAAATGTTTATTTTTTTATTCAGGCTTTGTTTGGGGTTCCGACATTGATTACCAGATGTTACATGGGAAAACTAGACCAACAAGGGTTAAACAAAAGGTAATACCATCTTATATCTTATCTTGTCCCCGTGCTATCGGGATCGGGGACCCTTAGCCTCGACACGGCGCTTCAGGCGTCCCTGTCCTATGTTACGTTGGCATCCTCCATCCGTATGTCCAAACTCTCCTCGCAGTCTCCCATATCTTCTCACTGAATTGAACTGTTGTTTCTCATTTTGATAGTTTTCTTATAAAATGCAATATTATTTTGTATGTTTTATTCATTGTAATTATTAATAATTGATCAGGAAAGAGGTCAAGATGAAAGTGTGAGAGCGAACATGTGCCAGTACAAGACGCAGAATCACTACCTCGATGTGATGGTCAGTGACTTCTCCCTGCCGCTGTGGAGAGATTCTATGAGATTTGATGCTATCATCACAGACCGTGAGTTTTTGTTTTTTTACATTAGCTCCACACAGAAGGCCCTGAGAAGTAATAATTTCCCTAAGGGCCTATTCCATCTTTGGGAATGCTGTGTGGAGGGTTTTTTTGAGGAAAGGAAGAAGAGGAAGTTCTTAGGAGACACCCACGTAGTAGGTGGGCAGACGTATCCGTATCAGCCGCCAAGACCTAGACAAACCTCACCCCATGAACCCGGGCACCCCTGCTATTTCGGGTGACCTAAGAGGTGTTAGTTATCCAATAAATGGTTCCCGCAGCGGTGGTACCCATACCTTCCACCCAAATTGAGAGTATTAATACTAAAGTTGCACAGTAGTGTTATTATCACACTAGTTTCACCCCTCTTTTTCTTATAGAACAAAATTGCAAAGTATGGAAAATCAAGATGGTGTGTTTTTCAATACATCTACATATTTCAATTTCGATTTTGTTTTCTTGAATGAAAAAATAAATAAATTAAATGTAATCTAGGAAGTGGAAATTAACCCACTTCTCGACAGCCGATCAATCAAAAACTCGGCAGATAGACTCGTTCATGACAATGCATTCAATCTACTTTTGGTGGCACACACACGCACACACACTCATTTTTTCTGAAATTGGATGACATTATAAAAATTTACAGCTGTTAACCACTCAGAACATTAAAACATCAAAAGACGTAAATATGATAATAGCGGTCAAGACATTAGAACGTCTTTTCACGTAAACGCGCGAGATTTTACAAAAATTGATTTATTTCCATCACTAGTATACGGATTCCCATGATTTAAAAAACAGAGTATCGATAATGAATAACGCTACGCGTCTGTATTCAAGAATATCTATGGAACGTAGAGGTGCATTATCTAAGCCGATTGAAACTGTCAAGATGTTCGTTAATAATTTATTGCGTTTCTAAATAATTTATTAAAAATATTTTAGTTTGGACGGTTAATATTTTGAGGTGACTAATAGTTTTTAAATATATTTCTTCAATATATAAAGTGTTATTTCTTTATGCTACTCAGAAAAAAGTACATTTTTCAAGGCTTTGAAATAATGGTAAGCGATTTTTACATATTTTTGACGTTTTCATAAAATGTATATTTAGAAACGCAAATATTCACGTATAACAACACATTGCGATAGTGGATTTCATAATCTTTCCAAAACATTTTTTAGAATGAGGCTACGTTTCCCAAAACGTGAGTTATGAAGCTTTTAGTAAAATTCGTAAATAACACAAAAATTATCACGTTCTGACAGTTCTCAAAGGGACACATAATAAATAAAATTCTATGTCTGAGAGGTTAATAAACAAAATAAATCTCAGTACCATCCGATTGGGATTCGGCTTAATTGATAGTGCGGTTCACTCATTTTAGTCAGTCCCTGGGGAGAAAGGTTCAAACCTCAGTCAAACATATGTATATCTATATTTTTAAATACAGTCGAACTCGGTTATAACGATCACGGCAATAGCGAGTTCACGGCTATACTGAACAATTACAAAACCATATTTTAGTTCAGGCCTATCTTCATGTAATTGTTGACTGTTATAACGAGGTCGATTCCCTGATATACCGAGCAAATAATTTTGCGACAAAATTTCAGAATACGTGAATGTCGCTGGGTCTGAAAAGTTTTTTTAAATAGCTATATATAAATATATATGTATATTTTTTAACATTTTTATAAGAATATGTAAATATATGTATAATATATAATAAAGTTATTATTCAAGAATTATTATCGAAGTAAGAAGTAACAAACAAAGGGGCGGGAATTTCCTGTCCCGTTAGGGACGGATTCATATTTTTTATGATACTACCTGTGTAAGATTGTCGGCTATGTGAACCATTTGCTATCCATCGGGCACAATGTAAAATTGTCATAAAATCTGTGAAATTTGAGCCTCGCAAATTTGTTTTAAAAACCAATAAATATGTTCATTAAGGTACCTAGTTACGAGTACCTACATTCCTGCAAGGGGTAAATTTATGCCAGTGATGCACAACTTTTTCAGCAGCTTTGCCTATTTTTCAAACAAGTCGCAACCTACAAGCGGTTTTTGTTTTCTTGTGGGGGAGGGGGTTGACAGCGAAATTTAAGAGTTAAGGTTTCTGTTGAATTTTGTGTTATACAAACCGGTTCTTCAAATTTGGTTCCGTTTAGGAAATGCAATGTAAATTAACTAAAACTCTATAAAAAATGTTCTTGAGAGGAAATTGAGAAGCAAAATCTTAAAAAAAAATTCATAGTAAATTTGAGTAATATGAGTGTATTTTTCAAATTTATTTTGTTATAGGTAATACCTACTCGTATTTTGGAAATATACTTTACATTTGTGAATATATTGATAGTAGAGGCATTTAGGTAGGTACATACGACTTTTATAAAACCGATTTGGATATAATGATTAACGGCTATAAGGAGCAAATTTAGTTGGTCCCCTCGTGCCCGTTATAACCAAGTTTGACTGTACATCTAATAATAGAATTAGATTTATTATATAAAAAAAACTTTGTTTTTATGGGTTGATTTTAAAAATGTTAAATGCGTATTTTAAAGCATGATAAAAATGGCATTACGAGTTATTTCACAAGTAATTAAAATTTTAAAATTTGTGCCCCGTTCCAAAGGGGTAGACACTCTCAGTATTGCCCTACTATTCAAAATTAAAATGTCGCCCAAAATAGCCAGGTACTTTCCGATCTGCACTAAACACTTTCTTCAGCCTGACAACATATGCCAATTGGTATTACAACGCCGTAGTCCCACTAACAGTCAGTAGCAGTTGTAATTGAATATTAAAGACTAGTGTGTTATTTTGTTTTTGCTAGCTCCATATGGAATAAGAGAAGCCACAGAAAAGATAGGA
This sequence comes from Hesperophylax magnus, assembly GCA_026573805.1. Classification (NCBI taxonomy): domain Eukaryota; kingdom Metazoa; phylum Arthropoda; class Insecta; order Trichoptera; family Limnephilidae; genus Hesperophylax; species Hesperophylax magnus. The sequence continues at coordinate 14,571,240 of JAIUSX010000084.1, forward strand.
ATCGAGAGAGAAAACTACTCCCTCACTCCGGAGCAGTTGCTGAACCACTATCCCGCCAAAGTGGAATATGGACTGAGCAACATCTTTAGTGATCTGTTGGCATTCTCCGCTAAACATCTGGAGCTGGGGAGAAGATTGGTCTGCTGGTTCCCGTTATACAGGCATGTACTATAGATTTCATTCCTTCTTTATGTAAATACCAGCTTCAATAAATATAATATCCATGTATTATCTATGTAAACCTTCTGGAAGAAATTCTCTACATGATAGAGAAAACCTTATCAAAGTCCGTTGCATAGTTTAGAAGAACTAAGCGCACAAACAGACAGACGCGGATAGTGACTTTGTTTTATACTATTTAGAGAATATAGTCAGCTGAGAGTTTAAGATTTTTTTTCATTAAGAGAAATAGTTTCATGATACAGTACTGGCTCACTAATCCGCCACTCAAAAAACTGGGCAAATGTCCAATTAGCGAAAGCGGCAGATTATAGTGCATCAATGCAATACAAAATATGATAAAAGTTAAAACAGATATTTTGTGAAAATAAACAAACACCGCTATCGATCTTTCGTAAAATTGACATTTTTTTTTAATTAAGGTGTCATGTTTATACTTGCGAGAAGACTCCCCATTTTGTAAACATACTCAAACAAAAAAATGTGGCAGAATGAAACTAATTGAATGCTGTTGAAATGAGATCCCTGAGGCATGTGGTAAAACCATGTATGATCGTGTGAGGAATGTGGAGATCCGCAAAGAGTGCAAGGCTGATGTAAGCGTAATATGAGTAAGATTAATAAAGGGACGCTTAGATGGTTTGGGCATGTAGAGCGAATGAGGGAAGAAAGGAGTGTAAGGAGGATATATGATGCAAATGCGAATGGTAGCAGCAGTCGGGGACGCCCGAGGAAGACATGGCATGATCAAGTGAATCAGTTGCTTGAGTCGGGCCATGTCAAGAGTCAGAATAATAGAAGAGTATGTATGAGACGATGTATGAATGTGAATGAGGCAAGAAGTGTGTGCCAAGACCGTCCTCTCTGCCGACCCCTGCGGAGAAACAGCGTGATGGTTAGTTAGTTTATGAAACTAATGGAAACACATGCGGCAATAGCTGGAATATACAGATGACTAACCGAAATGTCCTAAAACAACAATAAATAACCCTGGTTACTGGTAAAATAATCAGCTTTGACAAGCTAGACAGGCAGTGTAGTTTTTTTTTTTTTTTTTACTATAGGCGACGTAAGGTTTCCGTGAGCACTTAGGCCATAGGCCCATTGTGCTATCTCCCATTTTAACTCATTCCTTTAATAAAGTTCACCATGGTTGTCATTGGATATGTGGCTATGTCTTCTGGTTCTACAATGTGTCTTCCCAGGTATCTGAGCCTTGTTCCCAACAGAGCGGGACATTGGCATCAAAGGTGAATTGGAGTCTCTTCATCCTCTTCACATTTCCTGTATCTGTTGGTGTTTTCCACTCCCAACAACTGCAAGTGCCTCCTGAGATGGCAGTGTCCCGTTAGTAGTCCTACCAGTGAGTTTCTGTCCATATTGAGTAGTTGTCTGGTTCGCCTTGGGTCTGGTCCGTTTATGAGTACTTTGGATTGCCTCATTTCGGATGCCCTTTCCCATTTCTCCCAGTGCCGGGATTTGAACCACCTTTCAATATGTATTTTGGTGTGATAAGCTGCTACTCCTACGGCCGTATTGGATCCCGCAAGTGGTGCTTTCGCCCCTTTCCTTGCTAGTCCATCAGCCCGCTCATTGCCCACAATTCCTTTATGTCCTTGTACCCAGATCAGGGTTATTTTATTGATGGCAGCAAATTTTTCAAGAATGGTGTTGCATTCCATCACCAGTCTGGAGTCGCATCGGTTACTTTCCAGTGCCATTAGGGGTGCCTGGCTATCAGAGCATATGCCTATGTTTTTATTCCTGTACCCGATACATATATTCTCCTGTGCATAAGCTAAGATATCCTCGATCTCAGCTTGATATACAGTGCAATGTGTTCCTAGAGGTATACTAAGTTCCCTCTTGGAACCCTGTAAACAGACCCCGGCCCCTGTTCCCTCCTCCATCTTGGACCCGTTTGTGAACCAGATTAGTTCCTGTTTGTGGGTAGGGCCTAGAACCGTGTCCCATTCCTCCCTTGTGGGGTACGTCACTCTAAACTGCTGTCTGCAGAAATATTCAGCTTGTTTTTTTTTTTTTTTTTTTATTTATTTTTTATTCTTAAATATATTTGTTATACAATGGTATAGTATATTGTCCTCCACGCTAGGAGTTCACCTGTGTTGTGGAGGACTTTTTCAATTGTAAAGTTATATAATTCTAAAACAATACAGTGGAGTTGGTTACACAGAGAAACATTAAAATATAAAATCGATTTTTCCATAGTTATAACAATAGTTTTTCCATAGTTATTCGAAAAAATGTGAAATGTAAAAAATTAAATATTAAAAGGATTGTAGCCAGTTCCATATGTGTTTTTTGTATTCTGTAAGATTAGATGTTTTATATTGTGTTGGAAGTGAATTGTATAGTTTTATAGCCTGGAATCTGTAGTGTTTTTGTCCAAAGGATGTGTTGGTTTTTGGTATTAGTAGTTGGTGTGCATGTCTTGTTCTGGTATTGCGAGAAGTTTGTGAAGTTTTAAATGTGTTTAGGTTCTTGTAAAGGAAAGTAAGTATTTGTTTTGAATATAGTTTTTGAATCTTCAACACTGGGAATTTTTTAAATATGGTTGAAGTGGGTGTTAGTATTGGTACTTTAAGTATTACTTTTATTAAGGTTTTCTGAGCTTTATACAGTGTGTCTATGTATTTTTTACTGGCATAGCCCCAGGCAATAATGCCGTATTCCATTATAGATTGTGCTATTGCGAGGTATATATTCTTAATATCAAATATGTTTAGTATATTTCTCACGTTTTTGAAAAAGTAAATCAACTTGTTTATCTTTCCTTTAACCGACTCAATATGTCTGTCCCATTTTAAATAACGGTCGAAGTATATACCAAGATATTTGATATTTTCGGTTTGTGTGATTGGAGGACAATTGCATGGGGTGCTCGCTGAGTGACATGAATGTATTTTAAGGTAGATGTTTTTGGAGGGTTGGCCTCTCGAGTTTATGCTAAAGGTTATGAATTTAGTCTTATCTATATTTAAAGTTAATAAGTTAGAGTCAAGCCATTTTTTTGTAATATTTAGGCCAACTTCAGCTTTTGTGATTAGTGTGTTCCAGTCAGTGGCCTTAAAAAGTAACATAGTGTCATCAGCAAAGCTTATAATTTCCCCGTCTATTTGGAGGTGACATAGATCGTTAATATAAATAAGGAATAGGATTGGGCCAAGTACGCTGCCTTGTGGTAATCCGTAGGATACTTGTTCCTTGTCACTAGATGTGTTTTCTATTGAGGTATATTGGGTGCGATTTTCCATGTAGCTTTCAATTAATTTGAGTTCTGTTCCCGTGATTCCGAAATATTTAAGTTTATTGAACAGGTTTTGGTGGTGAATTGTGTCAAACGCTTTTGCCAGGTCTAGGAAAATTCCAAGGCATTTTTTACCCTGATCTATATTTGTTTTGAGGAAGTCTGTTACTGAGGCTATGGCATGTGAGGTACTCATATTTTCCCTGAATCCAAATTGATTTGGTGATAGTGTTAGTGATAGTGATATTTGGTGATAGTGATATTGTTTTTGTTAACAAAAATTAAAAGGTGGTTTTTGATATGTTTCTCGAGAATTTTTGAAAGCGTGTTTAGAATTGTAATTGGTCTGTAATTATTAATTTCTTCCTTGTTTCCTTTTTTGTGGATTGGAATTACTTTGCCCGTTTTCAAGATAGTTGGGAACACTCCTTCTTTAATGGACCGATTTATAAGTATAGTAAGTGGGATAAGAAGTGCTGACTTTATTATTTTTAGTGTCATCGGTGATATTTTGTCGCTACCCTGAGAGTTTGTATTTTTTAGTTTGTTTATAAGTTTTAGTGTTTGTATTTGGGTAATGTATGGAATTTTAAAGGAAGAAACACTAGTGTGTGTATAGTGGGTTGAGAATTCTGGGATATCGTCATTTGTAGTGATTCTGTTTGCTAATACCTTGCCGACGTTAGCGAAATAGTTATTCACAAAATTACATACTTTTAGTGGTTGTTCTGATGTCTTAATAATCTCGTTATCTATTTTAATCTCGTTTGCCATCCTGCCTCATTGGCTACCTCAGCTGTTGGACTAATCGCCCTCAGTCTTGTTCCGCTCTCAGTGTTACTGTTTTTGGGCAACTCACCTCTCCATTGACCTTTCCATTGTAACCTGTAGGCTGCCGCCATTGTCGCCTCTATTTCTATGTTTAGTGAGGGTAGATTCAGCAGCACTCCCATGGCTAGTATTGGAGTGGTTCGCATGGCTCTTGTGATTCCAATGCAAGTCCCTGTATGTGGTTGAGTGTGGCCATCACTGTTTTCAGATTGTTCTCCTCCAACAGACCAAGGCTGCATGCATGATTCTTGGTTTTACAACGGCTGTGTACAACCATTGAATCATTTTACTGCATTTTGCCTTTCTGCCTACAGTTTCCACCTCGTTTTTCCAGCTCAGTTTGGCATCTATGATGACTCCGACGTACTTAACCGTGTCTGAGGGTTCTAACTCCTTTCCATAGAAGGTTGGATTGCTCCATCTCTCTAATTTCCTTTTGCGAGTAAAGATTACCAGTTCTGTCTTGTCTGGTTGACTGACAGCCCTGTTTCTTCACACCATTCTTCCACTGTTGCCAGTGTTGACTGTATAAGGCCTCTGGTTGTGTCTGCATCCCAACATCTTATTATGGTTGCAATGTCATCCGCATACCCTTGTGTATATAGGCCCCTGTTGTTGAGCTTTAGGATCAGGTTATCCGCCACTAGGCTCCACAGCAAGGGTGATAACACCCCTCCCTGTGGACACCCTTGTGTCACCCAATACTCTGATGTTCACCTCACCTCTTGTCACCGTGAGTATCCGGCTTGAGAGCACATTCTTCAGCCACCTTCTGGTGGTTTTGTCGAGTCCATGTCGTTCTGCCGCTTCATCGATGGATTTAATAATGGTTCAGTTTAATGCTCCCTCTATATACAGGAAGAGTCCTACTGCCAGTTCCCCGGTCGCCTGTGCCTGCTCCAGTTTGTACATCAACCTGTGCAGTGCCGCGTCGACCGACTTACCTGGTTGATAGGCAAATTGCAACTCGTGGAGGAGCTTTTCTCTCAGTGCCCCGTCCCTTATGTGCCTATCCAGTATAGTATATGGCAGTATAGTAACTAAAGGTCATACTGAAAAAAGTGTTTTAAATTTTACACAACTGTGTGTCAATATTATATTGATTGTGTGCTGGTTGCGTAACAAAGTGAGGTTAGGCTGCCTGCATTTTTCCCTCCATTAATTCATCTGTCAAAGCTACTGTTTGATTTTGTTCATCACCCTTTAAAAATGGAATGCATTAAAATATGAAGGAAAACCAAAAAAAGTATGTACCCCAATTTTATTGTTTATCTTCCATTTACAGAGAGGACTACACAGAATCGAATCTTCCATCCCACAGCTGCCTCAAACTTGTAGCGAACTCTGAACAAGTTCTAAGTCAATACACTTCCAGAAGATTGCTGACATTTGAGAAAATAAAAGAACCGTCAATCGACGACATAGAAATAAAACCTTTGTGTAATGTAATTACTACTCATTTAGTAAGTGAACAGAAAGAAGTTTCACCGGAAAAGAGTGCAGGAACCACTTCAGATTTTAGGGAAAGGTATTTTAATTCTGGAGACCTAACTCGTAAGGAAAAGAAGGAACAAAGAGCAAACGATAAGGCGAGAGGACAGATTGAAAAAGCCCTGAGGCTCAAACGGAAGCTAAATCATAGTTCGCCGTGTCGTGATACGTATAATATTGACTCGGGTGGACCACAATGATGAATTTTAATTATCAGATACTAGTATTTGAATAACAATTTTTTTTTTCTTAACTGCCTTCTACTTGTAAAATGCCAGCCTTTTTTATATGTAAACTAGCGCAAATGTGTGAAAAATTACAAAAAATAAAATTCCCACAGCCGAGAATCGAACCCTGATCAGCTGCTTGGAAGGCATAATGCACTATGCTGACGAAGGTATAAATTCATTATATGTATTTATTTAAAATATAAAAGAACAACTGAAATCTTGCTGTTACGTAAACACCATTTCTTTTCAACATCTTTTGATAAATATTCAGTTGATGTGGTATATAGCGAAATGCTAACTTCAGTCAGGGGATCACTCTTCTCAGCGTCTTGCGGCTGGCGAGTATTGTGTATACAGGACTCAAAAGACTCGCAATATTCACAAGATGCGCAATACTGATAGTTGAATCAAAGTACCTACTGACATACTTCCGTATACGAGATATTATTTTTTTGTGGTTTTATGAACACTAAAAGAAAAAAATGTGAGCAATATACTCCGCAGGCCACAAGTAGACACCAAACGGGCTGCGGGTTGGCCACCCTTGCTTTAGAATATGACATGGAAAATCTATTGTTAATTTTGTTTTGACCTTTGACAGGAACCCGAGATTAGTATAGTACAATTTGGAGTAGTTGCTAATAAAAGTGTTTCAATAAAACATAGTTTTCTGTAGCAAAGTATTGAAACATTTATTGAGTTATAATCATTTATGTATTATACTAGATTAGCCCTGTCTAGTTAAATTCATTTTAAAAATAACGCCACGTAGCGTACGTCACAAATATGGAGATGAACTTAACAACCCAACTCTGTTTAAACTCCTTGTACAAGCGTTCAAACTCGTAAGCGAAACCACGGAGAATTTGTTGTCAGAGGTGTTGTAATATGGACATAATTCAAATTTAAATATTTGGAACTCGGTTATTTTTGTGATTGAAAAAATGAACTTGCCCAGCATAGCTGAGAAGCAAAATAGACCAACAAAAGGTAAAACGCAATACACAGTGCCCATTTCGCATTGCGACATAATGCGTGGGCCTTTTCATAAATGTGAATGTGAACCAAACCAAAATTGTGTTGGGGTTATTTTTAAATGAATATGCCGTGTCTAGTCTAATTTAGTCTATGGTTATAATGTATACATTTGAGAATTATGTATGAAACAACACATCTTGTAAATGACCGCCACGCTTCGCTGTCACATTTATACTCTTTTGGCTAAATTTGCAAAACATTGTTGCATACATGTGGCAGTATTTCGTTGACAGGGAGTCTAATTCCGTCCTTCAAGGCTTCGGTGGTCGCGGGCTTGTTGGCGTTAACCTGTGACTTCAGATAACCTAATTCGTTACGAATCGTGGCAGTCAAACTTTCACCATTTTGATAATAATGTTTAACACTCCGGACTCTTTGTTCTATCGTGTAATGCTCCATGTTTACTTAACTCCCATCTGTCTCCTATCGATCCGTCATGTCATAATCATGTGATATCATAACTGCCAAACTGGCGCGTAATTCTAATTTTGCGCTCTTATTGAAAAACCTTTATGTTTCTGTTCTGTAGAATGCTTGATGTGAGTTGTTGGAGAGGAAAAACAAATAAAAACAGATTTTTTAATTAAACAACAAAACTTTATTTTATTCATGACGCCTAAAGCACACAAAGTAAAGATACATTTATATCTTTAAAACATAACATGCGTTGTGTCATAAATAACAATTATGAATAATAGTAATAATAGATAAAATGCAGCTAAATATAGTACCAGAACTGCTTTCTTTTGTATAAACAAATATATTTGTGTAAACCATTTACGTAAAATAAACTTAAATTATTGGGAATATAAATTATTCGGAAATATAAATTATTTGGAAATTTTAATTAAATACACAATCATTTATACATATTATATTACATATCTAGAAAATTGCACTAAATTTGTGGCACCTAAAAATGAATTTAATCCTCCCTGTACAGTGCTAGAAAAACTTTTCATTTTAAACTTATTATTGAAGTTTCTCTTAAACACAGTGTATAATGTGATGGGATTGAATTTAATGTATGTAGTGTTCTATTATGGGCCCTTGACGTGATTTTTCACAAAAGTGGTACTATACAAATCTACCAAATATTATTTCATACGGGAAGAATTAGGCACCATTATTCAAAATCAATCCAAATGAATACCTTAGAAAACTTATACTATTGCTGGGTGTGTAATTTGTAGTGTACCTGTATAGAACTCATAAATAAACCCCTCACCAGATTCGGGCTTTTTGTATGAAACAAATTGATCCTAAAAAACCATAGATATACCAATATATAGACAGCAAAATTCTCATTCGGAGCCTACTTATTATACTATACACCAATGAAAAATTCTGAAAGTTTATTCCATAGACTTTCAGAGTTTTTCATTGGTGGATATAGTTAGGCAATCATATGACGTCACAATATTTCGGTTCCAATTTTCGATCAGAGTTATATCCCCCTGGCTGGTGCATGCCCCCTCTTAACCTAATAGAATTTATTTTATTTTTTACTAGTGGTAATTTGCTACCCGTAAATCATGGGATGTAACTTGACTTGCATAGTTCCACTTTTAAAAATGATTTGCAAAAGTATGCACATCAAATATTGATTTTAAATATTCCAAATATAGAATTAAAATTAATTATCTGCTTGCACTGAAGAGATCCTTTCTTCTTTATTCTATGGTTTGCTAATAACTAGTAGTATCAGTAAAACAGCGTGCATCAGCTGATTCTATTTTTGTAAAAACTTTCTTGTTCTTTTTGCAAATCTTGTAAACTGAACCATCTTACCAGATACTATGTTTATTTTTTTTTAATAAAAGTAGCATCTACCATGATAAGTATTTTCCACAGAATATGATTTTTTTATTGCGCCTGTATATTTTATCCGGAATGGGAACGTACAAACAAATTTACAGAAAGACGAAGTGCAAAAAGCTTGAGTAGTCCAAGTTAAAACAGGACTTCGCTATGCTTAGTCAATAAGGTAGGTACTTAATATCTCTTCAAATTTTTCTCAACACATCCATCAATTCCAATTTTGAAAAGTTCACTCATTATATACCATGTTTCATTTAGACATTGACGAATGTCGACAAATCTCGCAAAGGAAATTTTTGTTTAATTGCATGATTTGGCCGATACCGGCATATGTTCTATCTGCTGGATTTGGGTTAGGTTATGTTAAAAACTTTCAGCTTTATTTTCAATTGTATTTTACATGTGCATAACAGTAATGTACCGGGGATTCACTGATCACAAAGCCCACAATATCAGAGACCCTGCACTTGTTCAATTCATGGTCAAGGCTGATAATGCCCCCATCATGCCCTCGAGCGGGTCGCTCGTCTTTTCCGATGTCTTTGGGCCTACCAGCATGGGGATGTCCTGGCCTAGGTTCTGGTACTGCGTCTTGATGTTGTTCAGTGCCCACACGGCCAGTTGATTGACATCCTTCTTCTTGTTGGATCCGCCGCTCTTGTATTGCGAAGCCAAGTTATTGCAAGCCTGAAGAATTTTTTTATTTGATTATAAAAATAATTATACAGTTTGAATTTTTACATTTTTATTTGTCTGGTGGTAGTATAAATTTGCCTAAAGTTGTGAAATCAAAGTTCTCAATGTTGTGAAGTTCTTAATTTTAGTATATAGGTAATTTTGTATTGTTGTAGTAGATTTAAAAATAAAGTTAAATACTAGATATAAAACCTAAATTTTGTAACTAAACTGCCTGAAGTCCCCCTGGCGTTGCCCGGGCATTACCCAGAGTTTTTCGAAATCTCATGTAGGCAGTAACCTTCCTTTCGTTTTGAAGGTCAAGTTCAAAATGTCATCAATCAAAACTGTACATTAGTATATAAATCAAATTGACGCTGCCCGCCCAGTGTCCACCCACCACAGACATTCTTCCTTGGATTTTATAACTAAACTTTTACAATGCAACCTATCCCATCAAGCAGCATGTTTTGGCACAGTGTATGTGTTTAAGTGAAACTTTATAAATCACATATAAGACACCGATTCAGGGATAGCTACCGATGGATCACACATATGTCAGTTGCGTAGATAAGGTTAAGAAGGCTTATTATCAGTTTGCTAACCTCTGGCGATAGTATAACTCGTAATATATTATATTTTCCACAAAATAATATGTAATACTCTTAACTCTCATTAATCAATCTATTCTAGTTTCCTTATTGATTTTACCCCTAAACTTCGGTTTTCCCTCCATTAATCTACCTGTCAAAAAATGCTTTGCTTTTGGAATACGAAAGAAAAGCTTACAAGACAGTACCTACCCCGATTTTGTAATCGTCATGAAAAATAAAGGATTACATTATTTATCACTTACCAAGTAAAGACCAAACAAGGCACGCATGTTGTTGTTGTTCAGTTTTATAGCCTGGCAGTAGTAGGTTTTGGCCAGTTCCATATTTTCAATACCACCCTGAAAAAAAATACAATAAATTGAAGTAGCGTCTTTGACTCAAGCTGACATGAGATAGAGTGCAGACGAGCCTGCAGAGCAGGCATAGAGAATTACATATGCTAAAAATTTAATTTAACACTTTCATTTAGAGAATTTAAAGAAAAACTATGTTCTTCGGAAAATCAAAAAAAAACTGACTTACCATGGTGTACCGAATATCGGCCACTCTCTGATGCAGCAGGTGGGAGTGAGGCTGGTGGAGTAGCAGCTCTTCAGCACAGAACACGGCCTTGGGGTACTCCCCCTGACTCAGGTATAGCTCGCACAGCTCCTGCCATGCCTCCATGTCTGACATGAACCTGGATAACAAATTATTTTAGCTTTCATCTTCATCACATCTTCTTCCCCTCGTCCCATTACAGTCGAGGAACCATCGCCTGAACAAGAGGCTTTAAGGCATCCCTGTCCTCAGCTACTTCGGCAGCCTCCTTCCATAGTAGACTCGACCTCTGGATGTGTCCCCTTTGGAATCGCACTCGGCATGTTTTATTAGAACTAGGGTAGTAGCGTATTTTCAGTAGCATTCGGTCTTCTGGCATTCTTGGTTTATAGCCAGCTTTCAAATGCCAAAACCTAATTTATTATCACTGTACATTGTAACGGGTAATGTTACCTGCATATATTGTCTGTTGGTCAAAAATGTATTAAATATAACTCACTTCTTGAGGTACTCAGTCAGTTCCTTGATGGCCTCCGGGATCCTTCCCCGAGCTTTAAAGATGGCTACCCTCCTCTTGCGGGGCGCCGCGTTGGTCTCATCGTGTTTGATGAGGGAATCCAGGAGTTCTAGGGCTTCATCGTACCTAAATAAAATAGATATTTAATGGTAGAAACATTTGTAGGTTCATCAGTAATTTATTGTACAAGGCTAAAACCGAAATCTTCACAATGTGTTATGATGTTGTGTGATGCAGACCTTCAACCGTCCAACAATATGCACTGCAAGAACCATATTTAAATCAAAAATAACTACAGCTGTTGTAAAACATGAGCTGGGCACTGGCAGAACCGAGTGCCCATTGGCTATTTTCGGAATTGGCCTTTAATGTCTTAGTAATTGCTAGAGAACCAGAAAAAATCGTAATCGTATAATGAGAATTTGGTAATTTTCACAAGGATAATGCAAGATTCGCAATTTTCAGGAAAATTGGTAATAAAATCTTTACAACACTAAAAACTTACTTTTCCATAGCTTCCAGCTTCATGGCGTGGTAACGGTGCACCCTCAAACTGCCGGCAAACTCTCCCATTAACAAGGCGATGCATTTCTCGGCTATCTCAAACCTGTGGCAGTCCAAGGACGCAAAAATTATCTGCTCCAGGATAACATGTTCTAGAAACAAATAAATTAAACAGTAAAACTACAACTAATTCAAAATCAAATAAAAAATGGCTTCAATCACTTGGTTTATTTAGATTTTGTTCAATAAATATTTATTATATTTGATGTGAGATTAAGCAGAGATCTGTGATCCTGAGACTCCACTCTGTAGCTTTTGAATTGAGATAGATAAAAAATAGACATTTTGTAATTATTCTGCAAACTTACTTTCTTTTCCTAGTTTATTTAGATTTCCTTCAATGGCAATATGATATAGCTCCATAACCTCATCACTCTTCCGCAGATTGTTCTCCCTCCATGTTCTCAGCAACGTTAGGATCTCTGAAAGGACAAATTAAAAGATTCCCATTAGTCAAAGTCTAATAAGAACATATGAAATTTATGGGGTTATAACATCAGGTTAACAAATTCCGGTTCACGTTAAATTATACGAATATCGTTTATAAGAGGGGCAACAGTTAATTGAAGTCATTATTTTTTAGACAAAAAATACATCGAGGCCTTTTTAACAGCCCTACTCACCGCTTAAGTTAAACTGTTCATAGTCCACCGACATTTTTGCGATATTGTATATAAAGCAATAAATACTCTCAATATTTAACTAAATACATATACGCGGAAATCAAAATGACATTTATCGGATATGTCATGCAAATTGACAAGAACGAGGATCATCGGATCAAGGGATCAAGTTTTATCTATATAATCCATAGAAAATACTAGAATTTAGTATAATTTAAAATCCAAGATGGCACTCAACACTGAATACCAACCCTCAACCGGAAAAAAGTTGCCACTTCGGGTGGCAAGATTTCATTAAAATATTATAACCGCCTCCTTCAGATGTGTTGATTAAACCCTGTTCATATTTAAAATATGAATATGGGGCATTCAAAGACCGGTAAATGAAAGCCAAGTTTGCTTTTCGACATTTCTGCGAGCTGAGCCGCGAATTATGTACTTTCCCACAATTCTCGGCCCGATTTTTTTTCGTTCTTATACGTAGCAAAAGAATTCACTTGTGAGTAAAAATAAAAAAAATCATTATTTCGTCTAGGATTCATGCTGATTGTAAACATGGTGCTGAGTATGAAATATGAGTATTATTCCCCAAGTCGTCACGAAATTAAGAACAAAACTTTATTTACCTCTTCATGCCTTATTATTTGCATCTTCTTAAAACTCTGGTGATCTTCTCTCAAAATTTTTTTTTTCTTTATTCATAAAATATATTTGAATACAGTTTTTTACATGCTTTTCGACTACCACACTAGACACACGTCCGTATTATGGTAGTCGAAATAAAAAAATAGAGTCTCTCCATCACTCATTTGGCAAATAATACAGGATGTTAATGGACGTACTCGACTTACCAGTGATTCCTGAAATTATTTTGAGTAAAAATGTAAATGAAATTTTGGAATCCGGTAACTTTTTTTTTTTTTTTTTAATTTTTGTTTTTTCAAAACCAAGGAATTTTTATTCACGTGCTCATTACTGGTCATTCAGCCTAATAAACGACCAACCCCTCAACCCCATCCTGACTGTCCAATAACTATTGATTTTTTATGTTTGATGAAAAAATAAATAAAAAAGTCGCCAGATTCCAAAAGGAATCCCTTGTTAAAATAAGTCAAGTACGTCCCTTGACACCATGTATACTTATGAAACTTTCTATCACTTTCAATTCAGACGATTCAGACCTTTCTTTGGTCCGTAAAGGTACATTCATTCGCTTTTTTTAATTTTCTCAAATACAGAAGATTAATAATAACACAGCTTCTTGAAAAAGTATTTAAATAAAATATTTTTTAATTAACGTTGAAGAGTTGTTAAAATATAATAATAGAAAATAAAAGGTGTTTCCTTCTATATTACGATTTTTTTAAATGGCTCATTGTTTAATTGTGTTTGGGTAGGTACTACAATTATATATTCAGGAATCCACATAATGGAAAGACGAACGTGCCGTTATCGAATAAAAAAAAAATGTCGTGAATGAACAATTTTCTTGAGACGTCTCCAACATGTCTGACGGCAGATAGCAATATTTATCGTCTTTACATTATTCTCAGTTTTCAACTGCGCATCGGTTTATAAATATAAGAAAATTGAAATAACAAACATTATTCCACTCGGAAAACAGGTCAGGTGAGTCCCAACTAAAATAACTAGCAATAAAAGGTCTTCTCAAGTTTCCGATTCATTGTTAATGTTATGCTTACATGGCTGAGATAGTTAATGGATTTATTTAATGATTTTCTTAAAAACGTTGTTGTATATCGCATGTTTGAGAGTTTTTAGACATATAGCATCTTTAAGAATGTCTATCAAGTCTGTACAGAGCTATACTAACATATTATAATGTTGTCATTGACAGATCAATAAGGAGAGCGTGCACTCGGAACGAGTTTAGTTGGGGTCGCGCGACTTCATTTTTTTGCTTTCATCGTGTCGAAATAGTTTAGAGCTACTTTACGGGCACAAGAAGAGAATATACAAATAGAAGGAGACATATTATTGCTTCCCATGAGATCACCGACCCAACAAAGATGAACATCACGGTCCGACACGAAATCTGGAATGGCGGAAAATTAGATACTTCGACCTCAAAAAGTTTAACGGTATCTATATATCGCCTTCGGAATGTTTTCTGACTACAAAAAAACATCGAATAAAGTCGCAAAATGACAGTCGACCTTCAGTGAGCGAAAATTCCTTCAGGTTCAACAACTATGGAAACAATGGAGCAACAATTAGTTCAATGCCCTGTCTGCACGCTCTACCTGCACGAGGGCATGTCCCTCAGTGCCCATCTGGACACTCATCCCAAGGACCAGATGATCATGGCACTGTGCAGTCTCACGCCCGGCAATGGCAAGCAATGGCAATCGCAGTTCGGCAGTCGCTGCAGCACCCCGTACGACTGCCAGTCAGACCGCTCCTACCGCAGCCGCTCCCGCACTCCCGCGCACCGCTACCGCCATCACCATTCGCGTACGCCCTCCGACCCCTACCGCCCGCCCTCCAAATCGCTGGACTCCATGGAGGCCAGCACCTCTACCTCCAAGTCCGATTCGTTCCAGAATGCTCGTCTGTCCATGGACCCAGGCCGCATCGTCACTACCCCGCTGCAGGACTCCGGGTATGCTGAGAAGTCCGACCCCTCTACGGTGGGTGTTCCAGCCTCCATGATTCCTGATCAGGTGTACTTTATCCCACAAGGCGGATCTCAGAGAGAGTACTCCAGGAACTTGCCCAGGCACGGGGAGTTTGTATTTAGTAAGCAGCCGATGAGTAACGAGATGCCCCTGGCCACCTTTGTGCAGCCCAAACAGAGTGCCCCCTTGTCCTCCTGCGCCTACAGCTCCAAGGCCGGCTCCTCGCAAGAGCTAGATGAGAGGAAGGAAGGGCCACCCATGAAGAGCAGTGCCCCTCCCGCCTTGCAGTATGTCAACTCGGGTCCAAAACCTGTTCATTTTGTGCTCCCAGTTTCTCAGTCTTTTATTCAAAGTGCTCATAAAAACATTGTCATTTCGACTGCCTTGCCTGGAGTTTCGCAAACTCAGTGTAAAAATGTTCTCAGGCCGATGTTCTCTAGTCAATTTAGTTCTCAAAGTTCTCCATCATCTCCTAATCCCATATCTCAGATGGGCATTCTCAATGCCAAGGCACAAGAAGGGCTGCCGTCGCAAAACCCCGTTATGTACCAAAACCTCATGGTGTTCAACCCCTTTGCCAATACCCTCTACCCTCAACCTACCGGGGCCCCAGAAGAGCAAAGCACAACCAGATGTTACTCCTCAAACGCCACCCTCGACACTACCATACTGAAGTCCACCTGCAGCAAGGCTCCACACAGTAGAATAACTCAACACAGTGAACACAATTCCGTCATGCATGTGCAAAATCTGCATTCTGTCGGACTGGAAGTTAGCAATTCCTTAGATGAGCTGCCCAGTGAAAGTGATCAACATCTTTTGTCCAATACGACTCATATGGAAGAGGTGATTCACAATTCGGATATAATGCTAGACCAGGGTGACAGTACTAATGATAATTCCTCCAAGAGTGATAGAGTGAAGATATTGAGCAATGTGAAGGTGGAACTGCCCATCCAACATATACCCGACATCATAGATCTTACAAGTACCAGTGAGCAGCAAAAGAAAAATTGTCCCGATATAACAACACCTGGACTTAACGAGGATGAATCTATCCTGCCAGATTTTGTGGATGCAGAATTGTGTCATTCATATTCACAAAACCGATTTTCCGTAAGAACAAGTTTCCCTAGTAAAAGTATAATAAATAATGCTTGCATTGAGATCAGCCAACCTTCATTGCAGGAAGAGGTGCAACCCAAAGAGAAGCAACTGACTACAGTGAATACCTTTTCTGTCATTAAAAATATTGGCAACCCAAATAATCTGTACAAAGAAAATGTGCCGCATAATGAGGATCCCAAAATGGAAGATAATTGTGTGATTCCCGACCTCACTTGCAACGAGAAACAATCCATTTCTCCCTGCAGCGATCTCACCAATGATTCCAACGAAGGGATGTACGAGAGATTATGTACTTTGTCTAGTACTGCCAGCACTTCAGCCAAACTACCTCCAGTTCAACAAAGTCGGTTTCCTATTTCAGGCATGACTACCGCTCGGAAAAATCTTTTTGTGAAAAAACCTAAAAAAGTTATTTCAATCAAATCAAAATCAAACAGTAACAACTTAGATAACCCTTCTTCGTCAAAAAACTTTTCCATAGAAATTTCGAAAGTTACCGACCCTGATGATGGAGTCTCCCAGATTTCAAAAAAGTCCACTGATTCAATACCAGAGGAGATAGGCCGGTTAGATGGGTTTTTTAAAGAACTAGACAAACAAAAGAAAGTTTCTGTCGATGACATGGATGTCCCGTCAGAATGTTGGGAAAAGTCCACTATGCCAGCCGAGTGCGGATCGCTGGATATATCTGTAGACGAGGACTCCAGAAGTTGTGATGTAGACATGAAAGAGCAATCTATGGACATAGACACGGATTGTATAGTACGGACTTACAATAATGATTTTAGGAATTGCATTTTGGAGAAGGCAGATTCTCTGAAAGGAGTAGATGACAATTGCACTTCGGGAGCGGAGAGACTGATGGAAAGTGCTTCTCAAAAAGATTTCACAGAATTAGAAACTATGCGACCCGTCAATGTGATAGCCTTTGGGAGTATCCTCGCTTCCAACACCCCGTCGGAGAGTAGCACAAACACTACCTTCATAGATGTTGAGAAATGCAGCACTGTGGACTATTCTTCTTCCACTAAAGAAAAGCAAGAGTTGGACAGCTTGATCAGAGAATCCTACTTGAGGGAGAATGTGTACACCGAGTACTTCTCCGCCCATAAGGAGTCTTACTCACACGGGGAGGTAGAAGAACATGCAGAAAATAACTCGGTACAGAAGGTGGAGGTTTGTACTGTCGATGAAGAAGAGGAAGAAAAGAAACAAGATTACATCAGCTGGGAATCTCAACAGAAAGAGGAGTATGGCTTTTCAAATTTCATGGACTGCAACTACGGACAAGGGATGTATCAGAAACTGGAAGATGCAAAAGAGACAAAAGCTTTGGAAAGGGCGGAGGTGGATCAGAGATCGCAGTTTTCTTCAGCTGATGCATGCGGCGGAGAGCATAACGACTATGCAGAGCTGATCTGCCCCAGAGACAGTTACCTGGAGCAGGACCACAAAGGGGCCTTCCTGGCCGCCATGGGGTCGGGTGGTGTGGGCACGGGCAGTGAGGTTGACGCCCTCAACATAAGGACTGATGAGAGAATGCCCCCGCGAGGAGAGCTCTCTGAGCAGGAGAGCAGTGGGGACACACCCTGGGCTGGGGTAAGTCAACAACACGCACTTTCATTATCGTCTCATCATAAATTCATTAAACAAACAAAACAAATATGTATCCTTTTTTACATACATCAGATTGTTAAAACAAAAGAATGCTATGCCCTCAATCTGCACTTGCATCTTTTCTTTCTTACCTTTAAAAAGATATTTCGTCATCTTGAAAATGAACACAACCTCATTTTTAGCAGACAAATTGCAATAGTTGAAATTTTTTCAGGAAATGTGTACTTTTTTTTTTATTTGACGTGTTGACACTGTCACCTGTGTTTTTATTATTATTTAGCCATTACAAAATATAAGTTTATATTAAAGTGGCTAATTTTGCAAGCAAAAGGTGTCTCCGTCAACAGTCTGTGTGAGAGTTGTGCGTTTAATGCGTATGTAATGTGTGTAAACAATGTTTTCCTCATGTATAGTGATTATTGTAGATGTACTGTGACGTGGTGGGGGGTTCCACTTCGTACGACCTTCTGGCACGAGAGACTTGGCCCTCTGACGGTTCCGACATGGAAATGCCTGTCAGCCCCGCTAAAGATGCCTAGTTAGTACTATTTTATTAACTCCTCAACACAGTTGATGAGTCTTTGATTTTTATTTAATTTAGTTTGTAAACACTCCTAGAATTTAACCCATTAATCACTTTGCACTAATATATTATTTTAATAGCAAGTTCCTACCTACATTGGCAGATGGTTACCATAGACGTGATTTTAAATTCCCAATTCCAATCTATGGCAACGCAGGGGGGAAAACGGTTCTTGAATAATCTTTGAAGTTTGAATTTAACAAAATGTAGTGTAGTTTGCTAGAAGTAAATTCTGTTTTAATTTTGCATTTTTTATTCTTTATTTTATATTATTTTAAGCATAGGCGAACAATTTGTGTTGGCCTATCTATCATTGCTTGTGTTGGGACTGTTAATAGAATGGTTATACCAGTCCCCATTTGACCAGCATAACTGACGAGGACCTACTAGCATGTTAATTAATTAAAAAAAATTATAACCAAAGTAAAGTATCCTGAAAAATATAATGAAGACTCAGTATGTAGAAAGAAGGGAAAGAGGTAACAAATCCCGGTTCAGATTGCAGTATTTTTTATTCTTTTAGTGCCTAACTAAAATGTACATTGGGAGTATTATTGCTTTTTCCCATTTATTCGGCTATGGTTAGACTATAGATATTTAGGACAAACTTTAAATATTATGCTGTTGTATTAGAACTGTGCATCTTCAGTTATAAATCCAAATTTTATCTTAACCAACACTTTTGGCCTGATATAATTTGCAACACGTTTTTCGAAAGCTACCAGTTTTTTTTTAATGTTCCATCCCAACATCTAAGCATTAGTGTCACATGATGGACATTTGGATTATCATTCGGGGTAAATATACAGAAAATAAAAGAGGGACACGCTTAATATGTACACATATTTTATTTTAAAAACACTTATCAGTTAGATAATAATGGGAAGTGAGTATTTCAGTTTCCGGAAATGGAAAATAATGCACTTTAGTGGCTATTTTGTTAAAAAGTGCTCATTAAGCTTGTCCCTATTTACCTCATGTGGTAATATTAAAATCAAAAGTGCTTATTGATAAAAATATTTATTTTTCTTTCCGGTAATATTCTCAAAATGTTGGTTTAGTCAATTTAGCTTAACATGCAGTAAGTCTCCAATACACAATGCTTGTGTAATCTGTGATTCGAACATGAGTTTTACATTGCTAACTTGATGAACACTTATGAATAGAATGCACTTAACACAGGTGCGCATTTCTATACACATTTTCAGCATGCCTTCAAATTGCTTCATTCATAGTGTAATACATGCTACAACTATTTACAGTTTATCCTAGCGCCACAAAAAGATGTAATAGTGTTATAAAAACCTTTTCTATTATTTCTAGCAACGAAGTAGAGGACATCCCTATCGTGGTTGGCATAAAGCCGCCAGACAGAAACTACCGTTGCGCCACATGCGGAAAGTGCTTTAATTGTCCCAAGGAGCGACGGGTCCACCGCAGCAAGGAGCACCCGCCCCTTCCCTCCGGAGCAGCGGGGCCCAAAAAGATTGTTAAACGACGCCGTACACCGATTCTCAAAACGGGCATCAAAATCAAAAATGAAAAATTCGTCAAGATCGAGCAGACGGGAACCAAAGTGGAGGAATCTATATTGGACTCGGAACTCATTCCTGCTGCTGTTCTTAAAATAGGCGAGGAGGATGTGGAAGAGCTGGTGGAGAAGAAGCCCAAGATGGAGCTGGTCAAAGAGGAGCCCAAGAAGAAGAAAAAGGACTATCTATGCGGGACTTGCAAGCTGGAGTTCACAACGGAGCCTGCCTTCAACTATCACCTGAAGACGCACCCCCTGGAATGCCTTACTTGCGGGAAGTACTTCCATAAGAGGGCCAATCTGCAGCTCCACGTCAAAAGACATATGGGGATTAAGAACTACAGGTAACTAATGCTTCTTCAAATATCCTTCCCATAGAACAGCGGGCGGACTGTGGTTGATATACGACCAAACTACAAAGACTGTTAGAAGTCATGCATTTGGTAGAAACATAGGAAGGGCACCGCTACGCATATATCATGTTGGTTTCATACTAATAATGGTTCATAGCCTGTATAGGCCAAGTTTGTATTATCTATGGTAATTCCATTGTGTTGCAATATTTACAAGCAAGGGGGTGAGCTTTGTTCTCTTTACATCATAATGGTTGCAATAGGGTTCTTAGATTTGGCTCCATTCAAATAAATCAATGTCCGTAAGAAATCAGTTGAAGAGTTATGACAACGTCTGTGGCTGAGTGGTAAGATCCTCGGCACTGGGCCCAAAGTTAACCCACGATATATACTATCAATGTAGTTCTGTTGAGAAATCACCATTCAAAACAAACCCTGATTGAAATCTCTATATCTATCTTCAGTAAAAAGATCTGAAAATAACCAAACTATTCCAAACCTCCGTCTTTTTGATCTCTCTTCCCCTCCCCACTTCCTTCATCCTCACAACATTCCTTAAATCGCAAATGTCACTCACAATGCCTCCAGGAACTTCAGAACTAGTTGTGTGTGTGTGTTTTAAAATATATTTTGCCAAAATTCTAGCATTACCTTGAAATAGCACATATTCCTAAGTGAATCCTTGAATTAATTCAGATATAATTTATCTTCAGTCTTATCTTAACCAATTGAATATTATAATTTGATCTTTGAGAGCCAATGCCTTCCAATAGATTATTCTACGAATATTGATAGAAGGCAGTGTTGCCATTCTATAAAACAAAGAGATTTTAAGCCATAGGGGTCGGCAAGAAACTTCTATAAATAACAAAGATTTTTTTGTTACAGCCAACACGTGAACAATACTATACTTGATAAAGTAAATTTTTTTTTTTTTTAAGTAAACCAGTAGAAGTAATATTCGAAGGCAAAATGAATGTATAAGGTCGACACTGCAACTGCGGTGCTTCGTATTGTGCATGGGCTCGATTCTTCAACATTGCAAACGCAGGGCTCCAGCCCCTAGGGGTTAAAAAGTACTTATTTTGTGCACACACATCTGTAAATAAATAAATTATTCAGTAAGGATGGGTTGTTTCATAGAATCTGAACAATTCATCAAATTTCAACATTCATTTTCAGATTCCGTGAAAGTTCTGTTAAGTTCTGTTATAATATCACTATATACCAGTTACTTGACAGAACTGAAATAATAACAGAACCTGAAAAGAACTCAAAAATTAACTTAGAAATTTGAAGAATTGTTCAAATTCTCTGAAACAACCCGCCCTAAGTCTTTGTTCTGAAGAGTGGATTATTTTGAATTTCCTTTTTGTTTATGTTTGAACATCTCTAGTTGTTTAATTAAAGTTAATAGTTACAGGGCAATTATATTTATTTACTTTGTAATTAATAGATACATAAAATAGACAATGTGTTCTGGCACGGATTATATAAATAAACATGATTAATATATTACATATTCCTAATACATAAATCAAATACACCCTTTCAGTAATATTAAAATTAAAACTAATGAACCATGAAAGGCACAGACAAATCCAGAGCTATAACAAAATAATTTAAAGTTTTAAAATTTTTTCAATATTTTCAACTATGTATATAATATTAGCCTGTCAAGTTTTGTGTTAAATAATATGCAAAGTCGCCACTTAGTTTCATGTCCTCTAAGGAGAAATTAGAAGATTAAATAAATATTATGTATTTGAAATAATTTTTATTTTATTGAAGCAAATTAACCACAATACTCGGTTAACATCAGGTTATTTTATTTTTTATAAAGAGTTAATATAATTTAAAATTGATCAGTTCAAAAAAAAAAAAAAAACAGAAGCAATAAAAAATGTAAAAAAACTTAACCATATTCAAAAAAATAAAACAAGACTAACTATAATAAAAAATGAAAACAATAAAAAAATCTTGTGAGTGCAGTTTGTTTATACAAGTCAAAAGGCGCGAGCAGTGTTCGGGTTGTCGCGGTACGATACACGCGCCGTCCGCGAACATCGCTCGTTCAAAAGCATTAAGTGGTTAGAAATGTTACGATACGATCCAGTAATTTTTAGTCTCATTCCTGAATATTTTGTACCTGTTCCAGGTATCTAACATTTTTTAAAGCTCAATATATTAAATCTAAGTATAAGTTGTTTTGAAAAGGTAGTTGGTCCTACACCGGGCTAGTAGACTAATTCTGTTGTGATTGCATGTTCCAGATGCGATATCTGCGAGAAGCGCTTTGTGACGAAGCAGAAGCTGGTGGAGCACTACAATGTCCACACGGGCATCACGCCCATCAAGTGCAGCCTCTGCGACGAGACTTTCCGCCGACACTCCAACATGGTGCAACATCGCAACCGCCACCACTTCCACATGAAGAAGCGGCTCCGAGACTACGTCTGCCACTGCGGGGAGGTCTACCACTCCAAGAAGAAACTGGCCTGGCACAAGGAGATCCACGACGACCGACCCAAAGCCTGCCTCCATTGCTCCGAGAAGTTTATCCACATCGCGTCGCTCACAAGGCACATGCGACGTGCACACAACAGTTACTACATCCCCGATTCAAATAGAGTTAAAGAAAATGTTACATGTCCCATCTGTGATCACGTGTATCTCAAATCATCCATCGATATGCATCTCCGAACCCACACCGGTAGCAAACCTTACTCCTGCGTCATCTGCAATAAGAATTTCACAACCAAGTGGAATCTGAAACTTCACAGATGGACGCATGCCAACAGATCCAGCAAGCCTTTCAAATGCACGCTCTGTAAGGGAGCCTTTGTCCGCCACACGGACTACATATCTCACATGAACTCACACAAGTCGGTGCGTCCATACACATGTAACTACTGCGGTTGTCAGTTTATACGTAAGTACAACTGCCAGAGGCACGTCAAGGAGCACGAGAACGATAAGAAGTATGTTTGCGAGGTGCCGGACTGCGGTAAAACTTTCCACCGGAGTTATTATTTGTCGGAGCACATGAGCGTGCATTCCGGCTTGCGTCCCTTCTCTTGTAATATCTGCGGAAAGACTTCTAGTACTAAGTCCAATCACAACAAACACATAAAGATCCATCACGCCCGAGAGCCCGTGACCACAGAGGGTTAGTAACCTGTGGCCTCTGCCCCCCGACCCCGACTGCACAACTCGGCGGTTAACTACAACAAGTGTCTGTATTCTGATGAGCGACCGCTGGTGTCAAAAAGACAATCTATAAATTAATGTGTTACGAACTACCCTATCAAATTATCTAGTAATAATAATAATTTTACTTTCGATTTTTAACAGTAAAACAAACCAAAAAGATAAACAAAAGTAACACCTAAAATTTGATGAACTTTTGGTTTTAAAATGCATCTTATTGAATGTTTTAAACATACAAAATGTGATTAGTTAACTGATTTATCTTTCCAATGATCTTATTCTCCATTCATGCGGCTGGTGCTTTTAGTTTGTGCTGAAAAACTAAGTATTAATACATATTATTACTTAAGAAGAAAAAATAACTACAACATAAAACACTTTATTTTTTAATCTTAGCCCTACAGCATCAAAAAGTCACTCACCAAAACTGACTGCTATCATAGATGACTTTTTTTCCTGCTACAGGGATACAATTGAAAGAAGAAAAAAACAACCGTATGTGAAAATTCAATATTATGTACATAAAATGAATACAGTACGACGTTCCAATAGTCAAAAAGTTCCTTCAAAGTACTGCTGCAATAACGAGAAATTTATAATTATACTTTTCCTCTGCTTTAATCCTTTGGCATGAAGAAAACCATCAGCCGCTAAGAGCGTTACAGACAAAATTAATTGTTTAATTATCCAATACACGTTTGGTTTCAAATTAAATGATATCGCTTTATAATGTAAGCCGTGTAAATAGGTTAAACGTGTCGTACTACGGACAATGTACAGTTTTGGTCACTAAGTGACTGGGAGTATTGTGCGCTAAACATTTAGAAAGACTTCAAAATAAATAACTAATAATAATAATAATAATAAAGTGCCAGTAAGTTTCACATTTATCAATTTATCATAGATCTGGTCACCTAACATGGCTAAAGGCATTTCAAGCAACGTTTCGATTCTGAATGGTGGTCTTTCACTAAGGCGATACTGAGAGTATTTTCCATTCTGGGGTCTGGCAATTTGCAACTCTTTGAAAATGGTACTAATGCGCTAAAATGGTGTACAACAATATGTATACAGGAGAAAATAAAATAATGATTAAGGCTTTTTGAATAGAGAGGTAGAAATACTATATTACAAGAGATTCTGTGGGCATATGGAAAAAGGAATATAGAATGTTTCACTAGTAGACGGTGATTGATAATGATTTTGGTAAAGGAATATGGAATGTCTCACTAGTAGACGGTGATTGATAACGATTTTGGTAAAGGAATATGGAATGTCTCACTAGTAGACAGTGATTGATAACGTTTTTGGTAAAGGAATATGGAATGTTTCACTAGTAAACGGTGATTGATAATGATTTTGGTAAAGGAATATGGAATGTTTCACTAGTAGACGGTGATTGATAATGATTTTGGCCAAGAGGGAAGATTCTATGGGTTTATTTATAATTTTGATGTCATTTTTTCTAGACATTCATTTAATGTGTCTTTTGTAATTTGAGGTATTCATTACAACCTCCTTGGCATTCCGAATCGTCCGCTGTTTTCTTTCATTCTTCTCTCTTCTTTCCTTTGTTCTTTATAAGTCAACATCTTGGTACATCTATGTACATGCAAACATTTGTACAAATATTCTTTTTCAGTAGCACTTATCTTCAATCATCATTAAACTTTCCTGAACTTCACCCCCTCAGTATAGTGAAAGATAACCTCGGTGAGCAATTGGAATATTGCTTGAACTAGCTTAAGCTATGTTTAGTAACTAGATCTGAATAGTCAGGTAACATTTCCCAAATGAGAATATCGTAGTTCCACTACGCCATTCTCTAACAGCAGGAAATCTGGTGTCATATGACAGTTAAAACATGTGTTATGGGTCTTGAATCAAGATGTTTCATGCCTGCTTATAGGCCAGCGAAACCCCAATCAGTTGTGCAACATTGCCTTTTAACAAATCCAGATTTGGTAGATGCGAAACTAATGAGTACTAAAAATGTTCTTTTGCACGTAAGACTTGAATATAAACTTTTTACCATCACACAAATAATTATTTTTAATATAATATGTACTTCATTGTAATAGCAACACAGCATTAAACTATACCTCAATTTAATATTGTCGAAACTAATAATTGTGTGAAAGTTTATTGTATCACAAAGGAGTCGATAACGACTGGAAACAATGGCTTCTTTTACTAAAAGCGGTCATTCAATTTTGCATTAACATCTTGACTATAATTTCAAACATAATTTTAAAATGTCAAAAGTTGAACAAGGACGAATTTTTAACGTGGTCTTTCTCGTGGTCAGCAGAAAAGCACAATTTGTCATGTTGTTATTCCTGTCAGCTGATAATTTGATGGAAAGCTGAAACAGAGCTAGAATGGGCGTTTAACGAGAACCTTTTAAATGATAAAATGATGCTGATTAACCATTTGATGACAAAATATTTAGCATGCATTAAAATTGGTTGGCTTATTAACCTGTCGAAGGCCGGAGCATAAAACAAAAAAAAATATTAGTGGAACCTAAAGTTTTATTAGCCCAAAGGAAGCTGATTTTGTTTTTCATACATTTTTCGAAGAATTAAGGTCAAAATCACATTGCAAATTATTCTAACAAGGATCATATTAGAATGCTCCCAGTTTCTCCCGTATTCCACTTGTTAATTGCTTCCACTTGAAAAGACTCCTTTTGCGAATGAGAGTTAACTTAAATATTAAGTTATAAATGTTAAGAATTTGAACGTTATTGAAGATTGACCAAGAAAAGAACAGAATCAGTGCTTTATAACGCAACTGCCATTGAAATCGTATGTACGTAATATGTATTTTATCTATTTATTTTTAAACTGCTGTTAATCCCTCAACATTAAATTCATTTGTGCAATATTTGACCTTGAAAGATGATGAACTTAGTGCAATATTTTTACCTGATGACGATTACTGACATTTTTCGGTAATTTTGTATAATATTTCATACTTTTTTACTTACTGCCTGTTGTTAAGAATCACAAAAGTAATTGAATGTAAAGGCTAGTACCCACACTTGTTCATGCTCAATGGTTTTACGCTCATTTGAACATGTCTCAACTAGTATATCGTCTCGCTCGATGCTTTTTTGTCCGATATGGAGCCAACGTCTCAATGCAAAAAGCATTCAAAGTCCGTAATTCTTGCTCTATGTTCAATGGAAATTTGCGAGCGTCTCTTAGTGATATATGTATGGCGTCTTGTGTCCAGTTGCTCGAGCGTGTGGGTGCAACGACGAGCGTGGTCCCAAGTCAATATGTTCCATCGAGCCAAACCGTCTAGTATGAATATACGTGTGTACGTAGTATTAGCCTTTGATATAAAGTACTCAAGTATGGCCAGCAAATAATGTTGAATTCACAAACCAATGTTTTGACTTCATCAATAATTCAACGGCTCCAAATTACATAGACTCCAGTTTGTAGAAGTTGGGAAAATGTGATTCATTCATTTTAATAATGCTATGAAATATGATTAAAATTCTTGATAATATTTGTTAATTTAGCAAAATATGTACCATGTTAATATTAATTAAAACAAACTAAACCTATACATATAACCAAAGGTTTAACATTTTAACTAATTTACCTAAATTTCTTATCCATCAGGCTATCAAACAACTACTCAATCATTTTTAATTCAGTGCCGTTGATTTGATAAAAGCTTAATGCCACAACTTGGGGTCATTTTTGGAGCCACAAAGGCCAATCTTGGGTCACTTTCAGTTCAACAAAGGTTAATCTTGGGTCACCTCAGAGCCACAATGATCAATCTTAGGTCACTTCAGTGTCACAGACATCACTACTTGAGCCACAAAGGTCTATTTTGGGTCAATTTAAGTGCTACGAAGATCAATCTTGGGTCACCTTCAGTGCCACAGAGTTAAATGCTAGGTAACCTTCAGTGCCACAAAGGTCAATCTTGGGTATTTTTTTATCAATGTCACCAGCAGTTTAAAAGTAACATTTAGCTATATAAAGCAAATGGAAGCAATAATGTAGCATATTTTATAAGATACATACTAGGCTGACCGTAGAGCATCGTTGGTAGTAGTTTAATGTGCTGCGTTACAAATATTGAATATTTTTGTAATAACAAATTGATGGATTAATGTTACTGATACTTAAGCACTGTTTTAGTCAATGTTTGCCGAAATGAAACGGGTACCATTTTATTTAGACTTTTGTTAATTTTATATTTGCGGCATACTAGATTCTTACTTTGTTAAATTTTAAAAACACTTGCTGATTAACTTTACATTCGACTTTAATTTAATTATTGTAAGGAATAGTGATACGATTTTCTTTACCGTAAAACAAATATTATGCATGAATTGTGCACAATTTGAATTAAATTCTTGGTCCAATATTCATTAACTTGTTTGCGTAATGGTCTTACTGACACCAGTTCCAGTGGTCTGTTGGTGTGTTTGCATCATTTCTCCATTAGTGGTCTGTTGGTGTGTTCGCATCACTTCTCCAGTAGTGGTCTGTTGCTGTGTTTGCATCACTTCTCCAGTGGTCTGTTGGTGTGTTTGCATCACTTCCCCAGTGGTCTGTTGGTGTGTTTGCATTACCTCCAGTGGTCTGTTGGCGTGTTTGCATCACTTTCCCTAATAACGTAGTAGTCGAGAGGTCCTCCATTAGGAAGCTTCCCGTCTAATCATACCGACTTGAAACGATCTCAGAAGTATTATTGGACGATACATCCCAACTATATTTGTACCTGCGGAGGATCGGTACAAATGCATTTTTAGTTTTTGACATAACGAATTGAACTTGTTTATATTTTAGACCAAATTATTATTGTATATATTTAGGTTATGTTTGATTATTTGATACTGTAAAATTACTTGATAATAGCGTAATTTTGGTTTACAGAACGATAAAATTTGTTAATTAATCTTAAGTTTAATAAATATTATTTGTTATTGGAAAAGCATTGCAGTATACTGTTTGAAAATAACCGGGTTTATAAAAATTGTTTGACCGGAAAATCTTGTGTAAAAAGGTGTGAATATGTATTGTAAAGCGAAAAAGATATATTTATATGGAAGTAACGGAAAGGTGAACATATTAGATATACGAAGGCGCGACTGACAATTCTAGTTTTCTAAAGATGTATAATAATCAACTGGAATGGGTTTCAACGTTGCATTGATTTATGCTTTAAGTTGATATAACTTTGCCTATTTTTATTGATTGCCAGAGAATATGAACAGAGATGTTCCCGTTAGTTAAATTGTGTATTTATCTTCAGTTTTTTATTGTAAATCTACGGAAGGTTTTATTTTTGGACTAACCTTACATTGTAAATATGATACTTGGTATTGGGCAGACTGACCAAGTTTCTCCGGCCCCTGGGGGGACTCTCCAGCCCCCCTGGGGTACTATCCGGTCCCCTGGGGGTCTCACTGGGCCCCCTGGGGGGACTCTTTGCCCCCCTTTCAGTTGATACGAGTTACAGTGCACGCGTTGTACTAAAATATCATCAATACTGTGCAATAGTCCCTTAGTAATTTTATAAATATTATTAGGGTAAATAAATAATATTGATTTCCTTTTTAAAATTACTCGTGTTTTTCATTTACGTTGACTCAGTTTAATCTTTCCTCATGTACCAATCTAACATGGATTGGCTATTATTAAGTATATATATATATCTAACAAAAATTGAGGGAGATAGGCCATGAACCCGGGCGTGCAAAAATGTCACCAACATCGTTCACCCATACTACTGCAAATCACATCAATGAACAGCGGCATCCCGCCTTTATTTCTACCTTCACACCGAACCCATAACTTTCATTGGCTCATCTTATTTGATAGTCCCGTGCAATTTGGTTGTAGCTCGGCGACAGTCAACACACTTCCATGCTGTCCCTTTATTTCTATTATCTATGGTTATTACTAGTACACGGAAAAGCTGTGGCAAAATGAAAAAATAAAGAACCACTCATTATTAAAGGCAAAATAATTAAATTATCATTATTTAACGGGTTAAATTCGTTTTTATCAGTGTAATTTTTGCAGCTGCGAAATGTAAACCTCGAGAGGTCAGGTCTGACCAAATTATAAATATGCTATTTTTTTTTATGAAATTAGTTTTCACTTCGACAAATACCGAAATTAACCCTTTTATGCATAAAAATATATCAGCTTTTCAGTCTGCAGGTTGCGCCATATCACTTGCATTTTTTAATGAAAAATAATATCAAGTATCAAAGAATTGTTCAAAATTAAATAAAAAATTTAATTTAAAAACAACAATTCTTTTCGCAGTAATATTATATATTAGCACGATTAATATTACATATTATGTAATATTATTTAGCAGGTGGTTAACTCGTTTGATACAACTACGACATATGAGTCGTGTAATTTCTATACCCGCTATATCAACTTTCATTGATTTGGAGAAAACCGCAAAAAACTGTCACATCTCTAGCGTACATAAGTAATTGCATTACAATTTTTTATATAATGAATTGGAGTAATAAAATTTCGAAAAGCATTTATTTTTCTATATATGTCTAGCAATAATTAAGTAATTTCGATAAATAAAATGGATAAAGCGGATTTTGATACTCACTTCGTGATATAGAGGCTTTTGAAAGTCAACTGAGCTGACATGGCGGGTTTAGAAACACACGCGTAGATGACGGCCGGCATAGTCCAGTGGTAACGCATTGGACTGCCATTCCGAAGGTCGCGGGTTCGAACCCGGCGTGCGCAAATAAATTTTATTTGATTAATTTGTGTTATTTCACAATTAATTAATTAAAATAATATATAGTATATTTGCGGCACGTTCCAGAGTGGAAGATACTACCAGTATCGCCCTGGTGTAAGACCACCATTCAGAATTGAAACGTTGCTCCAAATGGCTTTAGCCGTGTTTAGTGACTAGATCTGAATAGCCAGGTACTTCCCCACCTTCCTCTTTCCCTTCCCCACTTACCTTCAGCCTCACAACATCCCCCAATTGGGGATGCCATAGTCTCACTGGCTCCAGACGGGAGCAGTTGGGACTCTTGTGAGGTATTCACTATAAAAAAAAAAAAAAAAAAAGATCATTTTGACACACGAGCGTGGCTTCAGAGCGGCGGCCATATTGTATTTTGGCAAAATAACTGATTGTGATTGGTTGAATCCGATATAGCGCGTTTTGATAGTAACTTTCTGTATGATATAGCGGATTTGGTTTCTCACTCGCAGTTTTAACATGGTTTTTGGTCGTGATAAGGAGGGTTTTGAAACTCAATTTTAGGCTCCCCTCGTTGCTCGCAAAAATGTGAACAAGATGTCATACTCAGATCATTTTGTCAAAAAATCGGATATAGCGGGTATAGAAATTATAGGATTCATATAAAAGTGGTGTTGTAATGAAAAGGCTAAAATCATTCTAACTAAAATAATCTCATTTCATGTGTTCTTCTTTGCACTTTTTTCTCATATTATTTTATACAATGTTATTTTCGCATCTTTCTCTCTTCAATGGAAAAGAAAAGAGACTTCTTATCCAGATGTCTTCCATGAGAACGATAATTTTAAACCTACATGAGGATTTTGAAAGTTTTAGTTAAGTGGCGAATTAGAATTGGCAGTCATTGTTTGTATATAAGAAATCCACTTTTGAGTGAAATGTTCCCCCAATATTCAGTGACAATATTTGATATGTCAAAAACAGATTTCTGTTTTCACAAATACTCAATGGCCTCCATAGTAAAGAGGTGAGGTTCCTGACTAGTAATTTGAAGGTCGCGGGTTCAAATCCTGGCGTGAGCAAGTAAATTTAATTTGATGAAAATGTGTTATTTCACAATTTATTAATTTAAAATAATAAATAGTATACTTTCGACACGTTCCAGAATGGAAGATATTTATATTTTGATAAGAAAAATAAAATGATAGTTTGGTTTTGAATCATTTTATTCTGAAGAAAGAGTGCATTTCTTAGAAACACATTTAACACACAATATTACCTAGAATACTGCCGTGGTAAGTAAAACAGTCTTCCCCGAGGCTCTCGAGGAAGAAATGTGAACTATGTCTTACCACGCCAGAGTATAAGTCTTTAAGACTGGCCAAATAATGCAAACGGCACACAAATATTATATATTTTTTTTTTATTTCATAGAATTTTGTTTCTGCAAAGTTAAGTATGTCCTGTCAGCAATAGCAACACGGAAAGCTGATAAGAAGATTAAATAAACTGTCATACAGGGTATCTGGTATAAACATCAAATAAATTATCAAAGAAATCAAACACTTTGTGACTTGATATTATATAAATAAATTTTTATTATTTGGTTTTTTAAGCACTTCATTGAGTTATATAGGTCGCCCGGTTTCGGTTGCACTCGACCTTCAGAAAAATGGATATATGTCCATTGACCTGAAAGAGGTTGAGTGCAACCGAAACTGGTATGTATGTATGTATCCGAAAACTAAAAAATGTTTTTGAAAGGTGATGAAATACGCCCTCAAATAACATTATTAGAAATGAATTTATAATTTTTTAAATATTAAAAGTTTGAAATCAAACAACAAGTTTTTAAAATGGCTCACCTTACATTTTTTCGTCTAAACGGTGAACTAAAATTACTGATAACGAAAAAAAAACACATTTCATTAGACAAATGTATTATAAATATTACCACTGCCACCTCACTTTTTTGTTGTTTCATATAAAAATAATTCATAAAAAATTCACAAGTTAGGAACCTTTGGTTTCATCGAGGTGTACATTGTAATTATTTTGTGGTTAACTTTTTTTTTAATGTAAAGCTTGATGCTTTTTCTTTCTAACACCGTTTAGTTCATATTTCTAACTATGACAGAGACATAATGATCTATATGAGGCCATGTGAGCTGTTCCGAAAAGCGAACAAATTGATTTTATGGATAATAGCTGTTTGTTCAAAAAACCGTGGGTAAAGCCTGAGGAGTTAATATGTATTTAATAAAATTTTTATTCAATGGCCATGTTTTCCATAATGGCTACACCCAACATTTAACAAAAAGAAACTCCAGTGAAAATATTATGACTTTAAAGAAAAAACATTCATATAGAATATAAATTAGAGTTCCATAGACCATGTGCCGATTTTTTTCTGTTTGGGTAGCCCCTAGAGATTGATGGTATGCCTAAAATTTTTTATTTCCCTAAAAATAATTCCCACAATATTTTCATAACCACTTTAATGCATGCCGATCCTATACGGGCGCAATTGGAGAAGTCAAGGCCAAGGCGCTGATAATTCTTAACACCTAACACATTTATAACATTATTTATTAACAGATTATTATCTTAAAAATGGCGTTACACAAAAATAAAAATCATCCGAATATTATTGATTACCTACTAAAATTTTACTCGCACCAGGTTTTGATGCTGATGTCACCTGTCACGGAACTCTGTCCACAAGTCAACATTTCATTGTGGTTTGCACAAAAAAAAACATCCAAACACAAATCAACCAAATATTATTATTATTGCGTCGCTCTAGTTCGTTTTTGTACAACAGACCATTTTTAGCGAAATTGAGCTAAGTATGTAGTTGCTCTTAAAAAGCTTTCATTTATACGATACAAGTGAAAACTATTTAAGGGGTTTTTATATACTAGACCAATTATAACATGCTAAAAGGTTAAAAAAAACTGTAAAAATTCAAACTTCGATTCTATTTAATGTGATTTACTGTGTTTTTATTATATTATATCTATGTTATATATATATATATATTTTTAATATGTATACAGTATTCATTATATTTTAATACAACACAATTTTATATATACTTGCTGTACCCCGCGGCTCAGTCTGTCTGTGCAGATGAAGAAACAATGGCGCGTGTTGCTTTTATGACCTGCCGAGTGCTCGACCGAGCACTCGCTTTGTTACTCCACCGAGCAACTTATTGGAGAGTAGAAGTTATCACATGTAGAAGAGACAGTGGGCGAGTCAGTTCGTTGAGATTAGTTCAAAGTAGATTAGTAACTAACTAACTAACCATCACATAGTTTCCCCGACGGACCGCCAAACAACTTGGTCTTGGCACACACTCCTTGCCTCATTCACATTCATACATACTCTTCTATTATTCTGACTCTTGACATGGCCCGACTCAAGTATCTGATTCACTTGGTCGTGCCATGTCTTCCTCGGGCGTCCCCGACTTCTGCTACCATTCGATTTGCACCATATATTCTCTATAACAAATTTCAAAAACTCATAAAATTCTAAATTTTCTTTAACCTTTTTACCTACAAATTTCATCTTTTTACCTTTTTAACCTTTTACATCTATTAGGTATATAAAAACATGCGCGTATTCGAATGCAACGTCATGTCAAAATTTGAAAGCAATCGGTGGAGAACTTTCGAGATTTAAGATTTTGAACAAACGAACATTTACATTTTTATTTATATAGGTTATATATATTGAAAATTAAATTACAGAGAAGTATCTCAGTAGCTCAGCTTTGGCGAAAAATCAACATTCAGAATGTGCCTAGAACAAGTGTTACCTTAAATGGCTTTATCCATGTTAGGTGACCAGATCCAAATAGCCAAGTACATACTTACTCTTCTCCCTTTTTCCCACTCTGTTAAATCTCACAACGTACACCAATTGGTGATCCCGTAGTCTCACTGGCTCTGGACAGCTAGAACTTTTGTGTAGTATTCTATTTGAAAATGAAATAAAAAACACTTACGTATGAACAAGCTTCGAACACACATTTTTAATATATTTTGTATCCCATGAAATAAATTCATACCCAAATATAATAACATATAGTTAAGGTTAGAACATAAATTAACATTTAACCCCTTAGGCTAATTTGTTCGGTTTTGTGAACAGTCATATGGTCTCAGAAAAATCTCCCTTACTGCTATGGTGAGAAATATGATCTAAACGGTGTTAGAAAGAGAAAACACTGCTCTTTATAGTGAAAGTACAAGAAGTTAACCACAGAATAATTAAAATGTACATCTCTATGAAACCAAAGGTACTGACCGCAATATGACATTTTTTTAAAATTATTTATTTTTAATGACAAAAAAGTGAGGCGACAGTAAAGTTTATAATACATTTGTATAGGAAAATCTATTTTTTTCATTATCAGTTATTTTAGTTGGTGTTTAAATGAAAAAACATGAGGTGAGCAATTTTTAAAATTTTAATATGTCAAAAATCATATGTTTATTTAACTTCTCAAAAACAGTGTTTAGCTTTCGAATATGTTCAGAAATATTCGATTTGTTTGGATTCTATTGCAAATCGGAAATACACACAAATTCTCCCACCTTCTGACAGCGCCTTTAAGAAAAATAACGGTCAATATGACAGAGGCCTTAGGGGTTAAATTATCCCCACTACTGACAAAACATTACTGTAATATTGGAGAAATTATATATTTTTATATTATGTTTTAACAACAAATACTTTTTAATTAAATAAGAAGGGATAAAAATGAATGCAGATCAGCTATTACAAGTAAAAAAACACATTCATGTCTTCATGGCTAGCTTGATCATTTTAATTTTATTAATTAATCACAGCAATTTAAACAATTTGATGAGAAATTTTTGTTGCTCCTAAAGTATACTTTTCAAAACCGAGAGATTCAGCCGTTGGAATTTATTTAGCAGTTGTTTCATCGATATTCAAATGTTATGTTGTCATCAAAGTAGCCATTTTGTTTTTCGATATTTGAATGTTTTCCATTAAATGCCGATTCAAGGCCTGTTTCAGCGTTCGAACAAATTGTGATCAGCTGACAAGCATAACAGCTACAATTAATTTGAAAGTGGAATTGGAAGTTTTAGAATCGGCATTTGAAGGGGGCCATTCAAATGTAAAAAAAAACAAAATGGCGTTGTTTGGCGCATGTTAAATTTGATTTATTCATGAAACACTGGACCTAAGTAAAAAATATATCAATTTTACACAATATAATGCATATTTAGTTGGTAATTACTAGATACACGTTAGTTTAGTGGTTGGAGCACACAGAATAATAATTATCCAAATATGTATTTGAAAGTCACACAACTTCTACACAGCAAAACTAGTTACCCTTTTGATATGATTTTGACGAAAATACAATACTCTACGAGTCAATGGCACAATACTATACAAACTGGCAGTTTTTTGGCATTTGCTAACATTTTTAACTCAAGAAAATAGTTGCAACACGCGTACATCTTTTAGAATTAGTTTAATTAAAGAAGAAACACCAAAATTCATTAAAATTTACATCTATTAAGCCGGGATCTCACCTGTTCTAGTCTATGAAATAGATCCGTGAGAAGAGGTTTTTCAACCCAAAGTTGAATGGATTCAACTTTTTCTCTATAAATTGACCATAGAAACTCTTAAAATAGATCAGGTGAGAATGCGCCATTATGTATAAAGTTAGGTTTTGTCTTAATTTTACGGTTAGTAAAATAATAAACACAATAATAAAATCATCAATTAAAATTATTTGCACAGTGATACCGAACTCCGTTTGCAAATGTAACTTAGAGCTAACAAGTCTATTTTAAATTTAATTTGTATGTTCCTTAAAATGGTTTAAAATCTAGAAATAGTTTTGGAAAACGTCAACAGTCTATGAATTATTATGGGAAAAGGCAAGTTAATTCCAAATGAATCTATAAAAATACAAGTCTTTTTACATAGGTATGCGTGGATTTACTCATTTAAAGGTCTAAATTCTTTATTTGAAATTTTAATTTAGGAACAATAATTATTAGGGGAGCCAACAATGCATTGAAAAAAGGTTCAGACATGTTCCAAGTTAACGTATTCGTTGACAGTACATATGTGGCCACATATGATTCTAATCACAAATCTCAAGTCTGTACTATAATCAGAAGTACATAAGCCTTGAAGGGATTTTTTTTACAAAAACAGTGCTATACTAATTATCCAATGATATTATTATAGGCAGAGCACACATGCAATCTCGTGCAGCACTTAATGTGTGTAAAAAATGGACTAAGTGACACAGTCTTGTTAGTATGGGATATTTTAGTGTCATTATCAAGGTAAACAAGGACTGAGAACGCGCGAATGTGCTAAAACACTAACTCAGTACACCTAATTTTATATATCTCTGTTCGATATGCAATACCGCGATTGTGACAATTTTTCCCAGAGTTATATTGTAATGCCGTTCGATAAGTAGGTTTCTCTGAATATGTTCATCCACAGAATATTTATTTAAAATGTTAAGTTTTTTTGGACAATGTGTAACACCACATATATGCGATTTCCAAGGACAGTAGTGCATGTATGTATTGTGGTTTTTTCTCTCCCCTGAACGATTTATTTCATGTCATATACAAGACATTGTATGCGGAACGACGATATGTGTAGTTAACTGTGCAGCTTGTGGACATTTTCACCAAAGTGTGTACACTGCGTTTTTATCTTGTCCCACGATTGATTGCTTTTTCATAGATACATATTAAGGAATATTGGGAAATTATATACTTCATTTAGTCGGTAAAATACAACAGTTGAACCTGTATATATTTTTAATTAATTATTCAGATCAAAAGGTAGTGAGTTTTACAAGTCTCATTTCTACCTTCAAAGAAACAAAGTCTGATTTCTTAACTATCTTACATAATATTTATTTAGAAAATATACAGTTTTTACGTAATTTTTAAATAGTGTTGAAAAAAATCACGTTTCATATTTCTGTAGAGAATCTCGTTCCATTCCGTGACCATTTTTTTTTTTTTAACGCCCCTTTTAGAGGTTTTTATAAAATTATTAATATTATTTTTTTTTAAAAAGAAAGACAAACATTCCCGGGTTACGAATAACCTGACAATATTTGAAAAATGGTACAAACTTTGGTGAAAATGCCCCTTTACCACCTAGCTAGACAATAACAGCATTTTCAGGAAAACTTCTTTCCGATAGTTCAAAAAATTGAGCATATTGCAGGACTATATGAAATATAAATTAAAAATGATGCAGGTAGGCCTGGAATGCATAAATACCAAGGGATTAGACATTATTATGGAACTTTTATGAGGGTGAATTGGCACACATATATATTTTAAAAGTTTATAAACATTTTGGCCAGTAGGGAGTTCGCTTCAAGCACAGTTTAAAAGCATATAAACAAGTTCGCCTTTATAAAACAATTCAAACTCATGTGATACGTACAAAGTGCTAAGTATAGATTTATATGAAGGAATAGCTTAGCAAAATGAAATGCAACAATCAATTTAAAAAGCGAGCAATTTCAATACAGTGATTAATACATAATTTATCAAAAGTGATTATAACATACACGGTTTATGAATACAGTTTACAACATACATAAAGAATGCCCATTTCTTTAAAAAGGTCATTGGGGTTAAGTCTATTTTCATAAAAATTCAATTCGGTTTGATACAATCTTAACATACAGGTCTTCTTTTTCACGTGATTTGGAGAATCGTAGGAACGCCAAATCCCCAATTTATACACAAATCAATGATTAGAGCATAGACATTATTTCTCCACTTTTTCCAAAAATGCCTCACATATTTTATTGTGTTAAAGTATGAAATCTCTAATCACATTATTCCACGAAAAATTTTCATAGATTTCAGCCTTGATATTCAGTTATTCAAAATAATGGCTTATAGAGATACAATGTTTGTGATGTAAGACATCGATATGTAGATTAACTGGTGTGTAGCGCCGAACGTAAACATTATTATTTGCGCTTGGTGACGTTTGGGTTTTGGACGTTACAAACGGGTACAAAATGATACTTTCGTAACCATTGCGCATATAAGACCTTGTGGTGGAGCACCGGGCGGAACAAAGATTCAACCGGTAATACCCGTCAACTTCCGGACCTCATGCAACACATTAACAGTAATGCAATAACACAGTAAATCTATACATATAATATATTATATACCAACTAACACATATAAAATTTGATGATGAAATTGTTTTCATATTCTAGGAAAGTGGATGTAGGTATCAAATATTCCTAGGTAAATAGTACGACAATATACTACATTTTGTAAGTAATTCTATGAATACAATAGTCTTTTGCTGTACATTCTAATACTTTAAGAGTTACTCTGTGTAACGAATGTGTAGAATGACTATCAGATAAACGTTAATACACTTTAGGTCTAAACAACTTGCTACAAATCACATAGGTAAAATTGTCAAATGATGATTGATTTTATTAGGTTTTCTGTTTACGTGGTATTTATAATATTGTCATATTATTCAATAAGAGTTACGCTTCTAGACATGCTCTCCAAAGGAAATCATTGTTAGTTCTAGCATAAGGTTTATATTGGTGTTATATTAAATGCCGGCATGTAATACTAGCACTTTCCATCATATATACTTCATTAAAAATATACAATCATTAATTTATCTTTACATACAACACAAGATAACTAAACTCTACATTACCAATCATGTTTGAAAAAATAATTTATCTAACCTTGATGTAGATCAGTGATGCACAACATTTTTAGCAAAAGGGTCAATTTACCTATTTTCAAAATGATTGTGGGCTGCGAAGGATACAAGCACAGCGGATAATTTAACTAGACACCTACTCAAAATATGTGAAATCTATGGTGACCGGATAAATCATCACAATGATAATTCATCACATCTTTAAAAAGTTATATAAAGTGATGAAACAAAAATTTTATTAACCGGGTTAAGTAGGTTAGGTTAGGTTAAAAAAATTTTTTTTTTTCATCGTTTCTAATGACTTTATATCACTTTTTAAAAGTGTGTTGATTTGTCACTCACTGTGTTGAGTATATCATGGAACCGAAATCTATAGGTGCCATATCATTATTCAAACAAAATATATATTATGAGTCAAAGTTTTCAAATAACATTTGGTCGGATTATCTTTTAGTGATTTTTATTTTAAACGGTAACCATTTAATAAATCAATCAAGTCACACGCAAAGAAAGTTCTGTATGCGCACATTTTGCTAGACTCAAGGACTAACTTTCGATCGATTTTTTATCATTCAAAAAGTCAGCGTTTCCAAACAAAATGTAATGTTGAAACCTTTATATAAATCGCGGGTTGTGCATCACTGATATAGAAAATTCTACATCTTTGGTATCTAAAATTAATAAAACCACACCAAAAGCAGACTTTATCATATGTTTACATTACTCTGATACCAAAATATACATTTAATATTAGATATGTAATTTTGATACTTAATTAAGACCATCGAGATTGTGTAAGTAGTTTTTTTCCACGAAAATATAACGTTTCGTAACAAAGTGAAAAAATAGACAAACTTTAATCTTACCAACTAAGGCATGATCGTTTTAAAACATTGACAAATAAAATACACACCGATTGACATTAATTTTACATACATACTATGTATTTTACATTTATAGGAAAATTCTTTCTCTAATTATTAGAGGGTTTGATAAATAAAGGCTATCGGCACATTATATCTGCCCTAAGAATCAAGCAACATGGAAATATGACACCCTTTGTATATTACATATTAAAATGCAACAATCAACAATGTATTGATAATATTTTTTATAAAATATAACAACCTATACAATAAAATAACAAGCTTTTACAAAAATATTAAACGACAAGTTATTTAACCCTTTTAGTTACAATTGATTCTCAGCTTTTGAACAAATCGTGTAACCGTTAAGCGTAACAGCTTGACGGCTAGTAAAAAAATTGCAACGGGCATAGAATCAGCAGTATTTGACAGAACCGTTCAAATGTAAAAAAAAATCAAAATGAGGCT
The DNA here is from genome assembly GCA_026573805.1 of Hesperophylax magnus. Classification (NCBI taxonomy): domain Eukaryota; kingdom Metazoa; phylum Arthropoda; class Insecta; order Trichoptera; family Limnephilidae; genus Hesperophylax; species Hesperophylax magnus. The sequence goes on from JAIUSX010000084.1 coordinate 14,611,522, forward strand.
GATTTTCTTTGTTTCACAATATAAAATCACATACATTTATATACATAATGCGTCAAATTTTTTTTGTTGGTTTCTTTAGCTTAGTCTGATGTTAAGTCCAAGATTAAGAGGGTTAAATAGATAACATGATATTTTCAGTAATACTCGCAATACTCACAATACTGCCAGAAATAATTGAAAAAAAAAAAAAATTTCTGAAATAAATAAAACAATATGATTATAAAAATAAATGACGAATTCTCACCAGGAATGCAATGTTTTATGACACAGACTTAAATTAACACATAAAAAAACATGAATATTTATGTGCAAAACTAAAAAATTACATTTAGCCCAATGGCAAATTAATGCATGTTTCAAATGAATACATTTTCATATTAAAATTTTGTTTTTTGGGCCTTTAAGTTCAATGGTACAGTGATCAAAGTAAATTATTAAAAGTGTGAATAGCACCTGACATATTAAAATGCCTGAATTTTTCTAATACAATATACCAATTCACATTTAACTTTTACAATTTAGGCTGTAGGCATATCGACACATAACTCAATCAATCTTTGGGATTGGATTACACTCAAAGCTGTTTTTCAGTGAAACCCACATATTACAAAGATCCCTCATAAGAAGTATTCATGTTTAAGAAGTTTTCAATTTTTTCAGTCCTGAATTTAAAAATTGCCTAATTTATCCCACATATAAGGTTTTCTCGAATAAATTTTTTTATTTTTCGGTCCCTTGGAAAACCTTGTAAGAGGGTTTCACTGTAATTTACAATTATTAATTGAAGGCTTGCGAATGAAACCCAGATAACAATAAAAAATATATTAACATGATAAAGAAAAAACAGAAGTAAAAAAACTAGTCATTGTGGTTTTTGTTACAAGTGTACAATAAATTAACATTATTATGGTATCTGGTGACATCTCATTGTTAAGTCAATTTATAAGCACATAGATTTATACAATTACGTAATACTTTAAAATGAAATATTGTGTTCATTTCATGTAATAATATGGTAAAACCTCATTATAAGGTTTTCACGTAAGAAGTTTTCAGGCTTTAGAAGTTGTATTTCTTAGTTGATTAAAAACAGAAATTTTACACACAATGAGGGTACACTAACAGAATGCACAAGTCATTAAACAAGTTCTGATGTAATCGCTTATTAAGTGATATTTCTTTTATACTATACTCTTTCTAAAAATTTTATATCTAACGACCTAAAGTATTCTGTTCCTTCAAAAACCTTATCAGAGAGTTTCACTGTACAACAAAACATTGAACATATATTATGATAAATTTGTTGTTGAATATGAACATTTAATAACAATATGTGTTTGAATTAATTTGTTCCGTTCTCATAAGCTATTTTCATATATAATTTGACTTATTTAAATAAAAAAAAGTGTTGGTCTCTCGTGTTATAACACTTAAAAGCAACTAAAGCAAAAAAAATAAAAATATTTGAGTTTCATTCGGCGGCCTTCAATGTTGTTTGTAACAAAATACTAAAATTGCACCCTGATATAGTCTAGTTATCATAGAGGAACACCCTCTTGCCTGCGGAAGGGGGCAGGCAAGGAGGCGGCTGCTCTCAGCGAACCTGACCTGCGCCCTGCTTCAGGTGCTCCTCATGCTTCTTCACTACGTTGTTGACTATCGGCGCCTCGATCTCCATGCCAGCATGGACCTCCTCCCTGGTTAGGAGTATGTCGCTGCTCTGGTCCAGGGTCACAAACACAACCTTGTGCCTCCTGGTCTGGAGGATGTTCGCTATGACGAGCTGGAACAAATTACCAACATGAGAATAATGGAACATTGGAGGAATTATTATCATCTTGTTGGCTTGGACAAGGTATCTCCAGGCCCATGTTACATCAGCGGCCTCCATCCATTGAAACCTCAGCCTCTCCTCGCAAAGCCTCTGGAGTTACTGACCCCAGCTGTGTTTGGGGTGGCTAACTGAACATCTTCCCTTTGGAACTGACACCAGTATTTTGTGCGGAAGTCGGTTTTTTGGTTTGCTGATTACATTTCCAAGCCCCTTCAAAATTATATATTTATTTTTTAAACAAATCTATTTGAATTTAACTTTTGTTTTTAATTAGCTTCCTATACTATGGTACTAAACTCTACAACAAAATCCCACTCTCATTCAAAATTCACAACAATATTATAACATTTAAATCTATATAAAGAAAAATGTAAATCTTCGTTTGTTCAAAATTTTAAATCACCGAAACAACATTTTTCGAATATTTAGAAAAAAGCTATTCATCTTTTCTACTTCTAAAATCATGTAGAATCACCCCCCGAAGTTAGTGCACTTTACCCCCGGACGCCCTGTATTATATAGATGTCACCTGTGACAGGTAAAAACTTGTTTTTTTTTTAAAACAGGACCATCTGTTGGACATAAAAGCAACACATGCTATTGTTTCTTTCAGACTCAGCCACAGAAATGCGTGGCGGGGTACAGCTAGTTTCAAATAAAAAGCTGGCTACATAAAGTAGGGAGATCAGAAATAGAAAATATACCGACACCAAGTACAGACTAAACTGCACTAAAAACACCATATTTATAATTACTTCATATTATTAATATTACTAAATTTTAATAATATGTAAACGAAATCCTCAACACGGGTGATCCCAGTGAGGTTATCATTATCTCTATTTGTTACAAAAAAGGAAGATGCTAAAACATTTATTATTAGTATTTACAAAAAAAAAATTATGTACAATTATAAACAAAAATCAAAGAATATTTAAGTATTATTCTAACGAGAGGTTATTTTCTGAACTCCTGAGAGCACAATATCATATTACTGTTCTAAAAATGTAATATAATATTAAAAATGTAATATTACAACTATGTTAATGTTATTATGAGCACAATTCAACTACACAATGTAGCGTTTGTGGCCTAGAATTCATAATCTGCCTCTTTTAAGATGATTACTAAAACATAATGCCTATTCAGATATAGGTTTGTAAATTATGGAGACACATTGTGCAAAGTATCATACGACAATACGTGTCATATGTGTCAAGACGGGAAGCATTATCTTTAATTTAGTATATTTATATGTGTAAAGTTTTTCTTAAATATGTTTTTATTAATTTTAGTTTCGAAAATAACCTTTCGGCACTAGCTGTAGTCACAGGAATTTTAACAAATAACATTTATTCAGTACATACTTCAGGAAAGCTGCACGACATAAAATGATTCTTTACTATCAATAAATCAGCAAGTTCTCTAATACACGAAGCCTTTTCTATTTCGTTTCTGAAGGTGGACCGAAAACTGAGAATTTCTCTGGAAAATGATTCAGATATGTCGTTTTTTATATATATCAACAAATTCTAGAGCAGGTAAGCAGGTAAGCAGGTAAGTGGCAGGTTGCATTGGAAGGAAACGCGACTTCAGTTGATTAATAATGATGTCCAATACTCGATGCTTATCAAAATACAGGAAATATCGTGAATACCCCGAGCGCCTCTAGCTCGCCCGTGCCGCCAAACTGCCGCGACAAAAAATTCAGCAACCAATGGATGCGTTCTAAAATTGAACAACATCCTTTTCTTATGAATGCATTTAAATCTTAATAATTTATTTGAATTTGTACCTACATGGCCTTTAGTTGATTTTATGTACTTATATAAAATTTATAATTTTTATTAAATTTTGTTAAAAATGTTAGGTTACTTCTGTCTTCTGAGCTCGCGGCCCCGCGGCGGCCGGGTCATTTTGCCAGCCCTGCTACCCTATAGTTTCGCCACTGTCTAACTCCAAACTTTGTAACAGGTAAAGAAAAAGTTGTTGTAAAGATTATATATAATCTTGCAAATTGGGTTTCATACGGTGGCAGAGAGGTGAGATTCTACTAACTAACGATCCATCAAGCCGTTTACTTCATGCTTCATTCACATTCATACATACTCTTCTCTTATTCTGACTCCTAACATGCCCCGACTACATGGAAGTATTCTATTCACTTGATCGTGCCATGTGTTTCTCGGGCATCCCCCGCTTCTTCTATCATTAACTTTCGCATCATATTCTATACAACTCAATCACGGTTAAACTTATTGCAAAATCAGATATGAGCGCATCAGCAGAATACTGCCTGCTTAGTAAATAATATTCTCCTTACTTTCCTTTCTTAATTCATCTGCTCTACACGGCCGAAAAAGTGTAACTTTCTTAATCTTATTCATTATACTTTGCATTGCATTTCTTACTCATCAGCCTTGAATTATTTCCAGAATGTCAATGGTATGAACCATCTACGGGTCAGAAGAGATGTGCATATTGTATCACACTTCTTCAAACTGATTCGTGGATGGTTTGAAAATCCGACTATCATGGAGAGTATTAGTCTCTATGTTCCTGATGGTTATCTCCGTCACCGACAGCATAGACTGTTTTATCTCCCGGCCTGCAGGACCAACTTGCCAATGGTCATGCCGGTGGGGAGAGCAGTCTTGCTGTTGAACAGAATTAATTCGGATATCGACATATTTAGCATCGGTGAAGCTGCCTTTAAAAGGCAAGCTCTATTGATGCTGGTATAGTTTATACACCGCTAACTATTATGTAATACCATTTTACAAATGTACTTAAAAACGAAATAAAATGTAATTTTGTAATGTTTTTAAAGGAATAAACAAATTGAATTGAAAAAAAATTGAATTGAATATTTTTAACACTGTCGTACATGGTTTTACCACCGTACGCCTTAGAGATTTCTAATTTACAACATTTATTTTATTTCGTAGTTACTCTGCTAATATTACATTTAATAATCAAATTCTACACGGTGTGGAAACATGGACACTTAGAACCAGCGCAAGAAACCAGATAGACGCCCTCGAAATGTGATGCTGGAGAAAAATGTTCAGGATTCCACGGGCAGCCAGATGCACAAATGTGTCCATTCTGGAAGAGCTAGGCATCTACAATAGGCTTTCAATTATCTGTCTCCAACATATTTGAAGATACTTTGGAAAAGTTGCTCGCCAATCTTGGAGAAACTCATAATAACTGGCAAAGTGGAAGGCAGGAGAAGGTCACCAATGCGCTGGAGCGACCAAGTGTCCTGGCGTCCGGTACCTCAGGGTCCTTGGCTCTCCTCGCAGAGCAGGACAACTGCGAGGAGTGGAGTAGCCTTACGCACCATGGAAATTGGAGGAGGGCTCACAATCTTCCGTTATGAGGAACCAACTTAAGAAGAAGAATCAAATTCTACACTTGAGAAAATATAGAATGAAATGAAATTACTTACTTTATGCTTGTATTTGTTGAGAGAATCTCTGGATTTGGCGATGAGCAGGTTCTCATCAGTCTCTAGCTTGAAGGAAACTACGTAGGCGCGGGGCACCCACACATTCACCAGCGGAGACAGCATCTTGGGGACCAGCTGGAGCTGGATCACCGGGGCACCCTGGCCCGACTGGATCTTGTGCGTGGGCTGAAATAATTATGTAATTAATTCATTTAAACTAACTTCATTTTTGTTACTTTTTCATAGTAGTCATATTCCAATGATCGGTGGCAGTCCCTAAATTCAACCAATTTCTGTGCTGGTATCGCCATGCCACTGCGCCCGCAGCCTGCTAACCGTTTGCAGATCCAAACTTAATGTACATTCCTTTCCAGCTGTTGTTCCAGCAATATCCTACCATCCAGCGTCATAGTATTGCATATCTGATATTTATTAAATCAGCAGGATTAATAAATCAAGTCGGGGTCACCAGTGTAAAGAGTATGTTTATATGACTCGATTACCTTGCGAAGGGAGGTATTCAATAAAGACTTGAAATATCACAGACTGATTTATTAAATATAATGCACTTTATCTATCGATTAGAAATGTTAGAAGGAAGCAATACTATGACACTGAATTGACACCATAGCAGCGGCTGGAAATAAATGTAACGAGCTTGGGTCTGCAAATGGTGCTTTTCCACTTATTCTGCACAAGTGTCCCGTCCCGTCCCGAGAGAAGTCCCATGGGGCTGAAGATAGTGGTAAGGGGAAGGAGACAGGGAAGAAGAAGGTGGGGGTGTACCTGGCTATTCTGGAAAGTGCCGCACATAATATCTCAGTAGAAAAGTTAATGTACCTAATATATGATATTCAGATTTTAACCATCACAATGCTGGCCTTTTCAAAGCAATCTATCCCATAATGTGGCATGTTTTGACATAATTTATTATTTATTAATTGTTCATTGTGAAAAATAGTGATTCCAGTAATATTGCACAATGGTACATTAATCAATTACATACGTTAATTATATCAGTTTTTTTTTTTTTTTTTTCCAATATTTCTGGCTTTCACCCTTCAAGGGTGTTCTTGGCCATCATTTAAAATTATTGAGAAATGAAAGGTGAATTTAAATATTGATTTTATTTAAATAGGCAAATTTCAAAATTATGATGAAAATTGGAGTCGAGTTCAGACTTAGAAGAGATGAGATGTTGAATGGAGGGGAGGCAATTTTAGAAAAGGCTTGATAGAAGAGAGGATATTTGTTTAGAGAGGGACAACCAAAAAATATGTGATCTAAAGTTCCCACTTCTAGACCACAGAATGTACAATCTGGGGAGTCAAGGATGTGAATTTTAAAAAGATGGGAAGGAACAGAACAATGTCCGATCCTCATTCGAATGAGTGAAGAAATTTCTTTTTTGGAAAAATGAAGGAATTGCTGAAACCACGGTTTTGATGGAATAGTCCTTTGTATTGAGGCATAGCAGGCTCCCTTGGATTGACTAGCAATGTGCCAATACTCCGACCAAACATTGCGGGATCTATCTTTGATGATGGAAAAAATGTCAGATAGGGGAATGTGGTTTACGAGGGTAACAACAGGGTTGGACGCTCCTTGTTTTGCCAAGGCATCCGCAATATCATTACCCATGACACCAACATGTCCAGGAATCCAAATCAGAGTTACAGTTTTACCAGAGCTTTGAATGGAGGCTATCATCTCTCGAATAAGGCATACAAAGTGATCATCAGGATGAAGAAGAGGACTGGATTTAAGTTTTTGGAGGGAACTGAGAGAGTCAGAGAGAACGAGGGAATGTTCAAAATTATTTTTGATTATATATTTGAGAGATTCTATTATTGCAATGCACTCGGCTGAAAATATTGAAAATTGATTTGAAATTGAATGAAATATTCTGTCATTAGAATTATTGTGGTAAACGTTAATACCTATACCACAGTTAGGAGAGTCGGGAGATTTGGATCCATCAGTAAATAAAAGAGAAAAGTTGGGCCATTTAGATGAAATAATGTCATTGAACATATTATTGACAGTTCGGGCCGGGAGATTGGAATGACTTTTAAGGATTCCGATCCCTTCTAATATTGTTGGGGATAGGGTGACGTGACTATATTTTAATTTGTAATTTGCATCGCAATAAAATAATACTTATTCTAATTTTGAATTCACTGAGGTTTGATTGAAAAATATCAACCTCAGAAGAAACTGGTTTAATAGCGTAGTCATTCTCCCCAGCGGCATGATCATTGGTAGGTTGGTCCTGCCTCTTGCAAAAATAAAACAAAACCTGTGCTGCCTTGCTCTGGTGAAGTTATCGGGTACATAACACATAATACGTTCCAAAACATTAAGATTGCAAATATGTCCATTGAACAGCGTATGTGTCACTAACACCATGGCAATTTTTCTCCTGATCTAGACGATCTAGGACTACCCAGCATTCCAGCGAGAAAGTCGAAGGGACACAACAGAGGGTAGTACCAAAACTCTCGAATGTAAAGGTATTGGATAAACTTTTTGTGTGTATTTTAGGGAAAATTCATGGAACAGATATAGCCGCCCACGTAAGGTTAAAACACTAGTAACTCACCATCTGATCTCCCGGTATGTAGAAGTCTGACACCGCTGCCGCCAGGAACAGTAGTGCTTTAGGACCCAGGGCCGCCAGACACTCACAGGCGGCTCGCAGGAGCCACAGGTAGTCCGACACGCTGGTGAACACCACGTACAGGATCTTTCCAGCTCCCTGCGCGCTCTTGTAGCGGGACAGAATGGGTGCCACCACATCCACACAATCCGGTTTTACTGGAATTTAAAAAATATATTTTTGTTATGTGACACCTCACAAGAGCGTCCCTATCTGTACAGTGTAAAGGCAGGGGAGCTATGTCGCCACCCGGTTAGGCAGCATTGTGAGGCGTGTTAAGCTAGGGTCTGTCGGATGTAAATAGCTATCTTGAAGAGGCCTAGATTATATGAAGGAGGAAAAACAGATGCCGTTAGCTCGTTCCACATACCAGCCGTCTTACACAAAAACGAGTCAAAGAATAGGCCAGATATCATGAACTGTGAATGGGTGTTCCGCTTGTGTATGTCGAGTTTCAAACACGTGCAGAGTATGAGCAATGAGAATATTGTACTCGCCTGGCACGACTCGCCCGTAACTTTAAGCAATTAAAAATCAAGATGTCTCTTAAATCTAAAGATGATTTGGCAAGACTTCCACCAACAAAGAATGCGGCACGCCAACATCTCACAACGACGTAGCTCCGAGTTCAAACATGGCTAGGAAATGAACTATCATCTAATGAATGTGGATGGCAAAGTAGAGAATATAAGTTAACACCTACAAATACTAATGAAATGTCCCGCGACTACAAATAACTTCTTATGCTGATTTCTTGTAACTGCAAAACCTTGTGCGTAAAGCCATGTAGCTGTTCGGAGCGCAGGATTAGAGTGTTCTGTTATATGTGGCCACAGTAATGGTTTTACCTGCAGCAACACGTCTAAAGATACTGATGAACTATTTAAAGATGACTGCCCAGTGAATAACAATTTTTCTGTGGCCCCCTATGAAAAGTTTTACAATTTTTGTATTGAAATTTGGAATTCTTTACATACTATGTAGTAAATACTATTTAGTAATAAAAACTGTTTAAAAGTACAAAAAAAGTGCTATCCACAAATCGGTCACCCACAAATCCTGCCGCTGCGCATCTTCGCCTGCACGCCGCGCCTTGCCGCGATTTTGACGAGTATGAATGATAAAGGTAAGCAATATTACACATTGTTTTAAAGTTAAAATTGAAAAAAAAAAATGAAGCATTTTTTCATATAACCTCTGACAAAAAACAACAATTTTTTAACAACAATCTCATTATTATTGGCTAAACTATTTATTTCAGACTAGCTGTACCCCGCCATGCTTTGCTGTGGCTCAGTCTGTCTGTGCAGATAGAGAAACAATGGTGCGTTTTGCTTTTATGTCCATGTTTTTACCTGTCACAGGTGACATCTATGTAATATAGGTATATAAAAACACAGGCGTATTTGAATGCAACATTGTGTCAAAATTTCAAAGCAATCGGTGAAGAACTTTCAGAGATTTAAAATTTTGAACAAATAAACATTAACATTTTTATTTATACAGATAGCAAAAAGTTTTGTATAACATAAGTGTTAGGTATTTTTATAAGGAGTTTATTGTTGGAAATATTTTAATGGTATATTTTTTGGTTTAGGTTATGTAATGGCTTTAGTAGAACCCTACAATTTCAATGTTTGAGGTGAACCCGGGAAGGGTAATATTTATTATTTGTTCCAGTTTAATGCATTCATTGACTAGACTACTGGTAAGTTTTTCTCGTTTCGAGGGGATGGTAAAAATGTCTTCAAAAACTTATTTTGAAAGAAAAAATACAAAATAAACAAGCATCTCATTCTTATAGTTAACCAAATGCACAAGGAACTTTTTATTATTTTTGACTTAGCATAGACATTTAAACTAGACCAATTGGCATTACATCTGTATGTAAATTTGTTTATCACATTCCGATTTCGGTTTGGTGGCCTTGTTCGCCTGATCGTGGTTTGCTCGTACTACGAGCTAACAAATCGGAAAAATGAATATTAAGGCGATGCCATACGTAGTAATGCAAAATCATGTGTTTTTGGTTTGAAAATTTGGTCGCCTAGAAATGTTTCAGATGCTTTAATTAAATACTGCGAGTAGAATACATATTGGCATTTGAAATAATCGAGTATTTTTTAGATAAATCTTTTTATAAGCCCAGAAAAAAATAACGTAAATGCCTATGAAAACTGCTTTAAAGTTCAAAATCTCCTACTTACGAACTCATTTTCGGTTATGATTTTATTGTATAATGTGGCAAATTAAGTTATTTATAAAATGATCGAAAAAAAATTAGATATTTATGCAACAAACAACGAAACGAACATCCACAAAATAAAATAAAAAGCACTTTTTGGCCATGTTTTTTTATTGTGTAAATCAAAACAGGCGGATGGTGTTAAGCGGGATTTTAAACCTTATCGCCATCTACGTAAGGGTTGTTATTGATAGCGGCTGAATTTAAAATATTACACTACGTAGTGCATCGCCTTAAGTTACCTACCGGCTTAAAGAAAGTTTGTAAAAAGAATTGTCATTGAGTTAATAAGTTACTTAAAATATTTATGGTTTATAATTAAGTAGGTAGGCATAAGTACCTACTTACAAATCTTACGATTTCAGAGGAAATTTTGGTTTTGATTTATTGAATAAGAGAAAATTAGAAACATCCTTTTTTTGGATGCGAGGTTTACTGTTCACGGAACTTCTAGTTATCTTCTAATATAAGAATGAGAAAATGAATACCGGTACATAAGAGGCTAAAAACTTATGTCCAAAGGTGGACGCCAGAAGACTCATTCAGACTTTACCATTGATAGTGGTGTTGGGACCTCTCTCCTGAATGTCCAGCATGTCCATAAACCGCTGGCCGGTGAAGTGCCGCACAAAGGGCTCCAGCGACTTCTGGCGGTACATGAAGATGACGGCATAGCCATGGTCGAGGAAGTACTCGGCGGAGGCGGACCCCCGGGTGCCGGCACTGAAGTTGTCCACGAACCTGACCGTGTTGTGCTCCAGCGGGACTGTGGTGCCCCCAGACTGGAAAACAAACATTGATAAGGAAATCAAGTCAAATAATAGATGTATTCAACTGCACGATGTATACTTACGAGAAGGTATAATATTTTAAAGAGATTATTGCTTGTGTACAGAGATGTGCAAAATGGGTACCCAAAACCATTTGAAATGCAAAATGGAAATGGGTCAAAACTTTTCCATTTGAAAATGCAAAATGGTTTTTAGAAAAGCATTTCAAATGCAAAATACCTATTTTCAAAATGCATTGAAATTGCAAAATGGTTTCTCAGGTCAAACAATTAAAATAATTATAGAATTTTTAAACAATTTTGTCATTTAATAATTGACATCAATGTAGAACAAATACATTACATGATGGTAAATCCAAAAACACCACAACTACAGATTATGAAACCACAAAAAATTTGCGCGGGACTAATGTTGCCAACGTAAAAACATAGAAACTGCTATCTAACATTTAATATTACAGCGTCATGGCCCCATGTTCAGTATTTTTTGTAATGGTATCACTCAATTGCCAGGGCTCATACCAGGGAGCAACTTGACAAATGGAAATTATCTCTCATAGCGAGGTTGAGGACCGACTGATATTTGGGGCTTATGAAAAAAAGATGAGTGGAGATAGTATTAAGATAAAATATTAACATGCCAAAATAATGATTGTCTATGCATAGCAAATAAAAAAGAAATAAAATATTTGGGTGTAATAATAGATAATAATCTTAAGTGGAAGACTCAAATAACCAATATTATAAATCGATTAAGAAAACTCATATACATATTTATTAATTTAAGAAATATACTTAACTTAAAAATTCTTAAAAATATATACTGCGCACTAGCCCATTCAATAATACAATACGGTATCGTTGCGTGGGGAGGAGCTTACAAAACCTCAATTTTGCCACTGGAAATTACCCAAAGACTAATAATAAAAATTATTACTAGGAAACCATCAGATTATTCAACCTCTCAACTTTTTCAAGACTTTCAAGTCCCACCTCTAAAAAAAACATATATAAAAAATACGCTCCTTCAAATACACAAAGATTCTAAGAAGTCACACCACGCCATGGTACGCGTAGAGAGCAATAGACATAACACAGTGGGTCGCTTAAGTACGCCATTAATGCATACCAGTTTTGCTCAACACTTCTACACATACAATGGAGTGATGTGGTTTAATCAATTGGAAATGGAACTGAGGTTGGAATCTGACTATAATAAATTCAAAAATAGACTAAACAATGATATCTTAAATAGTTTGGCTACCTAGAATCGCATTGGCAATTGATTAAGAATACTTAATTGACAGTTTCTTTTTTTATTTTTTTAAATTTATTTTTTATTATATATATTTATAAATATTATTATTTTTTATCTATGCACGTATATATTGTGTTATAATTTTTAATAAACTTCTCTATGTTCCCGCCTTTACACACGAGTAATTTAACTCTCGTAAAGGTTATATATTGTATACATATATGTGTTTTACAGTTTTTTAATCAATGTTGCAGGCTTAGCCTTAACTTAGTAATTAAACTCATGATTATGTTACATATCGTCGCATTAATTCGTAAACTGCGTAACTCCAAATTTTTCGAAAATACGTTTTTAATGCCATCTGATGTTAAAATTAGACCCGCATCGACTAGTAAAACTCGAAAATTTAAAAAAAAATTAACCTTTTAGATAAACACAAATTAGGAAACTGCGTAAAATTATGGTGCCATTTTTACTCGCGAATACTTCGTAACTCCTTAATTCAGTATTGGCCGGTGAGCCGTGCACGCTTGTTGTGTTTTTGACTGAGGAAATTTATTTACGGTGTAATAGTTTTACCGTGAAATTAACTGAGATAAGTTGATTAATCAACTTTGAACATTTAATAACCCTAATTTTAATTGTGAAGTCACGAATAGTGTTTTGTATCTGTAGTCTAAACTGACGTCTTCTGCACCGTGTGACGCTCTGCCGTAGCTCTCTTGTTTTATGTGCCTCTGCGGTTTCGTAAATACCTAATAGGTCCTTGTTCTGTGATTATCTCTTCTTCAAGGTCACCATCTCTTTGCAAGTGGATCTCCTTTTGATGCATATCCGGATCCGGTTCTTCACTGTCCTCTTCAAACAAACCCAAAATATTGACGGTGGAACGTGCGGCAATTCCATCTCGTCTCTCCTCAGACACAGTCCGTTCTCTGTCAGGCATCTTCCGCGGGTCAAGCACATGTCTTGGTATGCCATCTACTTCGATGTTGTTGACGAAGTAAGTCCTGTCACCCTTCCATGCACGATGTGCATCTCCCATCTACTGGTTTAACCGCAAGAAGATCGCCCACTTAGAGCTCAGTCAATACTTCCTCTTCTATATTCACTTGCGCAGAAGGGTGTCTCCACGAGTGTGAAGTGTGAACTATACTAGACAGCGCAATACCTCGATCATCCTGACTTTTTGCAGCCAAAGATTGTACCGAAACACTGCCTGCAGGGGATCGCTTCCACTTCTGGCTGCAGTCTGTCTTTATTGTTTGATGATGTCGTTCAACTATACCGTTTCCAGCTGGTCGGTATGCCGCGCAAAATCTTTGACGAACATTCCATCTCTTACACTTATCTGTAACACTGTAGGAACAAAATGCAGTACCATTGTCCATGAGAACTACTTTGGGCGGGCCTCTTTCCCGAAACACTTCTTCCAAATGTCTGATAATCGAAGCTGCATTATCTGACACGATTTCCCGCCACACGGCAAATCTACTTGGACCGCAATCGATAAATGTGAGTAAACATTTCCTACCGAAATGAGTAACATCAACTGCCAAGCGACTCCAGGTTGTCACAACATTAAGATTACCCGCTTCATGGGATGATGGTGGAGGGTCAATTGTCCTGCATTGTATGCAGGAACGCACGCATCTATCGACGTCCTTTCTTCTCGCCTCGGGATCGACCAGCCGGGCAAGATGAAGCGTTCACTTTACTCCAAAGTGATGCTGAGCATGAAGAGTTTCTAAGCTTGTTTGCACATGTTTGCTCACCAGTTCCACTTTCAAGTCTCTCCCACCTATCTTCACACTCTGAGGAGTCTCTTTCACAACATTTCCTGTCATGGCTACTCTTTGCCCGGGTCTTGCAAACCCTAGTAAGTACATCAGTTTTATTTCTACAGGACAACAAGGGTGATCGACAATGTCAGATCAAATTCTTCTACAATCTCCTTCATCAACTCCAAGCGTCACTTAACGATCATCTCTGACACGACTACTCCCGGTCAGTGTAGATCTCACCCAGCACAAAACCGTCGCCGAATCTGTAATGATCTCCAGAGTTTGAAGATTTCACTTGAGAGTCAGATTTAATCCCTTAAGGAAGGAAAAGTACAGTGGTGCCTCACACAACGAACGCCTCGCACAGCGAATGCTGCACACAACGAACTTCCTTTTCGTTCATTTCACGATTCATACAACGAACTTCGCTTCACACAACGAAGTCGCCCGATCTTCTACGATCACTGCCGATTAATTGCATCCTCCCGCGCAGGCAGTCGTTAGACTCGTTAGTCACTGCGTAGTACGCTTAACTTACGCACGTATCGCAGCAATCGTTCTTCATTACGAATTAAATCGCACACGTATCACGGCAGTCGTCCTTTTAAGATAAACTCAACATTTTTTTTATATGATGGGTTCTAAAAAAAGCAGGAAGGTGATTTCTCTTGAAATGAAACAGGAAATAATTAGAAGGAGTGAATGTGGGGTAAAACAGTGTGACCTCGTCAAAGAGTTTGGCCTCAACAAGACCACCATTTTCACCATTTTGAAAAACAAGGATGCAATAAAATCAGCCAAAGTAGCCAAAGGAGTATCAAAACTATTTAATGAAAAACATAGATCTTCAATCCACGAGCATTTCCGGCAGATGTTGAAGAAAAGAGAGAAACAAACGACTTTGGACAGGTTTTTCACTGCACCATCGGCGGAAAATGGATGAAGATGTGCAAGATTCGATTATTTCTTAAAATTAAAAAATGTGTGTTTTTTTCATTATGTTTTTAGATGTATCTAAATAAAAATAATAACAAAAAATTTATCTTTTTTTTATGTCATCTTACCATATTTTATGCTACAGAACGAATTATTTTTTTTAACATGTATTGTTATGGGAAAACGCGTTTCACATAACGAACTTTTCGCATAACGAACTTGCTCCTGGAACGAATTAAGTTCGTTGTGTGAGGCACCACTGTACCAGCATTTACAAGACTTAAAACAGACATTAGAAAAGGATTACCACTCCTTTAACGATAACCTTCCGCATCATTAAAATGCATCTAAATAGACTGCCTCGACATACACATACATTGTTGTGTTTTATTTTGTAAATGTAAAATTCCTATCTCCCAAATTTTCCGCTAGGTTGTTCATAAAACTGTTCGCAGAAAAGTATGTATCTTTTGTAAAATGCGTATCTCCATTCTCGGTTTTTACGTAAACTTCCTAACTCCGATTTGAAATAGAAAGCCTTAACTTACAAAAGTTTAATGATTGAAAATAAATTTCCAAATATATTATATGTTCGAAACATAAATAAAAAGAATAAGCCGTCTTTCATTTTTTTCACTAAGAGGTTTTTTGTGCCTCCTGTAAAATTTTACATTTGGGAGTTACGCATTCTACGAATTAATGCGACGATATGTATGTATACAAAAACTAATAAAAAATAAAAAAATAATAGTAGGAAGAATGTTGCAAAAAAGCATTTAAAATGGAAAATGCATTGAGAAAAGCATTTAAAATGCAAAATGCAAAATGGTTTTTAGAAAAGCATTTAAAATGCAAAATGGAAAATACCCATTTTGCATTTCCATTTGAAATGGATTTATTTGAAATAAAGCACATCTCTGCTTGTGTAGTCGTGTATAGTATCGTAGGACTACTGTGGGGTAAGAGAGGATTGCGGGTGGTTGTTCAAAACTTTTCCGAAATAGTTTGAATACTGTCGGCGCGCACAAATACATTGCACAAACATGTGCTCTTTTAAACAATTTGCCTGTACCTCTATGAATTCTTTGCTGGCACCCAATTAACACATAGGCGAAAGTCGATTATGCACTTAGATTTGATGACTTGAGGGGGATTTGAAAGTGTTAGAAAACTGGTAGGTACTGACTTGTAGAAATAATAATAATTTAATTTCCTTGAGTATAGATACTAGCGTGATATTTTCAAATTCAAAACTGATTTATGTGAAGAAAATTTTTTCAAAATCAAACTATCGAGGTACATATACCGCTAGTTTGCTGAAATAAAACATAAATCAAACGTAAAAAACTGTGACTTGACTGTGACATTATTGCAGCAAACTAGAGATATATATTCGTAGTAAACATGAGTGCTCGAAATATGGGCAACAATGTAGGGCCAATTGGGGACATAGAGATAGCAGTCAGTTACAAGTGTTCTATATTAATTTCAATCATATTTGAAAATTTTGGGCATGTTAAACTCTAGGGTTCTCTGTCCATATTTATTCTGGAAAAGATAAAAAAGTGTTGGTGTAATCGTTCATCTCTAAATAGGGTTTAGCATGGTCACTATTCGTGTAAATTGGCTATTTTGATGTTAAAAACTGAACTGTGTACCTGGAAGACTTGAAGTTGGCGCACCGCCTGTAAATACATCTTTAGTGCCCTGAGATGCGGCGCGCCGGCCAGCCACCGGTAACTTCGTTCGTTGAGCGGACAGAAAGAGACGGATTACAACTTCACCACGCCTCACTCCCCTTCCCAGGCGGGAACTATATTTTATAAGGATTTTGCAAGGAACATAGACTACCTCAATGATCCAGACAAGCGATAGAGTACCTACCTATAACCTAATTTACCAGGCCATTATTTGGTAGTTTCCTTACTCTGCTTACTGGGAAATGTGCCAAAATCATTGAAATAACACTTTTTGTCAACTTAATTAGTTCAAGAAACAACTATTTACATTGGGGGAACAATGAAAAAAATTGTAACTTCAATGGTTCGCATACACTAAGACACTAGAAACTACTACACTAGAGTGTAGGTTATACCGGGTGTCTGAGTGTGTACACCACTGTCTGCTCTAGCGGTGTGTGTACGGGCGTGTAAGAGTGTCACCCGCGGTGAGTGAATTGAGCAAAAATTATACTAAAAAACAAATTGAATATGTGGAAAGGCTTCCAGAGCTCTGGAAAATAATTCAATTTATCCTGTCTAAGACAGGTTAAAATAAAGGAAATCGATTGAAAATTTGGCAGTAGTTTAATAAACTACGGCAACGATATATAGGAAAAAATAAATAGTTTGAAGGCGCAATTAAGTTACGAATTATGGAAAAAAAATAAACATGATACAGGAGACAATTATATTTGCATATGGGAATTTTTTGAAAGAATGAAATTTATGATGCGAAACCCAATTAAACAGGAAGTACTTTTTAAAATTTTAATATTTTTTTAAAATTTAACATATACAGTCAAACTTGGTTATAACGAACACAAGGGGACCGACTAAATTTGCTCCTTATAACCGTTAAATCCAAACTAGGTTTTTTAAAAGTTGTATGTACCTACCTACCTTCCTCTACTATATGTATACTCATTGTAAACAAAATATAAAGGCATACAGGTACAATAAATAATTGTATTATAAAAGTGAATAAAGATTTTTAGAGGATGTGTCTTTTTAACTTTATGTAAAAACTCTCATATGAAGTTTTCCAAGGGACTGGACAAAAAAAACTTCTTAGTGCGATCCAAATTTGCCATTTTTTTAAATGAAGATTTTTTCTAATATTATACGCATAGTTATTAGTATTATGAAATTTAAAATTTCGTTGGTAAAATATTTTAGTGTTTCCGGCTACAAAAACATCAATACTTTCATATTTTTTCACTCACAGCAAACACAAAAATCTCGAGCTACCACTGTGTAAGTCGCGTAATCGGTTTGAACAAAGTTGTACATTTTATGATAGTTGAAAAAAGGTTCATTTGATGTACCTATGTTGTGACGCTAGTTTCGGTTTATTATGGTTTTACTGCTGAACTTCTAAAACCTATTAAATGGGATGGACAGCAAAGAGATAAATCTTTCAGACATTTTCAGGTACATACCGCCACTAGTTTTCATTTGTGATGTATTCACCGATGAACTTTTAAAAGTTCTTAGGCGGGATGCAGTTTTAGGTATAACTTCTTAAGTGGGAAAAATTGTGTTTTTTGCAATTTTTTGTATGGAATTTCAAGGGACCGAAAACAAAACTTCTTAAGTGGGAACTTTTAAAGCGAGTTTTACTGTAATGTAAACGAGTAGCACTGATCACAGTGTGATGTAATTTCACAAGGATTTATTTATATTACATTAAATCATATCTAATTCCAAAGACTTTATCTGCATTTTAAATTATTCTTATTTAATTAGTATGTACATTTAGTTTAAGTTTGTTTTTAGATAATAATTTATGTACCAGTTTATACCTAGAAAACGATAATGATGTTGGATATTAATCCATTTGTTTTGAATCTATAGCTAACTGAATCTAGTGGGTGGATTTTTTTAATGAAATATGTATTCTTTGTAGATTTGAAGATTGGCATTTTGTTTGTATAATTTTGTAACGAAGGGACAATATTAATTATTTTGACTGGTCGGTGGCCGAGTTGATATCGCGTTTGGGTCCCACCCAGGCGTAGTGTGTTCAATTCCTCGGCTGGCTAAGTCCTCCATCACAACACAAGCAACATTTTCAGCTTACTGTGGTGGTAGTAGGAGATTTTCAAATATTGTCAGGTTATTCGTAACCCGGGAATGTTTGTCTTTCTTTAAAAAAAAAAAAAATATATATATTTTCAAAAAATTTCTAGGGTAGGGAAGTAATATGGTTTTTTTATAATGATTTTAAGTATTTTTTGGATATTAATTAAAGGTTGTGTGGAAGTTTTATATGCCTCTCCCCACCTAATAATTATGTACTGTATGAGCGATTGCACTAAAGCATAATACATATACCAATTTAATTGTTTTTTTGTCAATTATGTTCCTCAAGTTGTAGAAGATGTGCATAAGCTTATGCAATCGCTCCACAATAAAGTTAATGTGGTCATTCCATTTTGTTTTGTTGTCGATTATTATTCTAAGATATTTTATAACTGATTTTTTATTTGGTTTAGCAAATTCAGATTTAGTTCATTGAAAATCCAACATTTCTCTCAAATTTTTTCCAGTCCTCGATCCAAATCTTACTATTTTTACATAAATGTTTATTTTAATAAGAAGCGACTTGACATCTGTCAGCAACTGCTGCGACTTGACATCTGTCCATAACTGACACTGCAACTCGGACACCGAGGACACTGATAGAGACACTCTAATATGGTTGGCGTGTGGACAGCTCGTAACACTAGTGTCTAAATTTCTAGTGCGAGTGTTGAGTGTCTAGCGTCGTAGCGTATGCGCATATTTTTTCCATCTCCCCTGACATAAATAATCGTTTCTTGTAATTAACTTCAAATACAACAGTGTTGATTTAAATAATTTGTGCGTATTTAGCAGTAAACTTTACCCGTTAGTTTTATTCTGTATTTGAAATGTGGGTAAATATTTGACTAACCGGAATACTTTTAATAGGCACAGATAATGGAAATTACACTTCGTTTCAAATTAATTACCACAAGAAATAACTATTTACATCAGCATAGATGGTAAAAGATGTATTATAATTCCATTTTTTTTTTCAAAGTTCAAAATTTACATTATAAAACGATCCCTTTGCCGCCATATTGGACTTTTTTGTATTGAGTGACACTTGCGAAAATTTCGTTTCAATCTAAATATGCATAGATGACTTAAATAACCCAAACTAAGAACCTATTTTGTGTATAGTTGTTGAAAAAGTGTAGTTTCCATAATCTGTGCTGGTTAGTGTAATAATTACCGAAATGTGTAGCATTTTTTAATTCTGTAGAAACAATATTAATTTCTCATTTTTTAATCTTCACAAGTCATGTTACATCTCGTGATTTTTCTCTGCTAACTACTCACATATATAATAATATTAATATAAGACTGTCCGAAGGTGTGGAATGTGAAAATGAATACTAAATATAAACAGCTATTCCACAGGTGAATTTAGGTATTGATCTAATTGAGCAATTAACAATATGTCAAGTACTAACCGTGACCAGTACTATTTTGTGTCCAAATTTACTGTGTCTTTCACAAAATTCTTTCAGCAACGATCTGTTATCTTCAAAATCTGCAGGAGGTAAGTGCGAAGAGTAGAAGTCTTCCCAGTGCGATGCCATTTCCATTGAACTGCACTCGCTAAAACTGCTAAATCAAATAATAATCATGGACTATGAAATTGATAAGAAACGTCAGAAAAACTTGTAAAATGGTGTTGCCACCGTTGCCAGTTGCCAGTAATGTTGCCACCGTTGCCAAAATGTTGACCATGGACCTAATAAGCCCAGGACGGAACCACCCGAGAAAAAAATGAAGCCGCGGGGGAAAGGGTGATGTTTGAAAAATGTCAAAACCTGCTTATTTTTTTTAATGACATGTCCCATTTTCTGTCTCATCAAATACCCAAAAGAGCCGTTTTAATTGCATTACAATACAAAAATAAAATAAAAATAGTTTATTATATACCAAGTTGCAAACGAATCATTTCAAAAGTTTGTCATACAAGATGGCTGCCAGGAAATTTCCCCTCACCGTAGATCATGGACCTAAAAGCCGTGGACGGAGCAGTTCGACAACAGTTTGAGGATAAGATGTATGGAAATGCCAAAATCTATTTTTTTTATCACGTATCCCATTCCTTGTGGAATCAAATACTCCAAAAAATCATAAGACGATATAACTGCCTTAACAACACAAAAATAAAATAATAATAGTTCATTATGTACCACTTCGCAAACAAATAAGTTCTAAAGTAGTCCTACAAGATGGCTGCAGGCAATTTCCCCTCACCCTAGATTTGGCTTCAAAGCCATTCATACAAAATCCCACTAATACTCTGTCCAGGGCTTTTTAGGTCCATGCCCTAAATTTGGCTTCAATGCGATTCATAAAAAATCGCACTAATGATCTGTGCCCATTAACCACTAACTAATAATGACCTGTGCCCTGTAACTACTCAATTATGCCACTGTAGCGGGACGCTCAGCCAAGATCTGCCGTGCACAGAGAACAAGCAGCACTTGGTTCTTGTCGATTCCTGACCGACCCGTGTGACTCGGCCTATGAATAATAGCTACGGTAAGGTTCGAGTGAAGGGAGTAACCACTTTGAGAGTAAGGTAAATAAAACCTCATAATGGCAGCACTGGAATTCTAATGTCAAAAAGAAACAAAATCTCATATGAAAAGACTTCAGAAATATATTTTGTAAATAGTTTTTATTTGTGGTTTAGTTAGTGCTACATTTCTATTGTAATGGCTAACAATGTTACCGGAGAGTAAGCAAAATATATTTATTTATTAAAGTAATACTATGTTATCGTTTCATAAGTTACAAAGATAATGAAATGACATTTTACGGTATTTTTGCATATTTGCAGGCAATTCGGTGATGTTAGGCCACAGGATGCTTCTCCAGGAACATCCACAGAAACTCAAAAGGATCCGTCTGCCCCAGACGCGGTGGGAGCCATTGAGGTATTTGCGCAATATAATTATTAAAATAACAGACACCTTATGATATTAGTACCATTACCTCCACAAATAAACCACTCAATTAGCACGTATGTTTTTAAAAATGGCTTCTACAAGATATATTTTGATGCTTTTTTCTTATCTTATAAAAGTAACGTTGATATTTCTTTTTAAAGACTGGAAAAATTATGACTGGAAATTTTTATAAAATGACCTTAAAAAACTTACAAATTCTTAGTTGTTTACATTTATTACATATTTATAATGTCGCGGACAGAAGAAGGTGAAAAGTTTCTGACTTAATGAATGTGACTGTCGAAAAAGGTGATCTGAACAGTGATCAATCATGTGGTAGTCCATTCCATACTTTAGGTCTTGACACTCCGAAAGTACGCTCACCAAACTTAGTATCCGGTGTGCGCTTTGGTTCCTTCAACCTTTCGATAGCTGATGACGCTGCTGACCTAAGGGTTGACTACCGTGCCATTCTATTAAGTGATTTAAATTCAGAGCTTGAACAGGATTCTTTCAGGACATTTGAGCCAGTGAAGATTTTGGAGATGCTCTGAAATATGGGAATATTCAGATACGCCGGTGATAAGTCTTGCCACAGCGTTGAAAACCGATTGCAATTTGTTGATTTGGTATCTGGGGATACTGAGCGTATATTTTATTGCAATAATCTAGTGGTATAAACAATAAGTTACAATATAATTCAATAAGAATATAATAAGAAACAATATAATTCAATAAGAATATATATATATATATATATATATATATATATAATAAGAAACAATATAAGAATTGATTGTCAATTTAGTTATCGCCTCTGTTGGCAGGTTTCTCCTCACTGCTTTAATTTACCTTAGTTGAAAGAATCCTGTGCTTACAGTTCTGTTCACTTGAGTGTTAAAGGAAAAATCAGCATGTCTTTGGAGTGATGTCACTTCCTGAAATGGTTATTGAGGAGTTACCAATGTTATGCTGACGTCTGCTTTTGGCCGTCCAGAGAACATCAGTCTTTGACGGATTCAGCTTCAATCTGTTTGAGGTCATCCAGCGAGTAATTGCTTCTAGACACTCAGTTATGTGAATTTTCAGACTGTCTATTTCTTCTGGTAAGCAGTAAAAATAAACCTTCTGGTCATCAGCGTAGCAGTGGGATAGAAGACCAAATGATTCAATTATTTTAGTAACATTATTTGTGAGGACAATGCAGATAGTGGTCTCCGAACGGACACCTGGGGTACTCCAGGTGAAAGGGTTGCATAATTTGATTGGTTTTGGCCCACCTTCACGGCATGTAAACAGTTGCTTAAATACAATGTCTGCCGGTTCTTAACTCTACCGTTTAAACCAAATGATTCTTCTAGTTGTTTAATAAGAAAATCATGATCAACCGTGTCAAAAGCGGCACTCATGTCTAAGACTGAAAGGAGTTTACCTGACTCAATACTATATTTTTGTGATATAGATAATATATCACAAAAAATATATCTAAAGTTCCCACTTGTAGACCATGGAAATTATAATCTGGGGAGTCAAGCACGTAAATTTTAAAAAGGTGTTAAAGGAGTAAGCGAGTAAAAAGATGTAAATGGTAAAGGATTAATATTTATGAAAATACCTAAGATATGATTTTAGATTTTCACGGCCAAAAGTATTTCTGGGATTAATTTTTAGGTTATTATGCCGTGCTGCGCTTCAGTGGCGGACGGTGACTTTTTGTAGAAAGGATGCTGGACATCAAATGTTTATACTCGTACTTACTACGTACTTGATAATCAAATATGCACATCTAGATGCTAGCCCACGAACAAGATACAATTAGGTACCGTCTAAAATTATCTCCATAAATCCATTAAGCTTAATATTTCCAGTATAAGTTTTTTTCCGCAAATGGCCGAGACACAAAACTTTTTCGCATTAATGATTTAATTATACAACCACACAATTCACTATTATCATTTAGAAAACGTTGGCGAAGTATCCATCTAATTTAAATTATGATTA
Source organism: Hesperophylax magnus (assembly GCA_026573805.1). Taxonomy (NCBI): domain Eukaryota; kingdom Metazoa; phylum Arthropoda; class Insecta; order Trichoptera; family Limnephilidae; genus Hesperophylax; species Hesperophylax magnus. The sequence continues at coordinate 14,635,201 of JAIUSX010000084.1, forward strand.
AAAAGTAAATCGCAGGTTAATAATATTCAATAAGAATTCGAGCTCAAAGCAAACTGTCAAAGCAGCGCGCGCATACAATCCAATGAATTATACATATGAGCATTAAAGACGGTTTTTGTACGTTGGATGTTGTCATTAATATCGTATAAAGTTGACGAAGATATTGGCTTTTTTTATTTTTTATTTTTGTACAACAGAATATTTATTCCAATTACAGTACAATTTCATATAGTCATATCAACATTTAGCTAGGTGACTCTTCAATAATTGTTTTAAGTCATTTAGAGAACAGTCACTTACATCCAAATTCTTTGCAAGTTCGTTTAACAGCACCACTCCCTTCGTCATGCTATGCTTTGCCAGGACGTCAGTTTTGCCTTTTTGCCTGCGGGTCTTAGTGCGCATGCGCGGAAAGAACGTACATTCTAGCATTCTTGGATACGGTTTACAGATCGCTTCCACACCGCAGTGTGTTTACGCGTTTCACAGTATTTGAGAATGTGTGTGTATTTAGACTCGCCAGCGCTCTTTGTATCGTGTCGTTCGTTGTGCATACACAGGAACGTGATGATAATATTGCACGATGTCTTATAATAATATTATTGTATGATTTTTTACAGAGCTGTTTTTGTAAAAAAAATCACATTAAGGTCACTGTAGAAATATTAAAATATTTAAATTGCAGTATTGCTGTTTACGGCTAGAAGTCCAAATCTTTTTACTCTAAAATGCAAGGGATCCGGAGCATCCACAGCACGTATGGACGGACCGCGCCTGCTGCGCTTCCTCCTTATACCTTGACTGTAAATCCATAAGTCACTGGATCTAATCCGGCTCGAAGGACCACAAACAATGGAGTCGCAAATAATAATATTGTATCTTCATATGAAGCGGTTACTTTGTGATGTGACATTATAATTTAAAATTAAACAATAACTTTGTAAACATCACTTATAGGTAAATACTTAATGTCGACCGGGTTTCACTACAACCGTAGCTTCATCAGGACTGTATAATACTATTATACAGTCCTGATGAAGAATACTATTGATATATAATACTATTATATTATACAGTCCTGATGAAGCTACGGTTGTAGTGAAACCCGGTCGACATTAAGTATTTACCTATAAGTGATGTTTACAAAGTTATTGTTTAATTTTAAATAATAATATTGTATGCGAATCGGTTTGTGGTTTTATTGTGGACTGTAATCAATATTGGACACAACTATTGGGGTAGCTGTGGTTAACAGTTACAATTAGAATAGAATTCTGACTTACCCTTGGTCTTTTTAATTGATATAATGGACTCGAGGGAGACTGCTTGGTCGACACTACACAAGCTTCCGTAATAGACTCAAATTAAAAGCACTGAAGGGACATGTTCACTGCACCGGTTTTCTTAACTGACTCGTAATGTATAAATAAATAGTTGCAATGTCACCGAATGTAGGTACAGGTAACAGGTAATGTAGGTGGGAAATAGGTAATTGGGTAGAGGAATACAGGAACATGTGTTAAAGGGAAAATAAATTGCATATAGTTGTATTAACAGCCAAAGTTGAAAATATATTACACACTAGCTGTATCCCGCCACGTGTTGCTGTGGATCAGTCTGTCTGTGTAGATAGAGAAATAATAGCGTATGTTGCTTTTACGTCCAACAGATGGCGCTGTTTTAAAAAAAGCATGTTTGTCCAACAGATTGCACTGTTTTTCACAGGTGACATCTATATAAAAACATACACATATTCGAATGCAACGTTTTGTCAAAATTTCAAAGCAATCGGTTAAGAACTTGCAGAGATTTAAGATTGTGAACATGCAAAGATTAACATTTTTATTTATATAGATACATTGGTGAATACATTGACAGTAGAGGTAGGTATAATGTTATTATGGCGATAAGGAGAAAATTTTGTCGGTTTCCTCGTACTCGTTTGACTGTATGTAAAATAACATGATGACGTAAAATAGGTACAAACAAAGAAATTGCATACACATGTACATTTAGCACTTGTATTACTGTGGTTTTAGGGAAATTCTGTATCTATGTTTCAATAACTTTTAGGTGGACAACTCGGGCAGCGTTCTCATCAAGATAGCGACACTTTATGCAGAGCAGCTGATGAGTGACATCAACCTGGTGGTGGGCGGAGTGAGCTACCCAGCACACAGACTTATACTGTGCGCCACCAGTGAAGTTTTTCAGGTACTATTTATTATTACTACCTACCATATACCTACATATAAACCACCTCAGAAGGCTAATCGAGATTGCAGAGAGTATAGTATAAAATTTCTCAAACAAAAATGTTCATAGACAACTCATGCATCTAATTAGATGTCTAAATAGATTAAAAATAAATTAAATTATCAATATCTTGCAATTTTATCATCGAACTTAATTTGAAAGCATACGATTCCCGGCCGAAACTAGGTAATTTTCTTGAACTAAAACAAATGTAAGTATTATTTGTCACCAGGGGATTTAATGGTATGTCCTCGCGGTGTCTGAAATTGCCCATGAGAAAGAAGCGCAAAGAATGTACCCTAATGCTTAAAGGGACTTCTCGGGATATCCCCATGTCTAGGTTATTATTTTCATTATGTTCTGCGCACTTAGAATGCATCAAATGATTCTGACGAATCACGCGCTCGGCGTCGGCTGGTCGCTAGTGGCTAGTTGCTGGAAAATGATCCAGAATATTTTTTTTATTATACTTCTGCAAATTTTAATTGCTTTTTTGCAAAGAATTCATTCATTTTGGTGTAAGCAAAGCATCAACTGTTTATTATTTAAGTAGGTTTCGGGAATATTTTTTTTTTTTTTTTTTTATTGCCGGTAACCCGGGCGTTTATTGACATCAATATTTGTTTACATATTATGTGCGCTACCCGACTCACTAGACAATATCTGTTCTGAGCCGGGTAGCAGTATCTACCATTACATATATCAATAATAATAAAAGTGAATAAAAATACAAAGTAAATAAATAAAAATACAAAATACAGGAAAAAAAAACGTAATTAAAAAATAAAAGATTACCTAGATAAAATAATCTAAATATAAATTATTACATACATATGTAATTTTTTTATTTTTTTTTAGTGTATATGTCACCTTGGTTGAGCAGGGTTCTAACTTCACGTAACCTTATAAGTAAATTTTATTTGATTAATTTATGTTATTTCACAACTAACTCATTTAAAATAATATGTAGTATATTTGTGGCACGTTCCAGAGTGGAAGATACTCTCAGTATCGCCCTGATGAAAATACTGAAACGTTGCTTGAAATGGCTTTAGCCGTGTTTAGTGACCAGATCTTTTTTTATTATTATTATTTTTTTTTCAAATACCAATTTAATTTTTAAATAAATTTTAGATACCGCGGTACGATTCTGAAATTCCATGAAATTAAAACCTGAAGCTTGATGCTAGAACTTCGTCATACAAGTATTTAAAATTCAACTCGTATAGCTCTGAAAATTATTTTGGCTATAGAAATAAGTAAAAGAGGTGGTTTTGCATTCAAAGGTTATTTTTGAAATAAATGTAATTTAGAACCTTGTCCAAGCAAAGCTACCGAATACCTGGTAGAGATTGTCCCCACTGTCCCCCTGCGAAGAATCGCCACTGGCTACTAGCGTTTGCTTTTCACTCCCAACAGCCGCATGTGTCAGGTGTGTGTGTGTGTGTGTGTGTGGTGAAAGTCTCCTGTTAATGGTACCACTTTCTCCTTTGGTGAGCTTCTCAAACAAATTAAGAGGAAAATTTAAGTCCTATCTAAAAATATGTAAAACTGTCAAAGTGATCTTTGATATAAAGATGTATGCTGAGGTGACTGTGTTCTGTTGGGTGACCGGATAAATCATCACATCTTTAAAAAGTAATGAAAAGTGATGAAACAAAAACTGGGTTAAGTAGGTTAGGTTAGGTTAGGTTAAAAAGAATCTTTTTTTCATTGTTTCTCATTAGTAAAGTCATTACTTTATATCACTTTTTAAAAGTGTGTTGAATTGTCACTGTGTTGAGTTATCATGGAACCGTTGTGTTGATAGTCTCCCTCAGTGAGTTTCTATGTATATTGGGTAGTTGAGTGGTTCATTTGCATTAAGCACAAACGAAAGTGTTTTGTTCGCAGTGTTTTCAATGCTTGCTTGCAATGTGCCCCTGATATTGGTTTATCTAAGTTTTATTATTGCCATTTTTTCTAGGTTATGCTGATGAATCGGGAATGGTCTGAGTGGTGTGAGAGTGCCATAGAGCTGAAGGAGACGCAGCAATGCGCCGAAGTCTTCCCGCACTTTCTACGCTACTTCTACACCGGCCAAATCCTCATCTCTCAGAAGACAGTGCTGCCAGTGCTGTCCTTGGCAGACAAGTATAATGTTAAGGTAGGTACTTTATTTTTATGTAGAAAAGAAGTTTATTTTTTTAACATCATTTTGAGGGTGTGAAGAGAGTAGGGACAATCTGTCTACCTTCGGGCAACTACCTAAAATTATAAATGTGCTCTATTTTTGTCTTCTCTCTCTTCAATCACAAATGCTACGCAACTTGAATTTTGTGCTGTTAGGCTCTTCTACCGCAAGGAAACGCATCCAATATTCAACGCTTCAAGTATTTCAACAACTACCGCCATACATTTGTGAGGAGTTTGGTACACAAGCACACGTTGTTGATATTTTGCAAACTCTTCGGTGACGCCAGTCTCCCGCGACCACCCTGGTTTGGGTGTTCCCACTCACGTCGTCGAGACTGTATACATGGCGTCACTAGTGCCAGACATTTTGTAACAAAATGTGTGCTTTAGGTTTGTGCTAGAAACAAAACAGTTGACAAAAAATTACAGAATATAAAAATGACAGCTATAGTAGCTGTTTGGGTGTGAGTGAGGTTATGAAAGCATCCTAGTTTTGACGTTTCAAGGATTAAACAATTATTGGTGGCGACACAGGTCTCATGATTTCAGTAGCGACGTGTATGGACCTTGTGCGACAAATTATTTGCAACGTGAGTACACAACATGAGTATTGAATACTTACATATACTTATAGAAGAAGGGTCTAAGTCTACATGCGTCATGTGCATACAATCAAGAAAGTGTTCCAGTTATGGTTGTCCATTTTCAATTTCGTATTATCAAACTATCTTATTCTATAATTTAATATGATTCTTTGTTCTAAAACCTTATCATATATGTGATGATCGATCGGCTATCCCCGTAGGCGTGTGTTGCATATATGATCCATGAAGTTTTCCTAAAACACATATATACATTTGGGATAGATGGCCAGAGTTGTAGAGGTTAACACTATATGCCCTTAAATCACCCCCCATTATGTAATGGAATATAGGGAAGAATTTACGAATATAATATTTTTCTGTGGTCAGGATCTAGTGTCCCTGTGCGTATCCTACATGTCCCGCCACCTGGCCCACGCTGTTCTGCTGGGCCACCTGGTGGAGTGGCTGCAGTACACCATGGCCTGCGGACACTTGCAAGTGGCTAAGGTAGGCAAACAATCAATTTAGTCCCGTCTTTGATTTATGTACTTATACCCATGTAACCATTTTTACTTTCCTAGTTTAAAATGAAGTATGAAACAGTTTGCACCCTGAGGAGACAAATAATAATCCAATATCTAAATACTGCAATTTCCATTAACTATTTTATGTCAGTTTCTATTTATGTTTCAATTAGTAAGGTTTTCACATACACGGTCATTTATCAATTAAATAAATATTTCAAAATATTAAAAAATTGGAGATACATGTCACATTTAAAACACATCGGAAAGATTTCGAACTGGGCAAAATTATTGAAAAGCCTAAAGGGTTAAATAATAGGAGAGATAATAATAACTACTTTCATTTAGACTTCGAATGATTGTCTAAGGACTCTAAGGTAATGAAGTACGCATGCATGTATTTTGATTTTCTTCAAAATGCCAATTAGATGAACAGAGGAAAGCCTTCTATATAATTTTGATTTCTTTATTTAAAAAATAAATAATACTCTTATCGCTGCTGGGTAATGACCACCCAGAACCCCTTCGGAATATAAAATTTTGCCTACTTGAGACGACATAGTGTCTACTTTATTTATTGTATTGCAAATGTAGAGAAAGAAGATTATTTTAGGTTAAAAATTCAGAATAACTGAGGGTGGTTCATATAATAGCTTCTGGTTGGGACTGCTATTCACTGTTGCCATTGTAATTTTAAAATCAAATTGTAACCTTCTTCAAGTTGGCAAGATACTTCAATAAATAAAAAGATTTTTTGTTAAAGCCAACACTGATAGTGACATTTTTATTTTTGTCTTTAACTAACCCAGCAAAGGTGATATCCGAAAGCAATGTATAAGGTCGACACTGCAATGCAGTGCTTCGTACTATGCGTGGGCACGATTCTTCAACACTGCAAATGCAGGGCACCTGACCCTTAGGGTTAAATTAGATTTTCCATTAATAATGTTTATCATCTTATATTTTTGGGGGATCAATGTCCAAATGACCCCAAGGGGCAGCCGCCACCTAGTATTCGCTATATTTATGCTAGTATTCTCTCTCTAAGTATGAGTAAGCTCTCTATCAGAGAACCTGATTAAATCAATGAGATCTTACTATTAACATACTTGTGTCATCAATGTTCTTATATTTTCGTATTCATGTTATTTAAATATGTACATATTAGGTTTACGTAATATCTTTTCAAAAGAATCAAATCCTTGGCCAAAAGATGCTATATAAAATCTTGACAAAATTCTTCTTTTACAGGCTTGTCAAAACTGTATAAAATGGAACTTAGAGACAATAGCGGACACGGCCAACTTTGGCAACCTGGAGCCGGACATCCTGATCAGTTTACTGAACCAAAACGATCTCGTAGTACATAATGAGATTGGACTTTATCAGTAAGTATAAAGCGGCCAGTTTGGTGTCTATTTAAATATGTGCTAATATGTTGTGAGTTATTAATTTAATCTAATTATTATTCTATTTTCAATGTTACTTTAACACTGATAGTAAACACTGGGAATTGCAACTACACTTGTCAAGACTCGAAAAAACCCTTGACTCTGTGCAAAAATGGACAGTCTGTTTGATAGATTTTAACACTGGGAATTGCAATTACACTTGTCAAGACTTGAAAAAACCCTTGTGCAAAAACGGGCGGGCCGTTTGAAAGATTTTCCTATCTTAACAAAGAATTGAAATCTTTAGAGCACAGGTGTCAGGTGGGAATACTGCCCTTGTTCTACCCCTGTTTCAACGGAAGATGCCCCGAGAAACACGCCAAAGGCGCGCCCAACATTTGTACACGGTTTACATTTTTCACATGACTCGTTCTTGAGTTCAACAGCTCGTTTATGAAAAGATTTGCCGGCCTATCTGTTTTCTTCCTCCTACAACATTGATCTATTCAAGATAAATGTTCACTCATTTTCTCCTCAGAAAGACTCCCCACATAGTATTCCCGAAGGTGACAAGATCCCGTAAAAAAAAAAAAATCCCAAAAATTAAGGTTTTGCATCTCGGTGTGTATCATTCGGAATCGGGCAAAATCATGCACTCCTTACGAAGACGGCTATAGGCTTTAAATTCCAGCTTAATACCAGAGTTCTGTTTCGATTTATGCCAAAAAAACATTGACAAAATGCTTATACATATATACAACCAAGGGGTTCATAAGTAGGAGATGTTTCACTTCAAAGCATTTTTTATCATTTGATACTTTATTTTTTCTAGGCTTATAAAAAGACATATGTATTATACTATAGTAAATGAAATTCATATATGAAAAAAGTCATGTGTTAGAGATTCCACCAACAGTGATAAATAAAAATAAATCATATTTTTTAGGGATATATTATTAATAGTACAGGTAAAATAGTACCAAATGGACAAAATAAATGGAAAATACATACATCTTGGCAGATGAAATGAAAAAAGTCCCCTCAAAATAAAGTGGTGGAACACCCCTCTAGGGAGAGGTGCAGGGGGAGGGGGAGATTATTTGAAAAGAATGTATGAACAAAGTTTCATGAATGCATGAATTTTGTCATTTGTAAAACCCTATTTTACCTGTGCTGTAAGTGGTTAATACCCTATCTGCCAGTGCCCTGCACTTTCTTACTTGTCTTTTGTATTTTAGATTGGTGGTGCGGTGGCTGGATCACCAGCGTACGCGCCTGCTCGCGATGGAGGGCGTCCAGGAGCACGAGGCAGAAGAGCATATGTCCCAGCTGGTGGCGGCCACCATGTCGCACGTGCGATTCCCCATGATGGGGCCCCGGAAGCTGGCGCAGCTGCTGCTCAGCCCGCTGGTGCAACGCTACAAGGACTTCTTTGTTGAGCGGATGGCCATCGCCATGAGCTTCCATTCAGGTTGGGGTCACTTCTTCCTTTCCTTCTGGTTCCCTATCCTGTCATCATCCAGTCTGTAATAATTACTAACCAATAATTGGATGATCAAATCCAAGTTGACGTAATCTATACAGACTTCTCTATGATCACAGTCTTCTTTTATCTAAACTACTAGCTCTGGGAATTCACGGGGATCTGTATCAATGGTTGGTCTCCTATCTTAATGGGCGCACTCAAGGAGTAACTATTAATGGCTTCATATCTGAGATTGTAAATATACCTTCAGGTGTGCCCCAAGGATCTCACCTGGGAACGTTACTGTTTACAATTTTCATCAACGACAATATAAATTGCTTTAATTATGCAAATATTCTACTCTTCACCGACAATTAGACAATATGAAAATTATTGACTTTTATAAATTACAAGAAGATCTATATAGACTTGATGACTACTGTATTATCAATTATCTCAACATGAACACCTCAAAATGTTATGTTATTACCTTCACTAGAAACAAAATAAAATTTGAACATATATTTTTACTCCATAACCTAATATACTTCGAGTTACATTCAATGTTCTGTTAACGAAACTTTCTTTAAAATGTTTTGAACACAAAAGAGTTCATGGTTTTTCATCCAACCCTCTGGTCGTATAGGTTTTAATCACATTTTTTCGCTGCTACGGGGACCACTTGGGAACCTAAGAAGTGCACTTATATCACACACATGTTATAACATATACATATGAAAATGGTACTAAAATAAACAAATCGCAACACAACTTGGGTAGGAACATAAACCAACTGTTGGAACAGTGATTCCATTCTTAAAGTGTAACAAATAATAGAAAATAATTTCCTTTATTTAGCTTAACCTTTTTCACAAAGGTCTTAAATACTAATCTCCTGTCTGTGATAAATCATTGAATGGTGCTTAATTAATATTCTATGAATATAAATATCAAGGTGTTATAAAAAATATTTTCATTGATATTATTAAAAATAAATTGTTAAACGAAAACACATTAGCCCCGGGCCACGCCGTTTTTTCGCTGAACACTTGTATTTTTATTGTTTAATGCATATATTTGTATGACGGTGCCCGTTTGTACTGGATGGGAGTCCGCACAAGACTGTAGATTTGGGCGCCGGGTCCAAACCGTGTCTTCAACCGATGGGAATGCTCCTTTACGGCCGATGATGATGATAGTTGTATGAATTATTGCAATCTGCCTCCTGCACCCGGTGCTCGGTGAATGTTGGGCACTGGGTGTGCTGTCGTCTCTGCTCACTTCTGGTGTTGACGGCCCGGCTGGTCTTGAAGAGGTAACACCAGAAGGTTTGGAGCAGAAGACTTGGCGAGGTGAGGCAGTTGGTGGGCAGGAGTCACTTGTTGAAATAAAAACGCTTGTTTTGATGGTAAAGTTGAACTGATTTAATATTTTTAATGTCGCTGCTTATATTCTATAAGGTTGACTCGCAGCCGACATTTGGCTGTCGACCGAAAAAGAGTGGGGATTCTATCCGCGCCACAAATGCGTACATAAGCCACCGTAAAATGTTGCATATTCATTTTGCCGGATTTTTTGGGCAATTTTGGCCGAAACGGGATACAAATGAGCAGTGGCGGGGAGTGAGGAATTTGCCAGTGGCGTGGAGTTGGCACATTTTATAAATGTAAACATATTTTAAAATAAATGAAAAATTTGGCCAACAACGTCCGTTACACCGTTTAACAGATGAAATATAAAATTTGGCTGGTTATCGTCATAAAGAATAAGCTCCTCGGTGATAATTAATTAACAATATACTTAAATATAGTACGCCAAAAGATGTCTAAACAATTAAATATATTGAGTTTTTTTATGACAGGAATGCTTACCTAATCTTTCACTCACCTAGGAAATGATATTCCTCTCTTTTTTTTAATTAGAAACGCTTTATAATCGTTGGCTGAACACTTTGCGGCGGCATCTTGAATGTTTGTTTATTACTTTATATTGTTTTTAAACTAATATTTTACAATTAGCTGACTGACAGTTCGAAAAAAATAGACTATTAACAATGGGATCACACGAAATACTGGACAAACAATTGAAATTTAACAATGTAATTAAAAAAAAGAACATAAACGATAAAACTATTCTGGTCTCTGTTTAACAAGGGAAGAGTGCAACTGTGCGATGCTAATAAGTAATTTATTTGTTCTCTCTCGCTTTATTATGGAGCACTTCCTATTCAATGAAGATAACCCAACCCATCGGTCTACAAAACTTGTTGCCCGAGTGGACTACTGTATTTGACATGTATTATGAATACTGGTGAATTATAGAGCTTGATTTTGTGCATTAAACTAGTAAAAAAGATTATAGTAGTTGTCAGGTAATCAAGCGGCGGATTTCTGAGAGAGTTATGTATTCTGTTTTAACTATATTAGAAGTAATATTAACTTTTCTCCTTCCAGGTGACATCGAGCTCATTAACAAAATGTATTCCACGGACGATGGCAAGCTGCTGTTCACCCCGCGCCTCTACACGGAAGACAGATGGAGCTCTATGCTCACCATAGACAACTTCCACTCGCTTCAGTGTTACCACACTAGGACTTTTGTGTTTTCTTCACACTCTGCATTAGCTGAATGCGCTGGTAAAGAAATAATTTTTTTCTTTCGAAACCTTATAAATAAAAAGATATACATATATGAAGGATTTAACAGAGCAGTCCCATGACAATACAGAATAGCGAAGAAAAGTAATGAAAAACCTAACCTAACCTTTTGTTGATAACATTACCGACAGGGTGTACTTGACAAACTTTAACCCTTCCCTTAGGGTGCTAGAGAATCCCTCAAGCTCCGGTGCTGTGTACTCAGTACACAGGCTACACATTTACCCCCTTACTAATAGATGTGTTTTAAATTTTATACAACTGATACACAACCATTTATAAATGATAACCGTTGTTTATGGGTTGTGTCAAATTTAAAAAAAATTATTAGTAAGGTCTTACTAATAAATGTGAAGAATATTTTATACAATTGATAAACAACCGTCTGTGTAAAATCCTTACCTGTATAAACTGACATTTAATGGCCATAAAATAGTTCACCAAAAGATATATACATTGTTTATACAGCCAAAGAACGTTGTTTATCTCAATTTTCTCATAGAATTTCAGAACTTTTCAAGGCAGGAATTGCAGTCTTTATTCAATGTCAAACTAAAACACCGTTTAACGGTTGGGAAGTGTTTTTTTATTTATTAGTAAGGTTGTCAGAATTTTGTTATTTTTTCATGTACATATATGTTACTAAATTTATTTATTTATTTCATTCAAAATACAGTTTTTACATAAAAAGCATACTCTGCACATCTCACTAGGGCATTCCTGTATCAAGATGTGCAGCTTTACAATAATATCATTTAAAAAAATACATATATGTAAATTTAAAATAATAACAACATTAAATTAAATTTAAACCAAAAAAGAAAAGTTTATGACACGGACGTTTCGAGACCGGTAGACAAAAATAAACAAAATTTTAGTAACAAATGTATGAAAAAAAAATAAAAACAAAAGAAGCATTATTAAGTAAGTTGGCAACAATAATATTCTTCTGTTAACTAAAGTACAAGGTACCTGTGCTGGCTTATCAGACACAAGCATAGGGTAACCATACTAACAGTTACAACATGGAAAGTATGAATAATAGATTATAAGAAAAAATAAAAATAACTAAATAAAAAAAGGTAAATAATAACCGATAGGTAAGTAGATAATATTATAATAAAAAGTAAGTAAGTAAATAATTTAGCTAGACAATAATTAAAGTAAATATTAATACGATAATTAAGTAGATAATAATAATAATAAGTAACATAATAATAAATAATAAAAATAATAAATTAGTATATCATTTTATTAATACTACATATGGACAAATGGGCATAAGTAAAATATTATGTATTATTGCTGAAAACGAGGAAATAACGTCAGCCACGCAAAAAACGCATATATATCCATTACAGCCGGCAGACCACCGGCTACTACTGACAACCGTGCATCATGGCACAGTGATGAAAACCCTGTACCCCTCTAGATCACTACCGCATCACTCTGCAGGTTATGCTATGCTCGGCAGACATGCATATGTATATTAACGAATTATTTGCCGATTTTTCTTTCGCATTTACAAATTATTTCTATCTATTACAAAAATTTATTGCTGAGGAACTTTAGAGGAACCTAAAATATGAACTCTGTGTTTAGTATATTTACAAAGATATATTAAAATAAGTATATACATTTCAAATCAGTTGACATCACTGGCAAGGAAGGGTTAACCAGCGAATCCTAAGATTTTTTGGAGTAAGAAAAATAAATGTAATTTTTCTCTAATGTGACATTTTTTACAAATCATCAAATGAATCCTTTTTATTTATCATCGGTCCATCATCGATTGCTTTGAAATTTTGACACAACGTTGCATTATATAAATGTCACCTGTGATAGGTAAAAACATGCTTTTTTTGAATAACAGCGCGATCTGTTGGATGTAAAAGCAAAACGCAATATTGTATCTCTATCTGCACAGATAGACTGAGACAGCAACGCGTGGTGGGGTACAGCTAGTAAGAAATAAGTTTAGGAATCACTGGCTCAAGTTCGTCCTGTCCAACCTGTTCATGGAACAATCAAAGTACAGTAGAACCTCGTTAATTCGAAATCCACGGGACATATAAATTCAAATTTCGAATTAACGAATTCCCACGTAATTCGAAATTATATGAAAAAAAAAAAAAAAAAAATACGCCGAAAATCGATTTTCTCGGCCGCCTCTTCAAATCCGGGTGGTATTTTAGTTGTAAATTCGTATTAATACCAATTATTTCTTTATTTTCGCGGCCGATTACCGTAGCGGCGGGCCCTTTAAATTCAGATATTCGCAATAAATTCGTAAAAATGCTATATATTTACGCGTAATAAATTGAGATATTCGTAAAAATACGATAATTTCCGCGAAAATCGAGATTTCACGGTAAGTTTCCGTCGCGGCCGGCCCTTTATTTAAAATATCTGAATTTAAATTCGTGAAAATACGATATATTTCCGCGTTAAACGAGAATTCGCGGCCGTATTCCGTCACGGCCGACTTTTTTAAATGCAGATATTCGAAATAAATTCGCAAAAATACGATATATTTCCGCGTTAAACGAGAATTCGCGGCCGTATTCCGTCGCGGCCGGCTTTTTAGATGCAGATATTCGAAATAAATTCGCAAAAATACGATATATTTCCGTGTAAATCGAGAATGCGCGGCCGACCCTTTAAATTAAGATATTTGATGTAAATTCGTAAAAATATGAAATATTTCCGCGTAAATCGAATTTTATAGGCAGTTTTTCGTCGCGGCCCGCCTTTTAAGTTCAGATATTTGAAGTAAATTCGTAAAAATATGTCATTTTTCGGCGTGAATCGAAATTTTTCGGCCGATATCCGTCGCGCCGTATTTTTTAACTCGGATATTCGAAGTAAAGTTAGTAAAAATACGATATATTTACGCGTAAATCGAGATTTCGCGGCCGATTTCCGTCGCAGCGGGCCATTTAAATTCAAATATTCGAAATAAATTCGTAAATATACGATACATTTACACGTAAATCGAAATTTCGCGGCCTATTTTCGTCGCGGCCGACCCTTTAAATACAGACATTTGGTGTAAACTCGTAAAACTACGACATATATCCGCGTAAAACGTATTTTCTCGGCCCTTCAAACTCGGATATTCGAAATAAATTTGAAAAAGTATTACATTCCAGTGTAAATCGATTCAGATTTACAAAGTAATAATACTAATTAGGACGATGTATAACCACGTAAAAATACATTTTCGGCGTTTTACAGCCACGGCTGACTTTTAGATTCAGATTTACGAAATATTATGATTTATTTTCACAAAAATCAAATTTTTTCGAATTACACGAACAAATTTTCGTGCGCGGACAAAAATAAATTTCGAATTACGAATTAACGAATTTCGAATTAAAAAAACTTTTGTATGAAAAAATTTTTCTGCGGAAATTTTTTTGGCGAAAATTTCGAATTACGCGTTTTTTCGAATTATCGGGGTTCGAATTAACGGGGTTCTACTGTATTTCACTTTTATTTTATTTATTTACATCGCTAGGGCTTTTATATAAAACAATTTTGGTGTTCTTGTTTTTTTGTCGGAAACGTCTGATATTTTTTCTCCAAATTTAAACTGAAATAGTAATTTTTTATTTTAATTTTTGGTTTATTGCTTTTTTTTAGGTGACAGAACATGTGAATGGGTCATTGACTTGTATCCAAAAGGAGTTTGGTTCAAAAAATCTCTTATGATTTGTTGGCAAGGTTCCCATGAGGTAATATTCCACTATTTAATGTGTATTAACCTCTACTTTAGTCGGTTTTGCAAAAAAAACTGTACCACGGGAGTAAGTATTTTCAATAATTAAAATATATATTTTTTTTATTGTCAAATCGTGGAATATCAAAAAACAATAGATTCTTGCTTTGAAACTAGCACAAAAAATTAATACTACACTATTTAGAAGGAAAAATAAAAACGCACTTTCAGAATTCGCCAACCATTGGTTATCAGAACAGACAATGTTTTCTTATAAAAAATTTAATTCACCTAACACAATTTGAATTATGTCATTGTGAATGTGATTTACAACCTTTTTATTTTATTTTCACACACTTATGTAGGTAAACATATTTTACTATTTACACTAAAAGTTTTTTTTTTTTTTTCATCATGAAAATTCATTACAGGTATCCCTATTTTTAAGTGTCAATAACACAATTCTTATATATATACTGGGAGTATCGGCACGTACCCGACAAACTTTAACCAGCTTTTCCTTAGCACATTTGGAGTAAAAAATGTTATGGGCACTTTGCTGTGCGGTAACATTTTTTTTCAATTAAAAACAAAAAAATATAAAAAAATCCACACTCCGTCACTGTCATTGGCATTGTTTTTTGGCATTAGAATTTGCAAGTGTGTCAAAAAGCGTCTTCGCTCTTTCATACACACTAAATAATAATAGTTAAAAATGAGACGAATGGTGCTATGCCATTTCGTTGTGATTGTAAAAGCGCGCCAATGTAGGTACGTACGTATATTATTCAACGAAACTCGAATAAAATATTGCCAGATGGGTTTTCAAACTGTGACAAAGGATAAAACATTGGTGACATGTGGTGAAAATATGAATGGTAAATTTTTTATTAAAAAAAAATGTTACCGGACAGCAAAGTGCCCATAACATTTTTTACTCCAAATGTGCTAAGGAATAGCTGGTTAATAAGTTTGTCGGGTACGTGCCGATACACCCTGTATATAGCAGTAAAATGTTTATTATTACAACTGCCGAACGGTGACGTCACAGAATATTTAAATCCTGAATAACTCGGCCGGTATAATAGCTACATGGCTAAAAACTTATATATATAAAGTCATGACGAATTGATCACAGATGGCAGTAACCTTAGGTTTTTGGGAAGAAATCCAGTGATAATTAGTTGCGAAGGTTGAAGATGTGTTTGGTGTTAAAAGTAAACCATATAATATTTTATGATAGATTTATTACAGCAAGGATTATTTAAGTTATCGCGGCGCGAAAGGAGTAAGTTATTTTGATTAGTAAGTTGTTATATATAAGGTCCCAATACGATTCAAGTTGCACCTAAGAACATTCCTGAACATTCTAGTTGCTATGGCTACAAACATTGCCACCCGTAATGCTGAGCAACGACCGAAATTTCCAGTATTCTCTATGACGGCCTAGGTACCTTACATGCACGGTCATACTCCTTTCGGACATTTATTTCTCAACGTACATGTACGGCCATACCCCCCGACAGGTTAAAATATATTATTACTGTACGATTATTTCAATCAAATTTTTGTTAATAAATTGTTCTTGTGTCAAAATTAACTTCAGTGATGCTAGTGAGGAATTTGTTATATAATTGATTTTCCAGGTACCTGAGACAGTTTTACGGACTGTGAGGCTTGCCGTGACTTGTAGGGACCCACCTAAACCCCGGACGGTGACCATGCCTTGGGGGGAGGTCAACTATGATAAGGATGAGGAGCCCTTTATGAGAGTCAAGGTAGGCTAAATATACTTCAACTTGATAATGTGTACTGCGCAGTTTCTACAAACTAACTGTGCATTTCCTGAAAAAGTTCCTG
Source organism: Hesperophylax magnus (assembly GCA_026573805.1). Lineage (NCBI taxonomy): Eukaryota > Metazoa > Arthropoda > Insecta > Trichoptera > Limnephilidae > Hesperophylax > Hesperophylax magnus. Next base: position 14,651,834 of record JAIUSX010000084.1, read on the forward strand.
CGCATTATCTACAATCTCCCTGCGCATTATCTACAAATTTCCTGCGCCATATCTACAATCTTCCTCCATATTACTACAAAGTTCCAGTACAGTACCTACAATCTTCCTGTGCATTTCCTACAAATTTCCTGCGCCATATCTACAATCTTCTTGCGTATTACTTCTAAGTTCTAGCGCAATCTTCCTGTGCATTAACTACAATCTTCCTGTGCATTAACTACAATCTTCCTATGCATACCTACAAAATTCCTGCATGGTATCTACCATGTTCCTGGGTAATATCTACTATCTTCCTGCGCATTAATTACCTACAAAGTTCCTGCATAGTATTTACAATCTTCTTGCAGATAATGAAACCTTGTAGGTAATGTGCATAAAAACTATTTGTGGTTTTAATCCTACACTGTTCAGTCGACCGCGTGCATTAAGAAATGCGTGAGTGGACTCACACTTGTCACCAAAAATTATTTGTATTTTTTTTATTCTTGTTATTTTGGGATTTGGTGGGGATGGCCTTATTGTTAACCGATAAAACCAAGGTACGTATGATGTCACACGTACCTCGCCAGATTTCAACCCTTTTAGCGGGCTTTGAAAAACTAAAACTTCAATAATTTAATTATTTTTATCATGAAAATGATATAAAAAATTATTGGTATTTAAGTTAGAAGGTGAATAAAATAATAAAATTGACTGTTGTTTATTGTGATTTCAGATTGGCATTCTGATAACGGGAGTGCAGAGGGGAATAGAACACGTGATGACGGTGAAGGAGCGCATCTTCCACTTCTCCGATACGCAGCGGGTGCTGAACATTGATCACGTGCTGGATTTTGATGAGCTGAATACCCCCATCTACACGCCCCCGTCCTGCAGCAGTTCTCAGCAGCAAAATAGCCTCAACAGCACCAATACGTCGGGCCGATATAGCTCCTCAAGGTGAGGAACCTTGGAAGACTAATCATATTTTTTATACGTTAAGACAATTTTTCAATTTTACTGGCACTACTTTCAACCCTCCGAAAATGCATTTTTTGTTTACAAAAGTTTCAATAGTGTGTGTTATTAAAATTTTATAAAACAACTTTTTTTGAAGAAACATTCCCGGGTATTCAAATTTAGAAATTAACCACAGAAGACTTAAAATCTACACCTCTATGAAGCCAAAGGTTCCCGAACGCAGTTTGTGAAAAATTTATGAAACATTGTGAATTATTTTTATATGAAACGATAAAAAGTGAGGTGACAATAATGTTTGTCTGATAAAGTGCGTGTGTTTTATTTTCATTATCAGTAATTTTAGTTCAGTTTTTAGGAGCAAAAACGTAAGGTCAGCCATTTTTAAAACTTTTTATGTTTGCGTTCATAGTTTTAATATTCAAAAAATTATATGTTTATTTGTAATAAAATTTGAAAGCCAATTTCATCACCTTTCTAAAACAGTTTTTATTTTTCATAAATGTTCAGAAATATTCTATTTTTTTTGGAATTTTATTGCAAAGCGGAAATACCCACGAATTCTGACAGAATATGCCTGGGGCCTGAGGGGTTAATATTTTTTCAGTAATTAAAATCATACTACATAGATGCTTTAATTTAAATTTAATATTTTCATTGAAAGTACCTGATTAATTTTTGTTTAGCGGCCGCAAATGCTGCCACTGCAGCATGGCGAGCATGGACTGCAGCAAGTGTCCTACGTACAACGCCTCCTGCACCTGCGCTGCCCCTGAGCCCCCCGCCAACCTCGTGGGCCCCAACAGGGATCAGCTCAAAGTGAGTCTTGTTACCTTTATCTTGATTACGACTGTCTTCGTTAGTCATTGACTCATTGCCGAAGATCGTGAGCCCCTCTCCAATTTACCTGATGAACAAGACTCATTTTCTCCTCGGGGTCCTGTATTGTATGGAGAGCTGTGGACACTGACTTTCCGGACCTAGGTGATATTTTATCACTCAGCATCGGTGAAACTATAAATAAGTATCTGATTGTATGAAGCAGTGAAATCTCTTAAATGGACATCTGAAATCTATCCATTGTAAATACGCCACTACCATCACATTTAAAAAAAATTGTATTTTTGAATTTCGGCTATTTTGTTGGCATTTCAATCTCCGAAATGGGACTATTTTTTTATAAACCGGAAAGACCGGACATAATGAAAAAAAAAAACAATTAAAGAGCCAAAAATCATTTAAAAAAAGGAGAGAAGCCGTAGGAACCTGTATGAACTTAATTTTATTTATCTGTCAAAATTAAAATCAAACTGTGTTTAATTTTTAAATAAAAATGGAGTAATACAACTATCGAAGGATCCGAGATCGTCAAAATAATTATAGATATTTTATAATCCCAAAGATTGCTTTATACCTTCGTAAAACAACTTTTGCGAAATTAATGCTATTGTGCTCTAAATAATATAGCACTAATTGTTAGCACTAGTGTCCCAATTAACAGCCAATACTTGGCCCAACAGCGTGTGATCAAAATTCAAGTTATTTTGTGAATCGGCCCTCAAGCATAACAGTCATCAAAATTAGATTAATCTGGCCAAGAATCAGCAATTAACGGCAACCGCTTTCTTAAGTACATATTAATAAATGTCGAAAATTCAAAATGACACTAATTGCCGATTTGATGATATTTAATGTCAAATGTGACAGGGGATCAAACCACTACATATAACTAAAATGGTCATTTTATATCTTTCATTCTCATGTTTTTTTTTTCAGATTCAAGTGGTCATAATTCCACTGACCAATGTGAGCTGCGTGTCTTCTTCTGAATTTGGCTTCAAATGATAGCCGAATCGGTCGGTGCTTTCTTCACAGTGAATGTTATAACTGCATATATTATATTCACTCGGAAACGTTACGGTTTGTATTACGGTGGGACAATTTATGCAGGCCGGCCGGGTTGTTTAAATAAAATCTGAAGTTGATTATAGATTCTCCTTGTAGAACTGTTTCCAGAATGCAATGGGCTCAGTGTGAGTGATATGAGAATTATATGTTGTGTAATTAAATTCATGTATTAGTGACTGTTACGTGTTGCACGCTGATTGGAAAACGTTCAGTTTGTTTGTGACTGTACTGTTAGGCTTTTCATACACGTAGATACTTACAAGCAACTCGAGTTTTGTACACGTAGCATACGCGCCGATCGTGAGTATCCGTCATGCTGTTTTGGTAGTGTTCTTCATACACAACGTGACTCATCAACTACGGGTTTGACGTCAGTCAAAGTTAGTCGTATTGACAGTGCCGGTAGCACGCTACGCGAGTTGCATTTGCATCTACTACTCATTTGACTAAAATAACGTTCTTAACATGATTTGAATGTAGGTAGGAAATTATCCATATTTATATATTATTAAATTTAACAGAATACGTTAGAAAGGATTTAGCAGAGAAGGCGTGGATTGAGGTTGGAATGAAAAGTCTATTTGACATCATTCACATGTAGTTCCTTGGCACAATTATTTTGTTGTATGGTTGAACCAAACATTTTTCTTTTAGATCGTGTTTTATGCTTTTAAATATAAAGATGAACAATATTATTGTCTTGACTAGAGTCACTTGACATTTTATTATTTCTACAGCTGGAGTACTTGTGGTTTCGTCACAGTCAAGTAGCTTGTAGGTATTTATGTGTACGAAGGGCTTCATAGGTACACAACCAGAGCTAAAACTAACACAATACTCACACAGATGCATTACTTGCATACAGCATGTTTCTAATATATTATTCAACATCTGAAAAGAAAATCCCAGAAAAATAGAATAAAGTTTTATCTTCATATACAAGGTGTCCGGGGTAAAGTGCCCTAACTTGGAGAGGTGATTTCCAACTGGGGCGATACCACCCATCCGGGTAAACGGGGGTCGGTGAAAGACTGCAAGGGGGCAGTGAAGGGCTGAAATGGCGGTCAGAGGAATTAATTTTTTTTTCTTAATGATTTCAAGTAAGTCGTAGGTACACCATTGCGAGAATATTGCAATTGCGAGTATTATTGAGGGATTAATTAATAGTATTTTTGTTATCTTGATAATATTGTTTTAAAAAAAAAAAAAATTTTAATTTAGAAAGCAACATTTCCGGGCTACACATAATCTCAGAATGTTGAAAATTCACCCACATCCAACATTATAAGTGGAATGTGTGACTTGTGCAATGATGGATGACTAAACCAGTAGAGGATCAAGACCCGAATGTGAAAAAATAACTACCATGTTAACAAACCGGTTGGTCGTGATATTTCAAAACATGTAGTTATCCTTTGAAATTTTTTTTGTCTGTGGCGCTTTCTCCGTATATGCTGTCATGCTTTTTGAATGGAGAGGTAGGGAGATAAATGTAAAATTGATGAAAAATATACTTGGAAAGTGGGCAGTGAGCCAGATAAGGATGGGAACTTCTGTAGTACATTTTTTAATATTTTTTTTTTTAAAAAGAAAGACAAACATTCCCGGGTTACGAATAACTTGACCATATTTGAAAATCTCCTACTACCACCACAGTAACCTGAAAATGTTGCTTGTGATGTGATGGAGGACTTAGCCAGCCGAGGAATTTAACACACTACGCCCGAGTGGGACCCAAGCGCGATGTCAACTCGGCCACCACTGTCTGATAGCACAAGTAAAAAAAATAAATAACAAAATGGAAAAAAGAAAAATATTTTTGTACGGAAAAAAAAAAATAGTATGTCTAAAAAAGTTGTTTATTTTTTTACTTGTGCCATAATGTAGAATCACTTCCCGAGGTTAGTACACTTTACTCCAGGACACCCTGTATGTAATAAAAAGAATTTTTAGAATATCATATTTATTTTCGAATTGTACATTTGTTGTACCTTTTTCGCTAAAAACAATAAGCAGACATAAATAAGACAAAATACTGTTTCTCAGTGATGCTTTTCAAGGTTATCAGAAGTGAATAAATATGTACCAACGCACACAATCCTAAGTTCTTACATAGCCCATTGCAACCCTACAAGGAAACGTTCTTCTATAATATAGAATCATCTCTTTAGTATATTTTTACAACCTGATAGGATCTGACAAATGAGAGAATGTTGCTGATGGTGCAAATGCATTTTGGTAGGAGGCGGGGACAACCGAAAACAATCATTAACTATCTGATTTCATCTGTACTAGTATCCGTATTGGTTGAAGGAAACACGTCAGAAGTCTCGGCTGTCCAACAGTCCTTTTAAGAAAGGCGTACAATTCCAATATTGAATTTGCATGCCTTTCTCGAAAGAATTGACTTTTAATATGAACAAAACTCTTTATTCATATTCATATTACATATGTACGGGCGCAAACAAATAATTTGTCTTAATATTTTAAAGCACAACAATTTGTATTTAGTAACAAATGCAAAAGCAAAAAGTAATGCCATTAATCAACTTCATCAATAAATTCAGGACAAAATTTAATCCAATTGCGGTCAGTGTCAATCAAAATAACTTTGGATAGGATGGGATAAGAGGTTTTCCTATAAATAAAATCGGAATTATTACATTTGACATGGAATTTGCGACGCTTTTTTCACAGATAAAATAAATATGTTTGCAAGTGACGAAACGATGAGCTAGAATAATATTTAGATTCATTATTTCCTTGCCAAGTGAATAAAATATACATGAGCATTTTTGAAGGTTCAAAATATCATAAAATCGAGGCAAGTGCGATGAGTTCCTAGAAAATCCGCTACGGATACGGTTAAGCCATTTACATTTCTCGGTGACTGGATAACTCATCAAAATAACAATTCAACACACCTTTAAAAAGTAATGAAACAAAAACATAGGTTAGTTTTTTTAATCACTTTTAATGACTTTTTAAAGGTGAGTTGAATTGTCATTGTGTTGAATTATAATGCAAGTACATTTGTCCACCCCTTTTCACGTGTTTCATTTAAATCGGACAAGTGTATTGGCCCTTCCTAAGTATTAGCAGCTGCAGTAGCGCGTGCACAGTAAACGAAGAGCAACCCACTTCTTTAATTTGTTGAGCTCTGCCATGTATTATTTTGAACTGGGTTGATTTATTATATTAGTACGAAGAAGAAGACTGCTAATAAATATAGATTAATGCAATTACCATCTATTATTGTCATGTGATTTAATGTTATTGGGGACAGGACCAGGTCACGCACGCAGGTTTCTCTGGTCCCGCTACCAATCTTGATTTGACTGATATCCCATGATCATTAATGTGAACCCAGATTTTAAATTGTCACGAATAATGGCGTAATGCTAATTTTGATTTGAACAGCACTTGAAATTCAACATAATTATGTACGTATGTCAGTAATATGTATTATTGAACGAGCTGAAGCAACAGGTGTCGCCCGGGCTTAATTCTGCTACAAGGAGTGGGAAAACAGGATGAGGGTGGTTTTTAGACAGTGGGCAAAATTTCGTCAATCTCAGAATAAAACTGTAGATTTGCATAAAAAACAAACCCCCGCAGACACCCTTTCTTTGTATTATAATACTAGGTTAAGTCCCTGGCGTTACGCAGAGTTTTTCGAAATCAGATATAGACAGTAATTTACGTCTTATTTTGAATGTTAAGTGAGCAAAATATCATCAATAAGTATGAAAATTCTGCTTTAAGGGGTGGGAAAAGAGGGTGGGATGGTTTTTCGAAATCTCATGTAGACAGTCACCAGGGCCGGCCCTGTCTAGGCTCAATTTGGAGCAGTCTGCTCCAGGCGCCAACTTGTCAAGGCACCAAGGAGGCAAGGCGCTGATAATACCTAACATCTAACACAGCACCCTTGAGGTTTTTTTTAGCGCCTGGCTCCATTTGATTCAGGGCTGACCCTGACAGTCACCTTCCTCTTGTTTTGAAGGTCAAGTGTGCAAAATTTCGTCAATCTCGGAATAAAACTGTAGATTTGTATAAAAACAAACATTTTCGGAATGTTTGAAAACCATTAAATCTCTTACAGATATGACAGTGCTGAGTGAGTACTTAATGGGATCCAAGCCTTAATCGCTTATCCTACAAATAAATGCTTATTTAACTGGTTCACTGCCACAAAATTTTGATAACATAAACAAACTAAACCCAAACGGTCTCGATCGGGACCGGTGGCAACGAATGAGATAAACAAACACAGATTGGTTAGTTATTTGAGCTGTCCAAAGCATCTGGCACCCAGGCTACATGTTCAATTCTCTGCTAGCTAATTCCTCCATCCTTCCATAAAAAACTGTTTCCGTTTATCCCGCAGTTGAAGTAATTCAGATTGTTGACGCAACTATGCATCCCACTAACTTATGTTCCTGCATTCCATCACCTCATTTCCTTACCCGATTACCAGTCCTGTTCTGACAACAATCTAAAACCTGTGGAGTACCTACCTCAGTGACAATTTATCATTACCTTGCCACGGCAAGCCGTGCAGTGTCTATTTCTTTAAGTGACACTCGGAGTGTATTAATATCGAGTCTCCTAAAAGAACCTGGAAAGTTTACATATGTTCTCTCACAAGACGGGGTAAAACAAAGGACCAGGGGTAAATCAGTTCCCAATTGTAACCAATTGTAACCAAACGTTAACCCGCTTCCCAAATAGTTGTGTCAACTTGAAAGGTTACCAAAACATATTGATTACAGTCCACAGAATCGATTCGCATGCGATGTGCGATTACACAGATTATTAGTAATCCGAGAATGTTCGTCTTTCTCATTTAAAAAAAATTATTTTGTTTATGTTGGTTGTTTTTTGGGTGTAGTGCTTCTTTCTCCTGCCTGAGCCAACGCTTTGGACAGTCTTGCAATATCTATCTTTAGAGAAGGTGACTGTTGTATTATATATTATATATCTATGTAATAGAAGTTAAGCTTCCTCTTAATTTGCTTGAATAATATCCATATTTACGCATAATATGTAAATTATTAAAAAAGACTTGCCTATCGTTAAGGGTCGTTGATTGTCCCGTTAAAATGTATGATATTTTTGTAGTTTATTAATTTAATTCAAAATGTCACAAAGATAATGAATATCTTTTTAAAACATAACATTCTATAAACATGAGAGTTTCTCACATTCTTTTTATTTATTTTTTATTTTTAATGTTTAAAAAAAATATATGTATTATAAGAATACAGCGGGTTTGTCATGCAAAAGATTTTATCAAATACTGAAGAATAGTTATAATACCTACAACTTCTGACATTTCCCTTACATTCTGATGGCATTATGCTACATTATCGCCCTAGAGGCTTGGTTTACTTTTGTACATTTTAATGGATTTTATGCGTGATTATGCCGTGCTACACTAGCAACTCTAGCTGCCAGAGTTGCCAGCCAATACAAGTAAATACTGCCAATATTTTACTCCAGTTGGATGTATTATTAATATTCTTGGGTATTTCTTATCATTCAAATGTTGGCTGCAGTGAAAACCTTTTGAATCATCTGTTTTCTAATGTATTTTATATGAAACTGTCTTATAAAGTTTTTGTGGAAACCTTATAAAACATTATCATGTATTTGGTTTTAATTAGGCCATTTTTAATTTCTTTTTTCACTTGAAAAAAAAATTTCTTAAGGCAATTATTGCAAAGTACTGCAAAATCGTGTTTTTCATTTCAAAATTTCGATTAATTTAGATTCTTTAAGTAAATATCGTGAGTAAGGATGGAGACACATTACGCTATACGCATCAAAGCGTTTTATATAACATCTTATCGCTCGCCATACAATCCTATATAGACCTGTCCCACCTGACAGATGATGTGTTATAAGTGTGGGCCTGGTGACGGTGATAGGCGATGTTTGAAAATGACGCGACCCCCTCTCCTGCCATAAGCATTACGGAGCGCCGTGATCACGCGGCTGTCTGTCAAGATGACAGATCCCATACAAAGAAATTATATTCCGCGACAGTTCTCCTGAGGAAGATTATAGCTCAGTGTGACACCTCAACATATAATCTGCATTGGGCATTCGGAAATAAGCGTTGATGCGTAAAGTGTAATTTGTCTTAGCTTTAAAGCACATCTTGGCCTTTGCTATATTCGAGCAAGTTTAGCCTAGAAAGAAGTGTAAAATCTCCTACTTAGGAAACTCTTTTGGGGTGTGGTTTTATTGTGGCAAATTAAGTTCTTTAGATTATGATTTGACAATATTTGAAGGTTAAACGTAACACAATTTATAATCTTCGCATTCATAAATGGCGCTGATTAAAATGTTTTAGAAAAATACACTTTTTGCATGTTATGCTTTAAAATTTTAAGGTGTACATCGGGAATATGAATAGTTTTGTCCGTATAAAAACTCGATTCTTTCAAAAAACGGATACAAATACAATAATTGTATTTGAATTTGTTTATTGAAAGAATTTAGTTTTTCAGACAATATTATTTATGCATATTTATATTCCACATGTACACCCGCCAACAATCAATTCATCTTAGTATTGATGCATGATGTGCGATTTGTGTGTGTTTTTTTTCTAAAATATTTGAACTAACGCCATCTATGAACGCAAAGATTTATAAATTGTGTTACGTTTAAAGATAATATTTGTGCTTGAACTTCACGAAATAAAATTAAACGTGTATTTGGTCTGTGTTTTTTTTTTTTTTTTGCCTAAATCAAATCAGGCTGCCGTATGCGGGAATTTCAAACTTATCGCTATCTGCATAAGGAGTGCGTGATTTCATTCGATTCCAAATGTTACACTCTGAGGTGAATTGTCTTAATATTATAATTTTTTTATCTGGGAACCTTATAAGAATTCGGCAATGAATACTTTTTCAATGTTATGTATTAACCACTCGTGACTGGTTCATTAAATTAATGTGTTATCTAATACTATTTAATATAATCATAATAATATACTTCTTGTAGTTTTTATAACTAAATAATCATAGTTATCTAATGTGCCAATGCTAATTAAATAGAAATCTGTGAGATATTGTTAAGATGTTGTTAAGCGGGTTAAACTACATAAATCACACTGTTATTATATGTAATTTGTTCCCTTCAACACCGCTTGTGCACAATGTAACACTACTTATATTATACACAATATGAAATACATTGGTAACTCTCTTACTAACACCAATATCAACTCATGTTTTAGATGTTGCTCAGGTATAGTTTGTTCCCAAGCATAATCAGGGTTGTACTATTTAAAATGATACATGTTAATACTTCCCAACCTTCCCCATTCCATTCAGCCCCACAATGTACCCCAATTGGGAATGCCATAGTCTAACTCGCTCCGGTTAGTTGGGAACAGGTTAACCTCTTGTGTGGTATTCACATTTATAAAAGTTGGGTAAATGACTTGCCAACACTAAAATATTTCTAAATAGTTCAGTTCAAAATAGTTACCTACAACTGTATTATTTTTTTGTCACAACACAAAGTGTTTGCTTATGAAAATAGTTTTATTTTATATACTTACTGGTAACGAATAAATGGTAGAAATGTGATAATTTACCATTTATCAAAATGAATACATTATTTCCTTACTTAAAAACCGTACCTACTAGAATATATACTGTGCTTTATTATTGATCTGTATATACTGTGTTTTGTTAAATCGTTGTTGCAACTTTAATATCTTTTAAGTGACACTTTCTTAAGTTAAATGAGTTGATTACCTATTATATATAACAAACAGCTATTGAATTATTTCCTCCTTGTCATCCAAAGACTGCTTTTGTCACTTATAGAAATAACCTAACATTGCACAATGTTGTAAATTTGTGTACGCCAGAAATAAAAATTAGAAAATCGTATTACTTATAAGATATTACTGGCGCAATGTCGAGATTAGCAACAATTGTTTTATGAAAGTTTTTCTTGTAAATAAAAAGCCATGCAATTGTATAAATTAGCCCTTTGGCTTTGCCAAAATGGTTGCCGGCAAACCATTGCAACTTGTTATATTAGTTGCTCATTCATAAATACGCTAGTGGAATTTTGTGGGAGAAACAGGATTGTAAAAGGAAAACAATATTTATTTGCATATTACATACAATTTTTATGAAATGCCACAAGCGTTCGCGTACTGGCCTTATCTATAAGTCATTTGCATTGGAAAGGTTAAAACCTAATATTTATATGAATTGGAATACAATAGGAAATATCTCAAATACTTGAACAAATCTTTTAGTTTTTGTTTCTCTTCTTAACATTCTTAATATATTTCAGCATGCGTTTGACCAAATATTTAATAAAAAGTGTTTTTAAATGATCTCATACGAAAACGCAGCATTTCACGAGGGATCAAAGAATAGAAGATAAAATTGCAGCATAATTTTTTTTAATGAAATTATTGTTACATTGCTAAACGAAAATTGTTACAAATCTTATAAAAATCTTAAAATTGCTTTAGAAGTCAGAATTTTATTTTTAGTTTCCTTGTTCAATTATTCATGTAGCTACCCTGATAATCAATGTTATCTTTCATTGCAATATCTTCACTTTCAAAATTATTTCAGTTGATTTTCATCTATTTAATATGTATTTATGATCATTTTGTATAAAAGTTCTGCCAACAAAAACCTCTTTTCCCTAACATGTAGAAACAAAACTTTAAACAGCTGATAAGCAAAGTTACAAATTTGCACATCCAACATGACGCATTATTTTTTTAAAATTCTTTATATATGTAGTTAATATGAAAAAATTGTAGTAAGAAAGCTCTTGCCTATTTTACAAATTTCAATAACTACATGGATTATTCCAAAGCTTGTTGGCAGAGCTACATTTGTGTTGATTTGTTTTGAATATTGTAATATTGATTATTATTTTTGTAATAGTATATCGCATTTTAATTTGCATTGTGTGTCCACCATGTCACAATGGTTTGCGAGCACGAGAGACATCAAGGATCTACAACTTAAACAGACTGTGTTCATAATAATTATTTACTTCTAGCTGGGAGTATTGTCACTACTCGAATAATAAATATCTGTTTTATTCCACACATGTCTTTTTATTTATTAGCTTATTCATTGGAGACTCAAAAGGACCGAGTCTGTAATGTAAGTAATATATAATTGATGACCAGAGTGGTGGTAAGCTTTAAACCCGAAGTTGCAGGTTTGAAAACGGCCATTTAACGGATTATTTCTCATAAAATTTAATTCAAACTAGCTGAAGAATATCCGGCGTTGCTGGAGGTTATCCTTAGGAGGTAGATAAATACCATCGTCGACATTTCTGTAGGCCTTTTTAATATGTACAATTCAGCTGTGCATTATTTTAATGTATCTCATAAGGTTTAGCCAGCTTTTCCAAAATGCCTGAAAATATTTTTTTACCACTTGATTACAAAACACCGACTTCTACTTTCTATAAATATAATATGCATGTATTACACATATAAACCTTCCGGAAGAAATTCTCTACATGATAGTGAAAACTCTATCAAAATCCGTTGCGTAGTTTAGAAGAACTGAGTGCACAGATACACGGATAATAATAATAATAATACCTGGATGACTTTTATAGCGCCGTTTTTGTGCAAAAACACCTCAAGGGCGCTGTACAAACTTGTAATACATTTCTACAGTGTTATTACTTAACTATTTATGGAGAAAATATACAGTACAATACTTACCTGGTAGGTCACTTGAGATTAACACTTAATTAATATTATCTAATTGTTTATTGGCGAAATTTAGATACAGGGTTTAGGAATTAATTGAAAAATTGAATATAACTGGACTTTCTCTTAGCGAGATATATTGCACATTGAGTGGTACTCTTAGTATCATCCTGGTGAAAGAGCACCATTAAGAAACGAAACGCTGCTGAAGAGCAGAATGTTACATAGTTTTCCATACAAAAAGACATACTTACAAAAAATTTTTAGTGTGAGGTACAAACTTACCCGATAAATTCGCTGTGAGTTTGCTGAGAGAGTTTGGCAGAGTTACATATTTGTGATTGGCCCTTATCCATGGAACGCGCCTGTAAACAATAACATAAGACTGAGAGTTTGCATTCGCAATATGCTGCGAAATTGTGTGTTTTAAACCAAATTCAGCCAGTCATTACAGAAATTCTACGAATGTAGGATTATTAACAATTGTGGCCAGGATGAAGAATTCATCTGCCAGTGATAAATTAGCAGCAAAGTTGTTTTATGTCTTGTTCGCGAATAAGTGCAAGGGCGCGAACAAAAACATGAGTGTTACGCAAATTTCGATTTGGAAAACGATATGCATATTCCATCATGTAGCCTGTAAACGTGTGTAGACCGTGGCATTGTCACAGTAATTAAATAACATCATTATGTACAAAAGAAACACAATTTTAACAGTTAGGTAAGTCTATAACTAGATAAACACAATGTTAAAAGTAAGTCAATAAATACACACAACATTAAGTTTTGATTATAACAATCAAGTTTTTAGAGTTGAACACTGCTAGATAATGCTAATAGATAATATTAATAGAACACTGCTCGATACAATAACAAGATACATTATACTCGCGTGAGGCGTCTATCAATGTACTATTGCAAAAGTGTCGTGACCAAAGAAAGGAAGTTTTTGCCGGTTTTATTGACTACGAAAAGGCATTTGACAGGGTAAAACATGCTGACCTAATGAAAATGCTTGCGGATTGTAACGTTGACACCAAAGACCAGAATTTCATAAAAAACCTGCATTGGTTCCAAACAGCAGAAATAAGACATGGGAATGAGAGATCTAATGCAATTGACATTCAGCGTGGAGTACGACAAGGCTGTATCCTGTCGCCACTATTGTTTAATCTCTATTCCAACTATGTCTTTAAAAGAGCCCTAAGTAATACTGAGAAGGGTCTTAAGATCAACGGAGTTGTCATTAATAACATAAGATACGCAGATGATACTGTATTACTAGCTGACAGTATTGATGACCTCCAAGACCTATTAAATATTGTTAATAATGCTGGTGAGCAACTGGGCCTATCAATCAACGTCAATAAAACAAAATGGATGACATTTGGACGACTAGATCACTCTGAATCAGTGATACAGTTAAATGGTTGCAATGTCGAAAAGGTCGAAAGATCTAAATACCTCGGCAGTATTCTCACTTGACCCAGATGTAGAGGTTAGGTGCAGAATTGAAGCAGCAAGAACTGCGTTCATTAAAATGAAATCCCTCTTCTGCAATGATAATATCAGCTTAAAACTAAGGCAGAGAATGCTAAAATGTTATGTGTGGTCGGTCTTGTTGTATGGATGTGAAACATGGACCTTGAAAGTAAATACCATGAACAGGTTAGAGGCTTTTGAAATGTGGCTTCACCGGAGAATACTCAAAGTCCCATGGACCGACATGATCACCAACACAGAAATTCTCAGGCGGGCTAGAGCAAAGAGAGAACTGCTTAGATTAATAAAAATCAGGAAAATTTCATATCTGGGTCATGTACTTCGAGGGGAGAAGTATCACTTGCTCCAGTTAATATTGAAAGACAAGATAGAGGGTCGCAGAGGGCCTGGTAGGAGACAAATGTCTTGGCTGCGAAATATACGAGAGTGGACCGGCATTAGAAGTGTGGAGGAGCTATTCCGGGCAGCGCAAGACAAAGAGACATTTTCTAGAGTGATCGCCAACATCATGATCGCCAAGATACATTAAATTATCAGATCTACTTTGCAAATAAAATAAAAGTTACTGACACGACGCACGCCAAGTATACACAAATATGTTGCATTCAAAATTCAACATTGACTGACGCGGGACGGCAGATTTTGCAACAATGCAAAATGTACTTATCGACTTTTTTTCAGATTCACTATTTAAATACTATTTTTTTTCAGATATCTTATTTAAAAGGAGCATGCTCCAGGTAGATTGCGAGAAAATATGAATTACTTATGGAGTTCCTATAATTCTTCATTATTATGGGCTCCCGTTATATTTTGTGCTAATTTATAGTATCTACACATCTTACAGTGCCATGCAGTAGTTATGTAATATGAAGGTTTTCTTAGAAAACTGTAAGGTAAGGTTGAAATTGCATCAAATAAAAAGAATGTTGTAAATGCGAAACATGTTTTATTTTCTATAAGTACAGGCACTGGAATTTACAGGGTCACATAGAATACAGTTCAGGATTAAGCATATGTCGGGTCGGACAAACTACAATATACTTCTATTGGAATATGTACCGGCTACATACTACGTACTACAAACACACTCTTCTTATCTAGCTCTTTATAAACATTGTTTAGGGCTAGTCTTCACAATACAGGTTGATGATACTTGGTGGAAATGTTGAAGACGTAATACAAGATATTATGTAAGTCAGAACCAGGGGACTTAAGACAACAATTAAGTGGTTCAGAGAAAAACGGTTTCAAAGATTATGACTTCCGATTTTCTCAAAAGAAGTATCTACCAAAAAAAATATATAATTTTTGGTTTGTTGTGACTCAATACAAGATAACTAACTATGTATTCATATTATATTCATCATTGTCTCCCAAAAAATATCTAAGATACACATTTTAGGTTAAAAATGTCACTGTTTACTGTTAATGCCATACAATAAAAGCAATGTTTCCCTTTTATGTGAATATTGCATAAGAGTCCAAACTGTCTGAAGCCGGTGGGACTATGGTATTCCGAAATACAGGGTTTTCCAATAAGAGGTGTTATTTTGATATTCAATCGATAAAGATCAATGGTTTCGTTGCTTGTGTAGCACGTAGCGCCATCTTGTTGAAAGTAAACGTTGTCCAGATCAATACCATCCAATTCCGGCCATAAAAAATCATTAATCATCTCTCGATAGCGCAATCCATTCACCGTAACTGTTGCTCCAGCTTCATTTTCGAAAAAGTAAGGTCCAATGACTCCGCCGGACCATAAACCGCACCAAACAGTCACACGTTGAGGATAGAGGCTTTTCAACATTAACTCTTGGGTTTTCCGAGCCCCAGATGCGACAATTTTGCTTGTTGACGAAGCCACCGAGGTGGAAATGGGCCTCATCACTCAAGATGATTTGCATTTGATTCACTAAGGTGAATTTTAATAATTTCAATGCGTTGTTGAAGCGTGTATCGTTCCATTTTGGCGTAGTTTCTACTTGTCAAATGTCAAAAAATGACAGCTTCAAAAGTAACATCTACCGAAATAGCGGGCTATTCAAAATAACACCTCTCATTGGAAAACCCTGTAGAGGTATGTTGTGAGTTGGAAAGGGAAGCTTGCGAAGTACTGTACTTTATCTTTGCAATTAATAAATATATGTTTTATTAATGTGGCTAGAAAGATAGTGGCTGAAAACAGTATTATCGTTTGCAATTATTTGGAGTCGTAAATTAACAATTTAGAGTGAAGTACATTATTATTCCAACGTAAACTACTCCGCAAGGTGCGATGGAATCATTTTCACATAAACTTGGTTTGAACTTCAATACTTCTCATCAAATACCAGTCACCTGTATATTGTATATGATTAGATATAATTATTATCATCACATGGTTTAAATGAAAATTATTGTAAATGTCAAATTGATACAGCGTGAGAAAAATAAAATTACTTTGTCGTAATATAAAAGGTGCAGTTTTCATACCGACACTGATTGACAATATATTCAACGTCTGTCTTCTGTAGCAAAAAGGAGAAGAGAGAATCTTTCCGATTCCATATTTTCATCTTTCCTCATGTACATTATTGAAAATGTGGCCAAGATGTGCAAAAATTTATCTATTTTGATTGTAAGAAAGAAATCCCTTTCAAACTGCATTCCAGATAATACTCCTCTGTTCTCAGAAAATACTTAAAAAATAATGATAAAAAAATGATATTTGTAATGTATTAAGATTTTTCTGAATAGCACAACAAAACTTATGAACAGAGGGAACAGTGTTTTCATATGAGACTGACACCTTTAGGACAGGAGATGGTCATGAGTTAGGTATTAAACTTATGAACAGAGGGAACAGTGTTTTCATATGAGACTGACACCTTTAGGACAGGAGATGGTCATGAGTTAGGTATTAAACTTATGAACAGAGGGAACAGTGTTTTCATATGAGACTGACACCTTTAGGACAGGAGATGGTCATGAGTTAGGTATTAAACTTATGAACAGAGGGAACAGTGTTTTCATATGAGACTGACACCTTTAGGACAGGAGATGGTCATGACTTAGGTATTAAACTTATGAACAGAGGGAACAGTGTTTTCATATGAGACTGACACCTTTAGGACAGGAGATGGTCATGACTTAGGTATTAAACTTATGAACAGAGGGAACAGTGTTTTCATATGAGACTGACACCTTTAGGACAGGAGATGGTCATGGCTTAGGTATTAAACTTATGAACAGAGGGAACAGTGTTTTCATATGAGACTGACACCTTTAGGACAGGACATGGTCATGAGTTAGGTATTAAACTTATGAACAGAGGGAACAGTGTTTTCATATGAGACTGACACCTTTAGGATAGGAGATGGTCATGAGTTAGGTATTAAAAATATTTATGAACGATAGAAGGTAATATTGTCCCGAAAACTACATATCAGCTACACTTAACAACAAAAAAAAACATTATTTAACTTAATAATACATTTAAGCACAATCATTCGTTAAAAAATGTATAAAACATACATATAAAAATGCTAGAAAAGCCTTAAGTCTCAAATTTATTCGTCATTACTTGACTTGACGGTAAAAAAAATATTACAATTTAAAACACAAAGCATAATATCTAAAGTTGGGGTGTTTCATGAAACGGTCAATCAGCGCCATTTTGTATTTTTACATTTGAAAGGACCCAAAGGTTTTACAAGCATAACAATGTGAAGTTGTGCTTGTCAGCTGACCAAATTTTTTTCAAAAGCTGAAATGTAACTAGAATCGGTGTTTAAGAGGGCCTTTTAAATGTCACTAATTAGCCATTTGATCAATGTTGCATTTGAATTTCTGAGACACCCCAACCTAATTTGAGGATATCAAATAGTTAAACTGGCTTAATTTTGCGTGGTCAAAGTTTTACATTAATTATCAAAAAATATCACATAATTTCTCTTTTTTTAAAGGGGCACGAGAAAATTGACATTCAATTTATAATTGAATTGTTTATATACAATTTAGGTATAAAAATTTGAGAGGGGAAGTAGTAGAATTGATTCAAATCACATTTAGTTCATTACATTGTCACAAATCACGGAAATATCAAGGAGATTGGAAACACTACCAAACATGGCTAAACTTACAAATTAAAAAGCACATTTTACTTAAAACTAAGGAACAATTCATGTTTCATAAGCGCACACGCATACTTAAGAAATATGTATAATATGTTTATAAAATAACCATTATAATTTTGTTCATTATATTTGTATAATATTTTTGTCTAAAAATCTACTTTACCGATTCGTCAAGAGTAAATCATCTACATTTTAAATTGAGTTTGAAAATTTTCATATAAACAAATAATAATTGATTGATTCATTCAGTAAAGACTGAAAATAATATCAAATTTTGAGTTCATCAATAATTAATTAGTGAAATAACCTGAAATAATCCCCACTGGAATTAACCAATTTTAATTCATTGTAATGCAAAAATATGTATGTAATTTGTAATGTGTAATTTTGTCATTAGATTTAGACGAATAATGTGGAATTTCGTCAATTGTACACAAATCTAAACAATCATAATGCAAAATATTATTTATTTTTAAAGTCGTAAAAATTACCAAAAATCAGGATCATTTATGTAAAAAAAAATTTTTTATATATTATAACAAGAATTTCAGGTCTCCTATTTTTGTAGTCTCAATGGGGTATTGTGGGATTCGATGGAATAGATTTTGGTTTATTAAAACCAATACTTTTGTTGTAAAATTTCATAATCTCTCATTACATATTTATTTGTCCAAACTAATTTAAGCTATTTTAAAAGATTCTAATCTACACATACGTACATCAAACATACATATGTATATATGTACTAATAATACATTGAGAAAATTGTTTTTCAGAGTAACATTCTTAACTTAAACAAATGGAATATCAAAACAAAAAGAGATACATATTTCTATGCAAAAAAATACAGACACTTATCTCTGCAGCCAAAAGAGGAACAAAGAACAAACTACTTTTTAGATAATATTGTTTTAAAAAAATCTACACTAGCAACCCCTACCAACTGCATAGATAAGTATTTCAATCTGTAATTACATTGTCATATTTAATGGTTCATTACAAAAAGGGTTGAAACGGTAATCATATAATAATAAATTGACATAAGATACAAAACATCCATCGAAAGCTTGTCTAAAATAGTTATATTTTCATTAACGTTAAAATAGTTGTTTCTATGTAGAAATTTATACATATTATTTTTGGCATCTAGAGTACAAACATTGAGCAAAGGTTATATTTTAAATTTAATTGTTAATTTTTGTAAAAATACATTAAGCCAACGACTAGTTTACCACATTGACGTTTATAATTTAAGTACGGTACATTCCAAGTTGTAAGAAGGTCCAACGTTAAGATTATAATAGAAACCTTTAAAAAGTCTAGGTTATATGTACTAAAAATATTGCCGAAGGTATTATCATTCTAAGCTATAGATATAGTTATGTCAAACCTATATCTGGTCCCTTATTATGGGCACTATGTATGTATTAGTATTTTATCGTTACAAATGTTCGGTATATTGTCAGATTAACCTTTTCACCGCATTCCCAATGTAAATAGAATAACAGTAATTTTTTTACGAGTCGTACATTACTGTTAAAATGGATGCACAAATGTTAGAAAAGGATGAAAAAAAAAAACACCTATTCAAGTAAGTAACATCCTTATTGTAAACATTTACAAAATACAACGATTTCATTAGCTCTTTCTTTAACCTGTAGGGGCTGACAAGAAACTTCAATAAATAAAAAGATATTTTTCTTAGAGCCAAGACATAGATAATACCATACTTGATACAGTGACATTTTTATTTTTGTCTTTAACTAACCTAGAAGAGGTAATATCCAAAGGCAAAATGAATTTACAAGGTCAACACTGCAATTGCAGTGATTTGTATCTTTCTGCACAATTCTTCAACCCTGCAAATGCAGGAGTCCGGTCCCTAAGGGTCAACATGCGTCGTATGAGAAAGAGGGAGAGGTTACAATAGAGACATATTGTGGAACTATAAGAAATCGCTGAACACCCAATGGCAATCTTCTGGGGAGATCGACTGGGTTACTATCAACGGAATAAGGGGAAACATGGGAGATAGCACATGGACATAGTCATATGAGTTTTGCAGACAATACATTATAAATAGAGACCGGATTATATGCATTTGCATATTTGCATATGCAAATGCATATTTAGACCCTTTTCAGCGGTAGTTGCATATTTTAGCAAATAATTTGAGATCTTGCATATTTACGCTTGATATCGTTCAGATGCCTCACATAGCAACACTATAGACGTCAGATAGCAAGGCGCGCGGCCAGCGAAGCTGAGCGAAGAACTGATAACTGATCATACTGATCGCTACGGCCGGCGGCCGGAGCGGGGGGGAACCTCTCTCATCTTCGCCTGCGCTCGCGCCTACTCGGCTTAATTCGGCTAATTGCCGAAAACAATTCATTCATTCGTATGAGGGGTGATTTGGAATATTTTTATAGTAATTCAGTGAATTGCGAATTTTGTTTTTGACTGGTCGCACGCGCTGTTCTTTAGAGTTTCGTCTAGTGTTTTGTTGGTTTGCACGAAGTTGTACATTGTGAAAGTGAACCATGCCCCCTGATAAAAAAGTGCCCATACGTGGATAGCTGAATATCCTGGAATATTTACATACGACGGAAAAGTTTTATACTGCCGAGTTTGCGAGAAAAACATTTCTAGCACAAAAAAGTTCCAAATAGACCAGCATGTCAAAACCAGTGTTCATATCGCAGGAGTGCAGAAGAAGGGCCCATGACAACAAGTTTTTACAGTGGCAAGTAGCAGTAACAGTGAAGTAACCTCCAAAGGTAAACAACAAAATCACTTTAGCATGGATCTATGTGAAGCATTTCTTGCAAGCAATATCCCTCTATACAAACTGACAAATCCTGCCTTGTAGGATTTTCTCAGAAAATATTGCATAAATCAAAATATACCGGATGAATCTACTTAACGTAAAAATTACATGCCATCAATTTATCTACATGTGCTGGAAGAAATACGCAATGAACTCAAGGATAACATCATATGGATTTCAGCTGACGAAACCACCGACACTTGCGGCCGTTACATTGCAAATTTGATTGTTGGTGCGTTAAAACTTGAACCTTCACCTTTCTATTTGGTGGCCTGCAGAGAACTTGAAAAGGCAAATCATTCTACGATCGCCAGATTTGTGAATGAGGGTATAAAAAAATATTTCCTGAATCTTCTGCGGATGAAAATGTGTATGTGTTGCTCTCAGATGCTGCCCCCTATATGATCAAAGCAGGCAAAGCCCTCCAAGTATTTTATCCCAATTTGATTCATGTGACGTGTTTTGCTCACGGAATTCACAGACTCGCCGAAGAAGTGAGATCCACGTTTGCGAATGTAAATAACCTGATTTCATCAGCAAAGAAAGTGTTTCTTAAGGCGCCTGCTCGTATAAAGGCCAACAAAGAAAAACTGCCAAATATCCCTTTACCTCCTGAGCCAGTAATAACACGTTGGGGTACATGGATCGAAGCTGCGATGTTTTACCATGAACATTTTGAAGCCATCAAGGGTGTTATCAATGACTTCGATAGTGCAGAGGCTTTGGCAGTTTTCCAGTTCAAAGAATCGTTTGACGACGCCAGTATTAAAAAAAACCTAGCTATGATTACCACTCATTTCGCCTACATACCTGCAAGTATAAAAACGCTTGAAACTCATGGATTGGCGTTGAATGCATCTATTCAGGTTATGAAGGAAATTCGCCTTATGAATTCCTCGTTGCCAAAGCTATTCCCGAGTAAACTCAAAGAAAATTTTTAAAACATATTGAATAATAACCTTGGGTTTGAACCTTTGTGCCAAATTGATAACTTCATCAACGGGGCAGGTGAAATTTTGCCCGGAACAATAAGTTCAAAAATCGTACCCAAATTTAAATTCTGTCCAGCCACATCAGTAGACGTAGAACGTTCCTTTTCCGCTTACAAAAATATATTAAGCGATCGTAGACACAATTTGTCTACAGAACATTTAGAACAGTACTTAGTCATATACGTTTTTAAAGGTAAATTCTAAATTTTATTGTTAAATTCATTTTATAATTGATATTTTCGAAAATGTAATTGTTATCCTTGAGAACTAATAGCTTACTAAAATAAAAAAAAATATGTAAAAATACGACTTCCTGTATTATTTCATGTTGCATATTTTAACCCTTTTTATGGATTTTCGTGCATATTTTAGCTATTTTTATTGCATATTTGCATGCATATTTTGGGCTATTTTTTTTGCATATAATCCGGTCTCTAATTATAAACAATAATAAAAAATGTGGGCAGCGGTGAATAGAATAAACATCGACCAATGCAGTAAAATGAAATTTACATTGACATTAAGTAACTACATATACAATGAATCACATAACGACGTGTCTGCTTCTTTGTCACAGTGTAAAAAATACACCCATTACAGTTGAAGAGATCGGTAGCGAGGGATTACACATATGTTTTGTGTAGAGCACATCCGAATGGATGACAGGATAAGAATTGGGAGGCATTTTGGTGAAGTAATGTTGTAACATCTATTGCCGGCGAGGCGGACTCGGGATGGGAAGCGGCATATCAAAGCACCAGACACTTGGGGAACACTCCCATCTCAATGTAGTCATCTACCACCTGGAATAAATACACATTTGATTAAAAAAATACATTAAAAGTAATGCTTATTTATCTAACTACCTGATAAACCTTTCACAAAAAAGATGCAAAGAAATATTTTTATTTATTTTATTTCGAGGGATGTCCAAAATTAAAGACGGTTTACGTTTTCAAAATCAGGAAAATTTTATTAGTACAAAATTTGTATATGGCATTGTTCGTACATGTCTACACTATTTTTCTGCATAATCCCCGGCAAGTTCAATGCACTTTTTGAGTAGTCATAAAAATGTCATAAAATAACCCGCCACGGTTTGCAACCCACTTTGCTTGACACCTCTTCCTGGACTTCCTCGCCCATCATGAAGCGTTTTCCGACCAAATGTTGCTTTAGGTGAGGAAGAGTTGAAAATTACTGGGCGCCAGGTCAGGGCTAAAAGCAGGATGGCTAAGGACATTCCACTAAAAAGACTGCAGGAGCGCGGTGGTTACAGCTGCCATATGGGGACGGGCATTGTCATGCAACAAACAAACGCCGTTGCTCAACCTCCCTCTTCGCTTGTTTTATATCGCTCTTAGAAGTTTTTTTAACGTTTCACAATAACGATCAGTGTTGATTGTGTTCCCTTTTGGCAAAAAATCAACTTTCAACTGGGCGGACCTTCTCCGCATTCAGCTTCTCACATTTGGCGGGAGACTGCAGCGCAGCGTCCATCTCTAAAAGCAGCCACAGCCAGACTGGATAAACTACGGAGCCGAGCAACCGCCTGGTGTGAAAGGCGAACTACGCGCTACTGGCTAGTGTTGCCAACTAGTGAAATATTTCATCCATACTACTGCAAATGACAAACGGTCATTAATTCTGTTGGATAACCCTGGTACATGGAATATTATCAGATAAGGCAACTGTCATGAAATTACATTTTTAGTTAATTTTTGACCTTTGGAGTTAATATGCAGTTTAATAGTTAAGTCAGGGATATGTTCACCTTCAAAAACGTGAAAACATACGAAATATGATGGCAAATATAATGGCCATTCAGCGTCATTTTGTTTTTGGACAGTTGAAAGGTTCCCTTTAAATGCCGATTCTAAGTTCGTTTCTGCTTTTAAACAAATTGTGATCATTAGGAGCGGACAACTATCGTGTTCTAAGCTTCTCAGCTTATTACAATTTAATATAAAGTTGAAACGCACCCAGACTCGGCGTTTAATGGGAACCTTCAAATGTCAAAAAACAAAATGGTGCTGAATGGTCATGAACTGCTTGAAGACAATGTTACATTTGAATTTCTGCAAAAAAAATCGGCCTATGTGAACGCCATAATATTAGTTAAATATTTACAACTTCAAAAATAAAAATGCTTTACATACGAGGGTTGTCCGTAAAATAAGGTCTCCAAGTTTATTTGCAATGAATAATACATTGTTGGAAAGCCTGGACTTTCTACTATTTTTCGACATAATCCCCGTTGCTATCGATGCATTTTTGCATGCGGTGTAGCATTTTTACACTACACCGTAGCGTAAAACCTCTTCTTTCAATTCCTCGTCGATCCTGAAATTTGTCCCACCCAGGAGTAACTTCAACACAGGAAAGAGATGATAATTACTTGGTGCTAAGTGTGGGAAGTAGGGGGAGGGGGGGGGGGGGGTGTGTGATGTTATCCCATCACAAATGGTTGATAAGGTTGGTTGTTGCACGGGCGGTGTGTGGGGACGAGCGACGTCCTGATAAAAAAGCACCCCCTTTTCATCAACAACTTTTGTTTTGAATTGTGATAATGCAAATGTTCTGTACAAATCTTGTCAATAGTAGTCAGGTATTAAATTGCACAACTCCCGAATCGTCACCCGTCATCAATTGTCATCTTCAAGCATTACCCTCTTCATTTTTGCAATTATTTCATTCGTAACCGATGGCCGTCCGGCACGCTGTTCATCATGGACATCTCTACGCCCGTTTTTAAATCCTCTGCACCATTCACTTAGCTCGGGGATTTGTAGGCGGAGAACCAAGCCACACGCCAGTGTTGACGGAACCTGCGTTAAAGCGTTCCTCACGACTCTGGCACCTTAGAGAACTTATTTTACGGACAACCCTCGATATTTTTATCAATACATATTTCAGTAGAATGCTACCAGCATACATGCATTACATATCAATGAGATTAATGATTATATTCAAATTTAAAAAACATTTCAAATACATAAACATTTTTATAAACTAAGGTTAATATTTCTATTTTTAACACTGTTAATTCGTAGTGGGATTCCATTATAATTATTTAAAAAAACATTTTTTTTTAACTTTTTTTAGAATAAAGTTTAAAAAAAGTTTTATTAACTCTTTGCACGCGGCCATATCAACTGTTGTTACGGCAAAAAGTCCATACTCACACGCGGCTGTATCAACAGTTAATACGGAAACTTTGAATTCCGATATTGCAGCGGTCTAAATTTATTTCCCACTCGCTTGAACATTCGTAGAACTATCACGATGCTGACATCTGCAAGGATTTCTCGAAAATAAAATTGTATTTGATAAAAAAACATCGATAATCAAGTGAGCCTCTTTGCGCCTTCGAGTGCTATAGTTTACAATTTTGTCAACGGATGGCGTTAGTCCAATTTTGTTATCTGCGCTTGCGCGCGCCGAGTTAATCTGTGGAATCTGCACCGATAACATTCTTTGTTCTTGTAAGATTAAATTATTACGAAAAATTCAATTTTATTGGTTTACTAGAGATATCAATATATATTTTTTTAATTTCTCGTGTTTCGTCAAACGAATTTAATTTTACTGTATCTGCGAGTGACCTTATTGTGCCGATTGCGCGTATTTTTTAACGTTTTATTGTGTTACAAAACTGAGTTGTTGACTTCACTATATACTTTATTAATTTCAATATATTTTGTTTTATATTAGTTATATCTTAGTTATATATTACTAAACTGCGTGTTATTTTCGTGTTTTACATACTATTCAAAAATTGTTAGGAAACGTTCGCAAAAAGTTTTTAGTTTTTTAATTCATTTGATTTTTCTGAAAAAAAATGACCCATAGTTTGGAAGATGATGAAATTGAAAATAAAACATTTTAGTTTCTGATTATGAAATGTCCGAGGATGAATTTGAACCTTCGGAACATTCAGATGCAGAAACTCAAGCGAATGAGTATGTAAGTGAAGAAGTGTTACACTCCTGGGTGTCTGGACCTCATATTCCAATAGTACACGAATTTGATTTGATTTTCAATCCGGCGTCTCTGTACAATTTAACGAAAATTCAACTGAAAGTGATTTTTTTAAACATTTTTTGAATCGCTCGATTATGAATGAAATTGTTCGAGAAACAAACAACTACCATACTTCTCTATGCGGAAGACAAATATAAAAAAGTCATTTTTCACATACTTTACCTATATTTGTTGAATTCATTTATTTTGTACACCCACGTGACAGTTATAAAAAATCTCTAGCAGATTTTCATTTGGCGGTTATTATGCAACTAGTTGAGAAATATAAACCAGAGATTTCTCAAATACCAGAGCCTAATACATCAGCCCAACTCAACCCGTTTCGGGTTTTGACTAAATATGCCACTAAGCATATGGCCGAATTGATTCCATCAATCGACAAAATAAAAAAACCGCGCAGACGATGTCGTGTATGCCGATTGAAAAATAAAAAAAATGCAGTTAACGAGATACGTATGTAAAGAATGTGGTGTGTCTTTATGCATCGAATCCTTTTTTAAAGTTTACCACAGTTACGAAAAAAAGTGACCGACAGAGATTCCTCTAAGGTGCTTTAATAAAAAAACAATATTTATTAAGTGACATAAAATTTATGTGTTATTTTTAAGTGTTCAGATTTAGAAAAAGTTTTCATAACTAAAAATGATAAGTGATCATGGTGTCCCACTTGTGTCTATCACCTAAGTACACACACGCCGAGTGAATGGCGGGACCGCATTCAAAAGATACGGTACGTCTTTGTATGAAATTTTATGTTTTTGTTTTTATAAACATCTAAGAGTGTTGACACACGAGGATTTGTTATCATATTGTGGAGAATAATCTGTTCTGTCTATATAGTCCAATAAATCATGCCAGAATGCTATAATTTGACATTTAATTGCGTGCATAGGTATTTGAAAATATGTGCTGCGTACGGGTATAGATAAAACGGAGCAAATTAACGCGTTTAAAAGGTTAAATCAGTGAATGTATCTGAACAACATTTTTTTACATAAGAATAGTAATCTTTGTATACAAATAATAATAAATCATTGCATACCTACTGCAAATCGACAGTGAGAATTAAATAGAAGAATGTACAAACACAATAATTAAATAACAAACGAACCTGCTGCAATTTATCCTTGGTTGGTCGAGGGTGCTCCAACACGAAGCCCAGCTGCTCCAGCTTGGAGCCGTCCAGGTGCACGTGGCGGTTGAGCAGCAGCTCTGGGTTCATGGTGGGGTCCAGGGGCGTGTTAGCGATACCCTCAGCGGAGCAGGCCTCGGCCCACGATGCCAGATGCTTGTCGTTCACCTCGTCCACGACAGAGTTCAGGTCGGTCTACACGGAGAGAAGCGTTCTTGTTATTATGAATTAATTGACTGAGCGTAAGTCCTGTTTTAACTCGACCGTTTTGCATTTCTTTTGCCTCTTGTTACGTAATACAGTCTCCATATTAATTAAATAAGGCATAGTTGCCCCAGCTTCCCCTCGCAGCTAGCCACCGCATGCTCAGTATACGTGACAGGCCACCCAGACAGCCAGCGCTAGCAGAGCTGACACGCTCCCCGCGCTCCTCAGTTACAATCCCACTCGGGCCTTGGTCGGTCACGCTTCCCGCGCCCGTCAGTCTAGAATCGACCTTCGGGACATCGACAGCGTCCCTTGCGGAGAGCGAACCGAAACCGCTCGCAATTAATATCACGCGCCGATTACGTAATATTAGGAACAGCCGTGACCTTGTTCCAGTTAATAATTGATATCACGCGCAGCCAAGTCACAAACATGTGCCGTTATCACCACTCTAGCTTCTCCGTCGGAGCTTTGCTTCCGGTAAATTCCAAGTGTGACGCAATAACAATTGACCGTTGCGTACCCCGGAGACGCAGAACATCTACAGCCCGACACGTTTCGCCGCTACCCATCTTCAGAACCTGGAAATCCGTAAGCCTTCAGTACACCTCTTTATTGTGTTCAAATCATTAATACTGGTAAAATCCTCGTTTCATCCGGTCGTCACAGAGAGTGTAGAGAGTAGAGATCCAATTAATACCTGTGTTTCTTTAGAAGATGATTAATATACCTTGTGCCTTTACTCATGTGTTATTATTGTGATGGCCTTTTCCAACCTCCTGACCGATGGACGAGCTGATGATCAAGGAACTGCCCACCCCTGATTGTACACGAGTCATCTGCTTTACCTTTCTACTGAGCTTAGCCAATATTTAACCAGGTTCGAGTCCCGGTATCCATATCTTAGCACTCTAAATTAGTTTGTGCGTTCCGTTTCTGTCTCAAGTTGGTGACTGTTTTAATGGTTCAGTAAAGATTATTTTTTCAAATGAGAAATCATTGTGTTTATTTGTACTTTCTATTCATATTTTTTTCAACATGAGGGTGTGAAAAAAAAATTGTCATTGAGATAGTGACTTTTCTTTGGACAAATTGTGAATTCCATATTTGAAATAAAAAAATGTTAGCCAAAATATATGATTTACAATTAAGAAGGTAGTTTTTTAGTACCTACTTACAAATCTTATGATTTCTGAGGAAATTTTGGTTTTGCTTTACTGAATAAGAAAATTAGAAACAAACTTTTTTGGACGAGAGGTCTACTGTTACTACCAGTTACTAGGTACCTGAAAATTAAGCATTATTTTTTGGGAAGTGTTACGTTTTGGTGAATTTCACAGTGATATTTTTCAGCAGTTATGTTCTCTTTTCGGTATTTTATAGGAAAAAATGGCATTTATTATTTTTGAAAATCAAAAACGAATGACAGTAGGCGGAGTTCTCAATGTCAAATTAGCTACATGTCATTTTATGGCAATTAAAGCTTTTTAAAACCATAGACAAAGAAATATTTAAATCTTATAAAAATATAAGTAGGTACCAGATAATCGTGTGAAAAATATGAATATTTCCACTATGGATACTGGACAGTTTGGGGCAGATGAGACTCTTCATGTTATAGATATAAAGATAGATAACAGTGACTCTTTATATCATAGAAATCAAGATAGATAACAGTGAAACTTTATATCATAGAAATCAAGATAGATAAAAGTTAAACTTTGTATCATAGAAATCAAGATAGATAACAGTGAATCTGTATGTCATAGAAATCAAGATAGATAACAGTGACTCTTTATATCGTAGAAATCAAGATAGACTCTTCTTATCATAGATATCAGGGTAAATAACAAGATACATAAAAATAACATACTTTAGCAAGACTGGACATGGTGGTGCCCCAGTAGTCGTGATTGATATTGAAGATGTCTGAGATCAAGTCGGTAATGGAGCCCTGCGTGGAGTCGCCTTTGTCCACTAGGTTGTAGATCTGCCCCACTGCCTCAGGTTTCCCGATCAAGAACCAGATGGCGCGGGCCACGTCCAGCACGGATACGGTGTTCAGCTTCAGGTCGGCGGTCCACATCAGCTTCATCATCTCGCCCATCTGTTTGTACACTGCGCCGACTAGTATCCTGGGAGCTGCAAAGATAAATATTTTTAGTAACCACTTTACTCCTGAATAAATAAATAAATGTTGAATCACTACCGAGAAATGATCCCTTGGAACCATAACGCAGTATGAGGGAGACCAATGTCTTTCCACTATAATACCACGCAATTTGTGCCCGGATATGAAGTGGGCCTTACGCCATGTTGAGATTCTCACATCGGAGCAGGAACCGGCCTTAACCCCTTGGGTCTTTTTATGCCTTTTAGTAAACAATACATCGATCGCAGTAAAAGAGTATTCTGGAGTACTTTACGGACTTCGTAATGCAAACGTTATTCTATATCCTTTTGTATTACTGTGAGATATATAATTTAAGCAGTGTTAGTAGATGGCAACACCACACTTTGCATTTAAAAGTTTACCATAAGCATTTCTATCGTTTTTGAAGGGCCCTGTTGAAAAAAACAATGAACACGGGAAACCAATGGATGTTTAAATAATTAATATTCTAAAAACACAATACCCATTTCACATATAACTGAATATGTTTACTAAAAACATTTATTCTTTACTGGTCTTTCTTGTTTTTGAAGATTTTCTGCACTTTCCTATTTGCTTCCGAATTTCATTTTTCTATAAGTAAATCGAATTCAACATGGACGCCACGATTCCTAAACGCTTAGCTAAATCAATGCGTTTTTTAGTAAGATCTTTTTCCACTTCTTCGACAATTTTTCGACTCATTTTGAATTCGGTTCATTTTGAAATGCTCGGAACCTAGATAAGTAAAAATATAGCATGCGCCCATACTACTGCTTTGTTTGAATGTTTGACGATAACTAGACTAATGCCAGGAGCAGCCGCTGGCGGCAGAAGCGACTGAATCGTTATCTCTCTCTCTTTCGCATGTTCCCCTCATTGTATACAGTACTGTTAATCGAAACCAAGCATTTAGCTATGAAATATGGTTTTAAAATGTATGTTCATATTTTAATAACAATCGTTCGGGTAAAATTATATACAAAAAAACTGCATGATTTAAACGATGAATGTGGTAAGATGATGTAGAGAGGAATGATCTATTATTGCATGTTTTGTTTGACATAAATTCAGTACTGGAAGAAATAAACGATAAATACGGAAAAACAATCATTTGAGATTTCACTGTACATATTAACTTAATCTTAATTATTCAGTTTGTACAAATTTGAGTCTAAATTATTACATTGTACCATTTATACAATGTATAAGCAATGCCATAAACCATGTAAATTCATCATAGGATATAAAAACATATTGAATTTTTGATCCACTAAAATTTTGAAAGTATGGAGATCTCACGACGAGTACAGGAGGTTATGATGATGTCCTCGAGAGTGAGACTCTGGTACAAAGAAATTTATTTGAGCTAGAATCTCATTGTTAGACATATATGCTTTTATTAGAAGAAAAAAATATTTAAGCATAGCAACACCTTATAAATAGATGGATACATCCAGGGTAACGTCCGTAGAGCTGCTTTTTTTTTTTGGAATCTAATGTACATTAGTTTGCGTGGGGACATCCGACTCCAAAACACTTAAGACCAGTGTGTTATATAATAACCACAGTGTTTGCATGTTATGAAACAAATATGAATTTCTGATTACGAAGCCTAGAAGCTTGTACACTCTACTTACTAAATTGTTGATGTTGAATCGTTACTTACTTAAGCTCCTCCTATCTCCTGGGCCGTAAACGACAGCCGGCCTCACAATGGTATACTTCAAATCTGGTGCAAGACTTTTGAGCTCTGTCTCCACTTGACTCTTCCATTTGGAGACATAGGTCCACGGTTCTACCGGGCCGTCTTCTTTGTGACATACCTGAAATAGAATTTGTATTTAATTTCTCTACTGTATCATATTTGTTTGACGTGATGCAGATATGATTATGCGCACTATTAACACATGGATCTGCTCGGCAGACAGATCACACACACGCGGACATCCGTAGTGTGTGCCAAATCTTCATATAGCAGTGATGGCATGTCTATGGAAACTTTCATAGATCTAGGGAAATTTTTGAATTTTGATTTTGTGGGAAATATTCTGCGAAAATTTTCGGAAACTTTGAAATTAGATAGAACCTAAAAAGAACGTCCCCCCCAAGGATACGAAAATATTCAGTGGAAATTCAGTACCAGAGTACTCCTGTGTCGTACCTCGTGTCGGACATATGGACAGAGGGCCGATGGACTGAGCTGATCTGTCCGTCGCAGGAATACAGGGGCGGATGTCCGCATGTGAGTAGATCCGCAGATCCGTGTGTGAATTAAAGATAATGCTCAATCATTTTTATATCTTCTATTTCAGTTGATCACTGTTACTGTTCAAAGCTTCAAGGTGACTGGTGTTAGTGCGGTTGTGAACTGTGGCCTACTAATTGATAATGTAACCTTTTCACTGCTGTACATGCAGCCCGAAGTGACCTCCACATAGCGGGGGACTTTGAGGCGCGCGCTCTCGCGGGCCGCATTGAGGCTCAGCGTGAGAATGCCCTCCTTGTAGACGGGGTCCGTCTGGCCGGGCTTGGTCTCGCCGGCGCAGTTGATGACGGCTGCCCACGTGGTGAAGTCGGGGCCCGGTTCCAGGGCGGCTGCGCATGATGCTGAAACAATTTTTTTCATATACTATGTGCCAGAAGCAGCTCATGACTTTTGAGTTTGATAGAGTGCTAACTAAGATTGAAAAATTCGAAATTATTGATGTTGTTTAGTTCAAAACGTATCTTTTTTATGTGAATTTTTGTACATATGACAGAAGGCCCTGAGGAAAATAATTTCCCTTAGGTCAATCTCGTCATCTTTGGGGATGCTGTGTAGAGGGTTTTTGGAGAAGGAGTGAATATGGGTCTTGAAGAGCAAATCGCTCAAATGTAAATTGAACTCTGCTTGAGGTTAAGAAGTTGTCGAGACAATTTTCAAGAACAGCGTCATTAACAAAACTAATTTTGGTTATTAGGTGTCGATGACTACAAATAATTCCATCATCATTTTTAATATTTGTGTTTAGGCAGACCTTTAACCCATTAGAATAAACTAATAACCTTCAAAACAATATGTATATTATAATGAGAAAAATTATTATAAATTCACATCACATAACAAATTGACATACAAGTCATGTGTATCAAACAATTGCGCTGCCATTTTATATACTATTGTATTTAAGTATAATCTTCTTGCCACACGTGAATGAATAATAATAATCAACGATAATTTAATGTTGTGACTTTCATTGAACCACTTCAAGGGCACACATCAGATCGGGGTAGTGCCCAAACATAAATGAAGAAAATTAAAACATCTTAACCTGATCGAGCTGAAACTCGACAGAGAGACTTATTGTCGATGACAATGCATTCTATCAACTTTTGTTGGCACACACACACACACATTTGGATGACATTATTAGAAAAGATTATATTAAGTAAAATCACTTGATGACACTTTTAGAAAAGATTATATTAAGTAAAATCGTGCATCAAATTAAACCAATTATATCAACATTTCAACATGGTTTTATGCCAGACGTCATCTAACTTATTGCTTTATGAAAATTTTATTTCTAATGCACTGTCCAAGGGTCTTCAAGTTGATACAATTTATACTGACTTTAGCAAAGCCTTTGATACTGTTTCTCATCGCATTTTAATGGAAAAATTAGAACACTTGGGAATAAGCGGCAACTTTCTCCAATGGCTTAGAAGTTACTTATCATACAGAAAATTATCTGTAAAAATTACCTCCACAACTTCTTACACTTTTTTTGCCTTAAGTGGGGTCCCCCAAGGTTCCCACCTAGGACCAATTCTTTTCCTACTATTTATTAAAAATGACATTTCACTAATTTTCGATAATATTCACTTTCTTCTATTCGTTGACGATCTAAAGGTGTTTAAATCGATCGGTAATTCTTCTGATTGTTTAACTCTACAAATGAACTTAAATAAACTTTATGAATGGTGCATCGTAAACAAATTACATATTAATATCAACAAATGCCAAACGATCAGTTTGCATAGATCTAAAACCCCTTTATTATTCGACTACTCAATTAACAATGCCAATCTAAAAAGAGTCTTTGAATTCAATGACCTTGGAGTTATCTTTGACTCCAAATTACGCTTCTTGAATCACATTAATAGTATTACCAGTAAGGGATTACAAATGCTTGGATTTATTCTCAGAATCGCTAAAGACTTTAATAACATAAAAACTATAAAATTACTATACACGTCTCTGGTTAGAAGTCAGGTTGAATACAATTCAACCATTTGGTGTCCTCATTTCAACTCTCATTGTTTACAAAGTGAAAAAATTCTAAATAAATTTTTACGTTTTATTAATTTCAAAATTGGTATTCCTATTATTGAAATCAATTATGTCAATTTACGCAGTACACTTAACTTATCGAAATTATCTGAAAGGCGAAAAATATTTGATCTCCTTTTATTATATAAAATTGTTCATTCAAGGTTGGACTGCCCTGACACTATAAATTTGCTATCTTTACATATACCTCCAAAATATACTAGACGGAATATTTTATTCTACAACAATAACTTCGCTACGAATTCTGTGTTAGAAAGAATACATAGGTTGGGCAATGAACTAAGTGATGCCGCTGACATATTTAATTTAAACTTCAATACATTTAAAGCCAAATTAGTCCACCACTTTTTTAAATGTAAATAATGTATGAGAAATCATTATATTTTATTTCTATTTTCTATTGTTTGTTTTATACTGTTGTTAAAAATGAAATTTGTAATTGTAATGTACTTAAAAGCCCAATAGGGCGTCAATAAATAAATAAATAAATTATAAAAATGTACAGCAATTAATGTTATGTCTGCGTTACTACGCAGATTTTGTTGTTGGAAACTCTTTGTAAAAAGTAAAAGGTTCTTTATTATAATTGTGTTTATTTACGTTACAATTAATAGGACTGGATTCAGCTACACTGTTCATTATCCGAGGGTTGGTAATTCTCTGGTTCGAGAAGCTTGTTCCCTGTCAATTTCATCTCACAAGTACTTGTTACACTCTAGCGACATCTGACGGACTCTGCAGTAAGCTTTATGACTAGCGCCATCTATTGCTTAAATACTCAACCTTATTACCATACATCACACTAAATAAATCATCAATTAGTATTTTGGCTTGAGTGATACCGTGGTTCACTCATTTTAGTCAGTCCCTGAGGAGGAAAAAAATATTTTCAGTTTTAAAAGACATTTTAAAATTCACAGCAGTTAAAAGCCAATCTCTGGGGAGAAAAATTTAACCTTCAGTCAATCAAAAAAAATAAATATAACAGATTTATCTTAGTAAAAAAACAAAGTTTTGATTGATTGAACAGTTTGATTTTAATTAACATACACTCGGCACCACAAAAATCGCACATCTTCGAAAATAAGTTTCAAGCAAGCTAAAACATTAATCTAACCCAAACAATATTGATAAAAGTACATTTATCAGACAATTGTTTCATTTCACAAACAATACAAATTTTCCGAGGACGGGACATTAAAAAAATATTGCGCATATACTCTTTACAGGTGTCTTGTGTCATCTTCCCGGGCTATACAAGGAGCAGTTTAAGTCAAATGTAGGTCATTCACTATCCGAACGTTGAATAGACAAAATCGTCTATTTAAAACCGAAAAAAAATAATGATCTAATAGTCTCACACGTAAGACACAAATACAGAGCACATAAATATATTTAATTACAGTTTACAATGGTCGAATTTCAATATTTTACGTATGTTTGTTGTACAAAGGAGAAAAAGAAATCGACAAAAAAATGTCAAAAATGTTGACAATGAAATTTAAAATCAACACGGGATAAAGTTTTCATATGGTGGCGAGTTTTTGAAATATCAATGTTCCTCAAGCAAGGTCTAAAGTTATCCTATGGTACGGTTCTATTTGAAAATATCATTGGAATTATGAAATGGCAATAAGACAAAGATGACTAATTTTGGGACCTCATATGAGAGTTAAGTTATTCACACAAAAAACAAAAGATAACAATGATGTATTGAAAATGTCGAACAAAAAATTGGGATAGATATTTTCGTGGATGGATCAATTTAAATTTGTCAATTCGAGTTAAATTTAAAGAAATCTATAGGTTGTGCACAATTCTATGACGCTTTAGAAATTATTTTGTGAAATCTCTAAAAAACAGATTTAAGGTACCTAAGCTATGGTGATTCTCAAATAAAAATAATAAGTATCAACATAATAATTTTCACTCAGAAAGCAATGACATGTGCAGATTGAATGGAATATTAAAAAATATATATATATCTTCGCACATTGCAATATGTATTGTAATTACGATACATAAACCACTCATATAATCACTCTACATAAAATAATAAAAGTACAAAGGATAATTTTTATCAATTTATTATGAAAGGAAATAGAAGTAGATAAGAAATGAGCCAAACAAAGTGTTTTCCAGAGATTCTCAACAAGTTTTGTTAGGATTTGTCGCAGAATTAAAATGAAATGTTCAAAAAAATAGAACAAACAATCTTTAGATTGGTAGTTACGAAAAAAATTAAATGATTTCTAAAATTGAAACAGTTTCACCGTTCATACGGAAATAAGGCGTAAAGCTCCTGGATTATTTTTCTAGAATTCTAGCCAATAATAAATCACAGCATCAGCAGAGGTAAAAACTGTTAGGTCATATCGCTGGGCAACAATTATTGCCGGTACCATAAAAAAAGAACACAGAAACAGATATGTTTATTTTACGTTGATATGCATGGTGACTGCTTAGATCTTTTGATATAAACAGTATTGTAAAACTGTGGTATTACATTCTAAATTCTGCTGCAATATCAACGTTTTTTTTTTTACAGAATGACGTCATGTTGTCAAGTTGCCAACCATTTCAATATTCTCACCAGTAAGATGTAAAAATAAAATGGAATCCAAACTTACCAGGATTGATTAGATTTGCGCTTCTGAACTCGACTTTGGGGCTTTCAAATATCAGGGCGTGTTTCTTGTTCAGCCACGCAGTTTGCGGAGGGACTTTGTCGATAACACGGACTCCGCTAACCAAGTCATTACTAATCAAGTATTCGACGAGGTTGCGACCAATGAAACCGCATCCTGTAAAAAAGTTCCTACACTTTAATATAAAGCAATTTGTCAAATAAAAAGATGAATCTAGGTGTAAAATATGGACACTTTTTATTCTACATAAAATCCAGACCCTTCGGCTGCAATATCACAGCTCCTATTAGATTAATCCAATAAGTCGGGAAAGTGAAATCGCCCAATGGTGATTGTAGAATTTTATACTCTGGCACGTAGTATACCGGGCACCCGAAGATTTAAATGTAAAGACAATTCATCATTATAAACATTTTTGAGAAAATAATAGCACAATTACCTCCTAAAACAGCAACCCAAGTCATATTATTATCGCCGGCTTCCTGAGCCATGCCGCTGTCAGATATCGGTTGTCATTCAAATACCATGGACAAAATGATGATGATGAAAAATATTTTTTTATTGTCGATGGTTAAATATTTATATATGGCTATAAATTATACAAATAGGTTGACAGGGGTTAAAGTTTGGTTGGGTTGGCAAAAAAGGTAAAATTATTGCGACTTTTTTTAAAACAATATCAATCATGTAATTCAATGCACGTCGGAGTACCTATACTCCGTATACTATAAAACATATATTTATATTAAATACAAAAGCAGTACTGATAATGGACTCATTAGGTTCCTTAAAATTATTATAACAAATGTATGGCTCTTTGTTTCTCTTTGCTGCAACATCATATCTTTAAGACCCAGGTGCATTATTTTCACTTTCTAAAAATACCCTTCATTGATCCTCAGAATTGACTTACGCATGCAATAAATAATATAGATTTATATAAGGCGTGTGTTGTCTAGACTATAATAAATAAGAAATACCATAAAAAAAATATTGTAGTAGGAATTAATCTCAATGAATGTAGGGTACACCCTTTTACCCATAAGTTTTCTCTCCACCTTTGTATATCCACAAACAATAATTGTGTTTGAACTTTCTCCATCATTTCCTTGCTACTAGAATCAACATCATAACTTAAGTCTAGCATTTTTATGAGTTTGTAGCCTTTGGACTAATTTGCTTACTTCCCTTAATTCTTCCAATTAAGTAATCAAATTGTTTGCTTTGGAAATGTAAATGGTCAAGTTTGTGGCTTCTTTGCATTGCGATTTGAAGAACTAATTCAGAATGGAAAAGACTTTCCCTGTGAACGGTCATTCATATTGCAGAACAAAGATCCTCTATTTATTTCCAGATCTTAAATAACTAAATATAATGGGACATAAGAGGAAAAAGCTTGGTACTTTTACGATTATGTAGTCTTATTATAGACTAAACATGTATTGGACAACGGACTCATTGTGAGATTAGTAATAATGATCAAGTTTTTAATATTATGTTTTTTTTTCAGAATTGAAATCCAACACGTTAGAAGAAATACAGTTGAGAGAGCAGTTTATATGGATCGAAACCAGCAACTACGAAGTGTCGTTGGATTTAACAGGTAGGCACATCTAATACTTGAATTTTTATTTTAGTTGGTTATCTAACTAAGGTGTTTTAGGTTTAAACAAAATTAATTTAAGCCCTAAGATTTATAAGTCCGAACCTGCTGTGATCATCTAACTCAAACCGTTTGATTATTAGATGAACATTCTATCCATCGGGCTATCAACCACTAAAGCTTTCAGTCCTGGGATCTAGAGAGCTGGGATCCCGGACCTTTATCGGCACCGTAATCCCGGTGCTGCGCACATGCGACATTACCACATCATAATCCCGGGATTTTTGTTGGTTTCACCGTTTTAACTGTGGGAATAACTCTTTTTTATCAGAAGCATGTCGTTTATTGCGCAATATTCTTTTTATTAATAGATTTTGGAGTAGGTTATATTTACTGCACTGTAAGGAAAGTTTAGTTGAAGCCTGTGTAACGTTGAATTTAGTATTGTGACTCTACACCGTGATTTTTCAGGCAGTCGTGCTTTCACTTCTCTTTGTTTCGCACATGCAATTCATATGGCAGCTTTAGACGTTCTCTAAAAAAAATCTAAACCTAAATCCTTATCAGAAGGTGAAGATGACAGACGGTTGCTGGATTGCTGAAATCAGTCGAAGAAAAGATGTCTTTCTCGGTGTCGGAATTAGACAATGAAATTTTTGAGGTAGTTGATTTAAATCTGTCTTTAACCTTTGGAATACCAGACCTTTTCTGAAGGAAACCAAAAACGAATTTTAAAGTGCAAGCGATTCTGTTAAAAATTTTTATACACTTTTCATGGCATACAGGTTTAAATTGCGTATCAAAAAAATCCAGCTAGGGCGAAATTCAAATGCCAGCAGCACATAAACGGTTTTCCAGAGGTTAAAAGAAAAGCTCAATAGAGCTGATGGACGCAATTTCAAAATCTCATATATTATATATATTTTTTTTTTTTTAAAAGACAAACATTCCCGGGTTACGAATAACCTGACAATATTTGAAAATCTCCTACTACCACCATAGTAAGCGGAAAATGTTGCTTGTGTTGTGATGGAGGACTTAGCCAGCCGAGGAATTGAACACACTACGTCCGGGTGGGATCCAAACGTGATGTCATCTCAGCCACTGACCGGTCATATATATATATCAAATATTATGAAAAGGAGTATCAAATTAATAGCACCGTGCTTTCGGTATGTGGGAAAACAGCGACTAAAATAAGATCATCACTAAATGTTGAAAACTTGAAATGTCAACACTTTGATCCTATTTAAGTCTCAAAATATTGAATGAGTTATATTTACTGTATCATGTATTATTTGATTTTTTTCTTTTTTGCAGATACCTTTATGCTAGTAGAATTAATAGTGTATGTTATTATCTAATCAATGTGTATTACCTGAAAAATAAAAATAAACATTTGTTACAACTCTTATTTTTTTTAATAACTTAAATTCTAGCGGATACCGGGGTTGAAAAATGCTAGCACCATAATCCCAGTTCTGAAAAAATTCCCAGTATTGAAAGCCTTATCAACCACCCTTACTATAATTGCTAGTTTAACTCTTGACAGGCCAAGATGCCAAACAAAACGTCTATAACCAAGTGGGTCTTCGGACGAACCCATGCATTTTTCTGTCTTATTGGCTTTTAAACTATAGAAATCCCAATTATTCAGTCAATTATCAATGGTAACTTATGTATTTGCGCAGGAATAGGTAAAATACTAAAATGATATGTCAAGTATTTAAGCTAATATAAGGAGGATAGTAATTTTGGGTGCTACCTACTCCCCCACTTGGCTGGGGGATAGTTAATATAAGTTATTTTAATAAAAAGCTGTATGTAAAAGAAGTATTTATTACAGGAAATGGAAAGTTCAGTCATATGGTTCTATCGGCATGTGCATTTGGGCTCCTCGCAGTTGGATTCCAAAATGGAGTCACAGCATACTTGCTCCCATCAGCTAAATGCGATCTGAACATTTCTACAAATCAAATTGGATATGTGAACGTTGCCTTCATGATAGGTATGCAAGAGGCTTTTATAAGATACTTACCCCCTTCCCTATAAACGCGGTGCCCAGTGGAGCTGTCCTAGTTTTATCAATCTAGTTAAAGGATTCCTACTGATAGCTCCGTTGTAAGATCTCCCGTTGCATTGTACAGACAGGGGAGGCTCTAGTAAGGTGTCACTTTTAAAAAAGATTACCAAACTTTCTTACAAAACGGAAAATAAATAATAATAATGATTGATTTCAGGTGGAATATCAAGTGCATGCCTATGGGGAATAACTGCAGACATGATCGGGAGACAAAAGATTCTTCTAACGACTCTGATAGCCGATTCGTTTATCACAATTCTCTCGGCTTTATCCCAGGATTACAGCATGCTTCTGATAATGCGTTTCTTCAATGGGTTCTTCATTGGCGGGCCCGGCTGCCTTGTGTTTACATATTTAGGGGATATGATTCCACTAAAAAGAAGAACTAAATATATTTGCTACATTGGGTTTTGCTTCATCTTGTCATGGATTTTCTTGCCAGGTAAGAAATAATGCATATTTTCATTTAAAAAAATCCCTTATGTGTTCATAAGACCTTCCATAACCTTTACGTACCTGAAGGTAAAAAATCACGTATCATCCGAAGAGGGGTCCTTAGGGTCCCCCATATATCGCGGGGTGATTCATGTCTCTCAATATTCATTTTGCCCTTTCCAGTAAGATTCGGGTATTAGTTACTACCAACTTTGCCCCGCAGTTAATCATTAAGGCCCAATTATTCTTGTTTAAATTTTTTGGTGATTATCATGCATGTTGAGTGCCACAACTCCATCCAATCGTTTGGAGCCAGTGAGACTATGGCATCCCCAATTGGGGTATGTTGTAAGGCCGAAGGTAGAGGGGAAGGGAAGGAGATAGGGAAGAGGAAGGTAGGGTAGTACCTGGCTATTCAGATCTGGTCACCAAACATGGCTGATGACATAAAGGTTTCTTCAAACTAAAGTATTTCCATGTGTTAAATTCAAATTTATTTTTCAGCTTTGGCGTTTCTTATAATGCCGCTGAAATTCCAAATCTACTTAACGGGCAATGTGAAGTTCAACTCCTGGAGACTGTACCTGTTGCTTTCTTCGCTACCCAGCATGATGTCCGCCTTTCTGTTCTCCAAACTGCCCGAGAGTCCCCGACTCCTCCTGGCCAACAAATGCAAGAAGGAAGCTACCGATGTGCTGAAGAGCATGTTCAGTATCAACACGGGTAGATCGGATAAGGAGTATTTGGTAAGGAAATTAACTAAATGAATGTTACTTTATAGCTAGGTCGTACAGTCCATAGAGGATGAAAAACTGTGCATGCCCCAAGAAAATAAGATAATAAATTGTGAAAAAAGTCTTATACAGGTGGATACCGTGCATATTTCATATCTATGTTCATGACTTATCACAAATAAATGCTTCAATATAGATTTATGGGTTCATTTTTCTAATGTGCATTATGGGATACAAACACGGCATGTTTGTGCGCTTAGTTTTTCTTAACTACGCAACTGGTTTTGGTAGGGTTTTCACTACCATTTAGCTAATTTCTTCCGGAAGAAATGCATGTATTATATATATATATATATATATATATATATATGTATAATACATGCATATTATATTTATAGAAAGTAGATAAAAGTCAATGTTTTGTAATCAAGACGTAAACAAAATATTTGCGGGCA
This sequence comes from Hesperophylax magnus, assembly GCA_026573805.1. Taxonomy (NCBI): domain Eukaryota; kingdom Metazoa; phylum Arthropoda; class Insecta; order Trichoptera; family Limnephilidae; genus Hesperophylax; species Hesperophylax magnus. The sequence continues at coordinate 14,693,701 of JAIUSX010000084.1, forward strand.
CTTACCTTGCTAAAACTGGCTAAACCTTCAAAGGATACATCAAAATAATGTACATTTCAAAAAGGCCTAGAGAAAGGTCCGCGATAATACATGTCCATCTCCTAAGGATAACCCCCAACAACGGCGGGTACACGTCATGAAACAAAACAATATAACTTGTTTTGAGAACCCAATAAATTCAAGAAGTTACATTGAATATATAGTTTGGAAGAAGAACTCGACTTATAATTCAGGAAAATAGTACTAAAATGGACAAAATAAATTTCGAAATTCGTACATTCATGAATATTTGGTCATGCATTAATCTTGGCAATATAAATGAACAAAATGCAAAGTTCGCCCAAAAAAGCGATAGAACCAAAACCTCCTAGATCACAATGTCATTGATTTTTGTCATTATTTATCTACATGAAATGAACATTATGGTTATTGTCCACAGGTTCTACACGCAATCAATTGTCCCGGAAAGCGCAGCATTACACAAAACAGTCAAATGTCCATCATCCTAAATGGAGGGCGGGTGAGCCGAATGCTGAGGGATATCTTAACACAGATCACAGCCATCTTCAAGAGACCCTTCACCATTAAATCCATTATCGTCATGTTGATATTCTTCGCAAACATGTTTGGGTAAGTGGCAATCGAGTCACATGATGCTATAATCTGTGCAGGCACAATTGAAGCAGTCTGCTTCGGCGCTGACTTGCCAAAGCGTCAAGGCGCTGATAATATCTAGCACAGAGCCTTTGAGGTTTTACTAGCGCGAGGCGCCAGTTCCGGCTATAACTGTCATCAAACCACACATCCTCATAAAACTACTTTTCTATTACAGTCAGACATAAAATATAAACAGATTTAGAAAGAGAGAACACCAAGCTTTCACCTTACGTTTAAAAGTTTACCATAGGGTAATTGAAATAATTCCATAATTCAGAAAGCCACCAAACAATTCACCAGGACAAGGTTTATATTTATTTATTAATTCAGACCATGAAGGCTTTTACACATATGCAATATTTGAGATAAGCTGATCAGGAGTACAATAATGAGTGTATATTACATAGCATAATGGGCCAAGTATGGACAATATAAGCAGGTACAACACTAGTTATTGTTCAGAGTTGTTGTACATTCAAGTAATAGTTGTTCGATAAATAATAATAAAGTGCAAGATAAGATACTTATAATACTATTAAGATACAAGTACTAAAGTACTAAGTAGTAGCGGAACAACATTTAATAACATTGTTGATGTTATTAATATGAAATGTTTATTGTTAAGCATTTAGCAAACCTTTATAATGTCAGATTCAGTATTATACAGAACATTTGTTGCAAAACAAATTTTTAATCAACAAACATATATTACGCCCTATAATATAATAAGTTTGTTTAACTAATTTGTATAAATGTATTTTTTAGTTTAGTATAACGTGGTAAATAAAGTTTACAAAAAAAAAACCACATTAGTAAGTGATTTTACTTTGAGCTTTAACTATAGGTATTTGCATATAAAAAAATTTTAATTGCATAATTGTAATATTAAAAATATTATATAATTACAAGATGATGAGTATTATTTAATTGAATTATCATCTTGTAATATTATTTCTAAATATGTAGTATAAAAACAAAGTCACTTAATTTCTTCCAGAAGGTTTATATATATAATACATGGATATTATATTCATTGAAAGTAGAGAAAAGTCGAGCAACTCCGGGTACACGTCAGCTAATTATTAATATAATAGCATAATAATAATAAAAAACTGAAAAAGTTTTTAATCTACTTTCAAAAACAGTATTCTTAATTTTGGGATACATTAAAAAAAAAACAACCAAGTGAGCAATTCTTATCTACTCGCGTTATGGGATCTTTATAAAATAAATGCCTTGAGTGATGGAGATTTCCGTGCATTCGGTTTTGGATCCGACAGCCTCATTAAAAAAATTATATCTCCGAATATTAACATGGAAACTGCTTACTGTGGTTTAAAGCCAATGAATTCACCTTCCTTTTATAGTTTATCTCATATTTCTAGGTTTTATAATTGAGCTGTTTGCGAAAATCAATACAAATATAAATGTAAACGTTTGTTTCTTCAAAATCTTAAATCTATTTGCTTTGAAATTTTGACACAATGTTGCATTTGAATACTTGTGTGGTTTAATATATCTATATTATCACCAGTGGCTGGTAAAAACATGCATGACGTAAAAGCAACATGCGCTGTTCTTTCTCTATCTGCACAGGCAGACTGAGCCACAACACGTGGTGGGGTACAGCTAGTTTAAAAATAAATTCGAAAAAATTGTCTACCTAAATCGTCTCGGTCATCGCTCAAGGCCTAGCTATGAGACCTAAATGTGGGTAGCCATTGTTTGAGTAGATAAGCAAGTTATGAATAAATTTCAGATGTTATGGATTTGGACTATGGATACCAGAATTGTTGTCAAGGTTCAGAAAATACAGTAACTTAAATACAAATTCTGTGACCACAGTTTGCCAACTGACAAATTCAGCTATTTTGGCAAGACCCAATATAACGGCTTCACATATTATGGGAAACAACACCAACTTCAAGGACTTTGACTTCTATTATGACGCAGGAGATGTTGCGGAGAAAAAATGTGAAAATGTTATGGATTACCAGGTAAATAATATCAATTCGTAGTGAGAGATACTCTCAGTATCGCTCTAATGTAAGACCACCATTCCGAATTGAAACATTGCTTGGAATGGCTTTAGCCGTGTTTGGTGACCAGAACTGAATAGCCAGGTACTCCCCCACCTTACTCTTACCCGTCTTCTTCCCCATCTGGGATGCCATAGTCTCACTGGCTCCAGACGGTTAGGAGTAGTTGGGAGCGTATTATGGGTGCGGTATTCACAATGCCTTTTATTTATCACCTGTTACTCCTAATTGTGTTAAGTACTACAGACTATAATTCCGCCACCATCCCAATAGGGTAATGTCATTGTTTCTTTTTTTTTCCTCAAAATTTTTTTAAATAATGGTGGTATTTTTATGCTGATGACATTCCGGATTTCTCCCGGAATGAAGCTGGTTTTCAGCAGTGCCTCTAATATACATTAATCTATTTAATATATTATGCAGATTCTGCAAATGCAGCAATACCGTTAAAAAAATACTGTTCAACGCATTCTGTACTGGCCTGTATACGTGTGAGACATGGTGTCACTACCGAACTTGTTCGATAGAACGACTCCAAATTCAATATAATGACGCCTGTAGAATCATATTTGGAAACCAAAGATACAGCAGCACATCGACAATGTTCACGGAATTAGGACTAAATGGATTTGCCGGCCTGATGAGACACCGGGTTACTGGAACCAGGATGCGGCTAATGGCCTCCGCCAACACGTTGGTGACTGCAGTCTACCAGCACCAAACGCCACTACTGACTGAGCGCTGGGCCCAAGCTCACTCAAGACCACGCTCTGCATAGTTGTTTGCTTTATTACTTTGTTGTTAATTTATTCTTCGTCATATATTTTTTCAATTTCACATACCTACTGTACAAAAAAAATATGTATATATATATATGGGACGTGTGGGATTGCACTAACCTCCCCACATTCTGGAATAAAAATTATTATTATTATTATATAAATAAAAATGTAAATGTTCATTTGTTTAAAATCTTAAATCTCCGAAAGTTCTTAACCGATTGCTTTGAAATTTTGACACAACGTTGCATTTGAATATGTGTATGTTTTTATATACCTATATTATATAGATGTCACCTGTGACAGGTAAAAATATGCTTTTTTATGTAAACCAACATCATCTGTTGGAAAAATCATGCTATTTTTGAAAAACAGAGACATCACATTGTTTCTTTATCTACCCTGACAGACGGAGCCGCAGCTCACATAATAAATAAATTAAATTAAACCAAATGACCAAAATTCTAATTAAACCAAATTAAATTCCGATTAAATAATATGTTCACAAACACAAGTATACCTTTCATTACAAATTCATCAATTATGATGTTGTGCGGTAGAGTGTTCAGTCAGCAAACAATCACAATGTCGATATTCTAATAGACTTTGGTATTTTATTCCAAAGTTTTGATGGTGAATAGCTGTAACTACCCTCAAATACAGCAGTTTTAAATTAAATTTAATTTCCAGGGTTTTAAGGATACAATGACGATAGGTATGGCTTGCCTCCTGTACAATGTGATATCAGTGTATGTATCGGACTGGGTAAGCGCCAAAGTTTTGCCAGCGATATCGCTGGCCATCGCTGGCGTGGCCGCTGCGACCTTCGTCTGGGTCAGCTCGCCACTCTACTGCCTGACTGCGGCCAGTGTCTTCCAGTCCGCCATGACCACTGGGAATATCGTAATTGTGGGATTGGTAATGGATGCGTTTCCGTCCAACGTGAGGTAAATAAATAAAATAATAGTATTATTCACATCTTATTCAAATGTTAACCTTTGGAACACCGAGCACCTGCAACCTTATTCCTCCGTCGTGTGCCGATACAAAATTTTTCATAATAACTTACTTGCATTTTGCAAAATTACAGTTTTATAAGTTATACTATCTTACCAGATAATGTGTTTATATATTTATAAAAACAGTACATACTCTACCAAAAGTAGTTATATTCTGATAAATGTTTTTTATCTCTCATGTTACAAAAAAATATTTTAACAAAATATGAAAATATTCTCAAAGTTTTAATATGTTTTCTATAAGGAGCTAAATAAGTGTTTTTCACAATAAAACACACAACAAACTAACAGCGCTTTAGGTGCGCATGTTGAAGAATAACTTTGTCATTAAAATGCTCCCTTTGGGAAACGCAAAGCAAGAACTCACAATATATATCATTGTTTATTTTGATGGCAAGGGCATAAGATTTATTTTAGTAAACTACCAACACTTTTTATAATGCAAAATCCCATGTAAAGAAAGTATGTTTTGGTTGCGCCTACTGGCCACGGCGGCGTTCAAGGTATATATTTTTCATGGCCGATAGGCACTTCTGGTACTCAAAGAGTTAATACCCTAATTTATGAAACAATTTTTTGATTAGTTTGTACATAATGTAGGTATAAAGTATAATACAAGTATAAATTCTTTTTTTTTCACAGTCCTCCTCACCAGGGTTTCCTGTTCTGAGGTGGCCTGTAGTTTTTAAACTCTTTTGTATTTAGTTTCAAGTTGTCTTTACAGCGTCTTCATAATGTTTGTAAGTTGAATATCACTTTGTTCTTTCAGCCATGGTTTTTTTAATTATAAATATATTCATTTCTGTTATTTTTTTTTTGATTTGTAATTAACCTCACATTTTCAATATTGTGAGAAAAAAATAAGATTTTAAAAAATCACACGCATGCTATACAAAAGAATATAGCGGAAATTTTGAATTCAAAATGTTGCCATTCTCAGGTGGAGTACCTACTACATTACATATATCATGTACCTAAACAGAATTAAAAGTACCTAAAGGGCTCTTTAGGTCCATGACAAACATAAGAAATGTTCTTTATAACAATAATGTGGCACACGCACCAAATTGTATGGATTTCCAAAGCTAAACAAATATACATACCATATGCCAACAGCCATAAACAGAACTTTTTCTTTGGGTTTTATAAATTTTAAGCTAATGAACAAACTGTGTATACATTTTAATTTATTCTTCAAACATAAAACTGGAAATGTCACTCTAACCTCAAACTGTTTTCCAATAAAAATATAGTTTTTTTTTAAAGTAAACTGAAAATGGAATGCATTCAAATAAGAAAGAAAATATTATAAAGTAGTATTATATACCCCAATTGCATCACAATATGATTCAAATAATTAAACATGGATTTTTTTTTTTTTTTTTTTTTTTTTTTTTTTACAGTATTACCGCACAAGAGTCCCAACTGCTCCCGTCTGGAGCCAGTGAGACTATGGCATCCCCAATTGGGGTATGTTGTGAGGCTGAGGGTATTGGGGAGGGGAGGGAGATGGGGAAGAGGAAGGTGGGGAAGTACCTGGCTATTCAGATCTGGTCACCAAACACGGCTAAAGCCATTTCAAGCAACGTTTCAATTCTGAATGGTGGTCTTACACCAGGGCGATACTGAGAGTATCTTCCACTCTGGAACGTGCCGCAAATATACTATATATTATTTTAAATTAATTAATTGTGAAATAACACAAATTAATCAAATAAAATTTATTTGCGCACGCCGGGTTCGAACCCGCGACCTTCGGATCCGTAGTCAAAAGCGTATACCACTAGACCACGCCGGCCGTCAAATTATTCCATAGTGATATTATTATGCAACAAGGTACGAAGGGGTAATCAGTTGAATATTATTTAATGATTACAGTTCAATGGCAGTTTGCATCGCCACATTGGCGGGGAGGGTGGGATCTATCTGCAGCAATCTCTTCTTCGGATCCTTTATGGACTTCTCCTGTCAAATACCCATCTTTCTGGTTGCCGCACTTTCAATGGGTAATTTATATTATTATGAAATCACTTTTATCACCATCTTTTTACAATTTTTTCAAATAAATACAGAGAAAAAAAAATTGTATTGCCCCTTCCAGCCAACAAAAATGTTTGACGTCTCCCAAAAAATGTTCATGCCGTTTTGACCGTTTGCGAGGTTCAGGAAATGGTAAAATTGACGCTAATAGCCGATAAAGTGTTGGACACCATCAGAGCCACCGAGGTAGCTGAAGTTAAGGTGTAACCATCGTCGACCATTGAGATGGTGACTTGTACCATTGAAAGTCTGCAGCTAGAAATAGCCAGTTTACGAAAAGAACAACGAAGCCGAGATTGCAAACTCTCATTTTCAAGAGGCCGTGATTCAGCCTCCCGAGATCATTGCCGTGCAACACAGCCTAGCGATCCTAACTACCTGTGCTGGTATCATTTTAATTTTTGGTCGAAGGCTCAGAGGTGCCAAGATCAGTGCACTTGTAAAAAAAACGACAACTAATGGTTGGCGTCAATAGTACTTATCGATTATGTGTTATTGACCAGATACTCAATTGATAATGATCAGATATTCAATTGATACAGGTGCAGACATTTCAGTTTTATCATCCAGAATGCATCAAACAAATCACCCTTCCCAATTGGTTCGACAGAAGAGAACTCGCAGAAGAACAACAGCTAAAAAAGCTAGATAATCTTAATTTTAAACTGATTACTATGCCAGATTCAAACGAAATATCAGCGGCGTGTAAGACCATACCTACCACTTAAATTCAGAGAAAGAGCACTGAACAATGGTCATAGCACGAGCCACGTTGGCATCAAAGCAAATCAACGTTTGATAACGTAGCGATACTTTTGGACTGCAATGAACAGAGACGTAGCAATGTGGGTAAAAAAATGTTTACTTAAAGCAAATGTCAGTAGGCATACAATATCTCCACTCTGTGAATTCCACAATGTATCTCGTTTCGAACATTTACACATCAATATCATCGAACTGCTTCCAACCTCATAAGAAAACCGAAATTGCATAAAAATGGTAGACAGAGAAACCTCCTGGCCAGAAACAGTGCCAGTTAAAAACATTTACGCTGAAACGATAGCTGACATTCCGATTATTCATAGGATTTCGAGATATGGCTGTCCGACTTATATTACAATTGATCAGGGTCGCCAGTTCGAGTCCGACTTATTTAATCAACTTGTTAAAAAATTGAGCATTTAAAAAATAATTCAGACTGCTGCGTAAGGTAGAACGCTACAACCGCACACTTAGAGCTGCTATCATGGCAAAATGTGAAGACAACACTCAGTGGGTACAAGAATTACCAATCATTCTATTGGGCCTACGATCAGCCGTCAAGGATGATAAAGGCTACAGCCCAGCACAGATGGTATATGGTACAACTTTAGCATCACCTGGAGATATTTTCGTACCTTCGGAGCCGAAAATTAATGACACAGATTTCAACAAAAAATCTTACAGAACATTTCCGAAAATTTTAATTTCCAGATGGAAGAACAACTGCTGACAAAAGACATCTCTGTATACACTCATAAAAACATGCTTGCATGTTTTCCTTAGAAACGAAGTAAAGGGAACCCTTACTCTACCGTATAAGGTCTCTGAACGAAAAGAGAAAACTTTCTGCATCATTATGAAGTCTAAAATGGATAGACTAAACCCAGCATTTTATCAACTTGAAGACTGTGTTTTACGAACTAAAGCAGATGACCAAGCATTACGCAGAGCGACTACCGACTCAGCTGTAGACAAACCAGTTAGACTTGCAACACAAATTCAACGTGAACTCGGGTTCAATCTCGTATCTCGGGGACTCGGGTCCCTGTCAGTAAATTACGTTAGCCAGGTTTGGGCGAATAATAAAAAAACCAGTACGTTTCGCTTAAATATTATCAATTGGATCAACAAATCAAATAATACCATGTGTGCAATCTGATTATTTTTGTGTTTTGTCAGAAAACTCGATTTACCTTGAAGAATCTGATTAGTTTAAAATGTAATATTTAATAAAATAAAACAATTATTTTGTTTAAAACCAAGATTTTTTATTAATTTATTGACTGACCGGTTTCGTTTAGCTCAAACAGGTCAGTCAATAAATTAATAAAAAATCGTGGTTTTAAACATAATAATTGTTTTATTTTATTAAATATGTCAAACCACAAAGTGATTGCTCTCTACAATAATATGTTTAAAATGTATTTTTCTAGGAAGATTTTAACGTATTCAGAGAAATTTTAATTTCTCGAAAATATGATTTTTTTCTCACTGATCAATTTTAACATCATGTTGGTCCAAAATGTTTTTTTTTTACAATGTATTTTTCTCAACTGAATTTGATCAAAACGTTTTATCGTATTTTTCTCAAATGATTTTGTTGACTATGGAATGCAATTTAAGGCGATGCCATACGTAGTAATGCAAAATCATGTGTTTTTGGTTTGAAAATTTGGTCGCCTAGAAATGTTTCAGATGCTTTAATTAAATACTGCGAGTAGAATACATCTTGACCTTTGAAATAATCGAGTATTTTTTATATAAGTCTTTCTATAAGCCCAGAAAAAAATAACGTATAGGCCTATGAAAACTGCTTTAAAGTTCAAAATCTCCTATTTACGAACCCATTTTCGGTTGTGATTTTATTGTATAATGTGGCAAATTAAGTTATTTATAAAATGATCGGAAAAAAATTAAATATTTATGCCTGAACATCCACAAAATAAAATAAAAGGGCACTTTTTGGCCATGTTTTTTTCTTGCATAAATCAAAACAGGCTGTTAAGCGGGAATTTAAACCTTATCGCCATCTACGTAAGGGTTGTTATTGATAGCGGCTCAATTTAAAATACTACACAACGTAATGCATCGCCTTAAGCGCTTGTTATATGATAGCGAAATTTCGCAAACTGTCAAAATGTCTTCATTTTTTTGTCACTAGAGGGCGGTAGTTGTACATTAATGAACATGTTAAAATATAACATCACATGTGCGTTTGTCGCAAAGCAATGATCGTATAATATGAATGTGAAATATTAAGTAAAACAAACAACTTAGTAAAAAGGTATGACTTATTTGCATAACCTACTATTTTGGTAAAGCATTTAATTTGACATTTTTTATAAATGTTTCATCATTCACTTGCTGTTCTCATTAGTGTTGAGGAACATTTCCGATACATATAGTTTGCTTTACACGGTGTTCGGAAACTCGTGGTATAAACGGTAAAACCCTTTATAGGTCATAAGCTAAAAACGGATAGTTTTGAGACCTGCAACATTAAGGTTTATATTTCTTTATGTTTACAAGTTATAAGCCCTTGGGTTGTAATCATTCTGAGGTAACGCACAGAGGTCTTGAATCGAACCAACCGCCCGAAGTTCGCACATGTTGAGTAAATTTACGAAAATCGCGTCCTGGTCAGTTTCTCTATAACATTATCAAAGCAGTTATTCCCCTGTAACGCAAATAAATAAAAGTACATTTTCCTTACCAACCTGTCGTTTTGTAATGAAAACAATAATTTTATATCATTTTTTTTAAATGGACACCGGTCAGAAAAAAACCCGCTGGAAAATCAAAAATTTCAAAAAAGCTAAGCAAAAAAAAGTTTTTTTCTGTTCATCAAAATGAATATAGAATACATAAATAAAACCATTACGGGCGTATCGTTTAAAAAAAGTTGTCCTATAAAGGGATAACTTGTGAATAACCTTTCATTTATTGACAATTTTGGGTTATGACTTTTTTTATTTGAGCTTTCGTTTTCGAGAAAATCGAAGGTGGATTTATTTGGTGAATTTCTTAATTTTATATTTGATAGAATATCTATACATATTAATAACATCATTAATAAATTGACCTCGAGAAATAAAAGAAATTTTATTTTTTTATTTATATATTTGTTAAATTATTCTGTGTTATTTAGTACAACTAAACAATAATCTTTTTTCATTTATTCGTTACTTGAAGCATACCTTGTTTGGAGTATTTTTTCCGGCTGCCATGGATAAATCATAATATTGATCTACAAAGAGAAAAATAATATTGGTAATTTTTGGTTCAATTACCAAACGTGCCCTATGAAAAAACATTCACTCTCCCACTTGGTCAGAGCGCGTAAAGACAATGAATTCTCTCACACACACTTGCATAAAGATGCCGCCAGTAAACAACATGACGTTAGTGCTAACCGTTAGGAAAAGGAACGCATTATAATGTTGTATTTTAAAATATGACACTTGAAAAAATACAATACGTCAAATTTACATGAAAAAAGAGAATTTGTGAGTAATTACTGTTTTTGTAGCTTCATTAGATTATTGCAATTCTTTAAGTGAGTCGGTATTCTACTTTTAGACCCATTAATGAAACATTTTGATGGCATTTTCGAAATATATACGCCGTAAAACAGGGAGCCTATAGCTCCACCGCCATCACCGGGGGCTTCCATCCCGGAATAAGTAAAAAACTGTGAAATGCGTTGAAAATTTGGTGCAAGATGAAGTATTTATTTAATTGTTAATATCTACAGATAGCATAACGATAATAAGAGGCCGTACTTCTACAGATGTGTGTATTATATACATATTTTAAATTAAAAATATAGTGTAAAGCCGTTATTAACGCCATAATCATACATCCAAGTTTTAAAAGTGGGTTGTATGGTGTATCAATGTTTTTATTTTTTATAGTCGAATGCCTACAACAACTACAAAAAAAAATAGGCAGACTGAAAAATAATAGTCCATTAATTGGTATAAAAAAATATGAAGTCTGAGAATGACATACGAAAGGTAGTATTAAGCCGTTTTAGGGAGCTGTTTTCCAGCAAATCACCATTATGCCCTATAACTCACTCTTAAGGTTATTTTACAAATGTGTTTTCTTGAAACATAATTTTTTCTAAAATGTAACTTTTTATTCAAATAATTATATGACCATTTGACTAGGAGGGGAGGTATGTGGTGGTTACGTCACATCTCGCTGCTCCTACATAAACATTGTTTTTACAGCAACTAATTCATTTAAATAACGAATTTGTTAGTGAATCATTAAATAGTATAAAATAAAGTCACCATCCACGGCTGTCTGTTTGTGCGCTTAGTTCTTCTAAACTACGCAACGGACATTGATAGGGTTTTCACTATCATTTAGAGAATTTCTTCCGGAAGGTTTATATATATAATACATGCATATTACATTTATAGAAAGTAGAGTAAATTCGATGTTTTGTAAACAAGTAGTAAAAAAAATATTTTCAGGCACTACAATGCTAACGCTGGCTTCCTGATGAGATACATCAAAATAATGTACTACGGAATTGTATATCTTAAACAGGCCTACAGAAAAGTCCAGAATAGTATATATCCTAAGGATAAGCCCCAGTAACGTCGGGTAAACTTCAGCTAGTATATAAACAAAAACCCAAACTAACATGCTCAAACTTCATCTTATTAATGACTATCTGAAATAATAATGTTGTGTATGTCCCATCATATGTCCATTTAATACATACAGCTATATGTTTCATGTAATGCGTATCATTCCCGCAATGAGTTTATTAACTCCTGGGAGTACAATGCTTTATATAATATACTATATTCTGTATTGTATACTTTTAATAAATAAAAATAAAAATAAATAAAAATATAATAAATGTATTTCAAGATGAAGCTTAAAATAAATATTTTTATTTTTTTTATATTCCAGGAGGATCCACGTTGGTATTTTTTGTCAAACATCGACCGAATGAAGATGAGAATTTGAATGAAATGGACAATTTCAAAATTGAAGGCATCGAAGGATTCAAAGATTGCAATATACATGTGGACTTGAACCAAATAACTGAACATATATAAAATATACACCATAACTAACTAACAACCAAGCCGTTTCCGCAGCGGTAGGCAGAGGATGGTCCGCTACACGACTTTGTCTTGGCACATACTCATTGCTCCATTCGTTCATACATATGCTTCTGTTATTCTGACTCTTGACATGATCCGACTTGAGTGTTTGATTCACTTGATCATGCCGTGTCTTCCTCGGGCGTCTGACTGCTTTCGGATCTACACATTTTTAATACCCTGGAATATTAATAATACGTTCAACTCAAGCAATCTAACGTAGCATACTGCCATCAGAATGTAAGGGAAATGTCAGGAGTTGTAAGTATTTATAACTATTCTACAGTATTTGATTATATCTGTACACAATTGAATGGAAGTTGAAGTTGATTCAACATTGAGTGTTTATTTTTATCGGGCGTTCTACAGCGTAGAAAACCTGGATCACTGATCTATTTCATAGATTCCATGAAATAGATCATAGAATAGATGAGGTGGGAACACACCATTACACAAAACAGATATTATAGTAAAACCTGCATACATATAAGGTTCTATTATCCTTTTATTTTTTCGGTCCCTTGAAAAACCTTATTTAGTAGTCGCAGAGAGTGGTCGTACATGTCATTGATGAACGTCCCCTTTCTTGTATGAAAACAAAAGACAGAAGATACTAGGACGACGACATCACATACTACCTGTCTCCGGAACTACTATAAGAGAGTCAGAGCCACACCATAGATAATAGAAATAAGGGAGATGAGCCATGAATCATCATTAAGAAAAACCGTGTGGACAAAAGTGTGGCCAACATCATTCGCCCATTGCTTACCTACAAACCAAAGCATAACTTTCCTTGACTTTGTTGCTTTGATAGTCCATCCAGTTTTGTTGTAGTTCAGCAACAGGCGACATGCTTCCATGCCACATCTCCATTTGTTTCTATTATCTGAGGTAAATGCCTTATACCGGAAACGTTGACCTTATTCAATAAATACGTATGTATATTTTTATTCAGGTTTTTTAAAATTGCGTATTTACAATCATAAAATTCACATTGTACTGTTACTGTAGAAATGACATAGGAAAAGGTATCTTGTATTAGAAAAAATATGTAAATTAATAAAATAGTTTATATTTTGATTACCAATTTATTGTTTTACTATCTCAAAATACATTGAAAAGGGTTAGCTCTAGGTACAAGAAAGACTCGATAAACTTTTTAAATCATATAAACAAAAGAATGTTTTGATAAAAAGAGAGAAAAAAAACTAGGAAAGTGAAACTGAGAAAAATAAAAAATATTAAATAAATACTAAAAGCAGAATGTTTATATAACCACTCGAGTATCAACTCTTTAAAAAATGCTTCAGGGATTTCCGAAAGTTATTTATTATTACCGGGATTTCCGAAAGTTATTTATTATTACCGGGATTTCCGAAAGTTATTTATTATACACTTATTCATCTGAATATTAATATGGAAACATACAAACTGCTTGCTGTAGGTTTAAAGCCAAGGAATCCACCAAGTTTTCACTGTTTATTCTGGATAATTTTAGGATTCAAAAAGATTTTTTTTTAAAATTGTTATTTATAAATGCATGAATTCTGTATGTTAGTTATCAGAAATTTCCCTATTTGGGGCAATATTGAATATTGTTATTTCTGTATGTTGTCTATGGTCGACTAGAATTCACAGGCACATAAAAAAAAATCAAAAATATTAGCGGAGCATGGGAAGTTCTAAATATATTAATTTTAATTTATAAAAATCACCTACCCAAAGCGCTTTCATCTTGCTACCCAAATTTGACTGGCTGATACTCGAGTGGATAAGAATAATGATTACTGAAGATAAGAAACTGGTAAAACAAATCTTACAATTATTTTTTTTAAAACAAACTACAAATAGGATGTATGAAACAAATATTATTTGCCGAAGATAAGATATAGAGAAGGTGAAACCTTCACTGGATGATGGACCGGTATGTATTTTACTTTTTCCTGCCTCCTCTCTCCTTGACCTGAAGTTGCACCACACAGCCTGGAGACACATTGTAGAAGGCCAGGGTGTTGGAGTCTTTGAAGAACAGACCCTGGAAGATGATATTAGTACAAATAAATAAATGAATATACAAATTAGTATCACATATGCAATAGGCAAATAGAGGAGCATTTTTCAAATCTCGATAAGTGAATTTACCCAGTTTCACTAATTCCATATTTCTAAAATTTTGTTTGTGGTTAAACTGTATGTGAAAATTTGTTACGCTTCTTGTACTTAAGTTCAATTTACATAGAGCAATTGAAAAAAAAAAATCAACCTGCGAAAAAACAAACTATAATATATCTATTTTAATTTTCAACCTAGCTGCGCCATCTATTGGGCCAGTTAGTAGCCAATTTCAAGGATTTTTTTGGTTAGGCTGAGGATTGAACCTTCCTCCCCAGGGACTGGAGTCAACACTGCAAAGCCAAATGCTAATTGGACAGTACCAACATTTATTTAGTATATTAACCGCTGTAAATTTTTAAACATAATAGCGCCACCAAAAGTTGTTAGAATGAATTGTTATCGAATTTCACAGAAATGCATATATGTCCGCGTGTGTGTGTTATTTCCACCAAAAGTTGACAGATTGCATTGTCATCGACAACTAGTTTAGCTAGATTGGATGTCGGGAAGTAGGTTAATTTCCACTTTCAAGATTCCATTTCATCAATTCATTGAATCAAGGAAACAAAATTCAAATTCAAATAGATGTATGTAAAACAAAGGGTCCCAGAAATTTAAAAAAAAAATACTCCTCAATTGTAAGTTCTTCAGTTTACTTCTAGTAGGTAGGTTAAATTAGAAAGCTTTTCAGACATAGATAAATATGTATTGCTAAAGCTCTAATTGGTAATGATCTGTTAAGTTTATGAAAGTACCATTTACCTCCTCGGCTCTCTGGATATTAAAGTTTCAGATACAGAATGGAAGATACTTTGGTACAGTAGAACCCCGTTAATTCGAACCCCGATAATTCGAAAAAACGCGTAATTCGAAATTTTCGCCAAAAAAATTTCCGCAGAAAAATTTTGTCATACAAAAATTTTTTTAATTCGAAATTGGTTAATTCGTAATTCGAAATTTATTTTTGACCGCGTACGAAAATTTGTTGTGTAATTCGAAAAAATTAGATTTTTGCATAAATAAATCATAATATTTCGTAAATCTGAATCTAAAAGTCAGCCGTGGCGGTAAAACGCCGAAAAATGTATTTTTACGTGGTTATACATCGTCCTAATAAGTATTATTATTTTGTAAATCTGAATCGATTTACACTGAAATGTCATACTTTTTCAAATATATTTCGAATGTCCGAGTTTGAAGGGCCGAGAAAATACGTTTTACGCGGATATATGTCGTAGTTTTACGAGTTTACACCAAATATCTGAATTTAAAGGGTTGGCTGCGACTAAACTGGCTGCGAAATTTCGATTTACGCGTAAATGTATCGTATATTTACGAATTTATTTCGAATATTTGAATTTAAATGGCCCGCTGCGACGGAAATCGGCCGCGAAATCTCGATTTACGAGTAAATATATCGTATTTTTACAAATTTATTTCGAATATCTGAATTTTAAAGGGGCCGCCGCGACGGAAATCAGACGCGAAATTTCAATTTACGTGGAAAAATATCGTATTTTTATTAACTTTACTAATATCCGAGTTAAAAAATACGGCGCGACGGAAATCGGCCGAAAAATTTCGATTCACGCCGAAATATGACATATTTTTACGAATTTACTTCAAATATCTGAACTTAAAAGGCCGGCCGCGACGAAAAACTGGAGATAAAATTCGATTTACGCGGAAATATAACATATTTTTACGAATTTACATAAAATATCTGAATTTAAAGGGTCGGCCGCGACGGAAATCGGCCGGGCATTCTCGATTTACACGGAAATATATCGTATGTTTGCAAATTTATTTCGAATATCTGAATTTAAAGAGCCGGCCGCGACGGAATACGGCCGCGAATTCTCGTTTTACGCTGAAATATATCGTATTTTTACGAATTTAAATTCAGATATTTGAAATAAAGGGCCGGCCGCAACGGAAAATTACTGCGAAATCTCGATTTACGCGGAAATATATCGTATTTTTACGAATATCTCAATTTAAAGGGTAGGCCGCGACCGAAATCGGCAGCGAAATCTCGATTTACGTGTAAATATATAGCATTTTTACGAATTTATTGCGAATATCTGAATTTAAAGGGCCCGCCGCTGCGGTAATCGGCCGCGAAAATAAAGAAATAATTGGTATTAATACGAATTTACAACTAAAATACCACCCGGATTTGAAGAGGCGGCCGAGAAAATTGATTTTTAGAGTATTTTTTTTTTTTTTTTTTCGTAAAATTTCGAATTACGTGGGAATTTGTTAATTCGAAATTTGATTTTTGATGTCCCGTGGATTTCGATTTAACGAGGTTCTACTGTATTATCCCGATGAGAGAACATCAGATAGGATGGAAACACTTCTACAAACTGCAATAGTTACCTCCATGTTGAGCTTCTGCTTTGCGGGCTGCATGCCCAGCGCGGAGTGCAGGCGCGCCTTGAGCGTGGCCACGGTGGAATTGCCGGCCAGACGCAGGGGGATGCGCTGGCCCGACAGGCGCCACTCCGGCTTGTCGGGCATGTTGGGCGCCAGCACCGTGAAGGAGATTGGACCCTGGAGAAGAGGAAGAATGACAATATTATAGTGTTCAAATGATGGAGGAATGTTTGTTAAGACTAAATAATAATAAAAAATACAATAATACAACAATACCAATGCAGCAAACAACTCAGTAATTACTCGCGCAATCCCAACATATACCCATTACGAAAAATTACTACATTAAGGACGGGTTGTTTCGGAGAATCTGAACAATTCATCAAATTTCAACGTTCATTTTCAAGTTCTGTGAAAGATTTTTTCAAGTTCTGTTTTTATTTCAGTTTTGTCAAGCAACTAGCCTACAATGATATAAAAACAGAACTTGAATAAGTCTTTCACAGAACCCGAAAACGAACGTTGAAATTTGATGAATTGTTCAAATTCTCCGAAACAACCCGTCCTTAGACATCTTTCATGATTCCTTTCTAACATACAAAACTAACTTATTGAATTTCTTAGCATGACATATTTCAAAAATATTTTCACATCATTTTTCAAAACATCTATGTATTAACAGCCAATTACAATTCATGAGCTTATTATAATTCTTGTTTTCAAAATTCATTTATTATTATCTATCCACACACTTCCTTCCTTTTATAACAATCTCAGGTGACTATTACGTAATGATATTTTATGGACATACGTAATAGGTACTACAACTATGCAATAACTAAAAATATCTAACTGTATCTTATTGTACTGTGTATGTCTTAACAAATAAATAAATAAATGTTGCATCAGAAACTCGATATTAATTATACAGCTTCAACTTCAATTTCTTCTTGAAAATAACGAAACGAAATTTTGTTTGATGGAATTGAACATTTCTAAATAGTATAAAATAAAGCCGCTATCCGCGTCTGTCTATTTGTGCGCTCAGTTCTTCTAAACTACACAATAATTTTGATAGGGTTTTTATTATCATTTAGAAAATTTATTCTGGAATGTGTATATAATACATGCACATTATATTTATAGATAGTAGAGAAAAATCAATGTTTTGTAATCAAGTCGTAAAAAAAATATTTTCAGGCGCTTACATTGCTAACGTTGGCTAAACCTTATGAGATACGTCAAAATAATGTACTATGGAATTGTATATCTTAAAAAGGCCTACAAAAAAGTCTGCAATGGTATGTCTATCTCCTAAGGATAACGCCGGTTACACGTCAACTAGTTGATCATATTATATAGTGTTAACTGTGTATTTGTTGTAGAGAGTAACAATGGTAAAGCAAGTGCATGGTACTGATTTATAAAATAAGTAAAGTTGCAAAACATAACGCATGCGTTAAACACATTTGTAATAATATAGAAAACTCGCCCTTTTAAAATGTGAAATAAAAATAGCAAAATAAAAATGAAATATTTAATAAAAAAAGAATAAGCATAGAAAAAGATATATATTCACAATAGAGTGGTAAACACGTACAATTCGGAAAAGTAAATAAAGATTTCATTTCGTCACTATTACGGAAACTTACGTGTTTACAACATTACAAATTTATTACCAAAATTATGCAGTCCATTTATAGGTGTAGGAGCCTGATAACTTGTTCAAAAATTGTCACATAAAAAGGTAGCACTGGAATTGTTATAAAATTTTTGAGACAGTAACACAGATTGTTGCAGGATTAAAACAATGCAAAATATTCCATTTACCATATTCAGACAAGTCCTCCACAACACAGGTGAACTCCTAGCGTGGAGGACAATATACTATACCATTGTAATACAAATATATTTAAGAATAAAAAAAAAAAAAGAAAAAAATAAAAAAAAGTAGAGGGTGGTCTGAAAAGTTTCCGACCTAACAATGAAACAAAATTTTTTTCTTAAGTTTTTTATTTATTTTTCTACATAGTCTCCTTGTAACTCTACACACATCTCCCAGCGATGCTTTCATCTCTCTACCCCGTCCAGATAGTACTCGGCGTTTTACTCTAAAAAATAATTGTTCACAAAGGTGATTGCATCCTCATTTGACGAAAATCTCTGTCCTCCGAGTGCAGTATCTGAGCATCTATATATGTGTAGGTATGTATGTTTGCATGTATAAAAAACATATATTTTGAATTTATAGCATTATGACTACCACAACACGGGCATAAGCCTAGTGTGGGAGTTAGTATACAAAAAATTGTAATTCATAAAATTTACTGAATAATATAAAAAAAAAAAAAAAAAAGTTTTTAGATTAGGGAACAAAAAGAAGTCGCTTGGGACTAGATCTGGTGAGTAAGGCGGATGGTCAAGCAGTTCAATCCGTAATTTGTGGATTTTTGTCATGGCAACCGCTGACGTGTGAGAAGGCGCGTTGTCTTGGTGAAACAGGATTTTCTTTGGCTGTTTTTCCGCAATTTCTGCCTTCAGTTTGTCAAGTAATGATGCGTAGTATGCTCCTGTAATAGTTCTTCCTTTTTGAAGATAATCAATTAAGACAACTCCATGACTATCCCAAAATAACAGTCGCCATAACTTTCCCAGCCGAGAAAACGGTTTTTGCTTTTTTTTGGAGCCGGTTTTCTCTTTGCAGTCCACTGTTTTGACTGTATTTTTGTTTTGGGCGTATAATGGTGTATCCAAGTTTCATCTACATTTTTTTGGTGTAACATGAGCAAACGCGGCACCCAACGCGCGGACAGCTTTCTCATGTCGTCTAAATCTTGATTTAATATGTGACAGACACGTTCTTTGGACTTTTTCATAACCTCTGCTATCTCTCTCACTTTAATTCGGCAGTCGTTTAAGAGTGGGTTATAGGGCAGAATGGTGATTTTCTGGAAAACGGCTCTCTAAAACGGCTTAATACTACCTTTCGTATGTCATTCTCAGACTTCATATTTTTTGATACCAATTAATGGACTATTATTTTTCAGTCTGCATATTTTTTTTTGTAGTTGTTGTAGGCATTCGACTATAAAAAATAAAATCATTGATACACCATACAACCCACTTTTAAAACTTCAATCCATGATTATCGCATTAATAACGGTTTTAAACAATATTTTTAATTTAAAATATGTATATAATACACACATCTGTAGAAGTACGGCCTCTTATTATCGTTATGATATCTGTGGATATTAACAATTAAATAAATACTTCATCTTGCACCAAATTTTCAAGACATTTTACACTCTTTTACTTATTACGGGAGAGAAGCCCCCGAGAACGGTAGTGAGACCTATCGCTCCTTGTTTTGCGGCGTATATATTTCGAAAATGCCATCAAAATGTTTCATTAATGGGTCTAAAAGTAGAATACCGACTCACTTGAAGCATTGCAATAATCTAAGAAAGCTACAAAAACAGTAAGTACTCACAAATTCTCTTTTTTCATATAAATTTGTCGCATTTTATATTTTCAAGTGTCAAATTCTTTGAAACGTGTAAAATCCAACATTCAATATGCGTTTGTATTCCTAACCGTTAGCACGAACTTCATGATGTTCTGGCGCGCTGACCTATGCAGGTGTGTGTGAGAATTCATTGTCTTTACGCTCTGACAAAATTGTGAGAGTAACGTTTTTTCAAGGCACGTTTGGTAATTAAACCAAAAATTACCATCTCACGCCGGATCATTTTTAGTTTGGTAAAATCAGCCTTTTTAAGTGATAACAAGTCAAGTTTTTCACTGTTCCGACCTTACATGGTAAGGAGTATTAATATAAGGAGTAAACAAGTTTATTACCGTTTTTTATTTTTATTTTTAGATTAAACAGACAAAATAAACTTTTTAAGGAAATTAACAATAATATCGCCTTTCCGCGTATAAACACGTAACCATTCACACATTGTCAAATCAAAGATATTCTATCTATGTGTGTGTTGTAAAGTTTCAAATAATTATATTATTTTTCTATTTTCGAAGGAAGCAAATACTTTGGGGTGTGACATATTGAATGAAAAAACATACACTTAGTAAGACACCACTTTATTTTTGAATCAATAACGATAGCCAACCGGGTTTCGCTTGTCCCAAGCTTCATCAGGGCTAAATATCAACTAAAGCTAATTAGATACAGGCACATATAAATATAGGTAAATGAAAACAATGAGTGAAAGAGATACAAAACAGATAGAAAGAGATGCAAATAGAAAAGGTGGAGACAAATTATTAAGGATGATGAGGAGGGAGGGGGGGGGGGAAGGAAATAACAGTTTCAGCGGCGGAATAAATTTTTTTAAAGCGGCGGAATAACCTTTTCTATTTGCATCTCTTTCTATCTGTTTTGTATCTCTTTCACTCATTGTTTTCATTTACCTATATTTATATGTGCCTGTATCTAATTAGCTTTAGTTGATATTTAGCCCTGATGAAGCTTGGGACAAGCGAAACCCGGTTGGCTATCGTTATTGATTCAAAAATAAAGTGGTGTCTTACTAAGTGTATGTTTTTTCATTCAATATTATTTTTCTCTTTGTAGATCAATACATGATTTATCCATAGCAGCCGGAAAAAATACTCCAAACAAGGTATGCTTCGAGCAACAAATGAATTTGACTGCGTTGGAGTCACGGGGGTGGGGGGGTTCTGGACTTTTTCATCATAATATTATTATTTTTTGCTTTTTTATTTAGGAAAAAATACAGCAAAAACACCAACATACGATAGAACCAAATGAGTCTACTGTAAATATTGCACACAAAGGACCAAACTTGGAAGATTTAGACCACGAGGATATTCTTATTGGTTCATCAGCCACTACTGTCGAAAAGGTACTTTTATACTTATTGACTTCAAATATCTCGCATTTACTATTCGTCACCACATTTGGATAGGGTTCTAACTTCACTTAACTTGTTCTGAGATATGAGGTGTCAAAGTTTGAAAAGACGATTTCTCATAGCCTATTTACCTATATTCCTGATATATCGGAACACTTGTTACATGCACCTGCTTTAGCCCTCATGAAGTATATTGTCGAAAGGCGAGAAATTTTATGATTTCTGTGACGCGTGTTCCCAACATCGTGATAATAGGTTTGTATTTTACTAAAATTTTATTTTATTTTCAGGACCAAAAAGACAGCAATTTTTTGGGGAAATTACCTGTGACCAATGACCAAGGATGGAGCTGTGAAGAATCAGAGCAAGAGCTTGTTATTGAAAAGGCGATAGAAGAAAGCGATGATATTTGCATAGAAGGGCGGAGAGTAGTACAATTTGATTATTTTTTTAAACAACTCCAATGTATTAGTCAACATGATTCCCTTTTTAACTGCAATTTAAAGCATTTACGATTTACCTCAGAAAATAGAAATGGTTTGAACTCTACTTTTAATTTAAAATGTGTGTTATGTGGTAAACATTTTAAACTTAAAACGTCCGAAAGCATACAAGAAGGCATTGGCATCAACGAATCTTTTGTGTCGGGAATAATGAGCATAGGATCGGGTTATTCTGGCATGGAAGAACTATGTGCTACCCTTGAAGTTCCGTCCTTATCTATTGCTGGATATGGAAAATGCCATAAGAAAGTTTGTGAATGGTGGGAGAAAACCAAATTTACCAGTATGGCTGCGGCAGCCGATGAAGAAAAAAAACTGGCTATTCAAAGCGGCGATGTTGATGAAAACGGGACGCCAATGATCACTGTAGTAGCTGATGCATGTTGGTCTAAACGATCTTATAAAACCAACTACTCCGCCCTATCAGGAGCTGCTACGATAATCGGTTACCGCACAAAAAAATTTATTTACATGGCAGTTAAAAATAAGTACTGTACGAACTGCGCAAGAGCTATAAATTTGAAAATTCCTGTGCCCGAGCACACATGCTTCAAAAATTATGTTGGTTCTTCAAGCGGAATGGAAGCTGAAGCAATTTTAGACGGATTTCAACAATCGATAAGTATGTACGGTCTTATATATTCAACCCTCATTGCCGATGGAGACTCCAGCACTTACGCCAGAATTAGAAGTAGTCACCCATATCCCAATATTACAGTACAGAAAATAGAATGCTCTAACCACTTAATTCGAAACTACAGCAATCAAATTGAAAAAATTACGAAAGATACCGGCTTTTCTTTGGAATTTAGAAAAATTGTTTCAACCAACAAACTTCGTCTTAGGAAGGCGGTAGTTGGAGCTGCGAATTACAGGATGAAATCAAATAGTACATTAGACCAAAAAATTATCGATTTATCGAGGAAAGATTTATTAAATGGACCCAAACATGTTTTCGGTGAACATAAAGATTGTTTACTGTACTTCTGCAAATTTAAAATTGATCCAAATAAAACATTAGACCACAATCACGTTCCAAAGTTACAAAACAATATTATATTTTCAAAAATTATGGAAGCTAATTCTCGTCTTGTCAACAATGCCCGGAGTCTAGTACATTGTTTAGACAGTAATATTGTTGAGAGTTTCAATGGAGTTATTGCAAAATTTATTGGTGGAAAACGAATTAATTATTCTTTAAAACAGTCATATATGGGTCGTTGTGCAGCTGCAGTAGTTTCTTTCAATTCCAAGCGACCGTATTATTCTTTACATAAGCAGATTTTCAACAGGAGCCCTAGTAATTTTTTGAAACGATTAGAATTGAAAAGAAAAAAAGAAGAATGGCTTCTAAAACAAACGATAAAAGATCTTTACGAAAAAAACAAGGGAGACATTTACTTACAAAATCAGGAGCACCTGATATCCATTATGGCGAATTGTGCGAAAAAATGGATATGGAACATGATGCATATGAATGTGCTAAGGCAGAATTCTTAAAGCTACTCGACATTTCAAAAAGTGAAAAGAAGGCAGTTGAAAGACGAACTGTCTTGCAGTCTGATAGCGGGGAGTGGCTGCAACGCAGAAGAAACATGTTAACAGCTTCTTTATTTGGTAATATCTGTAAACGAAGTCAAACCATCAGTTGTGCTAATTTAGTTAAAACAATATTATACGGCCGCTCTCTAGATAATATAAAATCTGTGCAATATGGTAGAGACCATGAGCAAGTTGCAAAAAGGCAACTTTGCATTCAAGAAAATATTGTGGTCGATGACTGTGGCTTATTTATTGATGAAATTTTCCCATTCTTAGGAGCCACTCCAGATGGTTTGGTAAATGATAGTACAATATTAGAAATTAAATGTCCGATTTCTGCTAGTGGGGTGCTATTTGAAGAAGCAATAGCAAAAAACAAAAATTACGTTCTGTAAGGAAGATAAAAACAAAAAAATGTTTTTTACAAATACAAATCACAACTGGTATTATCAAGTACAGGGTCAACTTCACATTTCCAATAAGTCTGTATGTATTTTTGCCGTCTGGTTGGGTGAAGCAATTCCATTAAAGATAGAAATAATAAAACGAGATGACAAATTTTGGGGAGAAAAGATGGAAAGCAGATTAAGTACTTTCTTTATGGATTGTTTATTACCAGAAATCATAGATCCTAGATTTAAAAGATCAATGCCCATTCGTGACCCACAGTATATTATATCCGCGTTGGAGAAAAAACGAAAAGCAGCGACACAAATTCGAACAGAAAAACTTAAAAAATGCAAGAAAAATCTGTCACGTGTTATTGAAACTAATGTAAATATTGTTCAAATTTTAGATTCTGATACGATTTTAGATAACTTCCTGAAGAGCTCATCTATCAGCAGGCACAGTGGAATTATTTCTAACTTAACCCTTCCTTGAAGTTCCTTTTATTTAATGTATTAAACATATACACAGGGTGTTGAGGGACGTACTTGAGTTACTTTAACCAGTAAATCCTGATATTATTTGCAGTAAAAACTGTAAATGAATTTACGGTCACCGGTGACATTTTCGATGTTCGATGTGACATTTCCGGTGACATTTTGAAAAAGTCACAGGAGAACAACATTTTATTTACATTTTTTCTCTAAATAATGTCAGGAATCACTGGTTAAAGTAAGTCAAGTACGTCCCTTAACATCCTGTGTATATTAAAATAAACCTTTGTTCCACCGCAGGGGAAGCTTATGGCGCAGACTACGCCAGTCGAAGAATACCATCATCACTGCCATGGTTGCCTGGATGAAGTGATGGCCTTCAAACGAAACAGGAGCCTGTCAAATATCCTCCATGAACATTTATTATCATATACTATATTTTTTGTTTCTTTTCTGTTCCATTCTTTGTATGAATGCATTGTTATTTTGTCAATATTTGTACTATTTTTGTACATTCTGGAATAAACTCTCATTATTTTATTTGTTTTATTAAAATAAAGAGTGAGTGTCGCTGCAGTTTTGTCATGGTTTTCTGCGGCCTTGCACGACAGCTACTGCCATGGTTAAAAAATATTGTTGTTTAGTTGTACTCAATAACACAGAAAAATTAAAAAATAAAAAAAATAAAAAATAAAATTATTTTATTTCTCGAGGTCAATATATTATAAGAAGAATAATACAAGATTGCCATTACGGAGAATCAAGCAAAGCAACACTTTAACATTACAAATACAGTAACAATAAAATGTATAACATGATAACATTCAATAACATGTAAAATTTATTGATAATAATTTAATGGATTACTTGAACCATGAGATACCAAACACCGTTTATAATGGAATAGCGCTCACTCCTACCTACCTAACTACCTACACTTCAGTCCCTAACGAAACGCGACCACGAAAGGAACCAAGCAACCGCTAACGGTGCAAAACGCCGCTTACGGTTGCTTTCCTCCTTTCACATAATATCGCCAACTTAAAAACCTATTGTCAGCTTTTCAAACCTAATATAATTTACAATAACAAGCAAATGATGAAACATTTGTAAAAAAGATCATACTAAATACTCTACCAAAATAGTAAGTTCCATAAACAAGCCACATTTTGTTATTGGTTTGTTTTTTTAACTTGAATATCTATATGTCTCTTCATAACTCACGTATAATGTTGAATATTTTACATTGGTGAAGGCATCCTTAGTGCCACCTAGCGATTTAATAATAAACATATTTTGGCAGTTTCGGAAATCTGCCTTGCCTATTATATGCCTTTAACACTATTTGGTGAAGTTTAGCAATGTTCGAACGTTCATCGTCTCCCAAACTCTTACGGCCACGTTTAAATTCAGTTGCCCAAAATTTCTCTGTGGTAAATGATGGTGCAGAGTCCCCATACACAGAGTCCAACCATGCTTGATTTGCGTAGGCGTATTGCCTTTCAAAAACAAAAATTTAATAACAGCTCGATACTCAATTTTTTCCATTTTCACAAAAGCACACACATCGACTCACTCAAACGACTGTCAACTAAAAACTGCGTGTCCGAAATGGCCAAAACTCTGGTGGGTAACTGTCAAAAGATGCACAACTAGATTCACTAGCTTTTATTGACGAGTACCGCCGTCTTTGCGTTGAGGTCGGAATTTTTTCAGACCACCCTTGTATAGCTCTCCCCAGTGAGAGTTGCTCAACAATACAGGTGATAATGATAAAACTCTCAAGTGTTCTGCTTGGATCGAATGTTTGTTTAGATTTACTAATATTATCTTCTTCTTGAATGATTAAATACATGAGTTTCGCTTATGAAAATGTAGAACTATAATAAGTCTAAAGCCGAATGACGTTGATGAAGTTGATAAAAAAGTTGTTTCTTACCGGATGTAGTTGCAAGAAGTGCTGTTCTGGCAGCAGCTGATCCTCTGTCTTGGCCTTCTTGGCCGGGGGCTCCCCGGAATCCTGTTCCCTCTGCGGGGCCGGCGGGGGCACAGGAGGGGGCTCCAGCTGCTGGGGAGGCGCTGGGGGGGCAAAGCCTGGGAAACCACCTATGGGAAAAATCAGCAGATTAATTAAATTATAACACATAAATTATTTTCACAGTTATTCTTGTCTTCTTCTTCTATTCTACGTGGCTACAAAGCGATGGTTTTAAGTAGGCAGGAACTTTGGTTAAAATAAATCAAGGTAAGAACTAACAGAGTATCATTTTCAAATCATATATTATATACAAACAATAATGTTACCTAAAATAATGTATTGCTGTATAGGAACCTATTTAAACATTTATAAGTAAACCATAGACAAATAATTAACTAAAAATTCTGCCTCAATACAGGTTCGCCTAGTGAGGCAGGTTATGCCCAAAATAACTTAAAATATAGTATATTATGCCATTTCTATAAACACTCTTACATACATATTTACCTTTTCTTCTATTAGAAACTGCTCTATTATTGTAAGGTTATTATTGTTACTAACTTACATATAGTTATATAACCTACTAATGTAATTTTTATGTAATTTTTGTAATAATTACCTACTGTAATTAAAAAAAAAAAAAAAATAATATTTTCAAAACAACTGGAGTAAAAAAATTACAGATAAAGAAATAAATTAATTAAAAAAAAAATCAATATTTTCAAAACAACTGCAGTAAAAAAAACAGAAATTGTCTTTTTAAGGTGATACGAAAGGGACCATAAAAAAGTTAGGTGTCTTACCCATCATAGGAGGGCGCTGAGGCATGGGGTTCATGGGGGACATGACCATGAGCGAGGGCATCATGCTTCCCATGGGGGGCACGGACTGGGGTGGCATCTGTTCATAAAGAGAGATCAAATAAATAATTACAATAGCCAAAGTGAAAACAGGGTATGTATGATTATATAAGTTGAGGTCAGAAAATAGGAAATAGGAAAGACTAACTACCTACAATAGCCAACGTAAAGCGCCGTCACCCAGAAGGTGAGGTGATTTTGCACAAAAATGGCGCTATACTAATCATTCAAATATTATTAAAGGAATTTTATATGATGCCAGAAGTGGAAATGATAAATAACTTGTTCCCACACAAAAATATTTTTACAAAGAAGAATTTTTTTTTCTCGATACATACAAACAAATCGATTTTTTTAAACTTGAAACTACCTTAAAATGTTGAAACTGTACTACATATCATGTAGAATCATCTCCCGAAGTTAGGGCACTTTATTCCTGGACACCTTGTATAAATTTGAGCATTTAATATTATGATGTTAATCAGACTTATACTATGTGTTATACAGCCACCTCTAGTCTGGTTGATTTACAGAATCACTTCAAAGGTCAACTTAATAATATAAGATTGTCACCATCTGCGGCATCTGCTGCTGTTGTTGCTGCTGCTGTTGTTGCTGCTGCTGCTGTTGTTGTTGTTGTTGCTGTTTCTGCATCATCTGCGGAGGCTTCCCGCCCTGACCGCCCCCTCCGCCGCTCTGGTTGCCCCCGCTGCCGCCCGCCACCGGCTTGGGCCCGATCTTCTCCTTTTCCTCGTCCGGCAACAGCCCCTTGACCTTGTGGATCTGGTGAATCTGCTCCTCCAGGGTGATGTTGGCCCTCGCTGCGCGGGTGGCAGCCTCCACCGAGGAGGTGTGGCCGTCCCAGGTCACCTGATCAAATTAATAAATTCATTACTTTACTGAGAATTGATACACTAGTCATTCTGTGAACTGTAGACCAAACGTCCAAAAACGTATGTTTCTAATTTTCTTTTAAAAAGTTGAACGTCAAAGTAGGAAAAAGTCAAAATACCCCCAACTGGTGGGCAAAAATTTTCAGAATCGTGTGCTAATTGATTCAAATATCGGGATAGAACTAGGTTTTTACTTTTTTGCGAACTATTCTAATTTTTTTCATTATACATTTTTCAAAGCACAAGGGCTAAAAGTCAATCGCAAAAAGCTCCAGGCATGGACGGCACTAGAGTTCACACATGTGAGTGCCAAATACGGTAGTAAAAAGTGGAGATTACATGTGCTCGAAAAACAGTTCACTAGTTGATTAATAAATCAAAACCAAAATTTCCTCTGAAATCATACGATTTGTAAGTAGGTACTTGAACACCTACCTAATTTATTATAAACCATAAATAATTTGTACTTCAAATAAGGAATAATACAATTTGTCAGGGGGTATAACTCTGATCGAAAATTGGAAGAGAATATTGTGACGTCATATTGTTTATATCCACCAATGAAACACTCCGAGTATATGGAATAAACTTTCAGAGGTTTTTATTGGTGTATAGTATAATAAGTAGGCTCTAAACGAGAATTGTACTGTGTATATATTGGCATATTTATGGTTTTTCAGGACCAATCTGTTTCATACAAAAAGCCCGAATATATCGCTCTAGTGAGTAGTTTATTTATGCAATTACACAATTGTTTACAATAATGGAGGATTAAGCTAGCACTCGGCTACTAACCAGTTAAAATACATGTGTTTGGTGTGCCCGAAGTGAGATCAATTTTCCCTTACTTAATATGGCATGTATCTATGAACGAAATAAAAGAAAACTCACCCTGTCATCCTTGCGAACTTCTTCTTCTCCAATCTTTTTACCGATGGCTGTCTCTTCATCTCCCACACCGAAGATATCCGTACGCCTTTCAGCCAACTGCTTGAGGGAAGCCTCGATGGCAGACCCTACACAGAATGACAACAATTTTAGTAGAAACCTACTAGGATTATATAGATTATAAACAAAACAGTAATTATTGATGAAATATCATACCTTGTGCAAGCACAGCGTCTTGTGCTCCCCGGTCCCCGAGAGCCCTGTCTCTCTGCTCCAGCCAGCGCGGGTCCAGCAGACCGATGCGCATGTGCTCCTGCACCTTGTGCGCTGGGATGCGCTCGCCCGTGATGGGGCTGATGAGCCACTCCTCGCCGCCACCTGCCCCGGGAGGGCCGGAGTCGCGTTTCACTGGAACCATCAAATGGTGTGTTATTCATTTTGATTCGAATTCAAAAAACCTTTACTACACAAAATAGAAAATTCAATTTTAATAACATTACAAAATATTTAGACATGAGGAAAACGATAAGGGCCCTACTAATAAATGCATTCACTTTGTATCGTAAATGGTCATTTATCGGACGTGCAAAATCCAAAATAGGCCCATCAGTAAGGGAATAAATATATAAAAGCAGATATCTCTTCCCACCGGCATGACCATTGGCAAGTTATTCCTGCAGGCCAGGAGATAAAACAGTCTATGCAGTGGTGACGGAGATAACCATTGGGAACATAGAAATCAATGCTCTCCATGATAGTCAAGTTTTCGAACCATCGACGAATCAATCTGAAGAAATGTGAAGCAATGTGCACATCCCTTCAGACCCGGAGATGGCTCATTCCGAGCATACCCAAGAGAAAGTCAGTAGGATAGAACTTCAGTTAGCAGCCATATTCCCTCAGGTAGAGAAATCTCAGCAATTGTCTCGGAACAAAGGTTATGACTTATAGGTATGTTGTATTTCTTACAGTTGTATTTACTACTGAATATGGTGTATTTTAAAATTATAATAATAATCACTAAATACAGTGGATTATTACTGCAAGGACAAACGGGCAATTAGTCTACCCGTAAAATGTAGGAAAAGCACCACCAGAGTAAGGCCGTAGCAGTATAAGCGATGAATCTGTTCCACGACATTGCAAAGTCAAATTTCAACGAAATCCTCAAATGGAGTCAAAAGTAATTCCATTTCAATAATGGTACAACAAGGACAGCATTCTCACAGGGCACCTGTGCTTCAAAAAAGACTTCAAAGACGGCGCTATTAAAAACCTTGGGTTTATTACGTATTAGGGGTGTAAAAGAAAGTACAAGTATAATAAAATAAAATTGTAAAAGGGCGCTGATTAGTTGTTGGGTATTATCAGCGCATTGGCTCCTTAGCAAGTCGGTGTCTGGAGCAGATTGCTCCAACTGCGCCTGCACAGGGTCGGCCCTGAATAGGGGTATCCATCAAAAATATCAGTATTGAAATGGAGAGTTATTATTATCCTCCCATTATTAAGGCAATCTGATCAGATAATTTGTATTATAAAATCTAGTGCGTACCTTGTTTGGGATCATATTTCTTGACCACCACCTTGTCCAGCTGCGGTGGCATCGGCGGAGGCTGCGCGGCCGAAGATCCCTTCCTGCGCTCTCCGTCCGAGTCCGAGTCAGAGTCTGAGTTGTCTGACGAGGAGCTCTCTTCTTCCATATCTTGGACCTGTTGCGGGGTTGGTTTACTCATTAGAAGGAAAGAGAAAAAAATGTATTTTTCTGTTTGAAGCCAGTGGAATTAAGGAATCCCAATTTGGGGAATGTTCCCAGCCTGAATGTAGTGGGGAAGGCAGGAATTTGGGAAATGCTTCAAGGCTGAATATAGTGGGGAAGGCAGGAATTTGGCAGCCACCTCTGGTATTGAGTCCCAAAATACCAGAAAAACCTTGACTGTGACAGATTCCCCTTTCTTAATAAACAGATTGTCGTCTTTGGAGCACAGACATCGGGTGTTAATGCTGTCCTTGTTCTACCGGTATTTCAATGGAAGACGCTTAGAGAAACTAGCGTCATTGATCCCTTCGGCACCGGTGTAGTCAGGAAACATGTGCACAACATTTGTACACAGCTGTCTGTTTTCTCCCACCTACAAGATGAAATTCTGCAATACCCAGGTTCACTTCTACTTTTATTCTGAAAGACCCCTCTACGCAGCACCCCCAAAAATGACATAGGAATAATTATTTAGAATTTAACCTGAGTATTGTCGGGCCTGCTATCTTGGCGATGGTGAGTGCGGTCCTCCATTTTGGAGAGTCCCTCCTCCTCGCTGGAGCTGTCCTTCTCTTCCCTCTCGTCGTCTGACTCCAGCTGCATCTCGATCTCTTCCACACCGCCATCTTCAATGCGTTCCTGTAATAAAAATCTAATCAAACAAAACCCTTCCACGGCTCTTCTTTCTGTTTTTAGCTTGTAGTGTCATTTCCGTTAAACTAAAGAAAATTAATAACAATCTACGGGATGAACACTTGGGTCAGCTGGATGCCGCAGTGCGTTCCGTTCGACAACTGTCTCAACTTACATGCACAATGAACCACTGATAGTGATGACATTTTAAGGTAGATTTTAGGTTAAAAAAGAAGTTTAATTGTTGGTATGGGAAAATAAATATTCTTCTATGAAAAATAATTTATCTCTTTTACTTCTACCATCATGTAGAATCACCCCCCGAAGTTAGCGCACTTTATACACGGACACCCTGTATAAGATTATAATTAGTCAAGTTCGCCAAGAGTCACTAGCTGGGAGGTGAAAGACTTAAAAGTGGAAAAGTTAGCGAGGCAATATAACATTGATAATCCACATTATCTAATTTGAAAGATAAATGATTAAAATTTTCGACCTTAGCTTCCATGTTAAAGTTTCGGAAAATGTCAATCTCTGAAATTTTTTGAAAATCCAGTTGATTTTTAAAGATTACGGTATTTCAATAATTCGTTAAAACGAACAGGGTCAGTTTTTAATTATTTGGATTATAGAGACGACACTACAATTTATTTTTAAATTCCTACCGAGGTAAAGGAATATTTTACAATTACACAATAATTATTATAACATAGTAATCGATTGAATCTTGTCGAAGGCATAGTTATATATAAGTAGAAATTTACTTATAGATATCAAACAATATTTGCTTAACCTTCCAGCGGGCGCGTTGAGAAATTTCCCTTGAGCGGGCGCTTGTCGTAAATTTTACGTCATCAAGTTTTCTCCATGTAAGTGGTGTTTTCTTTATACAAATGTTAGGGAATTTTTTTAAGGATATGAAGAATGATAATAGGCAGTACTTAAAAAAAAAAAAATTGACTTTCTTAAAAAAAACGAAGCAACACTCTAAACATTTTAATATTTCAAAACAAAATTTGTTATCGACCTATTTAGTCAGAATCAATATTCCCATCCTTACAATTGTTACAAACCACCTCAACTGAAGAATGGTTCTTGCATGTAAAGGACTGGCAACGGCAACACTTCATTGATGCTGAGGATCTTTTCTTATCCAGTGCACATTACCGACAAACACCGAGTTTTGGAAAGCTTATGTTTTCTTCTTCTGTCATCGGTTCAATTGCCCTACCGTAACTCACTTTGAGAAAAACATTTATATCTTGAGGTAAATGTTTGACATTTGATTTGACTCTAGCATAGCTCGAAGCTCGATGCTTACAACTAAGTGGAAAGAGTGGGGGAAGCGATAAGGCGCGTCTGTCGTAAATTTTACGACAGCGCGCCCGCTGGAAGGTTAAATCAAATGCAATAATATCCAAAAAATGAAATATGATAATTTTAAATATGCACAGCTCAGCGACGCTATTTTCGGAAGGTCGAAGACAATATAGTGTTATATAGCAATGATAAAACTTTAAGTAAATGGTTATGATGAAATATAATATTATCTTCACTGTCTGTGACAATAATAACATACATTGCGCATTGCGCAGTTCAAAATCCCAGCCGTTGGCTCAGGGCCTTTGGGACGGGGACTGCCTCTTCCCGGTTGTCCAGCAGGTCCAGTCAATCCCTTCTTTACCGGCCGATATGCACAACAGCTGGAGTAGTTTCCCTGTTTGCCGACAGACCGCACCTCTGGCGGCATAAGAGCAAACCAAATGACTGTGGTGCCAATATTTAAGTATGCAGCTAACAATAGTATGTACCAACAGCGCATAGAGTTTATTGTTGAGTAAAGATGTGATATTTCGAATTATATGTAGATGTAGCAAACAAAAGCAAATAAAAAAGATATGTCTAGGAAATTTAGTGACCTGCATAAGAACCCTGGCTCCAACTTCATCCGGAGTAGTGGGAGGTGGGAAGGAACCCAGCTCCATGGGCTGATAGTCCACAGTTTCCACAACCACAAAGTCATGCCAGTCTATGGAAGCGTAGGCAACTGGAACACAACATAATATGTATCAAGTTTCAATTGGTTTGCAATCCTAATAATCTGCCACTAACTTCCATCCCTCTCCTTTCAGTTCAATTTATTATTTCAAAAACATTACAAAATTGTTCATGTGCGTTTATAAATAAATTTGTAAAGGAGAATTACATAAATATAAAAAGTGGGTATGAGTAGAACCCCGTTAATTCGAACCCCAATAATTCTAAAAAATGCGTAATTCGAAATTTTCATCAAAAAAATATCCACAGAAATTTGTTTTTCATACAGAATGGTTTTTTAATTCGAAATTCGTTAATTCGAAATTTGTTAATTCGAAATTCGTTAATTCGTAATTCGAGATTTATTTTTGTCCGCACACGAAAATTTGTTCAGAAAATCATAAAATTTCGTAAATCTGAATCTAAAAGACAGCCATAACGGTAAAATGCCGAAAAGTGTATTTTACGTGGTTATCGCCCTAATTAGTATTATTATTTTGTAAATCGGAATCGATTTACACTGCAATGTCGTATTTTTCCAATTTATTCCGAATATCCGAGTTTGAAGGGCCGAGAAAATTCGTTTTACGCAGAAATATGCAGCAGTTTTATGAATTTACACCAAATATCTGAATTCAAGGGGTCGGCTGCGACGGAATTCGAAGGCTAAATTTCAATTTATGTGGAAATACGACATATTTTTATGAATATACTTCAAATATCTGAATTTAAAAGGCCGGCCGCGACGAAAATCTGCCGAGAAAATTCGATTTAAGCGGAAATATATTGTATTTTTACGAATTTATTATAAGTATCTGAATTTAAAGGGTCGGCCGCGACGGAAATCGGCCGCGAAATTTCGATTTACGTGTAAATATATCGCATTTTTACGAGTTTATTTCAAATATCTGAATTCCAATTATCTGGCGCGACGGAAATCGGCTTCGAAATTTCAATTTACTTGGAAAATATCGTATTTTTTACTAAATTTACTTCGAATATCTGGGTTAAAAGATCCGGCACTACGGAAATCAGCCGCAAAATTTCTATTCACGCGGAAATTTGTTGTATTTTTACGAAATTTACTCCAAATATCTGAATTTAAAGGATCAGCCGCTACCGAAATCGGCCGCGAAATTTCGGTTTATGCATAAATATATCGTATTTTTCGAATATCCGTGTAACGGACGTACTGCTCCAATATCAGCCGACGTCGCCCCATATTAAAATCTGCCATTTGCCTTAATTTTGCCTGTCCTTAAATTGAATAAACTGCCCTCTATGTATGTGAAATTGTTATGTATAATGAAACTGTAATGTTAAAACAATAAACGAAACGTCGGAGCTTGGCTAGGGGACACGGGCAGAGAAGTATACTGAGAGAGCTGGTGGATATCATAGCATTTAATTCGGGCACGGTATGAGAATCGTGCTTATACGAGAGGGAACGTTCCGCCGCGACCCGAAGCAAAGGGCCGTGCGCCGTCATAGCGTGCGAGGTGGTTTGCCGCCCGAACGTTCCACAAGAGCGATTCTGAGGACCGTGCCTGAACAAAGAGAGGCCGTGGTCACGTTCGGCCACGGGCCCAAAATTACCGGCCGAGAGGCGGTAACCAGACCGGCGGCGGGGCCGCGAGTGCGTCACAAACACGGGCTTCGATTCCCAGAATCAAAGAGAAAGTTGGCCCGTGTGAGCGTCGCTCGGCCAGCGCCTGCCGCCGGTGGCCTATAAAACGGGCAACAGTCCCTTGAAGAGACAGATAACCAGAAACCACCACCAGCTCAACACCTCTCTCCCTGCTCTGCCTTCTACCTCGCTCCGAATTCTGCTTCTACTCGCCTTCTTTCACTCTGACCCCCGCTTCACCCTGGACCACGGACTTGCCTACCCCTTCGGACCAGACCCGGAATCAGCATCAAGGACGCGAAAACAGCATTCGGACCAGCTACAACGGCATCAGAGACGGCCCCGTTCTACCCCTCCACGCCACTGAAGGAAGACATCTTACGCCTCCACCGATTGGGATCACCGGCCCTATCTACAGTCTTATGTATCACGATTACGTCTGATACAATCCGAGTTTAAAGGACCGGCCGCGAAAATTTGATTTACGCGGAAATGTGTGGTATTTTTATGAATTTGCTTAGAATAACTGAAAAGAAGGGCCGCCATCTTGCCGAAGAGTTTGTTGGCGAGCACCGTTCACGTTTCGGATAAATTTCAATACTATGGTCATCATCCAGGCTCAGCGCGTTTAGATAATTGAAGTTTCTCAACGAGCGATATGGAATTCGCTTGCACCACGTGACTTATGACACGTGACACAAAGAACGAAAATTTGAGCCGGTTGAATTCAACTTAATTCTTATGGTTTTCTTAGAGCAACAATATAGTATTAATCTTATTACGGTTGTTTGCTTTGATTATCGGTGATATTATTATTTTTAGATTGACCGATATTTTGGGAGTGCGTTGCTCCAACGCTCCTTAGAGCTAACCGCCACTGCATCTAAATTGATTCTGTTCAACAGTAAGATTGCTCTCCCCACTGGTATGACCATTGGAAAGTTAGTCTGCAGTCTGGGAGAGATAACCATCGGGAACATAGAAATGAATGCTCCCACGATAGCCGAGTTTTTAAACCATCCACCAATCAGTCTGAAGAAATGTGAAGCAATATGTACATCCCCAAAAGAAAGTCAACAGGATAGAGTCTTGACAAAGGTTGAGCACTGTATTCTAAACACCATAATATAATATATGAGTAATGAACTGACTTCTCTCCCTCTCCATGCGCTGTTCCTCCTTGTGCTTCTGTGCCAGCTGGTGGGCGAGCCATGCGGCGCGGGTCTTGGCCAGGTTCAGCACTGTCTGAGTGGATCCAGCCTCTTCCGTCAGCTTGGGCAGCAACTCTTTGGGGGGGAGGAGCACCTGTAAAAAATGGAATCAAATTCATTTTGATCATGTTAGATTTACATTATTGTGTAACTATATTTTAACATGAGAACTTGTTAATGTACTGCCTTGATTTAGCTTCAGCTTAGGTACAAAAAATGTGCGCAAGTTCAAGCCTTTTTTATGATGTTGTATTTGTATTTTTTAATGTTCATTATACTGACACAGTAGGTAGGACAAGATTATTTTTTTAATAATTACAATTACCTCACAAAAAATTACAATTACCTCACAAAAATTGCCAAAGTTTCCTTTAGGCTAATTTGTTCACTTTTGGAAACAACTCATATGGTCTCACATAAATCATTGTCTCCCCTACTGTTTTGGTGAGAAATATGATCTAAATGGTGTAAGAGAAAATACAACACTTTATATTCAGATCTAGAAGTTAACCACAGTAGAATTAAAATGTGCACCTTTATGAAATTAAAGGTTCCAACCGCAATAAGAAAGAAAAATAACTTTTGATACTTGTCAATTTTTAATGAATTATTTTTATATGAAACGAAAAAAAAGCGAAGTACCAGTAATGTTTGTAATACATTTATCTAATAAAATAAGAATGTTTTAATATATTTTTTTCATTATCAGTGATTTTAGTGATTATAGTTTTTATGTTTACATTCAAAATTTTAATATTTAAAAAAATATATCTTCATTTCTAATAATAAAATTTGAAAGTGTTTTTCATCACCTTTCAAAAAGAGTTGATAATAAAATGGCACATATCCATACTAGACATTTGCTGTACCTGTGATTAAAAAAAAATTTTCAGTTTGGTTTGATATTTTGGCCTCAAATCTAAATTAAAGTTTTTTGTATGAAAGAGGTCGCACAGCCATACCTCCGTAATATTTTGACAAGAATTTAGTGGCAGTTAAGATTAAATAGAAGTGTTAGCGTACCTTGGTGTACTGCTCCAGCAAGCGTGTAAAGTAGTGGAAGAGAGAGTGCTGGGGGCGCAGGAAGTCAAACTGATAGTTTCTCTGCTCCCGATTCATTAAGTTTGTCAGGAACTGCCGCCCGTTCCTGGCCACAAACTGGGCCGTCAGCTTTACTATGTCGCTGGAAAATACACATAAAATCGGTACACATTTTATAGCAATAGGTTATATTTTATTTCTAGGGTTCTATGGGCCGCGGTGTAGCCGATGAAGGTTGGTGTGTAGGTAGAAACAACGACGGGGTGTGATACTTTTAGAAGAATTATGTCGCTAGTAAGGAGGGCCTTTAAACGTAGGGATGCAACTTTTTTTGAAAAAAAATTTCATTTCAATGAGAAATGAAAGCTAATAAGGATTTTTTTATTTCACAGGTCACATCTTTAAAGAAATCATAACTAGGAAAGTAATCTCCAATTTGAAGAAATTAGTAGCCTTTGGTATTTTTCTACCAAATTTGCCTGGTACGTTCAGTAATAAAGTGCGTTTATAAAAATACTTACAGGTCTAAAGCAGAGATAGAAGGTGGGTCAGCGATAAACTCAAAGTCTGGGGGCGCCTCAGTGGGCGGCGGGGGCTCGGCTGCGGCAGCCCTCAGCAGCTCTTGCTGCCTCAGGGCGGCCGCGGGGGTAACTGCCAGGCGCTGCATGGCGCCCCCCAGGCCTCCGGCGCCGGAGGGCTCTTGGGCTGAGGACAAATTAATCAATTAGTTAGGTTATGTTTTTATGCTCCACTTTCTATAAGGAGAGTATAAGAAAACAAAAGCAGCAAAAAACTACTTTCATGTGTTTTTATGGGAAAACTGCATAAGAGACCCTGCAGCCCAGAGCCGGTGGGACTATGGCATACCATTGGGTTGTGTGTAAGGTTGAAGGGAGTGGGGAGGTGAACGAGATAAGGTAGAGGAAGGTAGTACCTAGCTCTTCTGATCTGTCACTAAAAAAGTCTTATCGTTTCAAGCAATGTTTTAATTCAAAATGATGGTTCTTTAACCGTGCAGCGAATATACTATATTTTGTATTCAAAGAAAGTATTTACTTAGTGGCTTATCACAATTACAATATAAACAGATACATTAGTTTATGACCACTTAATAGTAATAATGTTGCTCTACCGGTTTTGGAAGTGCCCTTCCTTCATCAGTTTTAATATTCTTCTGATGAAAGAAGGGCACTTCTGAAACCGGTAAAGCTATTAATAATTTTTTTTTATTTTTATTAAAAAGAAAGACTAACATTTCCGGGTTACAGATAACCAGACAATATTTGAAAATCTCCTAATACCACCACACTAAGCGTAAAATGTTGCTTGTGTGTGATGGAGGACTTAGCCAGCGGAGGAATTGAACACACTACGCCCGGGTGGGACCCAAACGCGATGTTAACTCATCCGGCCGGTCGATTTAATTAAATTAAATTTTCGAATTTTTGTTATTAAGTTTTGAATAAATGTACGTGTTTATATTGTAATACCTACTATATTTCTCTGTTACTTTTATTGTGAAATATGTAAGGCATACAAATTAAATTAAATTTATTTGTGCATTGGCGGTCTCGAAAACTGCAACCTCTGGATTTGTAGTATAGGATTTAGCCGTTCGATCAAAGGGGAAGACGATGCAATTAATATCGTAATATTTTAAGTGTATTATATTAGTGAACGTATTTGTAAACAAAGCCAAAAGTTAACCTAATTATTAGAAACATGTTGAATGTTTAGACAAACCTTTTCCCTCACGGAAGTCCTTGACCTTGTGCTGGTAGTAGGCATGATAGGGGTCCCCAGAACTCAAAAAGTTGAACTTAGGGTTGCCTAACTCATTCTGCCGAATACGAGCCTCGAACTCCGGCCCATTTCGGGCTACGAAACTTGCAGTTTTGTCGACAATATCTGAAAAAAAACGTTCAGGAAAATACTTCGGAACGACGAATTAACTCAAAATATGTTTTGAAAGTATTTCAGATCCAGTAAACAAATAATAAAGGTATATATATATCAACATATTTTTAAAAAACTGTCAAAGGATACTCCTAACCTCCGGAGGAGGATAGATAATGCCGATAACCGGCCCGATTGGTGGAGATTCTTCTTCTTGTTCATTGTCAGATTGTTTGTGAGCCGTTTCAAGAACAGGCATTTTGGATGTTATGCCAGTATAAAACGAATTAGACGTTTATTTTTATGTCGATCTGCAACGAACAATCGCGTCGCCGGAGAACCACACTTTTTCTGACAAGACTTACAAGATGGCGACCATAAATAAGTCGACGGTAAAAAGATTTCTGCTTTACCGGCAAAACATCCGGCAAAGCTTTTGGGGCAAAGCAAGATTCGTCATCGAGGGATAGAGCGGTGATTGGTTAGAAAGTTGTGACTGTTGAAGTTCATTTTCCACCGGGAGATTTGAATTTACTGCAAAATTTAAGTAGCGTCAAGCGACTCTGAATGCACTTGCAAATGATTTAGGTAATATTATACTAATTATTATATTAAAACTAACATTCAGAACAAAAGGGAAAACTCCCAGGATTTTTTTTCGTGTTACATCTACATAACTTGATGATGTAGAATCGAGGTTATTAACGCCTTTTACTTATATATTGCCTTTATAGACATTTAAATTTTCCAATTGAAAGTCTCATTTTGCAAATTACACATCATGACAAGGATATGACAGGGAAAGTGTTGAGATGAATTTTATCAGAGATGTGCAAAATGGGTACTCAAAACCATTTGAAATGCAAAATGGAAATGGGTCAAAACTTTTTCATTTGAAAATGCAAAATGAAAAATGGTTATTAGAAAAGCATTTCAAATGCAAAATACAAAATACCCACAGACAAAGGAATTAAATTCATACGTCTATGAAAATACCTATTTTCAAAATGGTTTCTCAGGTCAAACAATTAAAATAATTATAGAATTTTTAAACAGTTCTGTCATCTAATAATGGACATCAATGTAGAAAAAACATATTACATGATGGTAAATCAAAAAATGCCACGACTACGGATTATGAACCACAAAAAATTGCGCGGGACAAATGTTGCCAACGTAAAAACATAGAAACTGCTATCTAACATTTAATATTACAGCGTCATGGCCCCATGTTCAGTATTTGAATCAGTATTTTTTGTAATGGTATCACTCAATTGCCAGGACTTC
Source organism: Hesperophylax magnus (assembly GCA_026573805.1). Taxonomy (NCBI): domain Eukaryota; kingdom Metazoa; phylum Arthropoda; class Insecta; order Trichoptera; family Limnephilidae; genus Hesperophylax; species Hesperophylax magnus. Next base: position 14,734,554 of record JAIUSX010000084.1, read on the forward strand.
TACCAGGGAGCAACTTGACAAATGTAAATTATCTCTCATAGCGAGGTTGAGGACCGACTGATATTTGGGGCTTATGAAAAAAAGATGAATGGAGATAGTAGGAAGAATGTAGCAAATAAGCATTTAAAATGGAAAATGTGTTGAGAAAAGCATTTAAAATGCAAAATGGAAAATACCTATTTTGCATTTTGCATTTCCATTTGAAATGGATTTATTTGAAATAAAGTACATCTCTGAATTTTATTCATCAAAAAGTGTTAAAAAGGGTGGTAGATACACCTGTGAAAGTCGTAAACGACCACCATTCGGAATCGAAACGTTGCTTGAAATGGCTTTAGCCGTATTTGGTAACCATATGTGAATAGCTAGGTACTTCCCAACCTTCCTCTCCCATTTCATTCCCCCCCATATCGAAATAGCCTTGTATTAACTATTTACATAACAACTATATGAAATAATATAATATATTTATAATACATAATAATTATACCGAAATATGTCAAATTTTAAAATGGGCAAAGATTTTTATATTTTATATAATTTATTTTGATAAATTATACAAATTACAATTTTTAGTTATTTCCTCATCTACCATTCTCGTATCATACCCGTATTTTGGTAGGCATCCAGAAGAGTACGTGTTTACGGTAACATTGTCAAATTTGGTTAACACAGGTTAATCGTGGTAGGTACCCAGTACCCATCCAGAAGAGTACATGTTTACGGTAGCGTTGTCACATTTTGTTAACACGCAATTTACACGATTTAATGGCATTTTTATGAGAATAATGATCAGAGCAGAAATATAAGATACATCATGAACGACGACAATATTACAAATTAACGTATTCGATTTTTATTTATATGAGACACTTATTGACTTTTTCTACAAGTGTATTAATTATTTACTTACAATTGATGTGATAAATCCGTTATCTGACACCACTTAGTAAGACATTGTGTTTTTCTCATTGAGATAACAGTCTGGAAATACTTTTCTTTGTAAATATAAACTCTTCTTTTTGTTCCGTTAGAAATATAGTCAAATGCAAGCAGTTTAATTTCGAGTGAAATTAATTGAAAACGATAAGATAAAATGCGAATATTTATAATATTTTCTCAACACTTCAAAAATCAAAAGTAAATAGATATTTTATTAATGTCTTTGATCCTTCAGTAACTCAGGGTTAGCCAGAAATAAAACTTTGTTATCAACAAAAGGTTACATATAAATTTAAATCGTTTTTAAAAAAATTACTCCAACACTGCAATGTAACGAATAGGTTTCCTTTCAATTTTTCTAACGAATAATACAAAATCTAGATTAGATTGAACATTTGTTACCCATGAAAAATCACGTGATCTAACTTGAATTTTCTAAAATAAATACTGAGAAATTTTTTTATACCCAATAAACATTCGAACTTTGACAGTTGAAGAACTCTCTTGTCTTTTTCCGTTCGAATACAAAAAAAATCTAATTTTATTGCCTTTTGTAGGTTAAAACTATATTTTTTGTCCTCTTTGAGTGCCTTTATTGCTGACCAAGTCCAGTAAGTGTTATTTTATATTAATATACATTCCTTTTTGCCCCAATGGCCTTTGCCATGGGGAAGAAACCACCAGATCCCGTCCCCCCTGATCCTGACCCTGTTAATTTTGAACATGACATTGCTAGCGAGGTTGAAATAATGACTCCTCTACTCCCAAAAAAAGAAAAGTCAGCGTCCTTCCGAAAAAGGAATCTGCTCAGGTTACAGTTCCTGTAGAGACTGTCGCTCCTCCACTCGCTTCACTGTACCCGACTTCAGCAAAAGCCCCCTTCATCGTGTATGTGCAAAACAACACACAAGGCCACTCACTGCATCCCCTTGATTTTGGTAAATTTATAGGAAAAAAACCACTTGGCATTTCCCCAGGTGGTATCAGATCGGAGGGAAGATTCCGCATTTGTGTAGAGTTCACAACTGCACTCAATGCCAATAAATTTATAAATTCTATTGACTTCCTCTCTGTCAAAAAATACAAGGCTTACATCCCTTCATTCAACATCTCGCGCATGGGTCTAGTGAGAGGTATCCCCACAGACCTATCCGATGAAGAACTCATCACGGAACTTATTATCCCAGCATCTTCGGGGAAAGTTTTAAAGACTAGGCGGCTGAATTATAAAGATAGGACTTCCGATTCTATAGTTTGGAAACCCTCCCAAACTGTAGTTCTTACATTTGAAGGCCAATCTCTTCCCTCTCATGTATACCTTTTCCACAACTCGCTCCCAGTGGAAATTTATTCATACCCGACAATTCAGTGCTTTAACTGTTGTCGGTTCGGCCATTCCAAGCAATCATGTCGTTCTTCTCCTTGCTGCTTTAAATGTGCAGAAAGTCATTTAGCAGAACAATGCCCCTCCCCTTCCAATCCCCCTACTTGTATCAACTGCTCAGGCTCTCACACAGCCATAAATCCATCCTGCCCCGAACTTTCACGCCAAAAAACATTAAAAGTTATATGGCTTCCAATAGCGTATCGTACTTCCACGCTTCTAAAACAATAGCTCCCTCTAAAAAATCTTTTGCTGAAGTCGCCTCTCAACCCCAGTTATCTCAAAACATTATTCCTCCAAACTCGTCATACAGGAAGACTGTAATGACAAAATCTGCTTCTCGTCCTCTTAAATCCCCCGGATTTGATCATCTTGGCCATAACTCCCAGCTCTTGTTCCCAAATGGTAACATCAGCTCCGCATTTCCACAAAATACCGTCTTTCCTAACAGCAATACTTTGAACTGCAATTCCTTTATCCCTGATTCAAATGGCAATTATTTAAAAAACATAATTTCTAATGACAATACTAATATTATTCAAACTCTCATCATGTTACTTATCTCTATAATTAATAACAATAATTCCCTACCGTCCAACGCTGCCTCTTTACTCTCCTCCTTAAATTCTCTTGTTTCCAATGGCTGCCCTGACAGCAGGGATTCTTCAGTGGAATAGTAGAAGCGCCTTCTCCAATAAGGCTGACCTCATCCGCCTTCTACAATTACACACAATTTCTATTGCTGCCATCTCTGAGACTTGGTTTAAACCATCTCAGCTCTTCAAGGTGAGTGGCTACCAATGTCTGCGGGACGACCGCATTGATGGGAAGGGTGGTGCAGCCCTTCTAATCAAAAACTCCCTGTCCTTCACCCCTATTTCCATTAAACCCCCAGATTCATCCTTCCAGTTAGTGGCAGCTACTGTCTCTAATATTACGTTTGTATCCCTCTACATTCCTCCTTCTACCCTATTTGACATTTCTTTATGGATCCACATGTTTAGAAAAATATCTTCTCCCCTGGTCATTCTGGGTGACTTCAATGCCCACTCCCCTCTCTGGGGTTCTTCATCAACGGATCCCTCAGGAATCAAAATAATTGACCTTATGGACTCCTTGAACATGTGCCTTCTAAATGACGGATCTCCAACAAGGTTAAGTCTGCCTGGGCAGAGCCCTAGTGCGGTGGATATAACTCTTTGTTCCCCAAGTATATATCCAATAATTTCCTGGAGAACTTCATCAGACCCCTGCGGCAGTGACCACTATCCAATCATTATAAATCTGGCTCAAGGGTTAAATACTAACCTCTTTAAAAGAAAGCCAAAATTTATCACAAAACAAGCCGACTGGTGCCATTTTAGAGAATCTGTCCAGGGTCACACCCTTTCCCTGCCTACCCCTTCTTCAGATAACTGCACCTCCTCTTACAAATCTTGGTCTGATTCCATTCTAAAATCTGCAGTCAATTCTATTCCCAAATCATCCCCTGTAGGCACGAAGGCTCACCCTCCCCCCTGGTGGGATGAAGAATGCCTTCGAGTGCTGAAGGAGAGGAAAGCGGCCAATAAGACATACTGCCAACAGATGACAATGGAAAATTTCTTGAAAGCCAAGAATGCCCAAGCTGTTGCTAAACGTACATTTCGTTTAAAAAAAAAAAACAGCTGGCGTAATTTCTGCACTAATATATCCCCTGCTACTCCGGCGGGGGAGGTTTGGTCCATGATTCGCAGGTTTAGGACTTCCTTTTCCCTGCCGAAGTCATCTCACAATTCTGATATTTGGATTTCTGACTTTCTTAACAAAATTGCTCCCCCTTATGTACCTAATCTTGACGAAGTGCCTGTTTTATCTTACTCCCCAAAATCTTCATCTTGGTTAGATGCTCCATTTTCCATAGACGAGTTAAAAAGAGCCACGGAAGACCTAAAAGACTCAGCTCCGGGCAATGACGAAATCTTGAACATATTCATCCGCCACACTGATGACGATTCCCTTTCCTACTTTCTCTCTCTCATCAATATCTTCCTGGACTCTGGTATTATTCCCCCGGACTGGAAAATTCAAAAAATCATTCCCATTTGCAAAAGTACCAAAGATCCAAGTCTAGGCTCAAGTTACAGACCGATTGCTCTCTCTTCAGCACTTTGCAAAGTAGCTGAAAGAATGATTAAGAATAGATTAGACTGGTTTGTAGAGAAAAATCATATTCTTCCCCCTTCCCAGTTTGGATTTAGAAAGGGTAAAAGTACCCTTGACAACCTTTCCTCTCTTGTTACAGATGTCAAATTAGCGTTATTTAAAAACGAATATTGTATTGCAGTATTTTTAGACATCTGTGGAGCATACGACAATGTAAATATACCCATTCTTAAAGAAAAGTTACTGGCGATTGGTATTCCTCCTAAATTGGTTCAATTCATTATCAATTTGCTCTCCGAGAGAACTGTTTTTGTAGATGGATCCGAATCCTCTCCCCACATAAGACAAATATTCAAAGGACTCCCGCAAGGGTCTGTCTTAAGCCCGATACTGTATAATATTTACACATACGGTCTGGAAAAATCTATTAATTTCATGTGCAACGTACTCCAATATGCTGACGACTTAACGTTTTAAAAAATATCCGCCAATCTTTTCATCGCAGCATCAGCAATTAACAACGCTCTTAGAAAACTCTTGGCGTGGTTAAATATTAATGGTCTTGAACTTTCCCCTGCCAAAAGCAAAGTTGTCATCTTCACTCGTCGACGAAAGCTTCCGGATATTCAGGTAATATTTGGCGATGAAGTGATCCCTATCTCGAAGGAAGTTAAGTTCCTTGGAATGTTTTTGGACTCCAAGCTTACTTGGAACTCTCATATAAATCACGTTGTTACAAAATGTGAAAGCAACATCAATCCCCTTAGATTTCTAGCCGGAGTGTGGTGGGGATCCCACCCAGCTTCTTTAAAACTTCTATACAATGCCCTCATCCGAAGCCATCTCGATTACGGATCTTGTCTGTTTGATCCAATGTCCACGTCAAATTCTCATAAATTAGATAAAATCCAGTCAAAATCACTTCGCCTTGTCTTAGGAGCCATGAAATCTTCTCCAATCAACGCAATGCAAGTGGAATGTTGCGAACCTCCCTTACATATAAGAAGGCGATGCCTGGCAGAAAAATATGTTTACAAAATATGTTCAATAACATCCCATCCCTTGATTCCTATACTTCAATCGTTAAAGTATGAGGTTAATTCAAATCACTTTTGGAAAAATCATACCCCTTCACTTTTTTATGATTGCTACAACTCTTTCCTGGATTTATCTAGAAACACCTATCTCAATGAAACTCTTCCCTTATACTCATACCCCTATGAAAGCCTTACTTTCTATCCGAAGGTCCATCAATTTATCGGAATAAGTAAAAAAAACATTAAAAACTCAACTCAATTAAATAATGCAGAATTTAACACAATTATTGAAAACAACTGGCCAAATTACATAAAATTTTTCACAGATGGCTCTAAACTCAGTCAGGACTCCCATTGCGGGGCCAGTGTCTATGTTCCTCACAGAAAATTGTGTTTCCCACACAAACTTCCCAAAGAATGCTCCGTTTTCTCTGCTGAATGCATAGCTATCATAGAAGCTCTTCAACTCGTCAAATCATTAAATATTAAAAACGCACTCATCCTTTCAGACTCGCTTAGCTCACTACAAAAAATAAGCGCATCCCCACTCAATTCCAGTAGCGACTCTCTAATCTGTTCGATCAGGAACCTACTGCATTCCATGTCACTGGTTCATGCATCAGTGGTCCTAGCCTGGATACCGGGACACCTCGGTATTACTGGGAATGACATGGCTGATTATATTGCTAAGGAAGCCACTGCCCATGGTCCGTTAAGTGATATCCCTATTCCGGTTAGAGACCATTTCCCTATTCTAAAAACTAAGTACCAACTCCAATGGTCTTCTGAATGGAAAAAATCTTCTCTGATAAAAGGTCACCAGTACTCATTAATCCAACCTTCTATTCCTGTTAAGCCCTGGTTTCACAAATACACTACCATGCCTAAAAAATATATTTCTTCCTTAACCCGAATGCGGCTGGGTCACACTTGTTGTCTTAGCCATCTTGCCAGGTTCCACATAGTCAGTTCGCCGTACTGTGATTGTGGGTCAGAGGATACTCTGGACCATAATTTTTTTGAGTGTCCTATCAATGACCAATTTCCAAACTTCATGCATGAATTGTTAAAACTTGATATTAAATTGCCTACCAGTATACCCTGCCTTCTTAGTCTAAACACTACTGAAATTTACTATTTGTTGGCAAAATTTATTTATAAAAATGGCCTTAATATCTGACCATAATAATAAATATAAACCAAATTTCTTTCACTTTCATTTGTATTCATTTGTTCAGGTTCCTATTTTTACTAATCCCAACTCTGCATATTTTGACTGAGTTAAACACTATTCTTTATGCATTTGTATATTTTTCTTGATTCTTTTATTGTATTTGTTTATATTCATTTCATAGTACTGTTTTAAAAAAAAAATAATGCTTCTAATTTTGGAAAAATCTGTTATTTTAAATAACAAAAATGCCCACTACTATTGTGCACAGGTTCCTATTTTTATAATTTTGTAATTACCTATTATTACCAGCTTTGTATTGTTTTTGTTAAGTTATGTTTATGTTACACCCATGTTATGTTTATTATATGTTATGTTCATATTATGTTATGATATGTTTATGTTATGTTCATGTTCATGTTCATGTTATGTTATGTTATGTTATGTTATGTTATGTTATGTTATGTTATGTTATGTTATTTATTTATTTATTTATTGTTGTTATACGCCCATAGGGGCTTTTACATAGATTATAAATAAGTTTTACATAAGTTATCGAGTTAGAATTTATACTAAGAGTTATAAAAGTGAAGAATTTTAAAAAAATATACAAGTAGTTTTTGAAGAATATGGCGTAAAGAAACATTTTAAACAACATAATATTTAACAATAACAAAGAACAAAATATAATATAAAACATTACAATAACATATCTAATCGTTAAATCTATTACAATAATTTGTATGATTCCACAAAGTGTTGGTTTAATTTGAATTTAAGATTATAAAGGGAATCATGGAATATATCTATAATACCACCAAACTTGTTGCCCAAATCATGCATCCTATTGGTAAGTGAGTTTGACTGATAGTTGGTTTTATATGTGTCGCAAAAGAATGTTGTATTTTGTCTAGTATTTCTTGTCGGTACATAGAGTTTAATAGCAGCAACGATGGCAGGGCTGTCAATAAGGTTGTTCATGACTCTGTATAATAAAATTAGGTCTGAAATGGTTCTTCTGTCAGACAGCGTAATTAAATTAAGTCCATTCATCAAATTTACATAATTAATGTTTTCTATTGGAAAACATTGATTATGTTATGTTATGTTATGTTATGTTATGTTATGTTATGTTATGTTATGTTATGTTTATGTTGTGTTTATGTTATGTTATGTTATGTTATGTTATGTTATGTTTATGTTATGTTATGTTATGTTATGTTATGTTATGTTATGTTATGTTATGTTATGTTATGTCATAATAATCGAACCTAACCTACAATAATCCAACCTAACCTAACCTAACCTATATCCTAATAACAATCCTACCTAACCTATAATAATCCAACCTAACCTATATCCTAATAATAATCCAACCTTACCTAACCTAACCTATATCCTAATAATAATCCAACCTAACCTAACCTATATCCTAATAATAATCCAACCCAACCTATAATAATCGAACCTAACCTACAATAATCCAACCTAACCTAACCTAACCTATATCCTATTAACAATCCTACCTAACCTATAATAATCCAACCTAACCCATATCCTAATAATAATCCAACCTAACCTAACCTAACCTATATCCTAATAATAATCATACCTAACCTATAATAATCGAACCTAACCTATAATAATCCAACCTAACCTATAATATCCAATCTATCCTAACCTAACCTAAATCCTAATAATAAACCAACCTAACCTATAATAACCTCATCTTTTTTTAATTTTTCTATTTTATAAAACATACCTAAATATCTTTATTTTATTTTTCGAGTTTGGCTTAAATAGTACCTACCTAGTATTTGCACATGGTAAAAAATATAGCCACTCGTATCAGCAAATCAAAAAAAAAAAGAAAATTTTATCAACAGAAATCATTCCAGCTGTCATCCCATACAACGAAAGTGAATTTTCGATTTACTCAATTAAAAATTAAAATGCTATAATTAAAAATATCCCAAATGCAGTCAGATTCCTTTTATAGTAATTAAGGTAAATCAGAAGGTTTTATTTAAAAATATTTCATATAATCCTTGTCCAGCGATTCCGAATAATTACCGAAATTCTTGCTAACTAAAAAGTTAAAATTTTTGCCATCTTTTTTCAGAAAGCCGATTTATAAATAACTAGATGTTACAAAATTTTATTCATTTTTGATTTGCCCATTGACCCTGATAATATTAAAATTGACCCCATGTGGCGTACACACATTGAAGTTGAGAAACTCTGCATTAGATCTGCGATTGCAATTCATAATGCTACGTATACATCCGCGAGAACTCGGACTGAACCTCAAATTATGGGACGAAAGGAACGAAGCAACCGCAAATGGCGCGAAACGCCGCTTGCAGTTGATTGGTTCCTTTCCCGTAATTCGTGGTACGGTTCGCGTTTCGGTTCGCAAATGTATACGTACCCTAATAATTGTACAATAATTTGGTCGCTAGTTTAGAGGACCATCAACCAATGAACGCGGCAGCCTTTTAAAAATGAGTAGATACATAATAATAAAAATTATTATTAATTCAAAAATCTGTTTCTGAAAAAATAAGAAAATACACATTGCTTTGTATTTATTATGCTTATATAATGCACTTACATAATGTGGATTGACTAGATGATCATTTGTGGAAAAGTGTGTGGAAGGGTTTAGTTTTTCCTGTGGGGAAGATTTAACCCGGACATAAAGTCGGAAAAAATAATATAAGAAAAAATGACAATAATTTATTATAAGCAATAATTATTAACCTGAAACACAAATATAAATTCAAAAAAATCTTCGGAGAAAAAATAAATACCGCCGTCGGGAATTGTTTCTGATTGCCGGTCAGTTGCATGGAACCACTGTACTACGTCGGCAAGTCGACGAAGTAATTTCAATTTATATTTGCTATTTATTTATATTTGTATTTCAGGCTAAAAATTATTGCTTATAATAATTTGTTATCCTTTGTGCTTTGCAATAAACCTTGTCTTGAAAAGATATGTTTACCTTTAATAAATAATAATAAAAGTAAAAATTATAGTTTATTCCAAAATGTATGCAGGGGTAGTGGAATGTAACACATATTTTGAAACAAAAAAATTCAAACAAATAATAAGAAAAATAAATTAGACAAAATAACAATGCATATACAGGCACATAAAATAATGTATTTATTATCTTTGAAGTACCATAAAATGATATATTTATTGATTTAATAAACTTGAACAGAAGATAATAGACCTACAATAGTATAAAAGATTCCGCATGACTTCAGAGTTTAGTTTCAGTTTTTCAAAGAGTTTCAGTTTTCGCTAACGCTAACGTTCATCTTAAATTCGTATCGTCTGTTTTTCTGACAACGAAATCAAAATGTTCAACAATATCCTCATCGGAGTTTTCTTATCATCCGTTTTGGCGGTTTGTAACAACTTTATAGATTAATCTTACATTTTTTGTCTTTTTATGTACGTTTTCGTCACGTTCCAGAGTGGTATATACTTTCAGTATACGCCGGTAAAATACCATCATTCAGAACCGTTTGCTTGAAATGGCAAGCAGCTCATTACTTTATTTTATGGATGTCTTTGATAAAAAGAAGAAGTTTGTCTATTTCATAAAAATTACCCACCTTGAAGCAAACATTCCAACATTTTCGATTCGCGGGCGCACCCAAGAATCTCAATTTTTGTCTCATTTTTTCTAATTTTTTTTCGAATGTTGATTGATACTTTTTAATATTTTCCCCTTCCTACCTACCAGTTTTAATATAAAGTAATCTATAGTAACCTGCCGTTCAGTTATCCGACAACTACTATAATTCGCCGTTTTTTTTACTGGTTGAAAGCACAAAATAAAGCTCTAGAATTCGCTGGTATTCGTGTATCAAATCCAATAGTCCGCCGCGTTCGGGGTGGAATATTTTACTCTTAACACGCACAGTTCCGTGAGTATCTAATCAGTGTATTCTAACTGTCTGTGTATCTGTGCGTGCGTAGATTGTGTAAAAATTACACAGTATGGAGTAAGAATGATGTATACGGTACATGTTTTATATATTACAGTGTTTCGTGAACACCTCACCAGGAGAATCTATGCTATACATGTATATAAATTACTGTTTATAAATAATTTTTTTGTATTTTTTTCAGGTCAATGGTATAGCGGTACCCCCATCGCATATCCATAATGACGTAGTGGACCAGTACGAGCAAGACATCTCCCAGGTGATAGACGGATCTGATCTCCTAGGCCAGCCCCTCGATAGTCTGACACTTCTAAAAGACATCAATTCTAACGAATTGGAAAGCAATTATTACAACGCGATTGACTTTGAGAAAGTCAATAATTCGGTAGGTGAAAAGATTTTATTTGACCAACATTGCCCAGAATAATGTTGTATCCAACAAAACTATAAATGTTCAGTTATTGATGGATTAATGTTGGTTACCTATTTTATTTACAAATTTTAAGGTAGGGACTGTAGTAATGTTTATTGTGCATTTATTGTCTTTTAAATATAAAATATAACTGGTTTCGTATTTTCCATATTTCTCCAAACCAGAATATTGTAGGATACAATGTTAATCTGGGTAAGGGCTCATTTAGTAAAACAAATGCTCATGCTAACGAGCAATTTTCAAGTTTATACTTGAACTTTAAATTTTCAATTTAAAGTTCAATTTTCCTTTGTTAGCAAATTCGAAAATGGAAATTAATCCAATATTATCGTCAAATGACCAATGAACACCATTTTGTTTGTCTTTTTTATACATTTGAAAGTTCTTCTTAAATCGGTTCCAACGTTCTTCTAATATCTTTGGTTCCAACCGTCTTATAAATTGGTTTTTGTTTGTTTACTATTTGAAGTTTCTGTCAATCAGCTGAAAAGCATGACAACCTGACAGTTGTCCTTTTCTGATGGTCACGATTTGTTTAAAAGCTGATACGAACCGAATGCGCTAATTGGTCATTTGGTAACAATGGTACATTTGAATTTGCGTGAAAACATTACTGGTAACTTAATCAATTCGCACTCAGAACGCTGCACTACTTAGCACAATACAGACATATAGAAAAACATATACTGATTCGCCACATTTTTTTTTTGTATCGTTTATCTTTATTTCTAAAACCTTGTAAATTGTTAATCCCTCATTTTATCTACGTACTGTTTGTTTCCAAGATAATAATAAAAAAATAATAATATTTGCCAAGATTACTTTAATCTTTATTTCTAAAACCTGATAAATTGTTTATCCCTAATGGAGTGACCCTGGGAGTGACTGTTGATTGCAACTTTAAATGGGACATGCAAATAAACAAAATTTGTATAAGGTTGAGGGCGATAGTGGGTAAACTGTACAAATTGAAATGTTTCGTTCCTGTGAATTTTTTAAAAATAATTTACTTATCACTTGCAGAATCTACTTTACGATATGGAATAACCACATGGGGACACTCTTGCAAAACTAACTTAAATTACATACAATTAGTACAAAATTCTACGATTAAATTACTAGTTCCAAAACAGATATTTTCACAGAGGCGAAACATATCATTATTGTATCGGAACTTGACTGTCTTACCGGTACAGGCCTTATTATGGCACAAAATATTGATTAGGCATATATCTGACTCTGAATATAAGAGGAAAGTCGAACATGAACATAATAAATACTAGGTTCACAAAAAAATAAGGAATGCTTGTACCAAAACATAACAATAAATACGGACAGCGACCCTGGAATACAACGTGCCCAAAATATTCAACATGTTACCAAGCAATATAAAAAAATGCGAATTACCTAAGAGATTCAGATATATGCTGAAAACATGGCTACTAAGTAGAGATACTCTGTATTAGTAATACTTTTGATTATGGCAGTGGTTGGTGATAAATATGATGTATAAGTTGTATTGTAATAAGTAATAATATTATGAAAATATGTTATATTGTAATTGAACATGAACATCCTGTTGACAAACTGCTTAATTGCGGTTTAATGGGATTGTACTTTGAAGAACAATAAAAAAAATGATAATAATAAAAAAATAATAAGATTAGCCAAGGTAACTTAAGGTTATAGAAAATATTTTTCTCTTTTTAATGTTTGTGTAATGATTACAACTTACAACGTTTTGGCTATCCCATAATTTTTAAATTCAGAAATTCGCTCTCCGAGTGCAAATTCAAAATCAAATGGAATGGAATATGATGCTTTGTAACAGACTAGGGCTAGAACCAAAAGATGGCTATGTGCCATCTATGGGTAACCTCAACTACCATCTAGTGCTATCTATGAATAACCTCTCTCTAGAATATCACAATACTCAAGCGCGGATATAGATTATTATTAATATTCCTAAGTTGATAAATATGGCGTGTTGTTTGTTTGCAGACCATTGAATGCATCACGGCGCAAGCTATCATTCTGAAGGCGGCTATTGAGACAGCCAAACAACAACTTCAAAAGTGTCTCGATGAAGGAGCCGAAAGGTACGGGGAGGCTATTCAGCCAGTGGAGGAGGTCAAGAAAAAGGTAGTTTATTTCTTCTTTGGATCTAACAATTATATTTTTTTGAGGATCGTGACCCCCACTTTAATTTCCCTGGTGAAAAGGCTTCTCCACTTCTCGTGGTCCTGCGCTGTATGGATATCCGCGGAAATGCACATTCCGTACACCCAAAGATATTAGAAGAACGAGATATGCTATGTTGGCCGCCGGACCGTAGGCGGAGTACTACCTAATTAGGGTACTTTGGACGGTATCGGGACGTGTACGCACAGAAATCTGTTCTATGTATTAGTGCGGATACCTTAGCGTAAGCGAAGGTGTGCAGTAGTATTGGTGAACAAAACCGGCGACACTGGGCAAAACAATTCCACACAGTATGAACTGCTCATAGCACATCTCGTTCTTCTAATATCTTTGCGTACACCACTAGCGTAACACCACTATTATGATCCCTTATCTGTCCAAATTATGTCCAACGGACTACGTATCTATACTTATGATCTCTGATCTGTCCAACGCATCGGTGATCATCGAAAATTTGTCCAACGGACTACATACAACTATAAGCTATACCAAGGGCCACGAGGAACGCACAATATCGTTGCGAGAAAAGTTTTTTTTATCCACTATGTCGGTTATTAGGCAACATTCGCAAGAATGGCGCCAGATAGCTAACAACATTTGACAGTAGTTCACGTTGACAATCTGCTTAATTTACGACATCGATAAACAATGCTGCTAAAATTTCGCGCCGAAATCATGCACAAGCTGCTTTTTAATGTACGGAGATTGATTTGAACTTGAGGAAAAGTTGAATGTTTCTCTAGGCATTCATGATATTAAGGGTAATGGATAGCGACTATTGATAAAATCTGTAAAAAATGCCCAGAATAAATCGATGACCTAGTATTAGACTGCAAGTCCAATTGTGTAGTTTGAGACAATCAATATTTGGTTTTTTACGCATGTCTTAATATGTCAAAGAGTTTTCACTGAATTTTTTTTTGATGCACGGATACAATTTTTTGTTCTAAATGAAAACATTTCAAAATGTATTTCTATAAAACTGGTTACATCAAAATATTTTTATATTTTTAAGGAGTCAAACATTTTAATTGTTTTTTTGCTGTTTTAAACAGAGAAGTTTCTATCGTTTTGGCGAATCTTATAGTATAATCATATAGTAATTTGTGGTTTTCGGACTAATTTCCGTTTACTTATTAAGCATAGAAATAATAAAATCAGATTTAAAAAAGGAATACTCTGATTTTGACGTTTCAATAGCCTTACCAAGAGACAAAATTCTTCCTTGTTGCAATCGGGTGATTTTTTCCGATGTTAGTTTGATTCATTTTATTAAACGACATTTTTACGTTTTTTTCCATCAGTAGTATCGAACTTTCTCAATCTTTCCCTACTCTTCAAATATTTATTATCATTGAAAAAAAATATTTTTTTTTTGGAGTAAAACCTCAGATTGTAATATTTAATCATTGAAGACAATATTAGCAACTCTCAGAGAGAAAAATCAGAAAACGATTCGGTCGCACATAGGAATTCCTAGATACTGGACCGAATCTTTTTCTGTTTTTTCTGTTTAAAATTTTGGTTTGAGAGATTCTAATATTGTCTTCAATTATTAATTATAATTATTTATTTTCGTGTTCAATTGACTATGTAAATTGTACCTAAACGACAAAATATTTTTAGTGTAAAGCTATCCTATTTATGATAATTTAGGTATTTGGTACAGTTTTACATTCAGCATAGTCTTAGGTTCTCTCTCGATTACCGACACCTATATTTATTTATTTATTTATTTATTCATTTTTGGGAAATCAACAGTTTACATTTTTACAGATTGTACATAAGTAAAATAACCAAAATAAAACCAATTACGGATTTCCTCCTTGTGACTTTACGTAAGACAGCATTAGAAGAAATAATTAAATTTATGAGAAATGTGAAGTTATAATTATATAAAATAAAAGAATTGTATAAAATAATAGAACAAAATAATACAACAAAAATAAAGGGGAAAAAAAAAAAAAAAACTAAAATTTATATAAAATAAAAGATTATCGATACATTGGTAACCATAAGAATACAAACAATATTGTGCATATAAATCATATCATAACCATAACCATAAGAAGACAATGTTGTGCATATAAATCATACCATAACAGGATTATAAATATATAAATACTAGAAACATAAACATCAGAAACATCAATTCAAGAAACATCAGTGAAATACTCTTTTAAGGTCATTTTATATTTAGTAAATTCGCAATTGAAGATGTCGATATTGAATAATATGTTATTGTAATTATTACATATTCTGTTCAGGCAAGAATTTTGTCTACAGTTCGTTTTGCTTTGATTGATTTTAAACAGGATAGAAGACCGTGTTAAACGTGCAGGCACATTAAATTTAATATTATTTAGCAACTCTGGGCATTGAATATTATTATTAATTAATTTATATAGGAATAGAGCATCTGCATGATGCCTTCGTACACTTAATGCATCAATTTTAAAGTACGAAGCTGCCTCTGCATAATTATTAAATCTTACAAATGACCTGTAACAGAGATATTTTAGGAATTTGTTTTGAATTGCTTCGATTTTGTTTATGTGGATTTTATAGAGTGGAGACCAAACAATTGATGCAAACTCCAGATGACTTCGTACGTAGGCAAAGTAGAGTTGCTTAATGATATTGATGTTATTAAAAAGTTTTGTGTTTCTAATGATGAAACCTAACATTTTAGCAGCCTTATTTGTGATTTGTTGTATATGAAGGTTATATTGAAGTTTATTATCAAGAGTTATTCCAAGATCACGAATATTTGAGACTGTTGCAATGTTGATGTTATTTAAAGAATAATTAAATAATGTTTTATTTTTATTTCTGGTAAAGACAATGTGATGACATTTTGAAACATTTAGAAATAATTGATTTTGTTGGCAATAGGTAGCTACATTGTTTAAATCATGTTGTAAATTAATACAATCGTTTAGACTTTTTATTGGCTTGTATAGCTTAGCATCATCAGCAAATAATTCTATTTCAGAGTTTTTTACAACATTGACCAAATCATTAATATATAAAATGAAAAATAATGGTCCGAGATGTGAACCCTGTTGGATCCCTGAGGAAATTTGATTGAAGTCTGATACAAAGCCCTTTATTGCTACTGCCTGTGATCTGTTAAGTATATAAGATGTAACCCAACGAAATAAATTACCACGTATACCTAATGCCCAAAGTTTTCTTAGTAGTAATTTTTGATTAATTTTATCAAATGCTTTGGCAAAGTCTGTATAAATGATATCTACTTGAGTGCGATTGTCCATGTGACCAACAATGAATTCGGTAAGAAGAACGAGATTACTTTCCACATTTCTGCCTTTTGTAAAACCATGTTGTTTTGTTGTTATGATGTGATTGAGTTGTGGACTTAGGTATTGGTAAACAATTTTTTCCATTAACTTACTGAATATTGTTAGTTTTGAAATCGGACGATAATTTTTGACATTATTTTTTTCGCCATTTTTGTGGATTGGTGTTACATATGCTCTTTTCCATATTTCAGGTACCGTGCCTTCGTTCATTGATTTATTATATATAATGCAGAGAGGTTTAGCGAGTGTTTCAGCACAATTAACTATAAAGTATGACGGAATATCATCACACCCCGCGCTTGTGTTCATGTCAAGAGCTTTTATTTCTTTTAAGACTATTTCTCGTGTGAATTTAACCATGGTGATATTTATGTTATTTGTGTTTTCTGGTATGTCAAATGTTGGTAGGTTATTATCTTTTATGTAAACTGATTGGAAATATTCCATAAAAATATTACATACATCTTGGCCATTTTCAGCTTTTTTGTCATCTAGATGCATCGTCCTTGGAAGGGACGATTGTGTTTTTTTCATATTATTGAAATGATTCCAGAAGAGTTTAGGATTACCATTCATGTTACTTTCAGCAGTATGTATATAATTAATGTAGAGTTCTTGTGCAATTCGTTTTTGTCTAGATCTTAAGAGTGAAAACGTTTGGTAGTCACGTGGATTTTGAAATTTTTTGAAATATTTATGATATTTATTTTTTTCTTTAATTATTTTTATGAGAGATGATGTATACCATGGCGGATAATTATAATTTTTTGCTGGTTTAGTTGGTATGTAATTTATTTTAATATTGTTCAATATGTTGTAGAAGACGTCAGTTGCGGATTGAGTATTCAGATGGTTCAGATTATGATCCCAATCAATTTCGTTTAGTTTTGTGTTTATCATTGAATAATCTGCTTTTCTAAATTGTAATACTTGCTTTGTGTTAGTTTTCAGGTTTTTATTTTTATTTTTAATAGGAATTGAAATTAGCAGTGTTTTATGATATACATATTCTGGTACTAATGAAATGTTATTGTGAGTAATTTTCAGTTGTATGTTACTTAGAGCTAAATCAAGAATGCGATTATTTATATTATTACTCTGAGAGTTATATTGTTGCAGATTATTAAATGATAAAAATTCTATAAAGTTAAAATGGGCGGCATTTAATGAATTGATGGGTTCAGTGTACATATAATCACAGTTGTCATTTATTGGTAACCAAAGTAAGTGAGGTAGGTTGTAGTCTCCCACTATAATGAAACTGTCATTATTGTTATCCGTCATAATCTGTGATACTTTGTTTATGTGAGAAGTAATATTTATAAGATGTTTATTGTCAGGTGGGATGTACGAAGTACATATGTGAATTTTTTTACCAGGAAGTGATATAGTTACCCATATGTCTTCCGCTTCAGAATCCCATTCTAGTTTTTGATCAGAAATTAATTTACTTTTGACTGCAATTAAAACTCCACCACCGCGATTTTGATTTAGGTTATGATAATCTCTATCTCGTCTGTAAATATGGTACCGTGGATCGAAAAGTTTCTCATTAAAGATTGAATTGTTAAGCTATGTTTCACTGAGACATATAATGTCATAGTTGTTTAATAATACATTTTGAAGAAAAATATGTGTCTTGGTTCTGAGACCTCTTAAGTTTTGATAGTATAATTCTAAAGATTCCATTGTATTAAGTATATAGTGCAGTTAATATAAAGTTGCTGGCAAGTTAGTTGATGGAAATATTGTATGTTTTTAGTTTTTCTAGATCATTATAATTATTTATGCAATGGTGATTTGTGTTTTCATTAAGTCTTAAATAAATTTTACAATTTTTGATCCAACAGAATTTGAATTTATTAATTTTGGTAAACTCTCTGACCTTTTTGTAGAGTACTTTGTTTTTATGAGTTAAATGTTCATTTATATAGATCCGTTGTTTTCCATTAAAGTTAATATCCTTTTTTTTTTTTTTTTTTTTTTTTTTTTTTTTTTTTTTTTTTTTTTTTTTTTTTTTTTTTTTATTGCACAACAGATAGGTTATCCAATTACTGTACAATTCTCAATTTGACAATCTTAACACCTATGAAGATAATTATTATACAAAAAAAAACTTTAGGCTATTTAAAGAAGAATTATATATATCTAGTGCTTCTGAGATTTCATTCAATAGCACCATTCCTCTTGTCATGCTATGTTGTGCTAGAATATCTGTTCTGCCGTATGGTATTTTGAGTAAGTCGTGTCGACGACTACGGCTGAAGTTTTCGGGCACGTATAAACCATAGCATTCCAAGAGGAACGGGCTATCAATATAGTTATGGTGTTTAAAATTGAATAATATAATTTGTTATCTAGGACTCACACCTCTTAAGTAGGTAAAAATTGCATTATAAATGCAGACAAGATAATTAGTTATAGAAATCATTCATAGATGTCGGTAGATCCAAGCTCCCAAACAGATTATAAAAAGGCTTGAATCTCATTATACTTCCTCTTTCTTCGCTAACTCTTAAATAGTAAATACAAGCCCTCCTTAGTCTTCTTGGGAAGTTTGGGTCTCCGGAATATTCACAATGTAATTGGGGATAGAGCAATAAAACACCAAGAGTCCTTTAAAGTTTCTTCTGCGTTATCAATTCAAGTTCCTTCCCTTCAAAACTCAACATATGGATTATGTTAAAACTAAGTATTGCAAGATTTGCATGACGTCTAGTTTCCAAGCTAAATCTATTTGTTGCCTCAAGTAAGTCCACATGGTGCATGAACCTTGGATAAGTTCCACGCATCCGCATATAGACATACCTGAGGAATTTTTTCTGGATTTGTTCCAGCATATTAATATACTTAGTTTGGTGCGGAGTCCACACACCACTAGCATACTCCAGCTTACTTCGTATGACGCCATCAAACATGGCTATCATTGCATCTGGGTCTTGAAATTGTTTACATGTTCTGGTGATAAACCCCAGGAGTTTGTAGCATGCTGTAGTAAGTCGTGATATGTGGTCCGAGAATGTTAGTTTGGGATCAAAGACGATACCGAGATCTTTATAGCTATTGACTCGGCATAATTTTTTCTCTTTAATGGTGTAATCAAAGACTACGGGCTTCTGAGAGCGGGTATATGTCATTGTTACGCATTTTTTTATATTAAATTCTAATTTGTTTTTATCTGACCATTCTGCTATAGCATCAAGGTCAGATTGCATTTTTAAGCAGTCTTCGTTAAATAATATTTCCATCAAAAGTTTGAGATCATCCGCAAATAAAAGACATCTGCTATATTTTACACAGACCTGGATGTCGTCTATAAGTATTAGGAACAACAGAGGACCAAGGTTTGACCCTTGGGGAATACCTGAAAAAGCGGGGAATTGTTTAGATTCCTGTCCATTTATTGATACATATTGTCTTCTGGATTTTAGATATGACGCGAAGAAGATAAGTGTCAGTTGATCGAAACCAAGTTTAAACATTTTAAGTAATAAAATATCATGATCAACTCGATCAAAAGCCTTGGCAAAATCCGTATACACTACATCGGTTTGGTGTCTCGAGTCCAGTCCGACGGCCACCAATCGCGAAAATGTTAACAAATTTGATACCGTGGATTTTCTTGGCATGAAACCGTGTTGGTTTTCTCCTAGAAACGGCATAATTTGGTGATGTAATTTCTTATAAATAATCATTTCAAATATTTTGGGTATAGTTGACAGAATGGCAACAGGTCTGTAATTCTTAATATCAGCCTTGTCTCCAGCTTTGAAAATTGGGCTCACACGCGTGAGTTTCCAGGAATGGGGGAAACAACCAGTAGAAATGCTTAGATTATATATATAACTCAGTGGATGACTTATGATTTTTGACATATAAGCAATTGTATTAGGGGGTATTCCGTCTGGGCCTGCCGCCTTATTGAGCTTTAAAGTCCGAGTACAGGCATCTACTTCCTCTGCACAGGTTAACCCAAGACTCTGCTGTTAGGCCCCTTCTTGTCCGGATTGCTGCTATGATTTCGTCTTTCTGTTTCCTGCCCTTTAGTTTTACTATAATATTCCGCGGTCTTCCTTCAATCTTCTCCTTGGGGGTGACTCGGGTGGCGTATTCAATGTCGTCGCTTACTATATTTAATTCTGAATAGATCCTTTTGATAATCTCCGTCAGGTTCTCTTGTTTTTTTTCTGGTATCCCAATGATCTCTATGTTATTAATGCGTGCGTGTTGTTCGTTAGCATCCAATTGTTTTTGTAATTCTTTAAATTCACTTTGTATTACGGCGTTTTGTTCCAGAGTTTTTTCAAGGTTGTTGTTTTTTTTCGTATCAATTTTTTTTTCTAGAGTTAATATATTATTTTTTAATTCCTCGATTTCTTCTTTATACTCGTTTCTGATGATTTCCAGAAATTGTACCTTAAATTCTTCAAACTTTTTTTCAAGAAGTTGGAAGAGTTGGGTGTCCGTAGTATTTAGTGTTTTTGCAGTTGCTCGTGTAGTCATTTTGGCACGAAATATTAATTAGTATAACTTCACTTCACTATTAAAGCTATTAAAATATAGATATTTAGATTTTAGCTAGAATTTTTTATTTTATTTTGAGATATTTCAAGAGTGAAATAAAAACACGACAGCTGTCATTGAATGTTATTGTTGTATTGTTATATCTGAAATTGCGCGTGTAAAACAATCCCAACGTCTCCAAGTCGGTTGAGATTGTGGTGCACTAAAGAATGACTTAAGCCAAATGAAATATAAATGAAAAAAATAAATTCTACTTAAAAAAAATACAGATAGAATAAACGAACCAATATATATTACACGTTAGAAGAAAAACAAATTTAATTACTTGAAACCTCTCCCCTCTCCCTCTAGTCACACTTTTAGATGAACGAAATCAGAAAAAAATACTCTCCTGCACAATAATGTTTCTCATTTGAGACAGTTTTATTTTTTTTTATTTTTTTTTTTTATTATTACCTCCACACAGGAGGCCCTGAAGAAAATAATTTCCCTTAGGGCCTATGACATCTTTGGGGATGCTGTGTGGAGGGTCTTTTTGTGGAGAGGGAGGAGTGAACATGGGTCTTGAAGAGTCCCATGTTGTAGGAGGGAGGAAACACAGAGGCCGGCAGTTCGTTCCACAGCCGAGCTGTTGAACTTAAGAACGAATCGTAGAAGCGACCCGTTCTCATGTGACAAATGTCAACCGTGTACAAATGTTGGGCGCGCGTTTGGCGTGTATCCCGACTACGCACCGGTGCCGAAGGGATCAATGACGCTAGTTCCTCAGAGCATCTTCCATTGTAATACCGATAGAACAAGGACAGCATACCTACCTGACGCCTGTGCTCTAAAGATTGTAGTCCGTTTGTTAAGATTGGGGAATCTATCAAACGGACCGCCCGTTTCTGCAGAGTCAAGGGTTTTTTTTCATGTATTTAGGGGCTCCGGACCAGAGATGGCTGCCAAATTCGACAGTAGGGCGCACTTGCAATTTGTACAGGGTCAGCAGTTGTGTACTATTAAAGTATCTGCTGGCCCTGTATAGTACGCCCAGCTTCTGAGAGGCCAACTTTACTCTGGCTTCGATGGAGCCCCCGTACCTGAGCTGGTCACTTATAGTTACACCAAGCATATCAATGGAAGGCCTGTTCGGAAGATTGTTTCCGTTGAAGGAGACTAGATTATCATTTGGATCCCTTTTAGACGTAATCAGACAGGATTGGGTCTTTGAAAAATTAAATTCGACGAGATTGTTTTTACCCCAGGAGGAAATACTCTCGAGATAACCGTCCATTCTCTGCTTCAAAGCCCTCCGAGCCATTGGAGTGTGCGACCGTTTGGGTCTCACCGTGACGTTCCAGGCACCGCCCCCAAACATGCGTCACATACGCGAGAAGATCACCGCACGAGCGATTCCGCCGGAATCCGTATTGACGGTCGATGATGATTTTGTTCTTCTCGAGGTATGTGAGCAGTTTGTCGTTGATCACACGTTCCATCACTTTAGACAGAACTGATGTGATCGCTATGGGGCGGTAGTTGGACGGGTTGGAGCGGTCACCTTTCTTGGGAATAGGGTGAATGACCGCTTTTTTCCAACCAGAGGGCACAGTGCCACACTTCAGGGACATTTTGAAGAGCTTTGTCAAAACTGGAACTATTTCCGCAGCACACCTCTGCAATACCAGGGCAGGTATTCCATCAGGTCCACTAGCTTTGTTAACATCGAGCCCCCGTATAACGTGGAGTACATCCCGATGCCGGATCCTCAGCTTTTTCATATAGAAGCCGCAGTGAGGAACCGAAGGCGGAACAGCACCTCCGTCATCGAGGGTCGAGTTTTCCGCAAACATTTTCCCTAATAGGTTAGCCTTTTCGGTGGCGGTGTTTGCTAGTGAGCCGTCAGGTCTGGTAAGAGGTGGCAAACTGGGTTTGCGAAAATTCCGACCTATTGAGCCATGCGGGCAGGCAGCCAGCTTTTTGCTGATCTGCAGGTCGTGTTCGAATTTTGAACTATTAATGATTCTCTTGCATTCCTTTGCCGATTTGTTGTATGCTGATCTGCTCTCGGTCGTTCGAGATGTGTTGTAGGCTCGGTAAGCCGCGTTTTTTCGTCGAACTGCTTCGGAGCATTGTCGACTGAACCACGGCTTTGAGCCCACACCAGTTTCTTTAGTAGTCGATTGTATGAAGCCATCCATCGCCGATTTCATGACTTCACCAATCTCCTGGGCACATCTTGAAGGGTCCGAAGTCCGAAAACAAACAGCTGACCACGGAAAAGCGTTGAAATGGGCCCGCATACCGAACCAATCTGCTGACCTATAGTGCCACACTTTTCTCCTCAGCCTCTCATTGGTTGGTCTGAGGTTAACGGGGATTGATGTCGTCACTAGGCAGTGGTCGGATGATCCCAGAGGCGCTGTGACGTTAATCTTATAACCGTGTGGCACAGTAGTTAAGAATAGGTCTAACAGATTGGAACGGTGAGTCTGGACATCAGGAACCCTTGTAGGCTCCTGAACCAGTTGCTCTAATCCGTATCAAATGGCAAAGGATTCCGCCTGTCGGCCAGCCGAGTCCGTTGGGCCTGAGAACTTCAACCATGGTTCGTTATGAACATTGAAGTCTCCCAGAACAATAAACTCGGCCGAAGGGTAGCGGGGCAAGAGATCATCAATAGTATCGCTCAAATGTTTGAAGAGTTCGGAAGTGTCTGATTCGCTATGGTTCGGTGAGCGGTATAGACATGCGTAGAATCTTGCCGTACTGGCAAGATTGACGAGCACCCACATTACGTCGAATCTGGAGTTTTCCAGACTCAATAGTCGTACACAGTTGACGTCAGCTCGACTATAGAGGCAGACTCCTCCTTTGAGTCGGAACTTGCTTGCAAGGGTAAAGCCCGGGCAGTCCAGATAGGAGGAGTCTGGCGGCTCGGCTATCTGAGTTTCAGATAGGAAAAGAAGGTTGGGACGTTGGGACAAAAGATGGTGATGAGCAGAATTTAAATTTGTGTGCAGGCCGCGAATGTTGGCAAAATTTACCAACAGTTTTGGCACGCCCCTTTTTTTTTTTTTAATTTTTTTTTTTTTACGCCCGAGAGAAGATTATATATATGTATTCTTAGCCACTTGAGCGATGGCTAACCAAATTTAGGTATGTGATTTTTATGAATTGTAAATCCCGGAAATCTCCATCGCTCGAGCGGTTAAAGTATTTTAATTGCTTATATTATTATAGATCCAGATCCAAATAGAAGCTGGAAGGGAGATTATCAAGAATTGCTCAGCTGAAAATGCCGGAGACGTTATCGCCATCTTGAAGTGCATTGAAGAGAAGGTGAGGGCTATCGACGATTTTATAAATATTATAATTAGCGTTTTGACAAAATATCTGAAGAATTCAACAGAGTCCAAACATTTCCTAGTAAGTGATTGTCGTCAACACACAGGCTTTCAAAATTAGCGTTTACGCGATGCTGATCTTCTTTTTAGGTTTATGTTTTCATAATATAATTCATTTAACATATTTCTTTGGGGTATTTTAACGAACTGTTATGAATACTATTAAAAATGAGTGGAAAATATAAATATTAAATATTACAATTTTCAACTACCATACTAGGCTAATGCCCGTGTTATATATTTATTTGATTATGATAATCGCACTAAAAACATGTTATTTTAATATTTTCATTCAAAATTATTGATTTCAAAGACAGTCTAAAATCGCACATTCCGAAATGGTTCCAATTGGCTACAACGTGAATATGACACGGAAAACGCAAATGTCAGGTAAGACGTCTGATACCAACGTCATACGGTGTGAGGTCAACGGTGCCGACTTCGAGTTTGAAAACGAACTTGTTGTTTTGTCGGTAAATCGAAAATGTGACATTTTAGATCGCTAGAGAAAGTTTATACTTTAACTAAAAATAAAATTAATAAAAAGTTCATTATGAAGTGAAAAAAAAAATCTATAATTTATTTTTGTCTTACCTTCTAGTTTTTATTTTATTTCTGTAGTTACCCATTTAAAAAAACGAATAATTTTATTTTTCTCTTTTATGTTCTGTTCTCTATAGTTTTTTGATAATCTGGTTTATTCACTTTCAACATTTGTCAATCTCTGAAATTTATTCTTACTTAGGACGGGTTTTTCGGAAAACTTGAACAATTCTTCAAATTTCAAAGTTAATTTTCAAGTTCTGTGAAAGATATTTTTAAGTTCTGTTTTTATTTCAGTTCTGTCAAGCAACTAGCCTATAATGATATAATAACAGAATTTGAATAGGACTTTCACAGAACCCGTAAATGAACGTTGAAATTTGATGAATTGTTCAAATTCTCCGAAACAACCCGTCCTAAGTTTCTAGTTTTAAATTCTAGAGAAATGTTCAACCAATTAGCATTTAATTGCTCTATTTTTGTGTTCTTAAGAACTGTTTTCCATATTTTCTTAACTCCCTAATTTTACGGAAGCCGTCAAACCTAGACAATTTATTTGTACAGCACGTTCAATTATTAATCATCGTAATTCGTAAACGTAAGTAATCACTCACGCAATAATCAACACGACTGCCTCCGCTAAACGCTTATTGCGAACTGAAGAGTGGGCCAACGTGTGAACGTTGATAGCGGATTGAGGGACAAGATCCTTTGATGTGATAATCGGGTTGACTGTCCAATGTTGGCGGCCAACGCATGCAACGGTCAAGTTGTCCTGTATACGTTGCGCCAACGCATTGGCCCAATGAATTGTGCCAACGTAACGTGGACTAGCCGCATAAAATTCAAGCTAACTCCTTTTATTACTCACTACTATCTTGACTAACTCACTGACTCACGTCAAGCCTTATCCTCTCTGTCATCATAGTTTTAATTCCCTACTTAAATTTCTAATTACTACTTCTTTCAGGGACGACCTGTACGCGAAGCCTTGGTCGTCTTGGCCGGAGAATTGAGGGACGAGATCCACAAAGCAGAGGCTGCGATTGCTGCTATCATAGAAGACACCAGACAATGCCTTAGGACGGTTGTGGAAGAGGCAAAGGTCATCATCCAGGACATTATCGCAGAGATCAAGAAATGCATTGCTAACCCACCTACCCAATAATTTAACTCTGGCTAAAATATCTTTATCAATTACTACTTCTTGCGACCTACATTTTGACTATGACAATATTTATCTACGGCAGTGATTCCCAATTATTTTGTCGTGAGCACTAATTCGAGAAAGTGCCCAAACTCGCGTACCACTTAAAGCCAAAATATTCGCATAGTCCGTACCGCACAGTGTTCAAGCAAAGTCAACGATTCGCGTACCACTAATTGGGAACCACTGATCTTTGGTTGTCTTCACCTACGGCATATTATTTTCTATTGTTATCTTTAAATACATGGTGTCCGGAAACTCGTAATGCAAGCGAAAAACTGGTTAATCTGCATCACACAGAGAACTGATTAACTGGTTAACAGCACACAGAGAACAATAAGTCCTAAAAATTGGCTAAAAACTGAAAATCACCTTAGCTGTATTCATTATCTACTCGTTTCTTCTTGGGAATAATGATTAATAATTAGTTATGGTTCAAATAGTGTTACAATATATTGTCAAATTAACCCATATGGTAACTCATGTAATACATATTTTTTCTTTCTTTTTGAAGTATTTTGCGTTTGTATGTAGTATTACTTTATGTTTGTGATTACTCTTCGTTTGGTTCACTCAAATATAAATTGTTAACCTCGATACAGGCTTATAGTATAGGATCCCTTAAAGAACGACCGTCACCGAGATGTTTATTTGATGAAACGTATTTTATATTTAATTTAATATGTCAATAAATATATTGCATATCGGTTGCCTAGCAAATTTTAGTCCAGGGTATGATTAATTAATAATTTAAAAAAAAAATTTTTTTAAACATTGCACCGGTTTGATTATTATAAAAATTCTATACCAATCGAAAGTATGAAACCCATAGAATATGCAAACGTTAGGTTGCCTACTCTTTTCCGGTCACAACTCTCAGGTTGCCATGTATAAACATGTAAATCGAAAAAGCATTTTGCACCGGTCTGATTATTGAATAAAAATTATATGAAATTAAAGATTATTTCATTATGAACACGATGGTATAAGGTTGCCTGCTAAAAATCAGTCCCGAATTCCGGTTGTCGAGTCTATCGCTATCCTTTTCATTTTCAAGAACAAATAGCATGCGCACTCTCTTTGTTTTAATGGACAGACAGCTGCTATGCTTTGTCCTCTTCTATCGCATGGGATGGTTGGTTGGGACCTCTCAGTCGCACACGAGAATTCCCGGCTAGTTTTCAAAAAGTTTTAGTTTTCAAAATTCGACAACCGGAATTCGGGACTGATTTTTAGCAGGCAACCTTATACCATCGTGTTCATAATGAAATAATCTTTAATTTCATATAATTTTTATTCAATAATCAGACCGGTGCAAAATGCTTTTTCGATTTACCTGTTTATACATGGCAACCTGAGAGTTGTGACCGGAAAAGAGTAGGCAACCTAACGTTTGCATATTCTATGGGTTTCATACTTTCGATTGGTATAGAATTTTTATAATAATCAAACCGGTGCAATGTTTAAAAAAAATTTTTTTTTAAATTATTAATTAATCATACCCTGGACTAAAATTTGCTAGGCAACCGATATGCAATATATTTATTGACATATTAAATTAAATATAAAATACGTTTCATCAAATAAACATCTCGGTGACGGACGTTCTTTAAGGGATCTTAGACTATTAGTTCTAGTAGGGTTGATTTTTATGAAAAAAAAGATGATTTATGTAAAGTGAGAAGCAACAATTTTTTTAAAACATATTCTGTGACAATGTACTATATAAATATTCAATAAACTATATCTAGAAATATAATAGTTTTCTTTGTAGTCTGCAACTTTAAAAGCTCTGCATTAAATATGTGTTTCTTGCCGATCGTGATAATTTTTATAATACTTTTTTTACTTACAAGTTTTAAAACTGTTTTTCTAATTATTGAACAAGCCACAAAATATCTGAAAAAACCTTTGACTCTATGCAGAAACGGGTGGTCCGTTTGATAGATCTCCTCTCTTGTAATCCCTATTAGCATCAAACGCATACCTGGATGGATGACGAACCTCGTGTTGGCACTGTTGGTGGACTCACTCGCTGCAGCAGCTGGTCCAGTTTCTTCACCACCTAGGATTCTTGCTGCAGATTCTCCATCTGTTCCTGTTCTTAATTTTACTTTACTTAACTTCACTTCATTTTGGTAATAATTATAATTTTTGTAATACCTGCATCAACTGTAAAGCGCCCCTGAGGTGATAACTCATAAAAGCGGCGCTATAAAAATTGTCCAATATAATTATTATTATTATTAGAGCACAGGCGTCAGGTAGGTATGTTGTCCCTGTTCTGCAGGTAGTACAATGAAAGATGTTCAGAGGAATTGGCGTCATTGATCCCTTCTGCACCGGTACATAGTCGGGAAAGACGCCAAGCGCCCAACATGTGTACACGCTTCTACGATTCGTTCTTTATGGAGGCTATGGAACGATTTGCCGGTCTCTGTATTTCCTTCCTCCTCTCTTCAAGAACCATGTTCACAACTTCCTCTCCTCAAAAAGACCTTCGAAACAGCATCTCCAAAAATGACATAGGCCCTTAGGGAAAATATTGTCCTCAAGACCTCCTATCTGAAGTTAATTAAAAAAATCAAAAATATGCAACGAGCACTATCTAATCTTTTCATATTCTTAAGGCGAAACTTAATGATAAATCACTATTTTGATTAATCTTTATAACGAATTAGTGTAATTGAAGATTTTCCTATCGTTTCGCTTGAGTAGAATACAAATAAAAAAAATAAATTACTCAATAAAAAATATAAATGTAAACTACCATTTTTTTTCAATAGAAATGTATTAACGCGTAAAGGAAACAACTTAAAAAAATACAGTTTTATAGCTAAGATTATCTGTGACAGTTTCAATTGATTAACTTTTTGCTTTCTTATAAAATTGGTTACAAAACAAATAATAACCAGTTTTGTGATTGAAATCAAACGTTTCTAGACTCCGATTTTCAAGCGATTTTAATGCCTATTACCTACAATATAAGATATACCCAAGAATATACACATTTTTGGCTTGTAGCTTCCTCGTAATGGATTTATGGATATTTCATAGCGTCTTAGACCATGATACAAATGCCTTTGGAAGACTTATTTATTATTTAATTAAGATATTTATTTCTTATTCTATACAGATACATGAACATTTTTGGGAAAAATCATTTTTAACTAAGATGATTTAAAAATAGTTTGAATCTAGCTTGGCGCTAGTTACAATCTGTAAATGACGTTATTAGGAAGAGAGACTAGTGTATATGATTTTGACTTATATTATTATCTTGTGATTAAAATTACAGTATGTTTTATTACTATGAGTATTATGCATCCGCATTAATTCAACACTTAATAAATATTTAGACATTAGACGCAAGTACATACTTATTAATAGCATCTAGTATGAAAAGCCACTAGGAATTCAGAATACATTATCGGTCACAATAAATTATATAGAATTCAGGGGCCGGCCAAGGTTCGTAGAAAATATATTTAACAAGGTTTATTCGGTGACCGGAACATCAAAATGATAATGCATCACATCTTTAAAAAGTTATATAAAGTCATGGAAAGTGATGAAACAAAAACTTTATTAACTGGGTTAAGTAGGTTAGGTTAAAAAAATTTTTTTTTTTCATCGTTTTTAATGACTTTATATCACTTTTTAAAAGTGTGTTGAATAGTCTCTGTGTTGAGTGAGCATGGAACCTTTAAAGAAATACAAAAAATATTCTCGAAGTTTTATTATATTTTCCATAAAGGTAAATGAGCTTTTTCACAATAAAAAATACACCACAAACTGCACGAACTTGGTGCGAAAAATGGGCGTTGAAAAATCACGCAGTAGTTACTTTGTTATTAGTTTTAAATGGCTGCTTATTACAAAACGAATAGCAAAAACTCTTACCTCATTATTTATTTTGCTGCCAATCGAATAAGATTTATTTTAATAAGCTACGAACATGTTTCGATGTAAAATCCGGTGAAAAGATCACAGATGTCAGTTTCACGGACACTCGTCTTCATGCTGCAACGCGACTCCGCGTTGCGTTAAATGTGGCGAAAACCACCCAACGAGCGCATGCACAAAGCCCCCCACGACTCCCGCTAAATGCGCTCTTTGCGCAGGGCCTCATCCGGCCAATTACAAAGGTTGCCCCCAACGCCCCGCTCCCCGTTTTTCCAACCGGTTCCAATACGTAAACCCTCAAAATATCCGCCCCCTCATGCAATACCCAGTACGGAACCCAAATTCCTGGCCTCGTCCCTCCTTCACAAATTTTAACACTCCAAGGTTCCCCCAAACCTCCCAACAATACCGACTAGAAAGACCCCTCACAACCCCAATCAATGAACCCCTACCTCAAGTAAACCCCACCGTCGCTTCTACCTCAGCGCCTAACCCCCCGCCCGTGACCACCGTCACCTACCCGCCTCTACCTGAACCCACCACCCTGCCCCAAACCTCACCCAACGCCCCACCACCCCCGCCCCAAAATCTCCCAGCAAATCTCATTAAAGCACTCCAAAACGCTGCCGCCCAACTCAAAATTGCCATGGAGATGAACTCTAGGCTGCTCTCCAATGTTCAAATCCTTCTCAACTCAATCCAGTAATATCATTAAAATAAAATCTCTTTTTTTTTTTTTTATTTAAATTCATTAAAAAAATATTTAAAATCTCCAACAACCATTAAAATCTTTTAAAATGTCCAGACAATGTAGAAAACCATCAAATCTTCAAGCTGCATACTGGAATGCAGACGGTAAAGTAAAAGATTTCCGAGGAGAAATCCTTCAATTTCTGATGGATTTTAATCTCGATGTTCTCCTAATTAACGAAACCTAGCTAAAACCCAGCAAAACAATTAAATTTCCGAATTACATAACTTACCGCACCGACCGCACCCATTCTTCAGGCGGTGGCACCGCAATCATTGTTAAATATTCAATCGACCACTGTATCATAAACTGTCCCTCTTCAGAAAATATCGAAACTACCGCTAAAGTCATAAATACTCTAAATAATGGTCCAATTAAACTCATTTCCGCGTATAGCCCCCCCAAAAGAAAATTCACTGCCCCGGACCTCGACAAACTCTTTGATAACTCCTTACCCACAATAATTGCAGGCGATTTAAATTCAAAACACGGCTCTTGGCATTCCCGAATCACTAACACTAAGGGTAGAATTCTTTTTAATTACGTAGCCGACAAATCACTTATAGTATCTGCCCCCGATATTCCCACATTTTTCCCTAAAAACGCAAATCACGACCCAGATGTCTTAGATATAATAATAATGAAAAATTGCCCCTTGCTCTACACCCTTCAAACTGCTAAAAAATTATCTTCTGACCACGATCCTGTACTCTTGTTTTTATCCGACGGCTCCCTACCTTCAGTACCTTCTCATAGATCCACACGTAAAAAAATTCAATGGCAAAAACTCCCCAAACTACTAGAATCAGTAAAAGTTCAAACATCAATTACCGACGAAGAAAGCCTCAATTTAGCCACTAAAAATTTCACTAACGATATAAAATCAGCCGTAGACCTTGCCACCGTCGAAGTCGCGAATGATAAACACAGACCCGACCTTCCCGCAGAACTGAAAGAACTTATAAGAGAAAAAAACTTCGCCCGAAAGGAATGGCAAAGATTCTCAAACCCGATCGATCGCATTCGTATGAATCGTCTCTCTCACCAGGTAAAAGTCGAACTTCAAAAATACAGAGACGAACAATGGCACGACTTCATCTCCACTCTCGACGACGACAGATCAGCCTTTTGGAAACTCTCCAAAACCCTTAGAAAACCCCCGACCAGAATAAGTCCCCTTACGGGCCCAAAAGGCACAGTGTATTCCTCTAGAGACAAAGCCGAGACTTTTGCCGACAGTCTCGAAGAACAATTTTCCCCGACCACGACCTACGATGACCCTCAATTCGTTTCAACAGTAGAATCAACAGTCTCATCCTTCTTGACAGAAACCCCCACAGACAATCCAATCCCATTCACAACCCCTCAGGAAATTTCCAAAATTATAAAAACCTTGAAAACAAAAAAATCTCCCGGTCCCGACTTAATATCAAATAAAATTTTAAAATGCCTCCCCTCCAAAGCCATTTGCTCTTTCACAGCCATCAGCAACGCATCCTTTAGACTTCGTTTATTCCCAAAAGACTACAAAACTGCAGACGTTATCCTTATCCCAAAACCTGGTAAAGACCCCCTTCAGGCCATAAACCACCGTCCGATTAGCCTGCTTCCCAGTGCAGGTAAAATTCTTGAAAAGCTAATCCTCGCTAGACTAAAAAAAATAGTCGACGATTTAAAAATCATCCCCGACTTTCAACACGGCTTTCGATCGGGCCACTCAACTCTCCACCAACTTCTGCGGGTGGTCGAACAAATTACAAACGGATTCAACTCTCGCCAACACACTGTAGTTCTCTCCCTAGACGTCTGCAAAGCATTCGATAAAGTCTGGCACAGAGGTCTCATTTATAAAATGTACCTCCTCGGTATCCCCCTTTCAATGCTTCAACTCATAGCTAATTTTATTAAAGACCGTTAATTTAGAATCAAATTAGATGGAATTTTTTCCACAGTGAGATCGCTAAGAGCAGGTGTCCCTCAAGGCTCTATTCTCTCGCCAGCTCTTTTCAATATATACCTAAGCGATATCCCCCGCCCCAGCATCTATAACTTTCGCACCAAAAAAAACCAAAATAGGCAAATTTGCAGACGACACTGAAGTAATGTCGACTTCAGTAAGCGAAATGACCGCTACACGACGCGTCCAAGACCACGCGTCGAAACTAGAATCATTTTTTAAACAATGGCGAATTAGCATCAATCCCTCTAAAAGCGCCGCTTGTGTTTTCTCCCGTAGACGCCCTAAACGACCCCCTAACATCCACTTGTTCGGCGAAAACGTACCTTGGAAAAAAAACATTAAATACCTCGGAATAACTCTTATCAGCAAATTAACTTGGAAAAAGCATATAACCGAAACTTTAAATTCAGCCAAAAGAACTCTTGCAGCCCTTTATCCCATGATATCCAAAAATAACAAAAAAATATATCCAAGGAATAAACTACTAATATATAAATCCACTATAAGACCTAAACTCACTTACGCTAGCCCTATCTGGGCCCACGCTTCAGAGCCTCAGTTAAAAAGACTACAAACATTTCAAAACAAAGCCATACGCATTGCCCTGGGAGCTCCTAGATGGATGAGGGTTGCTCAACTACACCGAGACTCTGAAGTTCCCCTCCTTAAAGATCACATCTTAAGTCTCGCGGAATCTTTTTATGCGGGCCTTCCCACCCATGAAAACGCGTCCATCAACTGCCTCACACAGTACGATGTAAATGAAATAACTACCTTTAAAAAACCCAAACAAATCCTCCGTAAACCTTAAATCCCCCATATTGCAGCCATGTTTCCTTGCAAAAATATTTTAAAAACACAACCAAAATTAAATTAAAATTTATCCTACAATCAATATTTAAAATCATGATGAAAGAGAAAGGGGCCTTTTTGGCCCGGAGCTCTGTATGCCAATATTTCATAAGTCATAAGTCGGTGAAAAGAAAGTATGTTTTGATTGTCTCGATTACGGCGAAGTTCAAAGGGTACAGATTTTAGATTTTTCGTGGCCGATAGTCACTTCTGGCACTCGAGAATAAACTCATATTTTTTTTGAAAATTTACCATAGCCAGGAGCACATACACTGAAAGACGTATAAAATATTAACATATGCACCTGTTGTATCTCACTTATGTAATACTCACAACTCTGGTGTTATGTTCATTGCAGAATCGTACTTAGTAGGTGTCCGCTTGCGCAATAAATAAACTAACATTAGGCCGTTTCTTCGCAGGGCTATGCAGAGAGGATGGACCGCTAAACAACTCTATCTTGGCACACACTCCTTGCTTCATTCACATTTATACACAATCTCCTCAAAGATGCTTTTATTTATTTCTTAAGGCGATGCCATACGTATTAATGCAAAATCATGTGTTTTTGGTTTGAAAATTTGGTCGCATAGAAATGTTTCAGATGCTTTAATTAAATAGTGCGAGTAGAATACACTTCTTGACCTTTGAAATAATCGAGTATTTTTTTTATAAGTCTTTTTATAAGCCCCGAAAAAAATAATGTATAGGCCTATGAAAACTGCTTTAAAGTTCAAAATCTCCTACTTACGAACCCATTTTCGGTTATGATTTTATTGTATAATGTGGCAAATTAAGTTATTTATAAAATGATCGGAAAAAAATTAAATATTTATGCCTGAACATCCACAAAATAAAATAAAAGGCACTTTTTGGCCATGTTTTTTTCTTGCATAAATTAAAACAGGCGGATGGTGTATCTACGTAAGGTTTGTTATTGATAGCGGCTCAATTTAAAATATTACACGACGTAGTGCATCGCCTTAATAAAAAAATCCATTCACACCCAGTTTGCTAGAATAATTATCTACAACCTCAAAACATTATTTCAAACTTTCATAACCCCGAGTAAGACCGAGAAAACGTCAAAAAAAATTATGTGCTTCGCTTTGCACCCGATATCTTTGGAAATTTGAGGGGTAAGAGGGGACTGCGGGCGGGTGTTCCAAACTAGTTTAAAAAAAGTTTTTGAAACTTTCCATACCATCGGTGTCAGTGTCAAAATAAAAGTTAAAGATATCGACCTGCACAAATACACTCAAACGTGTTCTCTTTAAAATGATTCGCCTGCAATTTACTATAAAACGTTTTGCGATGGGTTTATATTTCGTTATGAGTTGAAATATAAAATAAAAAAACAATGTTTATTTTTTATTAAATTGTCGTATTCGTAGTTGAAATAATTTAAAATTTTTCAAAAAGATTGAACTCTGGCAGGGTTCGCAGGAAATCACACGCATCTCTGTTTTTACGATTTACAGTAAGGCCATTCCCACACGGGTCGAAATGAAATCAATCTAAAAATCAAAATAAATAATTAACAAAATAAGTAAAATAAAAATTGTTCCTGAATTAACAAGATTTCAAAAAATACGAATACTTTCGAAATAATTTGTGTACCGCAGAACCATGAAGGAGCTGTCTAAGTTCTTTTAGAACCCGCCGAAAGATCACAGGACGTTAAGGTCCCTTATAGCTTTAATCGTTTTTAAATGACGATTGGTTAATATACTAATAAGGTTATAATACCAATAAATTAGTCCTCTTTCATTTATCAATTTCAATCTATAAATAATATAACACCACCTAGGAGTAATATCATCATAAAACTACACATCTTGATGTAAACTTGTCGTAAACTCTTCTAAAAACCAGCGAATCGTTCATTTTGTGGTAAAAGTGTTGTCGTAAATTGTTAGGTGACGTATTGTTTTACTAGAAAGAAATGTAAGATTTTTATCAATTGTTTCTTTAATCGTACGCCTCAAAGCTATTTATATGGTGTATATATATATTTACAATATACACATTGCTATTTAAATGGTTAATGATAAAGTCGGCGAGAGCCTTGCCTAAAATTCTAGTAACTGCCTAAAATTCGTGTTTGAAAAATGATCTTCACAGCAGAGTTGAGAGTTGGCACGAACTTGCTGAGATGCAACAGCGGAACGTACAGATCATCAAAATGTAAAACGCTATGTTTCTTCCGACCTTTCGACTGCGAGATAATGCACTTTCTTTAAACCAATATCTTTGGTTTCGGTGTTAATTTTAAGGTTCACACGCCCTATCTAGATAACAATCGGTCGATGACTATTATATATACTAATATAGGTCGTAAAACTATTTTAAGTGTATAGAATTTGGGTTTGTTGATCTATAGATTCTCAAACTTATTTCAAATAATATCACCGGTTCTCAAACCCAGTTTTGTTATAAAATGGTTATCGCCCATATTGAGAAAGACTAATCTATATGAATATATATTTGAAAGTCATTATATTTTTCACTCAAGTTACTAATTCGGGTAAGTTGTGAGTGAAGGGAGTGAGGAAGAGAATGGGATAGGCAGATAGATAGAAGAGAGAAGAGTTGGGGAAGCCCTGATGATAGTCAACATCCGATAAGAGCAGAGGACACTGGAAGAAGGAAATTTTATTGCCATTATAAGTGTAAACTAACACAAACACCATAAAAATACACGAATGTTTAAACACCAACATCTGCGATTGCCCTCATCTAGAAAAAACAGAACAAATAAAGTATCTGGGAGTCGTAATTGACCATAACCTTAGATGGATACCTCACATCAAAAAAATCACAAATAAACTCCTCAAAACAATACACATTTTCCTAAACATAAAAAACATATATAAAATAAAACAATTGAAAACAATATATTTTGCACTGTGCCAATCAATTATAGAATATGAAATTATTGCTTGGGGGGGGGGGAGCAACAAACTCGGCTATCGATTACATAGAAATCGCACAGAAAACGATCTTAAAAGTAATACTAAAAAAACATAGACTGACTGATACAGACCAAATATTCAACAGTTGTGACGCAATATGCGCAAATTATACACAAAAACACTACTAAAGTACATTTTTGACAAAAAAAAACAAACTTCAACATACACAAATTATCACTAACAGACTAGTTAGACAAGCGTACAAAGAAAATAAAAAAAAACTCCGATGGTAAATACAAGCTTTGGACAAAGACACTATCAATACCATGCTGTAAAAGCATTCAACAGTCTAAAATTTGAAAATAAAATTGAGGAAAACAAAAATAAGTTCAAATACAAAATTAGAAAATGGATTAAAGTACAAAAAAGACAATAATACCAAAATTTCATAGCATAAAATAATAAAACCTACACGTAACACATAAAACCGATATAAAACACACATCACTCACAAACACACAACATATAATATAAATATACCGATTTTAACTACCCAGTGAGGCCAACCATAAATCAACTATCTATAGATTGATAACTCCGCCCTCTTTCCATACGTTTGCTTTCGTCAAGTTTTAACCATAGATCTGGCAAATTTGAATACACCACGCATCGCCGACGTCACAGCACACCATCGACAAAGGATAGAGGAAATTTAAAAAAAAGGCGCAACCATAGACAATTTAATTCTGCTTCGGAACCTACCTAAAACCCAATTCATTAGCCTAAAACATAAGTAAAATGTCACCCAAGACCACAAGGTCCCATCTGACAAAGCCCTGTCCTAAGAAAGAAATGACCTTTAAAGTAACTTCCTTTACAGCTCATTTTCTCAGGACAGCGTTTTATCAGAAGGAAGCTGAAAAGCAAAATCATAATTACATGTACAATAATTTTATTTTTTAAATATAAACATGAAATACAATAATATAAGCACAAAACACGTTTAGAAGATGAAATTACTGTTTCAATATAAAACTAGCTGTTGGAAATGATAGTTATTTTCTTTCAACATCCAACGGCAATTGAAAAAAATATTGTCAATAAGGCAGTCAACGATTCAACCTACTGTTTTAGCTGTATTAGCGTCTAATTACATTATTATTATTTTTGTTTCCCTCCTACTTATCTTATTACTTAAATAATTATACCTTTCATATATAAATAGTAAGTATATAATACTTTTTAGTTTAAAAAACTTTATATGCCTTTTAGATATTTTTAACTTAGGAATAGTACACAACATAAAGAATGTAACAGTGTAAACAGAAAAGTAAATTTAACAATAGGTTATTGTTTTGACAATACATATTGGCACCTGATAAATAAATAGGGTATAATAATAACAAATAAAAACACCAAATACAAGAGTAAAATTTAAAGAAGGTGTTGAGAGAATATTCATTATGATAAGTATGTAATAAAAAAGTAGAACTATATATAAACTAGACATATGAAATAAACTAATTCGACTATTTTTTTATTAACACTAGTCGGTGACTGAAAATGGGCTGCAGACTAATAAAGCCAAACTGAATAATGTAAACTCCGCATCAGAGAATATTTGGCTTAAAATTACAAACGATAACAATATTTGACTTGTATATTTATTTTTTCGTTGTTATTCTACTACTCATATAGAGATGTCAATAGAAAATGAATTGGCAAGGATACACCACAACCATACAATGGACCTGGTTTAATGAGGAGCATGGCAGTACTACGATATTTAAAAGAGGCTTATAGGAACAAATTGTGGTCCTAATTGGTTTTAACTTATTAAAATTAATTATGACAACCATTTCTTCCTATATTTAGCATATTTTAAATGTTGCAGTACTGCCATTTTCTTCATGGAGTCAGGTCCATTGTATGGTAGTGTATCCTTGCCAATTAATTTTCTATTGATATCGGTACACCATGCATTGATTATAAATGGTACAGTAATTTTGATAATGAATTGAATAATTTTTTTTTATGTTCGTTACAATTAAGCCAATCAAAACATATATATTTGGCAATGGTTTCTTCAATAACGGGCACATGATATAAATTTTCGCAATTATAATTCAGTACATACTCGACGACATAATGAATTTCAAGAGCGTTGATAGCAAATTTCTTAATGGGATCATATGGGTCACCTATGCAAGATATTTTACATCTATGTTCTGCCATCCCCTGTGCAGCAAGAGAAACGCTGCTGGTTGCAGAGAAGACATGACTGGGTCCTGCACTCATTTCTGGAAAAAAATATATCATAGTTCTTGAAGAAATTGAAGTAAAGATTGACATATTAGAGGAACAAAACTAACAATACTATTCCCTTTTAAGTAATATAAAACAGATATGTACCTCCATGTTCTACTGCCATCCCCTGTGCAGCAAGATCAACACTGCTGGTTGCAAAGAAGACATGACTGGGTCCTGCACTTATTTCTGGAAAAAATATATCATATTTCTTGAGAAATTGAAGTAAAGATTGACATATTAGACGAACAAAACTATTCCCTTTTAAGTAATATAAAACAGATATGTACCTTCATTTTCTACTAGCATCCCCTGTGCAGCAACGGGTACGCTGCTGGTTGAGATGTCACGCTCTGAAATAAATATAATTATTAGATTAACCGAATTAACAAAACATATTATTATTATTATAGGCTGATGCAGTATAGAATACCTTTTAGGATGTAGTCATGATACGTGCTGAACACCATTCTCGAAATGGACTCTCAGAGGTTATGGTTGGAAACTTGTGTCGAATAGTCTCTGTCCGTAGGTACATCCTTTCACACAATACGTTTTAAGGACTTTATCGGTAGGCACATAAATGTTATTTATCACACATAAATCAAACTGTTTCACACAACCAGATATTTGACAATTTTATGATGACAAACAACGGCGTCTGTCAAACTTTTCTTACAGTTTTTTAGAGGAAGTGAAATGGCGGGAAGCATGAGTCGGCCACCTAGCGGCGTGAACAAGCATTACACCGTTTGCGAACCCTCTCTTTCTGGCGCACGAGTCTTATGGTAAAGTGAGCGAGAAACAAAAAAAAAAAGTGGGTGTGTCAAGCCTACGCAAGACAGAAGTGAAACTTCTAGTTTCAGCTGATGCTTGGCGTGGCGCAGTTCGCTGGTGTCTGAGAGAGAGGAAAGAAGAGAAGAGAGAGAACGTTCGTGAGCGGCTCCCCCACCTCAACAAGGTTTCACTTCAAAAATGCCACAGCCGAGAATCGAACCTCGCTTAACTGATTGAAAGCCAACCACGCTGAGCACCAACTGTAAGCAAAGCCGCATAAATTGATTATATTATGTAGGTTCTGAAAATATGAGAGCTTGTTATGTTTTATAATGTTACCTACATCACACCCAAAATATAATATATTTTTAAAAATAATGTACAATGTACAGAAATAGAATCCCACACAAGATCGCGTAGTGCGCTCTAGCGAACGGATATTTTATCAGAGGGAGATAGTTTTAATTTTTTTTTCTGTAAATTATTACATATTATCAAAATAAATAAATTAATTAAATAAATGTAATACAATTATCATAATATACGGATTAGATAATAATTTTAATCCAACACAATAACGCAAAGCGCGCTCTAGCGGAGTAATGTTTTATCACAGTGAGATAAGTGTTTTTATTATTTTGCAATATTATTTTCTTTTAAAAAATGTTCTGACCTACTAAAAAATAAGATATTGAATGAAAAAGGCGTTAAAAACAAAAAAATAATGTGCGATGGCCGAGAATCGAACTCGGATCAACTGCTTGGAAGGCAACTATGCTGACCATTACACCACCAACGCCAGTTGTCGGGATGAGCTAAGAAGCATTTATATGTTACTTCAAAACTTTGACTAGATCAAATGAACTTTAATCGGTGGTCCCGCATTTTCGTTTCGGTCATGAGTCGGTTTTACTCCGGTCCTCGAAATTGCATGACGCGCGTAAAGAAGTTTCACTTCAAAAATACGCATCGCCTACGTCACAAACATAGATTTTTACCATGTCTATAATTTGTGTTGACGTTTTTAAGCGGAGTTATACCCCCCTGGGTATAACTCCGTGGGTATAACTCCGCTTAAAAACGTCAACACAAATTATAGACATGGTAAAAATCTATGTTTGTGACGTAGGCGATGCGTATTTTTTTTGTTTCTCGCTCACTTTACCATAAGACTCGTGCGCCAGAAAGAGAGGGTTCGCAAACGGTGTAATGCTTGTTCACGCCGCTAGGTGGCCGACTCATGCTTCCCGCCATTTCACTTCCTCTAAAAAACTGTAAGAAAAGTTTGACAGACGCCGTTGTTTGTCATCATAAAATTGTCAAATATCTGGTTGTGTGAAACAGTTTGATTTATGTGTGATAAATAACATTTATGTGCCTACCGATAAAGTCCTTAAAACGTATTGTGTGAAAGGATGTACCTACGGACAGAGACTATTCGACACAAGTTTCCAACCATAACCTCTGAGAGTCCATTTCGAGAATGGTGTTCAGCACGTATCATGACTACATCCTAAAAGGTATTCTATACTGCATCAGCCTATAATAATAATAATATGTTTTGTTAATTCGGTTAATCTAATAATTATATTTATTTCAGAGCGTGACATCTCAACCAGCAGCGTACCCGTTGCTGCACAGGGGATGCTAGTAGAAAATGAAGGTACATATCTGTTTTATATTACTTAAAAGGGAATAGTTTTGTTCGTCTAATATGTCAATCTTTACTTCAATTTCTCAAGAAATATGATATATTTTTTCCAGAAATAAGTGCAGGACCCAGTCATGTCTTCTTTGCAACCAGCAGTGTTGATCTTGCTGCACAGGGGATGGCAGTAGAACATGGAGGTACATATCTGTTTTATATTACTTAAAAGGGAATAGTATTGTTAGTTTTGTTCCTCTAATATGTCAATCTTTACTTCAATTTCTTCAAGAACTATGATATATTTTTTTCCAGAAATGAGTGCAGGACCCAGTCATGTCTTCTCTGCAACCAGCAGCGTTTCTCTTGCTGCACAGGGGATGGCAGAACATAGATGTAAAATATCTTGCATAGGTGACCCATATGATCCCATTAAGAAATTTGCTATCAACGCTCTTGAAATTCATTATGTCGTCGAGTATGTACTGAATTATAATTGCGAAAATTTATATCTTGTGCCCGTTATTGAAGAAACCATTGCCAAATATATATGTTTTGATTGGCTTAATTGTAACGAACATAAAAAAAAATTATTCAATTCATTATCAAAATTACTGTACCATTTATAATCAATGCATGGTGTACCGATATCAATAGAAAATTAATTGGCAAGGATACACTACCATACAATGGACCTGACTCCATGAAGAAAATGGCAGTACTGCAACATTTAAAATATGCTAAATATAGGAAGAAATGGTTGTCATAATTAATTTTAATAAGTTAAAACCAATTAGGACCACAATTTGTTCCTATAAGCCTCTTTTAAATATCGTAGTACTGCCATGCTCCTCATTAAACCAGGTCCATTGTATGGTTGTGGTGTATCCTTGCCAATTCATTTTCTATTGACATCTCTATATGAGTAGTAGAATAACAAC
This sequence comes from Hesperophylax magnus, assembly GCA_026573805.1. NCBI lineage: Eukaryota > Metazoa > Arthropoda > Insecta > Trichoptera > Limnephilidae > Hesperophylax > Hesperophylax magnus. The sequence goes on from JAIUSX010000084.1 coordinate 14,776,876, forward strand.
GAAAAAATAAATATACAAGTCAAATATTGTTATCGTTTGTAATTTTAAGCCAAATATTCTCTGATGCGGAGTTTACATTATTCAGTTTGGCTTTATTAGTCTGCAGCCCATTTTCAGTCACCGACTAGTGTTAATAAAAAAATAGTCGAATTAGTTTATTTCATATGTCTAGTTTATATATAGTTCTACTTTTTTATTACATACTTATCATAATGAATATTCTCTCAACACCTTCTTTAAATTTTACTCTTGTATTTGGTGTTTTTATTTGTTATTATTATACCCTATTTATTTATCAGGTGCCAATATGTATTGTCAAAACAATAACCTATTGTTAAATTTACTTTTCTGTTTACACTGTTACATTCTTTATGTTGTGTACTATTCCTAAGTTAAAAATATCTAAAAGGCATATAAAGTTTTTTAAACTAAAAAGTATTATATACTTACTATTTATATATGAAAGGTATAATTATTTAAGTAATAAGATAAGTAGGAGGGAAACAAAAATAATAATAATGTAATTAGACGCTAATACAGCTAAAACAGTAGGTTGAATCGTTGACTGCCTTATTGACAATATTTTTTTCAATTGCCGTTGGATGTTGAAAGAAAATAACTATCATTTCCAACAGCTAGTTTTATATTGAAACAGTAATTTCATCTTCTAAACGTGTTTTGTGCTTATATTATTGTATTTCATGTTTATATTTAAAAAATAAAATTATTGTACATGTAATTATGATTTTGCTTTTCAGCTTCCTTCTGATAAAACGCTGTCCTGAGAAAATGAGCTGTAAAGGAAGTTACTTTAAAGGTCATTTCTTTCTTAGGACAGGGCTTTGTCAGATGGGACCTTGTGGTCTTGGGTGACATTTTACTTATGTTTTAGGCTAATGAATTGGGTTTTAGGTAGGTTCCGAAGCAGAATTAAATTGTCTATGGTTGCGCCTTTTTTTTAAATTTCCTCTATCCTTTGTCGATGGTGTGCTGTGACGTCGGCGATGCGTGGTGTATTCAAATTTGCCAGATCTATGGTTAAAACTTGACGAAAGCAAACGTATGGAAAGAGGGCGGAGTTATCAATCTATAGATAGTTGATTTATGGTTATACCCCCCTGGTTGGAACTAGAATTAATGGCGACTTCTCTTCCCGCTCTCGCCTAGCTCATCCGGGGCGTCAGGCGGAGGCCAACGTTACTGGATTGTACTATGGAATGTAAAATATTGTACTAAAACAAAAAAACTCACCTTTTCGAATTTGAAACAAATGGAACGTAAAGCGTATGTAACAAAAATACTAGTATTCTGTAAACAGTAGCAGAACTCCCGTCCAAAAAGTAGGTTTCTAATTTTCTCTTATTTAATCAATCAAAATTTCCCTTGAAATCATAAGATTTGTAGGTAGATACTTAAATACCTACCTACATAATCATAAGCCATTAACATATAACAAAAAATAAAAAAAATTCAAATAAAGAACTATACAAATTTTCTAAAGAAACGTCACCCAACGTTATTACAGTTCTAGGAGCCTTGAACGTCACCATCTCAAAGATAATTCTTTTTTCAAACTTTCTCCTGGCCGGAACGTACCTACTTATTACTGATTATTCTGATTTGACACCTCGTTGTAAGAACAACGATCATGCGAATTCTCTCGTGATAACAATGTTATATTACGTGTATCCAACACGGAAACCATTTTGATCCGGAACCGGGATTAAAGAAACAAATTTACACGCAGATAAAATGAAAAATGGTCGAGTTAAATACATTGTGCTGAGCGTAAAAGCTTGCAATCTTGCTGCTAATGGCGTACACTGTTCTCGATCATAAACTTTGGTATTGCATGTATGTAAAAAAGCGTCGGTACGTATAGAATTTAATTTGCATTTTAATTATCTTGCAGCAATTTTAATCGATTAATCGACGCCTTGAGGAATGTTTAAATCTGCTAATGACCACTTTATGTTAGGAATTTTGAGAGATTAACCGTTATTTAATGTTTACTGCATTTACATTCTTAGAATTTCTGTGTTAGCGCCAGCAGTTTATATTTATGCAAAACTAATAGAATAACTGGAGGCCATCGCCTAAGTGGTTGATTTTCACAAAGGAGCAATGGGCATTTGTAAAATTTTCTGTAAAATTACGGTCTGAATTAGTTTATATGATTTGAATTGTTTGATGAATCACGTGTAACTACGTTTTCCTCATTTAGAGAACGAGTACACTTCTTGAATGTGGTACTAGGGATCGTGTGTTCAAATTAACCCATTACATCATTACAAGTTGAAAATGAATTAATTGAAATTCCCTCGATACAAAAAATCACAAAGCGGGCTCAGAAAATTAGCACTTTTCTGTTATAACAAGTTATAGGTATGAACAAAATTAGCACTTTTCTGTTATAACAAGTTATACGTATGAAAAAATTAACAATGTTTCGATAAATATTACTTAAAACATTAATTTGCCGACAGATTTTTGCTCCATTTTAAATAAGTCGTGATTTATTAAATATTTTCAGTTTTTTTATTTCATTTTTGTTTGTCTGTATGTATGTTTTTTTTAATATTAGCGCTCTCTCTCCATTCCCTTTAAAACAAATTCAGTATTTTTTTCTTTTTTTTGAACGCTTATAACGGAACCTTAAGCAGGGTTTTTCAAAAAGTACAAAAAACTTTAAAATTTAAAATAAAGTTTTTTGTACTATATATACACGGTGTCCGGAAACTCGTAGTACAAGCGGGAAACTGGAGAATCTACACCACATGGGGAACCCAAAAAAACATAAAGTTTTTTGATTTGAGCATTTTCACAAAAAAAAAAACCAAAAAAATATATTTTTCGGCTATTTTTGGGTTAAAGTTTTTTCTGGTGTTTAGGGTTGAACAACAGATGTTTTAACCCTGCAGAGCAGAAATATTTTATGATTACACCGGATTAAATGAAGGGTGATTTCAAAATAATGCTTAAAATCCGAGTTTCTTCATTTGTTTTACTTTCAAATAGTTTTAATTAGTTGGGTACTTTGATCTTCAGTAATAATTTATAATAATTTGATTAAAAAAAAAAAAAAAAAAAAAAATGAACTTCTAACTCGATTTACTCGATAACGAAAGCTCAAATAAAAAAAAAAAATACTACAAAATCGACTCCAAATGTGATGTAGATTCACCAGTTTCCCGCTTGTACTACGAGTTTCCGGACACCCTGTATATATATATATATATATTATTTAATTTTGAAAGTAAGGAACATATTCCCGGAGTACGAATAACGTAAAAATATTGATTTCCTCTTATTACAATAATGCTTGTGTAACATTATTGAGCATTATCCATATACAAAATAATTTTACCTTATTTACATGTGAAAAATATTTAAAATTGTTATCTACCAGTCAATCAGTGAGAAATAGTTAGGATGCAGGCGAATTCTCAAGTTATTGTTTTACAAAATTATCTTTTAATTACTGTCTGTATCTGTGTTTTCTCCTTAAATAAATAAAAAAATAATTTTGGTACTGGAAACAATTTAAAAAGCAATTTTGTTGGGAAAGTAGAGTTTTTTTTAAGTATTACCTTTATAATAATTTTTTGCGAGACATTTACTGAGTTTAGGTTGTTTTTATAAGATCCTCCCCAACCTATGATTCCGTAAATAAGCAGGGAGTGGACAAGAGCATAATATACATTTTTTAGTATTTTCACATTTAAAATATTTCTTAACCTAACAAATATATATATACATTTCCTTATTCTCTTTACTAACTCCGTAATATGGCTTTTCCATTTCAGATTTTCATCGATGATCACACCAAGATATTTAATTTCAGAAGAAGAGTTGATTACAGTACAAATAGGATTAAGTAGTTTACAGTTGACATTGTCACAATTTTCATCATGGATTATGATATTTACTTTGTGTTTAGGTATTTTTTGTAGTGAAAATAATACATATGTTGTTTTTTTAGCATTAAGTGTGAGTAGGTTATTATCAAACCATGATTTTAAGATATTAATACATTCATTTGCAAGTTTGTTAACTAGTTCCCATGTTTGACCTTTTATTAATAAAACAGTATCATCAGCATAAGAGATTAATTCACCTTTGATTTTCTGTTGGAAAATGTCATTTACATACATTAGAAATAGTAATGGTCCGAGGACCGTGCCTTGAGGAATGCCAAATGTACTTGTTAGTGGTGTACTAAAAGTTTGGTTTAATTTTACAATTTGAGGTCTCTCTGTTAAGTAGCTTTCTATCCATTTAAGGGCTAAGTGGTCAATGCCATTTTCTTTTAATTTTAATATAAGTCTTTCATGGGAAATGCTGTCAAAAGCTTTCTTTAAGTCAATAAAAATTCCTATACATTTATTTGATTTGTCCAGGGTACTCTGAATACTAGATGAAATTTTTGCAATGGCATCTTGGGTACTTTTTCCCTCTGTGAAACCGAATTGATTTTCATTTATAATCGAGTTTTTTTTTAAGAATACAGTTAGTCTTTTTTTAGCAATTTTTTCAAAATTTTTCGATATATTAGATAAGAGTGAAATGGGTCTATAATTAGAAATGTCCTCCGGGCTACAAGGTACTATAATACTTTCCAGAAATTTGTATTTAAATGACTTTAGCTATGTTTAGTTGCCAGATATGGTTCGCCAGGTATTTTAAACCATTCTAGTCACTTTTCCATTACCCACTTTTGTCATTTTGACAATAATTTCGTCAATTTGACAATATCTTCGAACTCTCGTAAGGTATCACTTAGTAAACTCGGTGATGCGTCAACTTTGTTTCATTCCGTCTTTTGTTATACCGATTCGTAAACATGACGTATTATCAACTGCTTTTTTACATCCTCATGGCCCAATAATTTCCTTCAAGGCAATGTCATCTTTCTAGATTCTTTGTCGATGGTATTTGTAAGGAAAAGACCGAGAAGAAGTTCTGAGAAGTAAAAAGGTATGAGGGGTGGGAAGGAATCTGGGAGTCAGTGTGTCAAGGAGTGGCGGAAGAATGAATTCATCCCTCCAGATGCGGTGCAAGGCGATAGTATGAGAGTCTGGCTAGGGAGGTTAAAAGGTCTCAACTAGCCTTTCCCGATCTGGCCCGTAGTGAGCAGATGCATCCCCGGCAAGAACTAGACAAATCTGACTCGATGTAGCCAGGCACCCCTGCTTGAACTTAGGGACCTGTGGCAAAGGTGTTTGTTGTTCAATAAATGGTTTCCGGGGCGGCGGTATTGTAGATTGATTACGCCATGTCTTCAGCGAGTCTCCCGACATTTTTTTTTCATAACATTCGAATAACATATTATGACTACTTATTTATCTAACTGTTATAAGCGTAATTATAATCTCGAAGCTTATAATTAATATTATCGTAAATGGATACCTACCCACCTATGTACATAGTTTTAAAATTTGATTGTGACATAACCTATATAATTGAAATTCTTTACGGTCTCGAAGAAGTATCTAAATAGTAGAAAGTAGTAACACCTAGAAGGATACAGCAGAACTGATATATATCCGAATGGATATGTTTTGTCGAGTTAAATAAGAAAAATAGTCCGTAATCAACGGTTCAACGCGCCGCACTCCGCTCCCAAAATAAAAACTGGCTAAATGAACACTTCCATTGAGCGTCGTCTAAAGCTCTGAAGGGGATAGCTCAGTGCGTCGGCAGGCGTCGCGACGGAGACGCTAAATACACTGCAGACGTATATTCTCTACTTGCTCTGTTCTGTGTTACGTTATCTCACAGTCAAACAAGAGCGAACTTCTTTCTAGTTCATCGCTACAAAAACTATCACAAACTTACAACACTTTTGCCTTCAAGTGTAATGTTATAATTTCAAAGTGAATCGATAATAAACAGTGCTAGTTCAAAGTGGTTTATGATGGTTACAGTATTAAAGAATTTATGAAATGAATTGGCGAAGTTTCGGCGTGATTCGGTGATTATAATTTCACAGTTTCCAGTATGGCGAGCTGCATACAAGAAGTTTCACCACATAAAATTAATAATAGCTTAAAATGATGTCAGTATTTTAGTCTCACTCCGTTGTATTGTATACACGTGCTCCCAGCAGAAACCCGCTGAACATTATTATAGAAGGTACTAATCAGAGTATTCCAGTTTAATTCTTCTCGGCCTGTTGAAGTGCCTGCCAAACGACTTTGTGAGAATGGTTTGTTTATGTTGAAACACATCGGCAGTGACTAATTGTGATATCAGAATAAGCTGTAGATTCATCACTGTGAAAAGTATTTTGTTGTACTTGGAGATATTTCCAGAAAAATGAAAAGGATCGCAGCTTGTGCCAAAATATGCACTTGTTTATTTATCTTACACCTGATGTTTAAAGTTCTCAGAAAATAACATAAATATTATAAGATATACACACGAATATACTAATTTTTATTTTCTCTCTGAATTCCGTTTTTGCTGCATGGTTTCTAAATAAATGACAGAAACCGACGACGTTTATCAGTACCTGCTAGAATATTATTTATTAAAAAGATTTGAAGGTTTCCAAAATGGAGAAACCATCAACGTCAAAAAGCGAGCACCAAGAGCACGGGAAAAGCAGAAAGAAATCTTCGGATGTGACGGGAGAGATAGCCCCGGAAAGTAACGCGGAAGTAATTCCATTGCACCAAAGGAGATTTGATGCTAAACACAAAGAGCTACCTCGTGGTTTAACTACCTTACCTCAAGCAAACCTAACCATAAAGAAACCAGATGACCCGAGACGGTTCTGTGAAGACCTTGTGGAAAGACTTAGGCTCGAAGGTCCGTCCTTACCAGAACTTCGTCCCCTTTCTGAAAGATCAGCTTCAACCGCAACAGCCATCGTGGCTACAGAAGAAGCGTTTGACCACCTCGACAAGCTTTACAAACTCATGGATCAACTTTTGACCCTCAAAGATCAAAATTCTAAGCTGCAAAGACGCGTCAGAGATCTGGAATACTTGAAAAATTTGCAAGACATGCACAAGCAGATTGAAAAAGAGATTCAGAGAGCCAAGACCACTGACATAAGCATTTTATTCGGCAATGAAGCCACTTGCATGGATTTAGAGGAAGAATACGGGTACACAGAGGCGTTACTTGACAGCATGTTGGCTGCGGGTAGAAACGCGAGTTTAAAAAGAGCAAAGTGGAAAAGTCCTTCAAGGTCTAAGATCAGGCAGTCTTTAGTTGGAAAGCAGAGAAGCAGATCCATGGGAGGAGAAGAATTGGAGGGATGTAGCTACGGGGACGCAGAATACAACAGTCATTTGGAGGTTCCTTACAGAGGGAGGGGAAGGCGGGCATCAGATATGAAAGGCGGTGATGAGAAGTCTAAGATATCGAAGTGGACAAGGGTGAAGGCTGCGTTCAAGTGGGAGAAAGCTCACACGGGGGTGGTGCCAGAAGCACTCCATCCCCTGGTGACCAGCGTCCACCAGAGCCTGTCCGCCCCCTCCCCAATCTCTCCCTCTCAATCTGTGACGCCCCTGTCTCCTACTCCGGGTTCCATCTCGTCGGCTTCTTCGGTGGAGGAATTGACTGACCAACAGAACGATAGATCGATCGATCGACACTGCGCACGACGTAAGTACCTTTCCATTTATCTGGTACTGCAATCTGCATTAATTGAACTGCAATCTGCATGCATAAAATTTAATGATTAAGTGGAAATTCTAATATTTAATTGAAAACTGTTCGTAAGAAACGAGCAAATAGAGCCACGAGAAATATTTCTATGCTCTCATTTCAAAATCTTAAATCTTATCGAACAAAATGAAAAACATCAATCAAACAATATGGATTTTTGTCATCCACTTTGACGGCCACATGGACATTTAAAAGCGACGTAGTTTATTATTCATCTAATACCATATATAATCAGTTTGTTGACATATACATTCCAGACATAAAAGGCGTGCAGAATTCAGCTAGAACACTTAAACTTGTTTTTTGCTGCTTTAGCACACAGAGGTTAATTTAACTAGTATTATTAATGTTATGTGTATAGGTAAGAATGACACTCTAACAATACACGTCATATTCATAATAATCGAACAAAAAATGATAAGGATAATAGGAGCCGGTAAGAACATTCAATAAATAAAAATACATTTTTGTTAAGGCGATGCACTACGTAGTAATGCAAAATCATGTGTTTTTGGTTTGAAAATTTGGTCGCCTAGAAATGTTTCAGATGCTTTAATTAAATACTGCGAGTATTGCGAGAGACTTATTTTTTAGATAAATCTTTTTATAAGCCCAGAAGAAAATAATGTATAATGCCTATGAAAACTGCTTTAAGTTCAAAATCTCCTACTCCGAACCCATTTTCGGTTATGATTTTATTGTATTATGTGGCAAATTAAGTTATTTATAAAATGATCGGAAAAAAATTTAATATTTATGCTTGAACATCCACAAAATAAAATAAAAAGGCACTTTTTGGCCATGTTTTTTTCTAGCATAAATCAAAACAGGCGGATGGTGTTAAACAGGAATTTAAACCTTATCGCCATCTACGTAAGGGTTGTTATTGATAGCGGCTCGATTTAAAATATTACACGACGCGCGCGACGTAGTGCAACGCCTTAAAGCCAAAATGGAGACAATACCACATTTGATGAATTGACACTTTGATTTTTGTGTTTAACAAACCCAGTAGAATTAATATCCAAAAGCAAAATGAATGTATAAGGTTGATACTGCAATTGCAGTGCTTCGTGACGGGCGTGGGCACAATTCTTCAACACTGCAATTGCAGAGTTTCGGCTCCGAAGGGTTAAGAATATGTGCGTACAATTGAAACAGTTATACGAACGGCCGGCTAAAGTATGTCCTCTGGACCTAGTTTAGTGATACCACGCGCGTTGTCTTAGTAACGTATCTTCTCTATTAATTATTCATCTAAGGTAGGTAAATAGGTATTTCTATAAATGTGACATTCATTGGTGATATATTTGTTTTGATGGGGCTCTTATAAACTCTAATTTATCATGGAAGGTTTTCCGATGTGTTTTTTTGTAAAAAAATGCCATTAAATATGACAAATATCACGCTTCTGGATGTTTATGTAAACACTAATCTTTGACACTTAATAAGAGTCACAGTGAAAGAACATAAATAATGTGCCGCGGTTGACAAACAGTAAAGACAGAAGATAAGGGACTGCACTAAACAATTGTGCTAAACGCTTCATTGTAAATTTGTAATACAAGCTGCAAGCAATACTACTTACATATGATTTATCTGTTATTACTGTAGGGTAGTTACGTGGTTAGGTAAATTTCTGAGGCAATAAAATAATTAATTAAATCTCTTTGTAAATTTGTAATACAAGCTGCAAGCAATACTACTTACATATGATTTATCTGTTATTACTGTAGGGTAGTTACGTGGTTAGGTAAATTTCTGAGGCAATAAAATAATTAATTAAATCTCTTTGTAAATTTGTAATACAAGCTGCAAGCAATACTACTTACATATGATTTATCTGTTATTACTGTAGGGTAGTTACGTAGTTAGGTAAATTTCTGAGGCAATAAAATAATTAATTAAATCTCTTTGTAAATTGGTAATACAAGCTGCAAGCAATACTACTTACGTATGATTTATCTGTTATTACTGTAGGGTAGTTACGTGGTTAGGTAAATTTCTGAGGCAATAAAATAATTAATTAAATCTCTTTGTAAATTTATAGTACAAGCTGCAAGCAATACTAGTTACATATGATTTATCTGTTATTACTGTAGGGTAGTTACGTGGTTAGGTAAATTTCTGAGGCAATAAAATAATTAATTAAATCTCTTTGTAAATTTGTAATACAAGCTGCAAGCAATACTACTTACATATGATTTATCTGTTATTACTGTAGGGTAGTAACGTAGTTAGGTAAATTTCTGAGGCAATAAAATAATTAATTAAATCTCTTTGTAAATTGGTAATACAAGCTGCAAGCAATACTACTTACGTATGATTTATCTGTTATTACTGTAGGGTAGTTACGTGGTTAGGTAAATTTCTGAGGCAATAAAATAATTAATTAAATCTCTTTGTAAATTTATAGTACAAGCTGCAAGCAATACTAGTTACATATGATTTATCTGTTATTACTGTAGGGTAGTTACGTGGTTAGGTAAATTTCTGAGGCAATAAAATAATTAATTAAATCTCTTTGTAAATTTATAGTACAAGCTGCAAGCAATACTACTTACATATGATTTATCTGATATTACTGTAGGGTAGTTACGTGGTTAGGTACATTTCTGAGGCAATAAAATAATTAATTAAATCTCTTTGTAAATTTATAATACAAGCTGCAAGCAATACTACTTACATATGATTTATCTGTTATTACTGTAGGGTAGTTACGTGGTTAGGTAAATTTCTGAGGAAATAAAATAATTAATACTATTTTAATCTTAAAATGCAACCCATTAGATTCTTTGACTTTATTAAAAACTTATTTCGGTTGTGTGTCGGTACCTCCGGTTCGATGAACTCTAGAACTTTAGCTTTGAATTTAAGTTTCATTTCCATAATCTGAACTGATTGTTTTCACAAGGGATAAAGTAGGCACCTGCCTGTAATCAGAAAATAAAATTTATTAGTTTAATAATTCTTTATTTGAAATGTGTATTTCTTTTGTTTAAATTTTTGTAAGATGTTGTGATTTTTACTGAATTTAGTTGGTTAGATGATCAAGCATCCCCCCAGTAAGAGATATGAAGGATTTTTTCAAAGATTGGTTAATGTCATGCGCTTCTTAGTATTTACTTAGATTGAAATAATAAATTTTCGATGTCCTAAATCCGGTTGCCAAATTTCCGGGACGGGAAGTTTGTTATTGCATCATTATGGGCCAGAACTGATACAATAACAGAACGTAAATAGAACTTTCACAGATTTTGAAAATTTAATAAATTGTTCACACTTTTTTAAACAACTGGCCCATAGGCCGGGTTCCCACTACGCCGGACCGGCAGATCTGCCGGAAACCGGACACCGGACAAGAGTGTTCACATTACACCGGAGCCGGAGAGATAATGGGAGGACATCGCTTCAGGATTCGAAAGAAAAGCCAACTTTCCTCACTGTGTTGGAGCAGTAGATGGCAAACATATTAGAATTTTTAAACCAGCCGAGAATGGTTCTATGTTCTTTAATTACAAGGAATATTATTCTTTTGTATTAATGGAAGTTGTTGATTCAGAGTACCGATTTATTTTTATTAGCGTGGGCTCATATGGCAAGGAATGCGATTCTACAATATTAAAGGATAGTAAATTTTGGCAAAAGATCAATGATGGTACTTTAAATGTACCAAAGCCTAGACCGCTTCATGAAAACTTGCACGAGGAATTACCGTTTATACTAGTTGGCGATGAACGCTTTGCTTTATCACCTAATCTCCTACGTCCGTATGGAGGTACACATTTGAATACTGATAAAAAGATTTAAACGAGCAGGGCGAACACGTCTACTTTCTTAAAAAAATGCGAGCCGATGACGAGAGGGGAGCCCGGAGCACGGGCGCGGCGAGCGGGGACAGCCGGATACCGGCACAAACTCGTTCACATTACTCCGGTCCGGTGGTTCTACCGGCACTTTCGCAGTGACAAAACGCTCGGTAAAAATGCCGGGCTCGGCAAAAATGCCGGACCCGGGATAGTGTGAATAGCTACATATAAATTGTACAGCCACTAGCCCTTCCGGCAGTTTTACCGGCCCGGCAGATCTGCCGGTCCGGCATAGTGGGAACCGGGCCATAGTCTATTTATTGTAAAGTACTCAAACATCTCCGGAAATTCACTTTTCGGCAGAACTGTTTCTCATCTTCCAATCGATTGATTGTTTGCCAAGCGATTTTGAAGGAATATTATAATATATTGAATATTTTTCACCTGAGCCTGTGATGGAAATTTCATACCTCAAACACAGCCTTATTATCAAATATTTTATTACTACTTACATTAAAAATTACACAATTATAATATCCCGTAATATTTCACAAGTCTGTGGTAGTATGTACTGAAATGTCGGTAATAGGGTGTGGTTTGGAAGTCTGAATACGCATTTCTAACATTTTACCTATAATTCCTATAATAATGAGTTGATATTTTTCATAACATATGTAAGTATGACGCATTTCGTTATTAGGCCGTATATGACGCCTGCAGATAGAAGTATACGGACTTTTGTTACTCGGTCGTATATTGTCTCTGATTACTTACTTTACCGATGAGGACATACAGGACGGACGTTATTTATTGTATTTATTTCGCTAAAAATATAAAGAAACCGTAGGTAAGACGAATTACTATGACGCTTCGCATGGAAATCACTGTCAAATCTTCTAATAGGTTCTATAGGTTCGCATATTCGTTCACGTTAAGAGTAACGGCTTCGCCACCTTTTTCATACAAATCTTAAATATGGATTTGAGACCAAAATAACCAAACAAACCGAATAATAAAAAAATTGATAGTCAAGAGGTATAGCAAATATCTACTACGGATATGTGCTACTTTATTTATTTGTATTTTAAATTATGTAATATAATTACAATAAACAAAAAAAATGCTAAAATTGCTTCAAAAGTCATGGAAATGGAATTCTTTAATGGCCTATATATAACACTTTAATGGCCTATATAACACTTTAATGACCTGTATATTAAACTTTAAAACACAAATAAATAAAATAGCACTAAATATTTGATATCCAAATTAGATATTTGCTATACCTTTAGATTAAAAAAAATAGTTATTCAGTTTTGTTGGGTATTTTGGCTTCAAATCCAAATTAGGACCTCGCTTTTTGAATTTCTGCTGATTTATTTACCTTGAACACTAGTCTTAAGCTTTTAAAAAATGGTGTTGAAAAGGTAATTATACGAATTTACCTCGACAGAAAAAATCACAAAGTGTGCTACAAAAATTATAAAAAACACATTTAGTTCTGTTATTTAACAAGTTATTAAAAATTTCGCCGTGTCTCTTTAAATAATACTTTATTAGACAGTTGTCGAGAGATATTTTCTTTATTTAAAATAAATTAAGCTTAATTAAATATTTTCACTTGCGCCTAGTAATTACATATTTTTAAAATATTATCGCATCTTTCTGACATTGTTATTTACATATTATCTCTCTTTAAAACCATATTCTTCTTCTTTTTGAAAATTTACCACCCAGCCTTAAGTTTTGTTTGAAAAATGCCGAGAAGCCGTTCCTCTTAACATTTTTTAACATCACAAGATGTGATGTATGATTTTTCCTCTTTAATATTTAGCTATCTGGAGCGCGTAAAAGCATTATAATACATTATGTCAAATGCCTGAAATATTTGAGCCTGGATGTAAGCGTAAATTGGACACCCACGATATGAAGCATATAAAAATACGAAGATGCTGCCAAACGATTCTCATCAAAGTTATTACGGATACTATTAATACTATATCAACACGAACACAAACGCATACGAGAATGATTTTAATATAATGTTTTAATAATCGTTATTAGTGTCAGGGCCGGATTTACTTTAGAACTACAGAAGTCCACATTGCAAAAAAATGTATCAACGTATAATGTAACACAGGTTTTGTATTAAAAGTTGTGCCATACAACTTACATTAGGTTGGTTTGTATTATGCGTGTGAAGACCACCTGCATACAGATACTCTACAGTTGTGCCATACAACTTACATTAGGTTGGTTTGTATTATGCGTGTGAAGACCAGCTCCATACAGATACTATACAGTTGTGCCATACAACTTACATTAGGTTGGTTCATATTATGCGTGTGAAGACCAGCTGCATACAGATACTATACAGTTGTGCCATACAACTTACATTAGGTTGGTTTGTATTATGCGTGTGAAGACCAGCTCCATACAGATACTATACAGTTGTGCCATACAACTTACATTAGGTTGGTTTGTATTATGCGTGTGAAGACCAATTGCATACAGATACTATACAGAATACTTCAAAATTGGCAAATTCATTTTGTGGCATCATTTTAATTTAATGAAAATAAATAACTTTGTATAAACCACTACTTAATTAAAACAATCGGCTTGTTTCGAACCTTGTTTGTTTCTTCCTCAGGATAAACGTATAATAAAAAATAAATGTAGGAATAGACAAATGAGTACCTATAAACAAATATATTAAAATGAACGATGTTTAATTAGTTATTTTTATAAAAATAAAATAATAATATTAAATAAATATAATCATTATAAAATATTTATGTATATACGATTTTTTTTATAAATTAATACAACAGAATCAAAGGTAACTAAGATACAAAAAAATATCAATATGATATGTAGTTATTCACGTGAAACTAAATTTAAGGGATGGCTTTGGAAAAAAAAGAAGATTATTGGTAATATTTGATGCAAAACAATGGGTTTACAATTTAGTAGAACGTGTTTATAATTAATATAGATAAAATACATTTCAACATTTGCATTTAAAAAAATTTTTAATAAGAAACATAAACCACTATTTACATATATAATGCATCGTGTAGGTATTTTTTTAAAAACTTTTAAGATATTTATAATTTTCTTAGCTTGTGACTTTCTCTGTTGCGTAAAACTTTAAATTTCAAACGGTGTAAGAGACATGTAGTGTTCTTATAGACTTATAAGACATTCAGAATCAAAAATGGCATTAGCTGAGTTTCCAACCTTCTTCCTCCGCATCTCCTTCAATTTCACACCCCCTTCCACCTCAAACAACCTTAGTTATTGGAGATGCCATGATAACACCGATCCCCGGACGGTTTGAAGCAGTTAAGAAAAATCTGCTTTATATATAAGATTCTAAATCAAATATTATTACAAGTGACTTGCGATTGATAGGTACCTTTTGAGAAATAGAGTGGTACTACGCGATGCCACCAATCAAATCTAATTATTTATTTAAGCATTTCCATTGCATTAAATCATAGATCAAAGAAATCCGATTTGAGGAAATCGATTAAATGGGAACTATGCGATATATAAAACAAACGAACTTCGCCGCCGTTTAGTTGCTCGATAAATACAAATTTGCCAATGGCTGAGGGCCAAGAATTCCATGGAATGTTTGTTGGTTCCTTCATTTGCAGTACAATGTCAATAGTTTAATGTCAGGTTGTTGGTGAATTTGCAATTGTAATGTTTACTCCAGTTTTACTATTGTGGTTGTGCGATAAACCCCGTTTTATCTTGTGTCGTTATTCTCCGATTTTCGAAGCGTTTTCTAGGAATTGTGTAATTCTTGGTTTATATTAATCGTTGTTTCAATAGTTTGCACTTGTGGTATCGACGGTGAATAGACAGATGATGAAATCTAGAGAAACAATGTTAATATAGAATAACAAACCGGCAATTTAAATAGATAAGTTTTATTATTTTTTTGGTAAATTAATGTTTTTAAGACAAGATTTTTTTTATGCATAGCACAAAGGATAACAATTATTTTTATAAGCAATAATTGTTCGCCTGAAACACTCATCCACATTTAAAAATCTCCTGATAAAAGATACATGACGCCAACGGGACTCGAACCCGTGTCCCTTCGATTTCCGGTCGACAGCTCTGACCACTGAGCTATGGAGGCTTATCTCTTACCCGCGAAATTATTCAATATTTATTTGTCTCAACGCCATCTAGTGAGAGAGTTAGCACTTAGAATGCCTTTCTCATATAAAATAAAGTTGGTTGTTTTCAGGTGAAAAAATGTAACAAGCAGTAATTGTTGAATGAAACACTAGCATATATTGAATAATTTCGCGGGTAAGAGATAAGCCTCCATAGCTCAGTGGTCAGAGCTGTCGACCGGAAATCGAAGGGACACGGGTTCGAGTCCCGTTGGCGTCATGTATCTTTTATCAGGAGATTTTTCAATGTGGATGAGTGTTTCAGGCGAACAATTATTGCTTATAAAGATAAGTTTTATTGTAGATATTTGTGGTTGTACCTTACTTTTCTCTCAGAAATACGATTAATTTCAGGAATAGGATTATTATTTCAAATGGTTCCCAGTTGACATAGACATTCAAATTATTAATAATTTTAAGAAAATTAGGGAAAGGGGAACAAACCAAGTTGCGAGGCACGCACGAGGTCTCGTGACCGTCCTCCTTTCTGTGATTGGTCAATAAATGAATCTGAGAGTATACAGTCTAATCACAATTCAGTCCTCAAAAATAAAATCTGATTATGAATTATTAGTTCTTTTTACAATGGCGCGCAAATTGCTGGCTGGGTTAAAAACTTAACTGCAGACCCAAAATCGAGTAAACAAAAGTTCTGTCTTGTTTCCAAAATTTTATATTTTATTCACTATTTAGTTTGGTCACTTTTACAAATGTGTTATAATTTACCCCCTTGGTTCCCTGAAGGCCCCACAAGGGAAGAGAGTTCATGGAGGTGGCTTCATCTCTCCTCTCTACTCCCTAAAGGTCCCACGAGGGTAGAGGGTCTCATATCTCCTCTCCACTCCTCCATGGTTCCCCGAAGGCCCCAATGGGGGGAAGAGTCCACTACTCCTTGGTGCCCTGAAGGCCTTACGATGGAAGAGAGCCTCATCTCTCCTCTTCACTCCCTTTTGGTTTCCTGAAGGCCCCACAAGGGAAAAGTTCATGGAGGTGACCTCATCTATCCTGGTTAGTTGAGTAAAATGGGAGAATTTTGACGCAAGTGGATACTCACATTTTAAAAGAACCACTTGAAAGTTGACAATGCTACAGAAACTTTAAAAATACTATATATTTTTAGAATATATTCTTTGGCATTTTAACTAGATATACGCCAATTATACGTTAAAACTCTACTAAACTACATTTTTGACAATAAAAATAATTTCAACATACACAAAATAACACTAACAGACCAGTTAGACAAGCGTACAAAGAAAACATAAAAACTCCAACAGTAAATTCAAGCTTTGGACAAAGACACTACCAATACCATGCTATAAAAGCTTTCAACAGTGTAAAACTTGAAATTAAAATTGAGGAAAATAAAAATAAATTCACACACAAAATTACAAAATGGATTAAAGAACAAAAAAGACAATGTTACCAAAATGTCATAGCATAAAATAAAAATAAAACCTACACGTAACACACAAAACCAATATAAACACACATCACTCACAAACACACAAGATTATATATTAAATGTATTATTTTCTCTTTAAATGTATTATGTAGATTATATTATCTTATTATAAAATGAAGGCCCCAGCACCAACAGTGAGGCCAACATTACTGGAAAACTTTGAAATGTAAAAATATTGTACCTAATAAAAAAAAAATAAAAAAAAAACTATCGACTGGTTTAGTGGCTGGACAGAAAGTTATTCAGTGATATTATTCATATTTTTCATATTTAGGTGATCAAATTTGCTATCATAATATTATAATGATTTATGATTCTATTTTATTACCTTGTTTATTTGAATAATTTTCACCGGAAAATGAACGGTTTAATCTTGAATTATACCATTGCGAGGAAAATCGAAATATTAACACGGAATTCGCTACGTCTTTGTAAACAAATTTAACCTGGCATTTATTTGGGATTCAATTTTAGACATGGGCCAAAGTTGTACCGAGTTTGGCCCAATCTTGGATCAAATATTATTGGTTCTGAAATACGGAGTTAAAACATGTTTATGTAGAACGACACTCATCGATTTCAAATACATATATATATTATTTAAGTAAGTTTTATTGTTTATGGTTAGTTACAAATAATGATTCAATCTTTACAAATGATTAAAAATTAATTAATCTCGTGACGTCATTGTTACATTGACGAGATTGACAATTATGCGACGTCACGTCAAATAGTTTGGCGTCACTCGTAGAGCCATTCCAAAACACACGCGAAATAAATTTATTGTATTGAATGGAAGATAATATCACCAATAAATAAATAAATAATAAAAATTAACCAGTAAAAACACCGTTTTTTTTACTATAAAATATCTGTTTTTATTAATAAATGTATTTAAAAATACTTTTTTGTTGGTTTGACTGAACATTGAACCTTCCTTCCGAGGGACTAAAGTAAACCGCGCTAAAAATTGAGCCAAATCCCGATTGAGTACGACCGATAATGTAATGTCATCCATTTAAAAAAAAATGCGTAGGTATACGTACGCGTGTGTAAGCGTGATTACCAAACAAAGTTCCCCTCGAAATAGACTCCAAATATGACATAGAGTCACCATTTTCCAGCTACCACTAGTTTCTGGACACCATGTATATGTCCTAATTATTTCGTTCTACTTTTGCATAACTTTTGGCAGCGTCTCTAAATTAGTTTCTCTAATTAATCATCTGATTATTCTGACTAATCACACAACTCAATCAATAAGATAAATAGCAACCTCATCAATTAACCGACGGATTACAAATCCGTAGTCGTTACAGAAAATTCGGATTTTCGGTTACGTAAAAGTACGGATTTAAAAAAAAATCTTAAAAAATTTCAAAGCTCGTGGGGAGGGGAAGGAAATGAAGAAGAGGAAGGTGCGGGAGTAGGTAACTGGCTGTTAAAATCTGGTCACTGACACGGTTAACCCAATTCAAGCAACATTTCAATTCTAAATGGTGGTCTCTCACCAAAGCGATACCGACAGTATATTTCACTCTGGAAAGGGTGCATTATACATTCGTAAACATAATAGTATTATATTATTTAGTGTCAAACAATCACGTTATAATACACGAAGACGCGTTGTACAGCTTTCAACGTGTCAAGAAAAAGAAACGTCAATTGTCGTGCTTTCGATAGTTTTTTGTAGTTTTAGTGCTAATCTGTCAAGCGTCGCGTAAGGTCGTGTGCTACCTATAATTAAAATAATTGTATTAAAAGCACCAATATGCCCTCGTGTGTGATGAGAGAATGTTTGCATTCCCCGACACACACCAGTAAAAGTCAACCAATAACATTTAATTTGTAAGATTAGATTATATAAGTATGGACAAATTATTTATTATTATCGCCTGAAGATTTTGTGTCATTATGGAAAATGCAAGGATGACTAGAGTATCAGGCCTGGGCGTGCAACACCCGAATTATAAAATCATTGTTTAAAATAGTCTGATCTGTTTTATACTGTGGTGAAATAAGACTACGATAATTGTATTGAGTTTAATAAATAAACCATTCTTGTTGACAATCGTTTAACAAGTGCTTGATAGGAACAAGTTCAGAAGCAAAGACAATCTGGGCATAGATAATAGACAAAGATAATATGTAGGCAGTGTTACTATATCCAACAATATGTTTTATTTAAAACAACATACAAATCAGCAGTAACAACGAGTTTCAACAACAGTTGCCACCATTTGCTAACTGGTATTGCTCTATTATGGCTCGGCACTGACTTGATCACGTGACACCTCAAAATCTGTCAAGCGCCTAGGCTTGTACTCTAGTCGGCTTTGGGAAAATGAAACAGCGAACGTAGCATCACATCAGTATGAGGAAAACCTACCCAAGGGAGAATAACTCCGATCGAAAATTGGAACTAAAATATTGTGTCATCATATGATTCCCTAATTATATCCATCCACCAATGAAAAACTCTGAAAGTCTATGGAATAAACTTACGCGGTGGACTCTCTCGCTGCAGCAACTGGTCCAGTTTCTTCACCACCTAGGATTCTTGCTGCAGAGTCTCCATCTTCTATCTTCGTGTCATCTCTTCCTATACTTCATTTTACTTAACTTAACTTCACTTTATTTTTATAATATTTATATTTTTTGTAATATCTGCATCAACTGTAAAGCGCCCTTGAGGTGATATCTCACAAAAGCGGCGCTATACAAATAATCCAATAAATAATAATAATAATTATACCTAGCTCTCTCATTAAAAATTTAGGAGTATTAGATCTACCAAAAAATTTATATGTAAAAATGCAAAAATCAGTCATTTTAAATACATGTAGGATAACAAAAGGTTTTTTAAATATTTATGTTGAGGGATCAGTAGGATTTATCGGCCCTCTACCGAGCCGAACCCTCTGATATGAAAATATCTGGAGTCGGTGAATTATTTTCCCATTTGATCTCTGGTGAGTTGACGTGTTGTTCTTGTATTGTTTTGAATTTATTTTGCTTATATAATGCACTTGCATAATGTTGATTGACTAGATGATCATTTGTGGAAAAGTGTGTGGAAGGGTTTAGTTTTTCCTATTGGGAAGATTCAACGCGGACATAAAGTCGGAAAAATATAAAGGTATGAAATGGGAAAGAGGAAGGTGGGGAGTACTTACAAATGGAATGCTGGATATCTGCAGCCTTAGTTAATGCAGATGACTTATAAGCTTCTGAAAATTTATTATCAATAACAGACATTCTCGCTAATACAGCATTATATAATATAGTCATGTCCCAGAAAATTTCACGCGGGGCCGCCAACACAGACTTCTATAATTCTTCCCAGGTGCGGAACTAACTTACTAACGCTGATGCCCCTGTGAAGACTTACTAGGTTAATTATCTGCCTTGAAGGAAATGTGGATATTTTCCACGTGTCCTTCAACAACTTTAAGCACGAATTGTCTTTTTA